>CM053581.1:542764166-542795096 GCA_028627135.1 Pseudochirops cupreus
ATGCTGAGAGTCTTCCTAAATACTTCCGGCTGACTGGATAATAAAGACTCCAAGACCGAGGCCCAAGACAGCGATCTGGATCCAGGCCTCTCAACGCGAGAGCACTGGCCTGAGAACAATCGCTAAGTCCCCCTGCTGTCTGCAGGCTGCTGGTGGGAAGCTACAACGCGGAGGCGGGTACAAAACCTCTGCCTTTCGCTTTTCCGCTCTGGAGGCCTTCTGGCCAGACTGCTTATCTCCGCCTTTCACAATCCCCAGTCACAGCTGCTGCTAATCCGCTCACCTGAGAGGCTCCTCCCGTCTAGCCGCCCCCAGGGTACAGCCCCGGCTTCAGGGCAGGCTGGTTTCGGTCAGCAGTGCTGATATGGTTCCTCGTAGCTGAGCTGACTTTAGTGGGAAGTATCTTTGTGTGCGTTTTGGAGTTCTAGGATTGGTTTAGAGTCCTGTTTTATGGGTATTTTGGGGTGACTATGTGAGAGCTGTGATATGTTGCTGCTGCTACGCCGCCATCTTGGCTCCGCCCACCTAGCTCATAAATCTAAACAGAGTAGCCTTTGCCTTGAAGGAGTGTATATTCTGCTGGGGGAAAGCAATTTGTACACATATAAATAAATTACACACACACACACACACACCATAGATGAGTAAATACATATGCATGTTTTATGTACATACAGTCATACATGCATACATTTATACATGTGTGTTTATCTTTCATTTTTGAAGAGGACCAGTTAACACCATAGGGTACTGTCTTAACTTGTAGGTGAATTAGATTCAAATGAAGCAGAGTTTCACAAAGTTGTCAATATACATGCATGAATATATGTGTGTATACTTAGTGTACACCTATATATACATGCAAGCATGTATACATTTATACACATATATTTATGTACCTATACATACATATGTGTGTGCACACAGACATAATTGTGTGTGTGCATTAAGAAATTCCAGGTGGGGGGAGAATGGTTTTGGATGGAGAATCAAGAAGGGCTTTGTGTAGGAGGTAGACTTTCAGCTGAGTCTTCAAGGGGAATCAGGGGTTCTGAGAGGTGGAGGTGAGAAGGAAGAGCATCCTAGGCATGGAGAAAAAGGAATATCCTGTATGGAGGACAGCAAGTAAACCTATTTGGCTAAATCTCAGAGCACAGGAGAAAAAGTCATGGGAAATCAACCTGGGAAGGCTGGAGTCAGGTTATGGATGCTTGAAATGTCCAGCAGAGGAGTTTGTACTGTTTGCTCAGGGCTATAGGGAATCCCTGCCTTTGAGAAGGGCAATGACGTCAGACACACTCACTCTAATGCCCTTGTGAAAGGTCTGGAGGATGCATCATAGAGAGGAAAGGTTGTAGGCAGGGATCAGAGTCTTGGAAGTGGTGATGCTGACCTGAACTTGGGTGATGACTCTGGGAGATTAGAGAAAGAAATGAATGCAAGTGATGTCCAGAGGTAGAATCACCATGACTTCCAAGGAAGATACTGGGCGTGTTTCACCTGCAGAGGAGAAAACCTTGGCGGGGTAGGGTGATGGCCGTGGCTAGCAGTTTGAGGGGCTGTCCTGAAGAGGGATTAGATTTCTGTAACTCTTTGGCCCTAAAGGACAGAACATTTACTGAAGTGTACAAATTATATGACCTCAGGACATCAATTTCCTCATCTATAAAATGGGAGGATTAAACTGTATACTTCTAAACTTCCTTCCAGTTCCAAACTAGTGATATTTTTGGTCTTAAACCTTAAGGTATTGTTTCAACTAGTATACCTAAGGAATCCTTTGTGGAGAAAGAAGGTCTTGACCTGGAACTCCTAGGATGGCTAGGATTTGGATAAGCAGGACAAGGGGTGGCATTTTAGGTAAAAGAAGTAATGTGGAGGGTAGTGGAGAAGTCAGGAATGTACATCAGGGGTGTCAAGCTCCAGAGGCTTGAACCAGAACAAAATACAATTGGGAAGTGTTTAACAAAATAAGTAAAAATACAATACAACATAGATAATGTTAATTGGAATTTTCTAAGTCAAAAATTCACCCATAGAGAACTCCTTCTTTTTGAGTTGGACACCACTGATATGTATGACATATTCCTGCTGGAACGTCTAGTTCAGATAGGAGGATAATTGGCAATGTTTGGGAAGGCAGGTTGGGGTTAGATTGTAGAGAAACTTGACTACCACCAGCCCAAGGATTCTAGACACTGTCCTGTCAGAGCTGGGAGCCACTGATGGTTTGTGAGCAGTAGAGTGGCATTATGGAGTGAGAATTTTAGGAAGATTAATTTTGTGTGCAGAATGGATTGAAGGGACAGGGAGATCAGTCATTTGGGAGACTGAGAGCCTGAGCTAAGGAAGTGGAAGTGGGGATGTAATGGAACCAGCAGATGCAAAATATATCACGAAGGAAGAGCCGCCAAGACTTGATGACGGATCAGATATGGGCAAACAGGAAGGAGCAGAAAATGACTCAGGTTTCCAGCCTGGCTGACTGAGAGGATGATGCTGCTCGTGACAGAAATAGCAAAGTCAATAGGGCAAGCCAGTTTTCAGAGAGAAGAGCAGACTTTTCAGCATACTGGGTTTCAGATGATGACAGAACATCCAAATGGAAATGTCTAGCCAGCAGTAGGTGATAGGCAAAGAGAATTCAGAAAATGATTGGACCTGGAGATGCAGATTTGGGAGAGTCTTTCCCTGAGAGATGAGTATTGAAATCATAAGAATTGATGAGCTCTCTGAGCCAGGGAACTGCCAAGGACCCAGAGCTGAGTCAGTAAAATCTGTTTGTCTTAGAACCTCTCAGAGTAATAAGTACATACAGGTCCTGTCTGCTCAGCTGATTTTAAAACGTTTTTTTTTAAACTATTATTAGCCTTCCCATCTTTGTGTCATCACCAAGAATTGGTAACTGTCTTGAAATGAAACAGCAGTTCGCCATAGGATTTAGAAATGGCATGAACTTTGGGGAGTTTCTAGTGCCGCTTTTTGTTTTTCCCACGCAGAAAACTGAAGCCCATAAAGGGGAAGAGACTTAGAGGAGGTCATACAGATGTGTGTGCAGATGTGTGCAAGAAAATCCCTTTTCCTATTCTCTAGTGGGGATTCTGCTTCCAGGATCAGAAATAATTCTGTGTGATGCCACAAAGAGACTGTTAGTCAGTTACATTAATAAGTAATCTTGAACCGCTTGGAATTTCATCAAACTCCTTAACATTTTTGCAATATATTTTATTGATATTTTTGGGTTTTTTTATATCACCTAGATTTCCTTCTGTGACCCTTTTCCTTCCCTCTCCCAAAGACCTATTACTGATAGCAAAAAAATTTTTTTTACAAAAAAGGAAGAAGAGAAAAATTTTATCAAAACTGATCAAGATAGAAAAAATTGATTTTATATGCAATATTTCAAACATGGGGACTTTTTTTAACCATAAAAATAATTAAACTACTTCCACCTCAACCAATAAAACTCAGAGGGCTAAGATTAAGTTCCCTAAAATATAAAGGATTATGACCATCGTTTTCTCATGGGTACATATTGTGATATTCAGGGTGAGCTGAAAGTCTGGGTGTGTTCACCCATATGCCATCTGTTCAGACAGCAAATGGAACTTGCAAATTATGTGGGTCAGGACATGGCATCCTTTGTATTCACAATTTGGTACCACCAGTTTTGCATTCCTGGGGAAGTGTAGGAAGGGCTTTGCAGCCTGCCAGACCACCAGACAGAGCCCGGTTAGACTTCTGTTTAGTGGGTCAGAGCAGCTCTGTCATGTGTGTCTAACAGTACCCATGCCCCAGGGCTGGTTTGGCCCTAGTGAATTGTAACTACAAATAGGCCAACTCCCCAAAGTACAGGATTGTAGAATTATAGGTGAGACCTGACCTCTTATTTTACAGATAGTCTTTAACTAAGACGCAGATTTAAGTGACCTGCCTAGGATCACATAGCTAGTAAGTATCTGGGGCAGGATTTGAACTCTGGTCTTCCTGATTCTAAGCCCAGAATTCTACACATTATCCCACTTCACTTCTAGTGAATAGACAGATAATGTCTTTAGAACATGCATCAGAAGTCCATTGTTTTTGCTATGTGTCTCCTCTACCCCAACTTTGAAAATCAATTGATAAAATCCTCCAGACTGTCACCATCATCTTCTCTATTTGATAAAGCTCATTTCTTTGTGCCACAGGTACTGCCTCTCCTCAACCAGAAAACATGGTAAAATGAATTGAATTTCATAATAAAATTGTTTGGGTATCACTTGATGGGAAAACCAACAAGCAAGAAATTGGCTCCCATTTTTCTGTGTTTTGAAGAAAAAGAAACATGAAATTTTACATTTAAAGAAATCTTAAATATAAGAAAAACTCTATATCTCTGATTACCTATAGAATTTTCATTCATTCTTTATGAGAGACATTGCTTTTCTTCACACACAGCGCCTGGCACCTAGTACTTAATGCTTATACGCTGGTTGTTGGCCGTCTCATGGTTAAGGCCTCATCTACATCACATAGTCTCAGTTTGTCAGCTGTGCCAACACCTCATGCAGCAAATGAGTATCAGGAGACTGGGGACCTGGTCTTAACTCTGCCACTAACTAGTAAATCCCTTTGTCTCTCTGACCCTCCTTGATTTCACTTATAAGATGAGACACCTAGATTAGAGGTTACATAATTTCTAGGATTCCTAGAGATAAAAAAAAGACTTTAAAAATTTTAGCAATTCCTTTTCCTAGCCTGTCCTACCAATACACTCCTCCTTTTCCCAACCATCACACAGTCTATTCATTTTCTAATCATTTCCCCATCCCAGACTTTTCTTTTCTTCATTCCCGTCTTCTTTTACCTCACAAGCCAACTTGCTCTGCTCTCTCTTGAGGTTGCTGATTCAGTATGACTGGAGCAGCTGAGAGACTGACATAAGACAGCCTCTTTGGTGTCCAGAGCTTTAAAAAAAAATCCAGAAATATCTAACCCTCTTCAAGTGTTATAAATGGATCCAGGCCAGACAAGGTTGTAATGCTCCCTACAGAGAAAGAATGGAGAGTAGCCAAAGGTAGTCTTGGCAGTGACACAATTGAATTGCTTAGCCCTGGTCAACCCTGGTAATCACAGGGGCTAGATACCACTTCATGGTTTATTCACCAGGCTTGACTTGCTGGTACCCCAAAGCTAAGTAGCCACCTTCTGCCTGAGGCTATTTTTGATCCCCATCTGGGATTTAGGACTTGTGCTCCTCTCCTCCAAAAATGACCTGTATGTGTTTTATATATAACTTTGGAGAGGTAGCTTGGCAGAGGAGACAAAGAGCTGGCCCTGAATCCAGGAACACCTGCGTTCAAGACCCATCTCTGACACCTGTTGTGAAAGGTATTTCCCAATGTTCTAAGGATGAGTCAGACTTGACAGGCAGCCAACAGAACCTCTGAGTAGGGCTGGAACCAGATTAAAATGCAATTGGGAAATGTTTAACAGAACAAATAAAAATACAGCACAACATAGACAATGTTAATTTGTGGTTTTCTAAGTCACTATGGGGCATAAAAACCCAATCACTGGAAAGTACAAAAGGATCCTGTAGCAGATTGACTTAGAAAACCGTGTGTGTGTGTGTGTGTGTGTGTGTGTGTGTGTGTGTGTGTGTGTGTGTGTGTGTGTGTGTGTGTGTGTGTGTGTGAATACACCAGCACAGTAAAGTCAGATAGGAAAACTACATTATAATCTATTTCAGGCTGGCCTTGGGAGTGTTGTGGACCAAATGGTAGACATCTCTACTGAAGACCAGAGTTCTGTAAACTATGACCTGAACCTGTTTTTGTATGGAGAGCTAAGAATGGTCTTTATACTTGTAAATACAATTAAATTAAAATGAACTAATTGACATTAAATTTAATGTACATTGAATATAAATTATATTAAAATGCAAAAACCATTTTTAGCCCTGTGGCACAGTGAAACAGGCAAGGGTTATCCCTTGAGCCATTGCTTGCCAATCCCTACAGGCTTCTTCTCAGTGACTATAAATTGCATAAAAGGTGAATGATTGACTACAAGACTGAAAGACTCACAAGGGGGGGAAAAATGGACATACATATTACCACCCCTTGCATATACATTGTGGTCAATGTTTGGAAATGTGTCCCTAGCGATGAGCAACCCGCCTGGTAGGCTTTACTACTTGGCCAGGATATTCATGAGATCCTAGAATCATTCATCTTTATAGATTAGAAGAGGACCCAGTTCACCCATCTTCTAGGGGAGGAAACGTAGCCCCAGAGAGGGATGAAATGGTCAGAGTCACAGGAAAGTGAGCATCACAGGCAGCATCTGAACTCAGGTGTTCTTACTCCTCAGCCAGCCTGCTTTCCACTGTATGCAGTTCAATTCAATAAACATTTATTAAGCATTTACTGTGTGCCTGACTGTGCTCAGCACTGAGAGCTCTAAAAGAGGCAAAAGACAATTCCTGCCTTCAAGGAATCTAATGGACTGTATAACACAGCCTTCAGTTATTTGTGGTAAAACTTTGTATGGTGAGCCCTTCTCCCTGGAAATTTCTGATTATGTGAGTGGATTTTTGCTGCCTTGAACTTCACTGACCATGAATCAGGTGCTTACAAACACTGCTACTGTTCCTCCTCACATCCCCACCTTCACTGCATTCACAGCTTTACCTGTGTGACCTTGGAAAAGTCACTTCCACTCTGTGCCTCTTTTTTTTTCAATAAAATGAAAAGATTAGAGTAGTTTTTCTAGCTGCAAGTCTTCTGAAACAGCTGCACTTTAGAGGTTTGTGTCCTTGAGAGGTCTGATCCCAAGCCACTTCTCTGCATGGCTTGTGGCTGCAAGCAAACACATGGATGTTACATACACATACAGTGTTGGATGGGTCTTTTCCTGCAGATCCAGAAGCATGGCCCTGTTGAAATGTACAAGGGAATAAACCATCCTTGTAATTTGGGATAGTTCATTTATTTAGACTATAACGTCACCATTTCCCATTTGTAACTGGAAACTAGCTGAAAGTAATTTCTTTTTTATAATATCTCATTTGTATGCTAACTTAAAAAAACATACATTTTCTATAATTAATTGCCTTACCTCCTGATTTTAATTATTCTCAGCTTCACTTCTCATTCCCCCCATTGCCAGAGTAGGGGTATAATGTTTGTAATACTTCATTATCGGCCTCTTTTAAAAGAAGAATTCATTTTAATGGAAAGGTAAATGACCGTATAAAGCTCCATTTTGGTCTTCTGCAGTTTCCTTATTGAAATTACTGTGCTCTATAAAATTTCATAATGAAAAAACAAAATCCTTGGAGTGAATTTATTATTATTGGATTTAGTATCATCATTATTATTTAAAAGCATATTGTGCTATGTCTCATGAGACTTCCATTGTTTTAAGGACAGGGAAAAGAACTGAAATCCCTGCTTATTCAGCCACATAGATAGAGATATTTTTAACCTATAGCAATGCTTTCTTTTTAGACTATTTGGCCGCTCTTTAGTATAACTCATCAAACCCAGTCCCAGGAAAGGGTTCTTTGGGGATAGGAGGGATGCTTCAGTGACAGCTCACTTGTAAGATTTCAGGCTTGTTGTGTGCAGATTCCCAGATGATGCTTCATTGTTTAGTTCAACATAAAGTCCGTGGTTACAGATTTAAAAGAGTGAAGACCATTGGGGAGGGCAGGGGAGACCATTGTTTTTTCCAGCCAGATGTTTAATGCTTCAGTTGAAATTTTACCTTTTGAAATCTTTATGATAAGATTTTCATTTCTTGGGCAGAAAAACAAGACTACATTCTGGCTTTCTTTTATATGAGTATTTGCTCCCCCCCCCCCCCAAGCCCATCACACATGCACACAGGCACAGAATACATTTTAAAATGACTTGAGAGTCAAAAGACCTACATTCTGGGTCCAGCCCTGTAACTAGATATTTGACAGGTCACTTACATGCTCATCTGCAAATGGATAGGGTTATATAGGATGACTAAAAGCACCATGTTTGTTGTTGTGTTGTTTCAGTCATGTCTGACTTGTGGCCCCATTTGGGGTTTTCTTGGCAAAGAGAGCCATGATTTCTCCATTTCCTTCTCCAGCTCATTTTACAGATGAGGAATTAAGGCAACTAGGGTTAAGTGACTTGCCCAGGGTCACAAAGCTAGTAAGTGACTGAGATTGGATTTGAACTCATAAAGATAAATCTTCCTGATTCCAAGTCCAGTGCTCTATCTGCTGCGCTGTCTAGCTCCCAAAAAATCACTGTGGAATCATAGATCTAAAACCTTGTTGATTTTAAATTGCATTGTAGAGGGTCTTACAGCAGATACCTAGTAAGTGGAATGTAATCCAGGGCTCAAGCTTCATTTGCATAAGACTCTCCTTATTGGTAGAAAGAATGACTATATGATATTCTGTGCTTGTATGAGAGTCGGAATTGTTGAGAACTTGGAGGACGAGGAGAATTCTTTGACTTTTAGCTTTGGGAGAGGACATGTGACTCCTAGCTCTCTTCAGGGAAAGAGGTCTTTGGGTAAACACCAGCATGTAGAGGGGCTGGCACCTCAACACATTCCAGATTTCTAGGGGGTTGCCCTAAAGACTTCAGGGAATTTCCCTTTGGATAAGATTGGTTGACTCTCTCACTGACTTTTTCTCATATGTCACTCCTAGTGGGTGAGCTCATTCTCTTTGTGTATTGTTCGATATAGCTTAATCTGCAGAACTTTGCTGATTTGTGTGTTATCAACTTGAATAAATGTGTCTATTTACTATTCACAGTGTATGATTTGCTCCTCACCATGTGGTCTTTGTTTAACTGGCATTTGGTGGGAAAGGTGTCAGACCTTCAGACATATCTTAGACTACTCCTTCCCCCTTAAGGGATGAGCACTTAAATCTTGAACCTAAAAATCATTTCCCTTATGCTAGCAACATGTAGAGGAGGAAAAGAGAGATTTATTTGATTCTAATCTAGGATCCCCTCTCTGAAGAGAGCAAGGTTGCTGCATTCCTGGCCCCTTCTTCCGATCCCCTCTAGGCAGTAATGAAGGTTTTTCCCTTGCAGAGGGGGGAGCAGGGTGCCTAAGGTATCTATTCTTATTTCACTGTGAGCTTCCTTTTGATGAGCCTGTGTAGCTAAACCTGTAACCTGCCTGGAAAAACACACACACCCTACAGACACATCAATCACTGAGTCTTAGAGATGGGAAGTACTTTAGAGATGCTCTAATTCAGCCCCTTTAATTTACAGCTGAGAAAGCTAACTCCATATTTTTTTAGTGTCTTTGTCACCATCTGTATGACTTTGGGCAAGTCACTGAATGAACCCCACTGCACCTCACTTTCCTCATCTGTAAAATAAGTAGATGACCTCTTGGTTTTCTTCCAGCTCTAAATCTCAGAGGCATTACTGTTGTCAACCTTCTGAAAAGAATGCTGAGCTAGTCTTTCTAACAACGTGACAAGTAGATAGGTCCCTCTTCTCATGCTCAGTGCTAGGCAACCATAGGAATTCTCCTCCTTAGCAGTGTTTGGTTTTTCTCTCTAAAGACCTGTTGATTGTTTTCAGACAACTGAGTGGGAGCAGGAGAGGGTGGAAGAACAGAGGGAGATGTGAGTCCATTTTTGTGAACTATTTGTACAATAAATGTCTTTTTTTCACGAAAATTGAGGATTTTGTGCTTAAGTTTGCTTGTACACTTCCCTCATTGGTAGGAAAGAAATCAATTTGATCTGTTTTAGAAAGTAAAAAAAAAAATCCTCACTAACTTCAAAATAAAAGTTTTTCAGAAGGTTAAGTAGAGAGTTTGGATATTAATATGTTTTGAATTGTTTGGTTTTGAGGATATGCTCTGACTCATCTCCTAAACTTTTGATGAGCCTAAAGGGACCTCAGCATTCTAACCACACAACCACATTGTGATAAAGTTAAATAGAAAAAGTAAATTTTAACTCTCTAAACTATTTGTGGCTTCTTCAATGTTCCAGCCAATCTAGCCTGTGGGGTTAAAGCAGGACCGTTATTAATGGAGTAAGAGGGTACTAGGGCCATTGTAGTTGTGAGACACAGCACGCAACAGTAGAAGGAACACTAGACTTAGAATCAAGAGAGACACAGATATTAATCCCACCCTTCTGGCCATGCGGGCTTAACTTCATGCCTCAGTAAGTTGTTTCAAATGAGACTGTATGTAAAACATCTTGCAAACCTTACAAAGATCTGAGTAATTGTCAGTTATTATAAGATTCCATCCCTTTATCTCCCAAATCAAATCCCTTTGAGAAATTTGGGGATTTGATTGAAGAGATAGGTGTAAGAGTGTGACCATTTGTCACTGTGAAGTTCCATCCATCTGGCAGTTTAGGATAACTTATGAACCTCTTTTCCCCAGGTTTTGGTATTCTGGTCAGTTTCCTTAAGCCATTGTTTTTAACCTCTGTTTATTGGTCCCCACCAAGAGTATATGTACAAGAGACGCACAGAGAGATAGAGAGAGAGATAGAGACAGAGAGACAGAGAGAGACACAGAAAGATAGAGACATCCTTTCTGAACGGTGCTCCTTGAATCAGCCCATGCATCTTTTGTGTGGATTTTTCTAATGGAGTATAAGAGCCCTGGGATAACTTGTATAAATAGTGCTGACATGGACAGATGTTTAACCCCACTACACACTCTGGTTTTATTTAGCCTTCTACTTTGGCCTGAAAGAGGACAAGATAAGTCTGTCATGTTACATTTTTATAAAAGGCCTTTGGTTTTAATTCGCAAATGTTAGCTATGTTCTTTACTCCCTGGTATATATTGCACACAGCCCTTGCCCTCAGGGTTGATGGAGTGGGTAACACAGACAGTACTGTTTGCACTGAAATACATTTGAGGAAAGTAATTCAAATCTCAACAGATTCAGTGTCATTGAAAAGACTCATAGAAGAAATAAGTGCTTGAGTAGCTTTGGGGGGAGGAGGAAAAAGAGGGCAATGGTTGATTGCCAAAGAAAGAGAGACTCAGTCTCAGAAGGCAGTATGGAAAAAGGAAACAAAGGGAGCAAGCAGCATGTGTAGGCAGAGAGAAGGAAGCATAGAAAGGGTGTGGGGGAAGCCAACAGCTGATTGGGAGGATGCAGAGCCTTGATGGAGAGCACAAGAAGCTTGAACTTTATACAGACTAAACCAGGGGGATGTGAAGGGAGATACAAAATCTGATTTTTGTCCTCAGGATTTCATAAAAAGCCTAGGAGAATCAGAAGACAAAGTGGAATGGAGTCAAGGTTGACCAATTGACCAAGATTGACCTAAGTTGTTCAGAAGTTTGTACTGGGGTTTGATGAATGCATCAGGTGGGAGTTGGCCCACATGGTGGCTAAGGCTCTCTTCAGATCTAAGATGCTAAAATTTCGTAATTCCTTAGTTCTGAGTTAATGTAGTCCAGATGGCTACTACTCAGAGAGGTGTTAGTTTTGGGAACAGAGATAGAGAAAGTTCTTTAATATTTTGAAACAGGACTAACATGATAATCTAGTTAATCTTGGTTAAGGTTTGTCACATTTTAGAACATAGATTTGATTTTGATCTAGCCTATGTTCCAAAGACCAGAACGCCAGATTTGTTCCATACTGGAATTGCCTGGTGGGATTTGACACTTTGACTCTGCAGATGGTTCAGGAACCCTGCCCCCAATCTAGAAGTCTTATATTTGGTTTAACCTCTAGACCTCAATTCCCACAGCTATAAAATGAGACAAGCCTTCTTAGAGTTTCTGATATTCCATGATTCTGTCCAAACTCCACCTGGTTCCTCCTCTTGTTAGGTTCATTCCCCTGCCCGTCTCCTAAAGTTATGAGCATCCTAGAGGGCTAGGAAGGACCTTGGGGGTCATCTAGCTCACCTCTGTCATTGTGCAGATGAAGAAACTGAGGGCTTGAATGATGGAGGTCCCAGAGGTACCAAGGACAGCTGGCTCCCAAACAAGCATGCTTTCTGCTCTCTTCCTTTCTTAACACTGAGTGTCCAGCTGAGATTATATACTTTAGAAGAGAACTCAGTACCCATCTAGTCCAAGTCCCTCTTTTCACAGATGAGAAAACTGCTATTCTGGGAGATGGAAATGACTTTTTAAAGTCATACAAGTTGTAAGCATCAAAGGCAGAATTTGAACCCCAAGCCAGTGCTCTTTCTCCTGGATCATTCTTCATCAGAGATTATCTTTGAAGGATACTGTAGCCTCCGAGGGCAACTAGGTGGCACCTTAGTGCATAGAGTACTGGCCTTGGAATCTGGAAGATTTGTCATCCTGAGTTCAAATCTACCTTGAGACACTTAATAGCTGTGTGACCTTGGGCAAATCACTTAAACATGTTTGCCTCGGTTTCTTCATCTGTTAAATGAGCTAGAAAAGGAAATGGCAAGCTATTCCAATACCCCAAATGGGGTCATGGAGAGTTGCACTTGACTGAAACGACTGAAGAACATCTGTGAGGTAAAAGGAAACAGCTCCTCACCTAATAACACCCACAAACTTGAGGGAGGCATAAAGAAAAAGAAGTACATATTTGAAACCTTTGATGCCTTTCCGAGAATGACTGGACTTTTTTGAGTAGGAACTCTGATACTGTAATTTTGCAATCTGGTTTAATAATTTTATATTATGTTCGTGGCATAGTAGTTAAGCATTGTTACTTCTAGCTACTGTCATCATAGCATCAGGTAAAAACAGGTTCAAATGTGACAATCAAAACACCACCTGAAGTAAGGATAAGACTACAGATGGTTGTACAAAGTGACTGTTCACCCCAGAGAGCTTTTGACAAGCCCAATCTTCTCCTTTAGGGGAAACTCACATGGTAAAGGATGCACAGTCTCTGAAATCTCATCATAAACTTTGTAATATAGTCCGTCCCAATTACAGTGGATTTACTGTCCAGATAGGTCTGATGGCAAACAGCCACTCTTTCCTAATAAGCAACTGTAAGTGGCTAGAGTTCTTTTCATGGCAACACCTCCATTTTCTCTGTTTTTCCAACTTGGTTAGCACATGGGCTCAGAGTAAAATAGATTTTAATCAGGAGATTTGTTTAGGATGTGTTCCTTCTAGTATTAAATCTTGTACAGAGTTGTTTTTTGAATAGATTAGCCATCTATTCCATGCATTTGGATATATTTTTAATTTTACTCACATCTAGCATCAAATGTTATGCAGGGAGAAAATTCACAAATAAATCCTGGAAAGCATTTTGTTTAAAAAAAAAAAAAGCAAATAACATCCTGTGAGAAAACAACTGTGACAATGGGCTATTATTTCTAGCCACATAATAGTATGTTGTCACATCTTTGTGTCCGATGATGGGGAAGAGGAATTGGGGGGGAGGGGAAGGGAGGTACTGAACCTTCCAAGAGGCATTGACTTGCTGGTTTCCGTTTTCTAAAAATGGAAGCTGCTCCTTTAATAAGTCAGTGGTTCATTTTTGCAGGTGCTCGGCCACAGCCTCGGGTTCATTTCCAGAGACGAGCCCTGAAGCTGCCGGAGAACACCAGCTACAGTGACCTGACTCCCTTTCTCACGGCTTCCAGCACCCCAGCAGAAGTGGACAATTTCCCGTATTTACGAGGATTAGATGGGAATGGAACAGGTAATTGGAATCTCTTCTCTTCTCTTTTTAAACATGATTTTGTGTGTTGGTTCTTGGTTATATTGGGTCACTGTAAACAGGAAAAACTGTAGGTTAAAGAGGGAAAAGGTCTCCAGAAGCAGGTAGATATTTAAAATGCAAGAAAACAAATTAGGACTTTAAGCCTGGATCGTTGTAGGCTTAATTTCAGTGTCTCCTTATGGTTTTTCTTTAAAGAGTCATATTTATTGGATGTCTTATCCTTCATTCTGTGCTGATTAATATCAAGAACTGAAGGAGATTCTACACAACTAATTCAAGTCAACCCAGAGGAATTATTTTTTTATATTTTAAAACATTGGAGAAACTAACAGTTTCACAATTCAGAAATGAAAATACAAGTTCAGGTTTCTTCACTTCTCCATTTTCTTCCTCCGGTTGAAGCCTCTATTCCCACTTGGCGGGTTGTTGTGCCATAAAGGGGCCGCCTGACTTTATTCAAGTATACTGATCCATCCCCACCAACTTGGACATCTTTCTGTGCGGGAGTGGAAAGGGGTGTGTTGGGTCTAGTTCAGAGAAGAGCAACGAAGAGTGCCAGTGCCCCATTGACATACTTACACACACACACACACACACACACGCACACACACACACACACACACACATGAGAGTATATTTAAATAATATTCTTCATAATCTTGCCCTCTTTCCCTACTGCCTTTGCTTTAAACAGGGGGAGTCTCTAATTCAGTGCTTCTTAACCTTCCTAATGCCGCGACCCTTTAATACAGTTCCTCATGTTGTGGTGACCCCCAACCACAAAATTATTTTCGTTGCTACTTCGTAACTGTAATTTTGCTACTGTTGTGAATCGTAATGTAAATATCTGATATGCAGGATGTATTTTCATTGTTACAAACTGAACATAAACCACAGGTTGAGAACCGCTGCTCTAATTGGTTAGTCATTATCTGCCACTTAATTTTAAAGCCATGTGCTGTATGCTCTCTGGTTGAAATCCAAGGAATTGGACTGAAGCCCTGGTTGCAGTTGCATTTGGCGTTCTGACTTACTTCACTTGAACAGGTATTGTTTTTTTTCTGTGTGCCAGGGACATTGTTAATTGCTGGGCATCAGAAACAAAAAAGAATATAGTTCCTGTCCTTGAGCTGCTTACGTTCTGGTGGGAGACAAGAAGTAAATGCATATGTATGTGATATGTGTGTATATATACATATATATGCATATATGTATTATATGTGAGTAATAATTATACAGAATATATGCAATGTAATATTGGATGGGGAGGGGACAATTGAGAGTAAGGAGTGACTCCAACATTAAAAACATAAATGACTAGAATGGTGTTAATAGAAGTAGGGAAGTTAGCAATAAGTGTGTTTAAGAGGAAAGGTAATGAGTTAGGTTTTTAACAAACCTTGCTCCCCAAATTGGAACCACTAAGACCATAGGAATTGGATTGCTTTTCTGTCTCATCAGGAAAAGACTAGAGAGTCTGGCCTTGGACTTTGTACTGGGGTCTTGTGTCACAGCTTGACCCTTCCAGATGTGCTAAAAGTTGCTTATTCCTGTTCTAGTGAATCAGGAACCCAGAACATCAGAAAGCCAAAAATCAGGAGCCTTGGGTTCTCTTTTATGTCTTCTCCTCACTGCCAGGACTGGCCATAATAGAAACACTCATTAGACTAGTTAAAATATAAAAGGGGAATGTTGACTCAGATCCAGCCAGGTGAGTATGTGTAGTTTTCTTTGGGTGACATTTCAATTACCTTCAGGAGAACCAAATTCAGTTTAGTAAATGATTGCCCCTGCATATTAAATGAAAACTGAAGGGGCCAAGAGGAGGTTCCTAACCCTAAAGAGATCTTACCCATTACATACTGCTTTAAAAAAAAATTTTTTTTGATAGAATCCAAGGTGATGTGGAGATTTTTTTGCTCAGGCTTTTCCTTAGTGCTCCCTCTTTTTAAAAATGTTTCTTCCCTTTTAAATTTTTTATACTGCCAATGCCTTTATCATTACATAGTACTTTACTGTTGGACTTGTGATTCGTCTTGAGTAAGCGTACTACGACAAATGCCGCATTTTCCTTTCTGAAAGTGGGGCTTAGAGGGTGAGTGTCTCTAACTTTGTTATAGCCTGGGAATCATCAAAATTCATCCTTTAAAAAAACAGTACATTATAAAATGAACTTGAACTGGGAGAGATTCCCACATTACTTAAAGCTCATTAATTAGAATTTTTGTATAGACTCCATTTCCAGTAGCTATTAAATAAATTATGAAATCTGAGCCAGTTGGGGGAAGGAGAAAATAAAGAAGGGGGCCTATCGATTATTTTTTTAGTTTGCTTTATTTCAGTCTCCTATTATTTGAGAGATGAGAAAGAGAAGGTCTTTTGAAGGTTATATTTAACCTTTGTTTCCTGCTAGAATAGCTGAGATGCTTCCTTAAGAAGAATAGGGCTTTATTTAAACCTCTCTCTGAAAAAGGCCTAACTCTGAATAATGTGTGTGTATATATATATCGTCATCAAACTCTGCCCTCACTTTGTTTACACCTTCTCTTTTATCCCAAAATTGTGATTTAGAACTTCTTAAATGAACTCTAAAGAATCTCATTCAATTTGTATCTAGCAGGAGAACGAAGCAATTTTCTCTCAACAAGATTATTAGCCATACTTGAAATGCCACAAAGGAGCAGAAAAAGGCAATTTCAAAATATAGTCCTTGGATTTAGTGCTGTTTGCCTCAGTTTTCTCATCTGTAAAATGAGCTAGAGAAGGAAATGACAAGCCCCTCCACTGTCTTTGCCAAGAAAACCCCAAATGGGGTCACAGAGAGTTGGACGCATCCAAACAATAGCAATCACAGTCTTTTCTGACTCCAGATCCATTATTCTTTCTACCACACCATGTTATGTATGTACATTAGTTTAGTGAACTCTTTTTTTTCTTTTTTTTCTTTTTTTTGCTTTATGGAGGGCAGTTGGGGTTAGGTGACTTACCCAAAGTCACTTGGTTAGTAAGTATGTCAAGTGTCTGAGGCCAAATTTGAACTCAGGTCCTCCTGACTCCAGGGCCAGTGCTCTATTCACTGCTCCACCTAGCCTAGCCCCTAGTGAACTGTCTTAAAGGAATACATGTCTGGGGTAGAGGAGTTATCCTGTGTATAGGAACTTTTGAAGGAACCCTAAGGTTCCTCTCTAAATTAGGGGTTCTTAACTGGGATCATCAAACATCCAGAGAAATTTGTTTTTTGGGGGAGGGAGTCTGTGAATTTGAAACAATAAAAAAATTACCTGTTTATTTTTACTAGCCTCTAACTGAAATTCAACATTTGCTTCATTTATAATTGTAGACAGCAAACACACTGAGAAGGGAACCACAGGCTTTACTCCGGGTGCTGCCGAAGAGGTCCAGGACACACATGTACAAAAACTGTTAAAAACTCTGCTGTAAGACTGTGCAGAGAAGGTACAGCCTGCATCACTTAGAGGGAGTTTCTGTATCTGGAAGTTCTCTATTCCAGTGAATTTACAGACCTAACCCTCCTCCAATCCTTCCTTTTCTGTATTTGGTTTGCTTGTTTGCTTGTTTGCCCTATTAGACTGTAAGCTCCACGAGGAAATGCTCCTTGATTGATTGAGTATCATTTCATCTAATTCCCTTCAAGGAACTGAGGCCCAGGGAAGTTAAGTGATTTGCCCAGGATTACGTGGAAAATAAATGCTAGAACCAGGATTCAAACCCAAGCCCTTGGACTCCAAATCCACTGCCCTTTGTACTATGCTGTTATGCATGTTTTTTGGCAGATGGTGAGGAGCCAGTGGCAGTGTAGAGACTGAGAGTGAATGAGGGGCAAGGAAGGGGTGACTACTGGAGAGGGAAGAGTGGGAGGAAGGATCAAAATAGGATTGGCCTTAGCCAGTGGTAGGCATAGCCAGTCTTCTTGTGCTGCTCTGAATTATTCATATTTGTCATTTCTTATGGCATAGTAATTAGCATTATATTCATGTACCACAGCTTATTTAGCTATTCCCCAACTAATGGGCATCTACTTTGTTTCCATTTCATGGCTGCCACAAAAAGTGCTGCTGTGAATATTGAGAGAGAGAGAGAAAAGGGAGGGAGCAGGGTGAGAGAGAAAGGAGGGAGAAGGAGGGGAGGGAGGAGAGAGAGAGAGAAAGAGAGAGAGACAGGGGAGGAATGAGAGGAAGGGAACAGAGAGGAGGGAAGAAGAGGAAAAAAGAAGGGGAGGAAAGGAGGGAGAGGGAAGGAATGGAGAGAGAAGAAAGGGGGGGAGGAAGGAGAGAGGGGGAATTGGGGGGAGAGAAAGAGGGAGGGAGGGGGGAGAAACAGAGAGGGAGGAATTGAGGGACCATTCTGTGTTTGACCCCCTTGGGGTCTGTTACTCACAGAGAGATCTTTGGGTCAAAGAATATTAGATACTATAGCAAATTGCTTTCCCTAGTGGTTGAACTGAAACTGTATTAATACTATAACATAAATCCAATTCTAGCTACATTTGTAATAGGCGAACAATGATACCCTTGCAGGAAAGACTAGTGATCGTATATGTTGGTAGAAAGCTTTTCACTGTATCTTCTCTGATGTGTCGAATAAGTCTGAAGGAAGAGAAGTTATGAAATAATTTACTTATCCTCATGTTACCTAGGACAGGAGAATGGAATCTAAAGTGGCTTGCTTAATTATTTTATTTATTTATTCAATTAATTAATTATTGTTGTCTGAGGCAGTGGGGTTAAGTAACTTGCCCGGGGTCACACAGCTAGTGTCAAGTTCTGAGGCTGAATTTGAACTCGGTTCCTCTGGACTCCAGGGCACCGGCCTGCACCACCCAGCTGCCCCCTTAATTCTTAAAAGTGTGTTAGATGGCGCAGTGAGTAGAGCAGTGGCCCTGGAGTCAGGAGGACCTGTGTTCAAATCTGGCCTCAGACACTTAACACTTACCAGTCGTGTGACCTTGGGCAAGTCACTTAACCCCAATTGCCCTGCCTTCCTCCCTGCAAAATAATAATAATAATAATCTATCTCTCAGTCTCTAGTTTGACTGAAGACTAGAAAATCATTAAAGTGTTGGCGTTTATAAATGTGTTCTAATGTAGAGCAATGGATACATGCAGTACCTTTGAGACAGATAAAAAATAACGAGGTCTAAAAGATGTTACAAATGTTTCATTTCCAAAGTTTCACTACTCTGAGTAGAAATGCAAAGATTTTAAAGTAATTCTTGTATAATTTAAATAGTTTCCAATAAACTTAATTTTAATTTTAAAATCCCCCCTTTTTTTGCTCAATTTTTTGTTCAGTTATGGGACTTAATTTGTGCAAGAATTTGTTGACAGATTTTAGTACTTGTCCAAGGGTAGTTGCAACTCAATACAATCTCTTCATCCTATTTTGCAGAATAACAGTAGTAATAATGATGACAAATGACACATGCATGATGGAGAGTTGGAATCAGGAAAACCAAAGTCCAAATTTATCCTCAGATGCTTAATAGCTGTGTGACTCTGGACAAGTCACTTGACCTCTGTCTGCCTCAGTTTCCTTATCTTCAAAATGGGGGTGGTTATGGCATCTCCTCCCAGTGCTACTGTAAGGATAGAACCTTAAAGTGCTCGTGAACGCCAGCTGACTGCTATTGATATAATTCCTAAATGTTTCCTTCCCCACAACCCTGGGAGATAAATAATCCAAATGTTAGTATTCCATTTTCACAAATGAATAGTGATATTGGTTTGTCTCTCTATAATCCTTTAAGCATTGCAAAGCATTGTAAAATACAATCTCATTTGATCTTCATGACTGCTATATAAAGTAGGTGCTACTCTCATCCTCATTTTTCAGATGAAACAGAGGTCACCTAGTGAGGTTAAGTGGCTTGTCCAAGGTCTTAAGTCATCTAATGGAATATTTGAACCTGTAGCTCTTTTACTTTAAGTTTGTTGCTCTAACCCATGGTGCCATGCTTCCCAGGTTTGGATGAGATGAATTCTGACGTCCTTTCCAACTCAGACATTCTGAGTGTCATGCTCTCCTGTTGATCATGCCCCCACATTACCCCGTGACTCCCACCCCCGTAGCTGGAGTTTGCACGTAAATATAAACCAAAATGATGGGTTTTGTTTTTTAGGGAATAGCACCAAGTATGACCTGACCCCTGTCACTGCGGTCAGCGTTCACCTGCTCAGCAGCGATGGAACCCCAGTTGTGGTGGATGGGCCTATATATGTCACGGTTCCTCTGTCCACACAAAGCAACCTGAGGCACAATGCACATGTTACTGCATGGCGATTTGACCAAAAACTTGGTGAGTGATGATTCATATATTGATCTTCTCGTGACTGAGTTAATTTGATATGTTGTCTTTTCAGGAAGGCCTGAAAACATCCAGTTTCCAAAGCAGATGTTGATTATTATTCCGTTCATATTCATGTGTGTGTGTGTACACGTACACACACTCAGAAGGCACACTAATTCACTTAAATGAGACCCTTCAAAATTACAAGGTCTAAAAACTGGGTATCATATTATTTATCCTTTAAAAAAATCCTTAAATGAAAATCAATCTGATACATTAATCATTTGGTTTGAAGTATCTGTTTTCTACAGTGTATTCTAAGCATTTCTTTTTTCCTGTTTATAAAAATTTAATTTTTATCCTTCGCCCACACTGAAAAACACAAGCATAGAAAAGCCATGCAAATCCCTACATTGTCCATGTCCATAGATGTATATTTTATTCTGCACCCTAAGTCATCTCTTTGTCAAAAAGTAAGTTTTCGTTGAAAAGGAAAAAAGTTGGTTATAACGATAATTGTGTTGGAGGATTTCCACTTTGCGTTATTTTTTTAATCTATTAGATTTACTGAACATGCATTCACTTTTATCTCTCCTCTGTCTGTTCCTGCACTATTTGCATTCCTACCTATCAACTGGTCACAAACTGTATCCATCCATTTGTTTGAAAGTAGCTATTCATTAAATTCTTCCCCAAATGGAAATTATCTTAAAAAATAAAAATTTCCTCTTACAGTCTATGTTTTCCCTGAATTTACCTCCATGGAAAATAGAATCCTAGATGTTCCTGCCTCGCCACTTTGTTTTGAACTTCAGATGGACGTTTTTTGTCTGCTTTTCTTTCAAGATCAGCTTATTTGTAATTCAAAATCTATAACTTGAGAAGACTTTTTTAGGATATATTTGATAAAGAAGTTTTGGTTATCTTAACTTTAATAGACTAATCTGATTTAAGGGTACATGCTGGAGGTCTGCCCTATATATGTAGATTTCTAGGCCTCCTTTAGCTGCTAAGTCATGTTCTGTACCACAGGCAACTTTAAACTCCCATTTGTAGGGCAACCTAGGTCTCTACCTAAAACTAGTATATCCCACAGGGCTGAAAAAGCATCCCTTTTGACCAACATTGAGCACATTGGTCAAATTCTAGCTAAATCTCAATGGCTCGATCATCTGCTAGTCTAGAATATCATGATTGAGTTTTGAAACCCAAAGCGGCATAATTGTAGGGAATGCTGTTGGTTTGGTGCTCCTCAGCATCAAACCAACAGCATTCCCTACAATTATGCCGCTTTTATTTGTGCAAGACCGATCTCTACCAAGTGTGCCAAGGCCTGCTTGATGAAATATTACGCTACCCTAAATGCTTTCTACATGAAGGCATGGTTATTTTGTGGGGTTTTTTTTAATTGTATTTTTCTCAGCTTTATAATGAAATACAAATAAGACATCCAAATATCCATAACTAAACTAACTCTGACCCTTCCTGATACTATTTATCATAGATACATTCTTTGGTATTGATCAGCACTGGGTGTACATTGTACTAAATTCTGCTTCCTTTTCCTTTACGTTCACCTTTCTCCATACCTGTCTTTTGCTCACATTTATCATCTTTATGGGAATCAGTGCATCAGTCCACAGCAGTCTGCTTAGCTCTTCCTCCAGCTTTTGGGCATCAAGATTGTCTCTGCTTTTTGCTGTTACACATACCACAACATACAAAATGTGCAATTGTCTCTTTTTCATTCATTTTCATTTCATTCATATTCATTCATTTCCAAGTGACCGATGTTATGATTCACTGGGTTAAGTGGTACCATGTTTATGACTCTTACTGTCTGTGTGCAAAATTTTGCTCTCCCCAAAAAGTTGTGCTTATTTGCATTGCCAGCAATAAAGTAGTGCTGTTTACCCGTGACCCTGCCAATGTTGGAGTTCATATGTATTTATTCTTGCCAATTTAATGAGTATGATGTGCCATCTCAGTTTGTTTTCTTTTGTGTTTCTTCACTTATTTTTGAGATTAACCGTTTCCCCAAATGTTTATTTACAGTGTTTCCCCTATTGTAATCTTTTGTTCATATATTTTGACCCACTTATAAAGATGGATGTTTTAAATGTTAGTATGTAAGTCTGGGACATGACTTTTTGGTGTGTTTCTTAGGATATAAATTAAGACTTTATCTGTGAGCCTAAGAAGAGCTCAGAAAGATTTAAAGGTAGCCCCAAATAGGGAAAAAGTAAGAGAACTCAGGTGTTACTTATTCATTGTCATAATTTAATAGAACATTTTTGGATAATTTTTTGGCCTCCTGGGGAATTCTGGTCCCGCCTTTTCTATCACTATCCATAGTATCACTGTCTACCTTTGCCTTTCTTGACCTTTACTTTGGATGAATGGGTTGAAATTTGATAATTAGATTGGAAGATAGGCAGTGTTCTATTTCTTACACTGCTGTGATCACTTTACATTGTTATGTTATGTTGTTACGTTGTTATGCATCATTCTGTAAGTGAAATATATTGTATGACTGAAGAGGCAGGAAAGTATAAGGCAAAGAATGTTGGATCTAGGTTCAGATCCTGACTGCTACTCAATTACAGTGTGAGACTGAAACACAATCTCTCCAGACTCTCAGGTTCTTCAGCAGCAAAATGTGAGAGTTAGTCTACATGGTATCTAAGGTCATTTTTAGCTGTACACCAAAGAGATGATATGTGTCATGATAGCTTAAAGCATGTTTACGGGTACGTTCACCATGTTTATTGGTCACACACTTTTTAAAAAATGGACTTTGATACATCAATCTCTAAGCTATTAGAGGTGATTCCCCTTTGATTGGTCCAGTTCTCAACTTCCTGCGTGTGAATAACTTTCATGTAGTTGAACCTTCTGCTGGGAATTTCCATTGTATATTTGCTTTATTCTAGTTTAATTAAGGTCTTTTAATGTGGTGCTTTGCCATGAAAAGTCAGACTGCCAAGTTCCTGTCTTATTTATTGACTCTAACAGATGATTATGTGAATGTAAAACAAAGCAAAACTTTTGGATAGCTCTTTAAAACCAGGTCTAAACATTTGGAATATGTATTTAGAAAATTTTAAATCAAGAGATTTTTTTCCAAAAAGCACATTTTTGAAAGAAACTGTATGTGCCCTGGCTTAACAGAAATTCAGGAGACATTGGTATAGGTGTTACAGGCAATGGTGGTGATATGTTGGGTTTTGATTTTTTCCCCAGTGATTCTTATATATAAACCACATTATTGCCATTTTAGAGACCAATGTGACAGAACCCAGTTAAGTCAGACTTAATAAAATTTTATAAATTTTAATAAAAGAAGTTTAATGAACATTTTAAAAAATAAAATTTTGCTCAGGCAGAAAGTCAGAAAAGAATCTTGAAAAACTGAAGTCAGTCTGAGTGAACCATTTCTGACTATTTCAGTGTAGTGAAGCCAACTTGCTATTTTTAAATGTAAAACTTAAAAAGTAATAGCTCCCTTAATTAAAAACAAAAAGTCTATAACAGTGCTTTGTTAATTCTCCCAGATTTCTGAATCTGAATGCCTTGGTATAGGAGGTGGCTAATGCTCAGAGCTGTTTGAATGTGATGTGACTTCCCTCAGGTGAATTGAAGTGACTTGTTTTGAAGAGGTGACACCAGGAGATAATGCATGTTCTGTGTTTCATTGCTAGTCTGTGCTTTCCTCACTCATCCTTTACTAGAAGGTATTTCTAGGAACTGTTCCTAGTATCTTGTGAAAGTTGCAAAAAAGGCTTGTGAAGAAGACCTTCCTTACAATTAGAACCATCCAGAATAGGAGTGGGCTGTGTGGGAAGGTAATGATTTCCCAGTTCTGGAGGTGTTTGGTTGGATGTCTACTGGCTTCATGTGTTTTAGAGATGATGGCCTCCTAGGGCCCTTCTAACTTGAAGATTCTATTTACATGAAAATTAACACAGTTTGCCTATCTTTACTTTCATGGCATTCATCCCAGTCACCTCGATTACTCAAAGATCATCAGCAGGTTTTTTGCTAGCCTAGGATGTAATCCTTCAGGGCCAGGTGATTTGGATTTGTTAAGAACAACTAGGTGTTTTCTTATCTCCTCACTCATCTTGTTTTCAGTGTTGGTTTTTAATCTCCAGTTAACCATCTATATTTTGGTCTTCCCAGCCTAAAGATCGTTTTCCTTAATTGATTAAAAAAAAAGCAAAATAGGAAATAGTTAATTTTTTTTCTCTGCAGTCCTACAGTTATCCTTTATTCCATTCTAAGAAGAATTCTCCTTTCTTGGTTCTTCCTTTTGCCCTCTTATAGCCATTTTAAATGTCCTTCTTATCGTCCAACAAATTTATTGCAAGCCTCAGCTCAGTCTGTTTTACCTTCCCAGCACATATTACTACACACTGCCACTATGCCTTATTCAACCTCGGTTTGCTGCTGTTCCTTCCATCTCTTTTGTTTGTTTGATTTATTGATTTTTGATTTTTTTGGAGGGGGGAAGGTAGGGTAATTGGGGTTAAGTGACTTGCCCAAGATCACATGGCTAGTTTTTTGTGTTAAGTATCTGAGGCCAGATCTGAACTCAGGTCCTCCTGACTCCAGGGCCAGTGCTCCACTCACTGTGCCACTTAGCCGCCCCCTTCTATCTCTTTTGTACACATTTTTCTCTTTCCTGAGCTGGTTGACAACCTCCCATTGTAGCTACACTGGTCTCTTTAGACACCTCCTTTTCTCTTTCTGTGAAATAATTTGTGATTACATTATCAGAATCATGAGCTTTCTCATATTCTTTACCATCCCACCTGAGGTAATTTCCATTTTGGAAACTTTTTAGAGACTATTAGGCTTAAATCTGTCTTTTCTCTGAATTTTTGAAATCTGCTCTTCTTAAATCTTGAGTATACATAACTCTCCATGACTATTTCTAGTTTCACCCTCTGGGCTGGGAATAGGAGGGGGAAAATGAGGGTAAGTGATGAAGTGAACAAAGGGCACAACATAGAGTCAGAAAGACCAGAGTTCAGATGTAGCATCAGATATTCATTAGTTGTGTGACCCTGGCCAAGTCACTTGTTCTCTGTTTGCCTCAATTTCCTCAACAGTGGGGATAATAATAGCACCTGCCTGCCAAGGTGATTGTGTGGACCAAATGAGATAATAATTATAAAGCACTTGGCATGTGGTAGGAGCTAAATGTCAACTATTGTAATTTTTCATCATCTCATGCCTGGATTATTGCAATAGCCTATTAGTGGGTCTGCTTGCCCTAAGTCTCTCCCCACTCCAGCCCAGCCTCCATTTGGCCAACAAAGTGATACTCCTAAACTTCAAGTCTTATCAAGCTTAACTCTTCCTCTTTGTAATTTGCCCAGGTTACTTATAATGTTGCTCTTTGGGCCAAGCAAAACAAGTCCAGTCTTATGATAGCCCTTCAACTGCTTGAAGAGTATTCTCCTATTCCCACTAATTCTTCTCTTCTCCAGGTTAAACATCCTTGTATTCTGTCAACTTATCTACCTGATAGCATATTCTTCAGGTCCCTCATCATCCTACATATGCTCCAGCTTGTCTTTGTTTTTCTTCACTTATGATCTAAACCAAGTATTCCAGAAGTGGTTTGGCCAGGGAAGAACAGAACCATCAGCTTCTTTGTTCTGGCCTCTGGCTCTAAGTATAGCCTAGAATAACATCACCTTTTTTGGATCCCAGCTCAAAATGTTGGCTCATATTGAAGAGGTAATCTACTAAAAACCCAAAATTTTTTCATACAAACTATAGTCTATCTACACCTCTCCCATCTTGTATTTGCAAAGTTGAATTTTTTGAGCCTTACTCTGAAACTTTATATTTTTCCCCATTAAAATTTTAACATATTAGATTCAGCTCATTCTTTTTTATCCTGTTTACAATCTATTATCAGACATGATAGCTTACTTTCCAGTTTTGTATTAACGGTCTGATAAACATTCCATCCATTGATAAAAATATTAAAGAACACAGGATCAAGGTCAGATCTTTGTGACTTTCTACCAACTACGTATTACCGAGTTAATGTGGTACCATTAATGACTTTAAAAAAATGTTTGGTCATTTAACCAGTTCTAAATTCATCTAACAGTAATACCATCTGGCATACATCACTCCAAATTTTTTGCAGTGGGTATACCATTGAGAAACTTGATTGAAATCTAAATATAATATATATATATATATATATATATATATAACAAACACCCCCTACTCTCCCAGCTTGTAACCTTATTCATAGGTGGGTTCTCTAGAGAAATGTTGCTACTTCAAGTTCTAGAAGTCACTCTGTGGAACTGTCATTTTAACACTATAGCTCACAAGCCCCCAACAAGAGGCTTCCTTTTAATATTCAGCCAGTACACACAGTGCCTAGAAAAGATTTTTATTGAGATGGCATAGTTTAAAAAAAAACAGCCTGTTGCTACAAAAAATTCCCCTCTTGTATCCTGTGGTGCACTCAGTCACAAACACGTGGGAAGAATAGGCACAGAATAGAGTTGTAGCTATGAAACACTCATGTTGAGGACATGTGTAGCCAGGACAACTCACAGCCCTAGAACTTTCAGTGTACTTTTCCTCTGTGTATAGACCTCACAAAGGTCCTTGCTGGGAACATTGTCTGTGTTGGGCAAGATGCTTTACCAAGCATTATTTCTGAACAGGTCAATTCTACTACCTGAATTTTCTCCTCATCAGGTAGCTATAGTCTCCACTCCCCCAAACTTTATGCTGACCTACAATCCTCAGCTAGACTACTGCTCTGTTCTTTCAAAAAGAAACCCTTAGCCTAAACCTGGAAGAAGTCTCTAGTCCTGTTCTCTCAGATCGTCAAATATAAGACTTGCTGTCTTCCAGACAGAAGAGCACAGGCTAGATACCCTCTGTGAGAGACCTCATCTTAATTGTAGTGACCATCCAGTATATTTTCCAGATCTTTTTTCTGTCATTTAGGCCATATCCAGGAATGAATGACTATCTGCCCAGTTATCATCAAATAGCCCTGGGACTCAGGGTTCCCCACATTTTTTTTTAACATGAGGATTCTACAGTTGGTCTATGCATTAAGTGGTTATGGACAAGGTACAGAGGAAGTCTGTATATTCTTTGTCTCAGCTGGCCTTTAATATTCAAATAAGCTACTCAGAGCCTCACATCCTAAAAGCTATAAAATGATCCACTCACTTCTGAAAAGGGGCTTATGTTCCCTCTACAAAATGTCCATGTTCTCTAAGTGGAATGTGCTCTATCCTATTGTCTTTCTAATTTGCCCATTAAGAGCCGCAGATTTGCTGAAATGTGAAAGGGACACACCTTTTCTATCCATCTACAGCAGTCTTTTGATTGACCAATCTGTAGATCCTATCAAAACTGGAAATGAGGTTAGTAGGCAATGAACTGCTTTTGATGAGAACATGCTGACTTATAATGATTGCTGCTTCCCCTTCTAAATGTTTACAGACTATCTCCTTAGTCATATGTTTTAGAATTTTTCCAGGAGTAGAAGTTAAGCTCACAAGGATATAGTTTTCAGACTCATGCTTTCCCATTTTTGGAAAATTGGGCTGGCCTTGTCCTTCTCCCTCTCTATAGCATCTCTTCTTCACTCTGAGATCTTGCAAAGATCATCAACAGTGGTTCAGCAAACATGCCAACTAGCTAGGATGATCCTCCAGTTCTGGAGGTATAACCTCCTTGGAAGAAATTAGATGCTACCTAACTGCCTCCCTACTTATTGAGGTTTAAACTCTGGGCTCAGTCTTTATTTTATCCTACCAGTTCATTCTCTTTAGAAGAGAAAACAAAAATAAAGTTCGAGTTCAGTGATTTACCCTTCTCAGTGCCCTCCATCATCATCATCATCGTCGTCGTCATCGTCATCATCACTACTTCAGCCTCCTTTGAACCTCCTTGTGCTTTCAGCAGATCTAAATAAACCCCTATTTTTTTGTTTTTGTTAGCGTTCCCACCAACAATGTACTTAAAAACAAGAAAAAAGAAAAAACTTTATATACTGATGAAATCAGTGTTAAAATTCTCACCGCCTACGATACATAATATTTTAATATTGTTCATCCATATTTGTGGATAAAAAAATTGACATCCTAAAAAATTAAAGTGGTGCTTATTTTAGAAAAAAAAGAATGCTGATATAAAATCTTAGTCCTTTTTTCTGCTTTGGCTCTTTCTTGTAGAATTTAGAGGATTATTTTGGGATTTTTTTAACCTTTCTTTATCCAGCATCATTGAAGAATATAACATTCTATGGGAGTTATCTAGATAATAAAAAACTACCCCTTAATGGATTAAAATTTTTTGCTAGCTTATGGTGTTTTTAATATAATCTCTCTAAAACTCATTGCAGAATTCTTTAGCTTCTTAAAGAGGGAGTACAAAATACATCAAAAGTTAATACAGTTTTGAAACTTATTTTTTAAAAAAGTGTAAAAAGGTATCACCCTTCCTTGTGAATCAGTTTCCAGTATTACCGTCACTTGCAGAATTAATAGGCTCAAAGTCAGTGTTGGCAGAGTCCTCTTGGAGTAAAAAGCCTGAGATTTATAGTTTGGGAACTTAGTAATGTTGACATCTGCTCCGAGATCATGATTTGCTTCCTTGGCAATGCTTCAGGTGACGATAAGTGAAGTGTTAGCTGGGATAGTTTTAAAAAAAATCCTTTCATTTCCTTTTATTCTCCCTTATTGTTTGGGGATTTCTATTATTGTTAATGTTGATATATTGTAGGGACTTCTTAAAGGTTCTCAGTGTCATTATAATGTAGGAACTTAGGTAGCAGTACCATTTTCAAAGCACTTTTCCTAATATTTGGTATCATAAAAAAAGTACTGGGTTTTTGTTAGACTAAGAGATTCAAGAATACCAGTGAAGCAATTTACCACAAATTCCAGCAGATTCACAGTAGGGCACTGCCACCAAGTGATTTCTAAGAGGCATCATAGTGCTGTGAATAAAATGCTGTACTTGAAAGGGAAATCACGGGACTTGAATTCAAGCATTGCCTTACTAGCCATGATCATAGACAAGTTTCCCTACCTCCTAGACATGTAAAATAACTATGATAATATTTTTACTACCCACCTCATAGGGTTGTTGTGAGGGATGTGCTGAGGAAACCTAAAAGTATTCAAACCCTAAAAGAACTGCTGTTATTTCTATTTCAGCCACATGGTATGTTTAAAAGAAGCTTATAATGTAATTGTGTCGGATATTCCCATGCTTCTCTGGCTTTTTTTAGAATCCCAGGGATCACTAGATCCTCAAATATGTAAGTCCACAAGACCACAATGCTTTTTCCTGCTAAAGAGTTATGGGCAAGGCTGCCTTCTTAAGCCATAAGTAGGAGCTCCCAGTCATCTATCCCAAACACTGCATGGTATGTCTCAGCTCAGAGCTGTCCTCAATGTTGGTAAACAGCTTGAAAATCTTGGAACAAAAAGCTTTCACAAACCAAGAGACATTCTTTGTGTGCCTGCAATGTGGGGAAAAAACACTGGTCCTTTCAGCATCCTTACATATCCATATCACAACCCAGTCGGCAGCTGTAACTTGGAACATAAAAAAGGTTGCTATTTTTTTTTTTATCATTCTCAATTATTTGCACTAGTGGAGGAGAACAGTGCTTTGGCTAATCCAAAACACAGGAAAATTCAAAACAATTCATTTGACTTTTCAACGCATTTTTGAACTTATATTTGATGTGTCTGACATGTTGGTCATCCATATTGCTTCAAGACCAAACTGAGAAAGAACTGGGAAAAAAAACCCTCAGTTTTCATCCTAGCACCCCTTCTAGTAGTTTGACCCTGGTGTTTGTGTCTCTCTAAACTTTCTGACTGCCTTCATTACTCATTACTTGCCTTGAGAAGTGAGGTACATTAATATTTTTTTGTTTGTTTTAAAAGTCTTTCTCGGGCAGAGCCAAGATGGCTGCGTAGGAGCAGCAAGAAATCGCAACTCTGACACAGCCACATCAAATACCCAAAAAATATGACTTTAAACAAATTCTAGGGCTCTAAAACGCACACAGATATATTTCCTGCTGAAGGCAGCTCGGCTCAAAACAACCATTTCAACTCTGAGAGCAGAAACCAGCCCAGCCTGAAACGGCAGCTTTTGCCCCGGGGGCGGCTAGACAAGCCGAGCCCTGCCACAGCTGGAACTTCAGGAGAGTGGATCTGTGGAAGCTGTGGCAATATCCAGAATTATCAAGCCATAAGAAAAAAAGGACTAAGGTTAGTGGAACTTGGCTAAAAACCAGGGAAGAAAAGCAGGTCCAGCCAAGCCACCTCCAGGGCAAAGAAGCAGGAAACGGAGGTTCTGCACTCACCTCCACATTGCCACTTCAGAACTCCCGGCCTGCAGACAGCAGGGGAGCCAAGCAATCATTCAGAGGCCAAGTGCTCTCGCATTGAGCGGCCTGGATCCCGATCACGGTCTTGGGTGGTGGTCCTGGGTTTGGTTTTTTTTTTCAGTGAGCTGGAGCGGGGGAGGGACCCAGCAGCCCCCTAAAAGCCCTGGCAGCTGGGAAAACCCCAGCGATTTGGGACAGAGCTGTTCCCTCTGGAAGCAGAGTTCCACAGAACTTTAAAAAAAAAACCCATTCAATGGCGACCATTAATAAGCATAGGAAGCAAAGTAAGAACAGCAACCAAACCTTCTTTTCTTCAGGGAAAATAAGGAACAAAGCAGGGAAAGGGAGGAAGACAATGCAGTCAGAACTCCCACACCAAAAGCTTCCAAGAAACATGAAGATTACCAAAAAGCTAGAGATCAGCTGAAGAAAGATTTTGAAAACCAAATGAGAAAAGTGGAAGAAAAATTGGAAAGAGAAATAAGAATGATGCAAGAAAATCATGAAAAGAGAGTCAACAACCTGAATGAAAAAATTAACACCTTAAAA
>CM053581.1:542795596-542809843 GCA_028627135.1 Pseudochirops cupreus
CACCCACTCCCACTGGGAAGACAAGCAATTCAACATAGGTTGTACATGTGTAGTTATGCAAAATGTTTCCATGGTAGTTATATTGTGAAAGACTAACTATATTTCCCTCCATCCTATCCTACCCCCCACTTATTCTGTTTTCTACTTTGACACTGTCCCATTTCACAAGTGTGTGCTTCTAACTACTCTCCTCCTCCCCCCCCAATCTATCCTCCCTTCTCTTGTCCCCCCTCTTATCCCCTTTCCCCCTACTTTCCTGTATAGTAAGATACCAATTGCATGTTTATGTTATTCTCTCCTTAAGCCAAACTCAGTGAGAATGTTTGTCCCATTCCCTTTCACCTTCCTGCTTTTCCCCTTATTTGTAACAGTTTTTGCTTGCCTCTTTTATATGAGATAATTTATTTTATTCTATCTCTCCCTTTCTCCTTCTCCCAATATATTCCTCTTTCAACCTCTTAAATTTATTTTTTAAATATCATCCCTTCATATTCAACTGATCCTGTGCACTCTATGTGTACATGTATACACATATACACACACCCACCTTATGTATTTATACACACATACACCCTCCTATACATGCATATATATGTATGTATACAAATATATACATATATATCTCTTCAACTATCCCCATACTGAGAAAAGTCTCATGAGTTACACTTATCATTTTTCGGTGTAGGAATATAAATAGTTAAACTTTAATAAGTTCCATATATAATTTCCTTTTCCTGTTTACCTTCTCATGCTTCTCTTGTTTCTTGTATTTGAAAGTCTAATTTTCTGTTCAGCTCTGGTTTTTTCATTAAGAATACTTGAAAGTCCTCTATTTTATTGAATGACCATATTTTCCCCTGAAGCATTATGCTTAGTTTTGCAGAGTAGGTGATTCTTGGTTTTAATCCTAGCTTCTTTGACCTCTGAAATATATTCCAAGCCCTTCAGTCCCTTAATGTAGAAGCTGCTAGATCTTGTGTTATCCTGATTGTGTTTCCACAATACTCAAATTGTTTCTTCCTGACAGCTTGTAATATTTTCTCCTTGACCTGGGAACTCTGAAATTTGGCTATAATATTCCTAGGAGTTTTCTTTTTGGGATCTTTTTCAAGAGGTGATTGGTGAATTCTTTCAATTTCTATTTTGCACTCAGATTCTAGAACATCAGGGCAATTTTCCTTGAGAATTTCTCGAAGGATGATTTCTGGGCTCTTTTTTTGATTATGGCTTTCAGGTAGTCCAATAATTTTTAAATTATCTCTCCTGGATCTTGTAATGCTAAGCAAAGGCAACTTCCAAGGTTCGGAATACCAGCATAGTTACTCTCCATTTATTGAGTGACAAATTAAGGCAAAACATTCACAGAACAGAGAAAATCAAAATACAGTGTAACTCAGTCACTTAGCAAGTTCTCAATTCAATTACAAAGTATCTTAATTCAGTCACAAAGTATAGAGAGTCAAAGTACTACTCCACCCCTGGGCATTACATTCATTTAGTCAATCACAAAGTCTTCTCTCTATTCAACTGGAGATTAGTTTCCGATCATAAACAAAGTGCGTTCATTTGGTCCGGCACAGAGTACAAAAAGTCAAAAGTTTCCCACCCCTGGATCACAACTGAATTACAGTTGTCATCAGTTAACACCCAGCACCTTCTCAAAAGGGGCAGTGGAGAACACAAAGGCCATCTACCTCTAAGCTACAACAAGGTTAAGATATCATCACAGCATTTAATACTCAAAGAGAGGTCTTTTCTTCATCTTGACATGAGGCAAGTTCTCAGCAATATCTGTTTCTGAGGAGACAAAGCTTAGCAAAGCCACAGTGTCCTCATCAATTCATTCTCTGCCTGCAGAACAGTCTCAGGACCCCTGAATAACAGCAGGGTTCCAGGACCTCTGCAACAACAGCACTGTCCTTTACCAGCAAATGAATCTGGCAAAACAACATCAAAACAGACAAAATACCAGTATCATAGTTATGCCTCCTCAGTTCTCAGCAGATCTGGATGGCAGCTCTTACCAGTCCTGGGCAGCTCCAACTGGCCCTCAGCAGTCCAGGTGGTATCATCTGGCAGTTCCCTCTTTCTCCCAGAGCAATTCTGGCCCCTGGCAATTTTCCTCTCTCTTTGCCTCTACAATGCTGCTCCCCAAAAGTTCTTCTGCCTCTCTCTGCTTGGGTCTTCTCTCTGCTTGGGCCTCTCTCTAAATCCATAGCACCAACTCCTCCCAGTTCAGCCCTCTCTCTTCACATCAACAAGTCTGTCCCACAAGTGGGATTCACAAGCTCTGGGTTTCAACACGCAACCCAAAAACCACGTCAATACAGGGGGATCTTTAAATTCCATTACCCTTACAGATCTATTTTCCAGGTCAGTGGTTTTTCCAATAAGATATTTCACATTTCCTTCTATTTTTTCATTTGTTTGGATATGTTTGATAGTATCTTGATTTCTCATAAAGTGATTAACTTCCATTTGCTCCAGTCTAATTTTGAAGGAATTATTCTCTTCAGTGAGTTTTTGAAATTCCTTTTCCATCTGGCCAATTCAGCTTTTTAAGGCACTCTTCTCCTCATTGGTTTTTTGGGCCTCTTTTGCTATTTGAGTTAGTCTATTTTTTAAGGTGTTATTTTCTTCAGTCACGCTGTTGACTTGCTTTTCATGATTTTCTTGCACCATTCTCATTTCTCTTCCCAATTTTTTCTCCACTTCTCTTACTTGATTTTTGAAATCCTTCTTGAGCTCCTCCATGGCCATATTTTTCTTGGAAGCTTTTGATGCAGGAGTTTTGGCTTTGTTGTCTTCTTCTGGTTCCATGTTTTGATCCTTTTTGTCCCCAAAAAAGGATTGTATGGTCTGATTATGCTTCCTCTGTTTGCTCATCTTACCAGCCAATTATTTGACTTTTGAGCTCTTATCCATGCTAGAACTCTGCTTCCAGAATGGAGAGAGCTGTGTTCCAAATTTCTGGGGTTTTCACAAATGTTGTCAAAGCTGTTGTCAGAGCTATGAGGAGGCCACCCTCTCTACAGCCACCACAAGCTCTGGCACACTGGCGTTCCTCACCCCAAGACCACCACCCAAGACTGTGACCCATATCCAAGCAGGTCAAAACAAGAGCAATTACCCTCTGAATGATCACTTGGTCCCCCTACTATCTGCAGGCCAGGAGCTCTGGAGGCAGTCACATGTCAGCAGCTGCTCCTCTACCACCTCTCACTCCAGGGGCAGGAGCTTGAAAGTGTTCTTCTCTCACCCTAGATCAACAGGATTCCCCATGACCTTTTACTTTCTCTTTGGCATTTATGAGTTGAGAAGTCTGGCAACTGCCACAGCTGCCAGCCATTCACTGTCCTGAAGTCTACTCTGGCCAGTCTGGGCTGCTGGTCAGAATCACCTCAGGTCTGGACCCATGTCTCACATGGGACTGTGTTCCACTCCCAGCCCTGTGTGATAGACCGTTCCTGTCAGCCTGCCAGGCTGCCTTCAGTGGATGATTTGTTTCTCTCTGTCATTTTGTGGGTTCTGTAGCTCTAAAATTTGTTTAGAGTCACATTTTACAGGTATTGGAGGTGGTTGGTGCAGGAGCTCAAACAAGTTCCTGCTTTTACTCCGCCATCTTGGCTCTGCCTCTTGCAGGGTATTTCTTGGCTGAGTCAGTTGTGGTTAGCACAAAAGGCGGGGTCCAGTTCTCATAAAAAACTCTTTCCTTTTTAATTAGAAGAATACAGCGCACTTGGTCCACACAGGACCATGATAGGCAGAGTTGCAGTTAATACTGTTTCTATTTAGAGCGTACCTATAATTTCAGTGATAGAGGGATCTTGCTCTATCAGTGCAGGTCAACAGGTCTTAGAGTTGGATGAGAGTGCTGAGAGACTAGAACACAAGCTATTACATATATTACTATTATTCATAATATATTACATATATTTTATATATTTATATATATTATATATATAACTTTTATATGTAATATATAATTTTATATATTTATATATTACATATAATTTAAATTGATTTAAATTACATATAATTTTAATAATATTGTGTATATATACATATATATATATATGTATATATATATATATATATATATATTACAGACAAGGATAAAATGGATGTCATTTTACTTGACCGTGTTACTTAGCTGGCGAAGCAGGTATGCACTGTGAATCTGAACTCTCTATGGATCTGACATTATCATCATCATTCTCATGACCATCAATACAGGCTTCAGTTTGCTCCAGAAGCAAAGGGGATTCAGTGGATGGAGCCCTGGGACTGGAGTCAGAAAGAATTGAGTTCAAATGAGGCCTCAGACATTGATTAACTATGTGATCCTGATCCAGTCATTTAATCTGTTTGCCTCAGTTTCCTTAACTGTAAAATGGGGATAATAGTAGCACCTACCTCCTAAGGTTGTTATGAGGATCAAATGAGATCATTTGTAGAAATGCTTAACACAGTGCCTGGCACATAATAGGTTCTATAGAAATGCTTTTTCCCTCCTCTGGTCCTTTTAGGTTTTTATTTGATCCTTGCAACAATCCTGTGAGCCAAGTACTGTAGATACTCTTATCCCCATTTTACAGAAGAAACTGAGGTTCTAGATGTTAAGAACTTGCCCAGGGTCATACAGCTAGTAAACCTACCTATCCAAGCCAAGCATCTACCCACTGCACCACCTTTCTGCCTCTGGAGCAAACTGAGATCCACAGGGATAAAGGGACTCTGACCCAAAGCCACACAGCTAATGGTATATGTCACTACTCTCATTTATTTGTTTCCATGAACAGGGTAGTTAGAACCTACCCTACAGATAACCTTTCTTTCACCCTGCGCTTAGTTCCTGTTGCAGATCTCACAGATTAAATCTACTTTGGAAAACAAATAAAGTTGGATTTTGCCCATCACTACAAATGACCTTAAGAATTGACAGATTGGTACTGCATATGTGCCAGAAAGTAGAATTCATTATTTAAAAAGAAAAATAAAAGTGAGAACACACGGAATCATTGTTTGGAGATCAGAATGGAATTTTTCACTGCCAAATAAACACCTTGCTGTGGGGTCTTGGGCAAAGCCCAGGTCACATGTTAGAGTCAGTGTATCTCATGCTTTGTTAGAGTTTCTCTTTGGATAGAGTCTCTCTTTGGATGCTATGGAGACTTTCTTAAGGGTGTGGGTGTATGTTTGGGGATAGTATTTGATAGAACAGGACAAATTCAGTGAATAAATTGAATGTACAGTTTGACATCAGTCATGTGAGAAGACACAGTCAGTTACACTCTGAAAAGCAAATGTTTACCTTTATTGGTTCTCACCAACTTCAAGTGATCGTGCTCATTCCTGGGTTGATGAGTGCACAGTAGCCAAGGAACCCCAGGCAGTGAGTGAGGATTATTTCAGCTTGCTTTAGGAGAGGAGCAGGTTTACGCTCTCTCTAACCTGTTAGGAGATGATTGAGTTCCAGCAGGACAGGGAACAAGCAGATGGTTCTTCTTGCATGTGTAATAGCTTTTCAGACAGCATGTTGTCTTGCCTCTGGGAATGGTCACTTGCTAGTAGAGAACTAGGTCAGTGGGTTTGAAGTCAGAATGCCTGACTGGATAGACCTAATTAAAAGAGATAAGGAAGGAAACTACATCTTGCTAAAAGGTACCATAGAGAGTGAATTAATATCAGCACTAAATATATATTCACCAAGTGGTATAGCACCCAGATTTTTAAGGATTAGTTAAGTGAGTTACAGGTTCATGACCAAACAAGACATAGAGAATATTCCAAAAGGTGAAATACATACTTTTGATTATATTCAAATAAAAAGCTTTTACACAAACAAGAGTGATACAACCAAGATTAGAAGGAAAGCAAAAAGCTGAGAAACAATCTTTACAAGTCAGTGTCTCTGACAAAGTCCTCATTTCTCAAATATGTAGGGAACTGAGTCACATTTATAAGAATACAATCCATTCCCCAATTGATAAATGGTCAAAAGATATGAGTAAGCAGTTTTCAGATGAAGAAATCAAAGCTATCTATTGGCATATGAAGAAGTACTCTAAATCACTTTTTTATTATAGAAATGCAAATTAAAACAATACTGTGTTACCATTTCACACCTATCAGATTGGCTAATACAACAAAAAATAAAAATGACAAGTTGGAGAGAATGTGGGAAAATTGGGGCACTAATGCACTGTTGGTAGAGTTGTGAACTGATCCAACCATTCTGGAGAACAATTTGGAACTATATTCAAAGGGCATACCCTGTGCATACCTTTTGATCCAGTAATACCACTACCAGGTCTGTATCCCAAAGAGATCATTAAAAAAGAAAAAGGACCTACAGGTGCAAAAACATGTATAGCAGCCCTTTTCGTCGTGGCAAAATATTGGATGCTGAGGGGATGCCCATCAATTGGGGAATGACTGAACAAGCTATGGTATATGAATGTAATGGAATACTATTGTACAGGAAGACATGACGAACAGGTAGATTTCAGAAAAACCTGGAAAGATTTGTATGAACTGGATGCAAAATGAAATGAGCAGAACTGGGAAAACATCAGCAATATTGTGTGATGTCCATCTATGAATGACCCAGCTCTTCTTAGCAGCACAATGATCCAAGACCAGTACAAAGGGCACGTGAAGGAAAATGCTACCCCCATCCAGATAAAGAAATGATGGACTCTGAATGCAGATTAAAGCCTACTTTTTTCACTTAAACTTCATTCTTTTTTTTCCTTTTGATCTGCTTCTTCTTTCACATCTGTGACTAATAGGGAAGTATGTTTTACATGATAGCACATGTATAACCTATATGAAATTGCCTAACATTTTAGGAATAAGGGAAGGGAGGGAGAAAAATGTGAAACTCAGAATCTTGTAAATGAATGCTAAAAACTGTCTTGACATGTAATGGGGGGGGGGAGGGAATTAAATCCTATTATAAAAGGAAAAAGAAAAAATGTTCAATTTGAAAATTAAAAGGAAAAAAAAAAGAATGCCTGACTGGAAGTTACAAAGAAAGCCAGCTCAATGAAATTAATGGATACCCTTGTTTGGAGATTCCTGTTTTAACAACCTGGATTTCTCTAATCACCTGATTTGTATCATCTTGCTCTCATTTTCCAAATGTCATTAATGCCTGTCCACGTTTAGAATGAAGCTACATTATGGGATTGAGTTTTAATTGCTCCCACCCCCTTCTCCCCAACAACAAACAAAAAAAGCTATCTTGTTGAGGGTGTGTTTCTATAGAAATAGCAGTTACTCAAAACCTGCTTTTTTATCGTGTATGGAGCATCCGTATCAGGCATACACTGTCATAATTTCACCAGAGTAGATTTGTCTCATCAACCAGCGAACAGTTCTGTTGCTGCTGCCCACATTTTATTAGCCCTTTAGGTAAGTTGTGGCTAGAAGAGCCTTGTCTGTGGAAGAAGATTAAAAATGTAGATCCCAGCCTTTTTTTTTTTATTTCAATGATGGTGGGTGGAAAATGAGGCAATTTTTCCTTCATGGTGCACAGAAATAGAGATTACAGCTTTAAGAGAATACAGCTGGGAACGACTTGTCTTTTTCTATATATACTATAAACCATGAGTGTAGATTCTGTGTGACATATTTGGATACAAAAGGTGCAGTGTCTAAATTAAAGGTGTGAGATGTTTTGCGTTTTGTGTCGCAGTGGTGAGTGAGAAAGGAGGGGGTCCTTTGCTAGGGTAATTGAGAGAAAAATATTTGCATCTATGACATCAGTTAAATACGTTGGGTTTGGGTTTTTTTTTTTTTAGATAGGTAGATTGTGTTTCCTTTGTCATTGGAAATAGTACAAAGGGAAACAAGCAGAAAGAGAGGCAGTTTCCTGATTTAGTATAATTCTCATTGATCTGTAATTAGAAAATTTATCCTAAGGAGAGTTTTGGGTGCTTCCCCCCTAGCACATTGAAACATTCCTTAGAAACAAAGAAAATTTTTTTCCTGTGAACATCAGCTGTTCCTTCCCAGATACTAAAATTGCTCATAAAATGATCATTGGTTTCTATCACATAATTATCCCTTCTCCCCTCAAAAAAAAAAAGGCAATTTACCTGTGAAGACAACAGAGAAAAAAAGTATATTAGAAATGACAAAGGAACTCCAAAACTCTACACTTGAATGCCAGTAAGAGATGTAATCGTTCCAGCAAGAGAGTGCACCCTGCCAGAGAGCTCCGATTCCACCTTGTCAAATGATTCATTATTCAGAGGTACAAATTGTTATATTTTTGCCACCACAGGTAAAAAAAAACAACAGTAGCTGGGTTTCAGCTAATTCATTTGTCCAGATGGCACAAGGCCAGATAACAAAATGCACTCAGAGTGGGAAGAATAAAGAATGCCCAGTGATCTCAGAACATGAACATTTATTTTTTGGTGTTGCCTAGCAACTTAAAAACAATCTTGTAATATTAATCCATTCCTAAGAATTGTTCAATCCTGGAATGTTTGAGACCAAAAAAAAGAGAGAGAATTTTCCTGAAAATAATGACATTATGTCAACAATTATGGTTTGGTTCAAGTGGGCAGTTTTATTTTAAAACTTTATTTTTACTTTCCCAAAATATTCCTTTCTGGGACTGAAACTTCCCAGGATCTTTGGTTGACGAGCTCCCTGAAAGCTGTATCACTTACTTTTTGTGTTCCTAGAACTTGCAAATCGGTATGTTTGGAATATTCAGAGAGAGCATATCTTACCTCACGGTGAACTCTTCACTGCCCAATTATGGGTTTTCCATTTGGTGGATAATCTGTGGCAAATGTTTCATCCCAGCCTCACCTTGGGCAAGTCCCTTCCCTTCTGAGTCTGTTTCCTTTTCTATAAAATGAAGGAGTCAGACCTTATTATCTCAAAAATCCTTCCTAGCTCCACCAACTTACATTTCTTCCTGCAAACATGACGCTTCAGGGGCCTCTTACCCTAATGGTACTAAATACATCACAGCAATTTTAATGCCAACCTAAGCATATAAATGTTAGGAATATAAATCTACTTTTTAAAAGATTGTGTACATTCAGAATATCAAGAGGTTGTATATTTGCTGTTTTTAACTGACTTTTATTGCTCTTTTCCATATAGGCTGAATAATTTAAAAAGTGATATTTTCAGTGTAATTGGGTTTATGTTAATTTGTTGCTGTTTAGTCATTTTCATTTACATCTGACTCTCTCTGATGCTATTGGGGTTTTTTTTGGCAAAGATACTGGAGTAATTTGCCATTTCCTTCTCCAGCTTATTTGACTGATGAGAAAACTGAGGCAAACAGGGTTAAGTGACTTGCCCAGGGTCACACAGCTAGTACCTGTCTGAGGCAGAATTTGAACTCAGGAAGATGAGTCTTCCTGATTTCAGGCCTAGCACTCTATCTACTGGGCCACCTAGCTGCCCTCTATGTCATACCACTTGATTTTTATAAGTATATAGACAAAGATATAATAAATTCTATGCATTATTTTCAAATCCATCCTCCTTGTCAAGGCTTCCTTTGGAACTTCCTTCTATTCTCTTACATGGATTTTGAGAAGTGTTGCAGTGACCCTTTTTGGTCATCATTTTTACTAATGCCTTTCCCTCCTCTGACCCTCTCCCCAAATAACCTAAAGCAGTGGTTCTCAACCTTCCGAATGCCATGACCTTTTAATACTTGTATGTGTTCGGACCTGCCTGGAGATGGATACAAGAACGATGTCTCGGTTCCTAAGACCATTGGAAATATGTGTTTTCCGATGGTCTTAGGTGACCCCTGTGACCCCTGTGAAAGGGTCGTTTGATCCCCAAGGGGTCATGACCCACAGGTTGAGAACTGCTGACCTAAAGAAAGAAAAAAACCCTATGTCAAATAAGCATAATCAATTAAAATGAATCCACAGAGTGACCATGTCCAAAACTGTTTGTCTTTTTGGTCTATAACTTTTGTGTCAGGAGGTGGCCTTTATGACCTTTAACCTTTTATGCCACATCATGAGTCCTCCAGAGTCTTGATTGGTCATTGCTTTGAAAATTGTTTTTCTTTACAGTGTTGTCCTGGGATAAACTGTCCAGCTGATTCTGCTCACTTCACTCTGTGTCAGTTCATAACACCCAGGATTCTCAAGTGTGTTTCTGGGTGTGGTATCGCTCCCTTGCTCAGCTGGAGTAGCTCCTTGACAGGTGTGGTGTCTTGATTTCTCAGCCGTGTGGGGTAACTAAGTTGCTGGACTAGATAAAGCCACTCTCTCAACTGCTATGTTAATGAAAATCCTGGTTGTTCAATTAAAGGCAAAATTAAGAAATAAGACAAAAGGAGTCTATTGGCAGCCCAAGGCATCAGATAGCTGGAGTGGGACTGGCCCCCGAATTCCAACTTGGAGTTAGTACATATAAAATGTCTAAATATTCATTTGGCAAGCACTTTTGAGCACCTACTATGGACAAACATTTGAGAAACCATAGGTGCAGTAAATATTTAAGTGCCTACTGTGTGCCAAAGTACAAAGGGGAAGACTGGAAAGGCAAGAAGAGGTTAGATTATTAGGAGTGTTTTGTATTTGATCCCAGAGATAATGGAGTTGGGGGGGAGTGAGTGGAGTGATACGGTCTGACTTGCACCCTAGGAAAAATCACTTTAGTGACTGAATGGAGAATAGATTGGAGTAGTGAGAGATTTTAGGTGGGCAGATTCACCAGCAGACTATTGAGAAAGATGCTGGAATTAGAATCAAAGGATTTGGGTTCGAATTCCAGCTCTGCTACTTATGACCTGTACAAGGTCACTTAACATCTCTGGACCTGTCTCCCCATCTGAAAAGCAAAGGGGTTGGAGTGCATAATTTCTTGGGTTGCTTTCAGCTTGCTGCCAATCTTCCTGTGAGCCTATAAAATGCTCTCTCTGACTATCAGGCACTTAGGGAGGAAGAGGAGGACCCAAGGGTGGTTTAAAATGGCATGCCATCACACCAATTTTTATACCAACCTAAGTAAAATAAGAAAATAGATCTGCCTTTTAAAAAAAATATACACTTTAGGATCTTTTTTGTTTTAATATGTGGGGAAACCTAGAGCTTAAGCTTCATCCTTAAAATTCATTTTGTCTATTAGTCTTCAGAAGTCATATTCTCTACCTGACTCTATTGGACTTTTTTTCAAAGTCTTCTCCCAAAGTCTGCTTCCAACACAGACCTTCTGGATTTAGAGCTGGAGAGGATCTCCTGGGCCATCAGCAATAGAGATATATGTGCATATTTATAGAGAATATATACAAAAATACAGAATTTTTAATAATTCAGTTCACCAGGGATTTAGCAGGTACCCACTGTGAACAAGATACTGTGCCATGGGGCTTAGGGGAGATTCGCAGATAAATAAAATATGATCCCTGCCCTCAAAGAGCTGACAATCTGTCCAAAACAATATCACAAAAGTTGGAAGTTAAGCACTTAGTTTGTGCAGATACTACCCTAGGAGACATGACGGGGTGGGAGGTTTTGTTATAGGCATGTGTGTATCGTACAGGTAGATAATGCCTGAGGAAAATGGAAATTCCTGTTTCTTATCAACCTGGCTTTCTTTTTTTATAATTATTATACAAATAATGATGAAACACTCTCAACAGCTTCATATCATCACAGGTTTAAAGCTGGCAAGGACCTTAGAATCTATTTAAAGCCAACAACCTCATTTTAAAATAAGCAGCTAAGGCCAGGAGAGGCAGAAGGCCTGGCCCAAAAGCACATGGGCAGTAAGTTGCAAAGCCAGAATTTGAACTCAGATCCTCTTCAAGTCCTTTGCTCTTTCCACTGTGCCATATTGATTTTCTTCATGAGCAATTAAATTTGATAGGTTGCTAGCTCCTTATATTTTACTCAAATGCTTTACAGCTCCTATCTCTGATCTCTTACTGAACCCTGTACATAACATCAGTAAGTTTTGTGAAAGGCATATCCCTTGATAAAACTTTCCAAAGAAATCAACAGTTAGGTGAAGACTAATTTTAGGAATTTATTATTGTTAAAAGCACCTCCAATGTATCCAGAAAACATGTAAATACACTATGACAAGTAAACAAGGTACTCATTGCCCGTTTTTTTTTTCCATGATGAGAATCTAATGCAGCTGTGATCTTGTGCAGTGAACATGAGGTAGTTGGTTATAGCAAGTTGTCCTTAATTTGATTCCTGGTGAAATCATCCAGGAAGCCGGCTTGCCCAAAGCTATCAGAACTCAGCCATGTGCTCAGAACACTTGCTCCTCCCTTTGATTGCTTTCAGCAAGAATGATTGGATAATTGACCATCAGGAAAATCCCTTGCCTTATAATTAACAGGAGATGTTTACCACTCAAAGATTTCATGGAAAAATAACTGGTGAGGAAGAAACCAAACTGCTAGAAGGAGCAAAGCCCCAGTTTGGCAGCAAGACTAAGATAGTACAACAAAATAGAAGGCTCTCCTCTTTAAGAGGTATGACAGGACATCTTTGGTTGTAGCTGTAGAAAGTAGTATGTGTTTATTCAAATGAACGAGTTCTTTTTTTTAAGGGTGATCCTTAGCCAACTTTGCTGGAGCAAGCAAGAAGATTGTGACCACTAGCCTTCATTATTTTTGGTTGATCTAAGATTGAATTTGAGGTTATTGTTAAAGAGAATACAGATGTTGGCCTGGAAAAGCACCCCAGAGGACCAGATGCATCAAGATACTGTAATGGATTTGTAGTTAGGTAACTCCTGAGCAAACCTCTCTATCTCCCCGAGCCTCCGTTTCCTCATTTAGAAAATGGGAATACTAACACCCATACTGCACACCTGATGGTATCCTTATCAGAAAGGGACATTCTAAGTTCTACAATGTTATGTAAATCGGAGCTGTGTTATGGGGCTTGTCACATGGAGCCGAGTTGTATACAGGCATATTATTGTGCTTCAGAGATACTGTATTTTTTATTGAAGGTTTGAAGGTGAAGGGTTTGAAATTGAAGGTTTGTTGCAACCCCACATCAAATAAGTCTATTGATGCCATTTTCCCAACAGTACATGTCCACATCATGTCTCTATGTCCCATTTTGGTAATTCTAGCAATATTTCAAACTTTGTCATTATTATTATATCTGCGATGGTGATCTGTGATCAGTGATCTTTGCTGTTATTATAGTAATTGTTTTGAGGCACCACAAACCACACCCATATGAGACGGTGAGCTTAATTGATAAATGTTGTATATATTCTCTGACTTGCCCTTGTCCTGTCTCTCTCCCTCTGCTTGAGCCTTTCTATCCCTTGCAACCCAACAGTATTGAAATGAGGCCAATTAATAACCCTTCAGTGACCTCTAAGTGTTCATGGGAAAGGAAGAGTCACTTGATTTGGCAAACTTCCTTGTTATTTTATTTTAAGAAATTGCCACAACCACCCCAACCTTCAGGAACCACCATCCTGACCAGTGAGCAGCTGTCAACAAAGCAAGACCCTCCACCAGCAAAAAGAGTATGGCTTACTGAAGGCTCACATATTGATTAGCAGTTTGTAGCAGTAAAGTATTTTTAATTAAGGTATGCACATTTTAGACATAATCCTGTTGCACATTTAATAGACTGCAGTATAGTCTAAACATAACTTCCATATGTACTAGGAAAGCAAAAAAGTTTATCGCAATATTCACTTTATTGTGGTTCTAGAACCAAAGAGGCAAGGCCAAAGTCTAAAGCTTCCTCCCAAATCTAAGAGTTTCCTATTCAGTTTGTAAGGACATTATCTAAAGACTATGAATCCACAGTTTAAGAACTTAGGGGAGATTTGATGATGTACTATTATGGGAATCTGAAGATCTTCCCTGCCCCTAGGCCCTTTGCTAAAGTGGCTACGTGACTCTGAGGACCCTTGGATATTTGAAAGTATACTCTGTTCCCTAATAGGGTGAATGTGATCACGTGGAGCCTGTGGCGCCAGGCTTGTTTTCCAGGAATGCCCGTGCCTTGTAGCTTTGTGATTGGGCAGTGGGTCTAGAGGGCTGTGACATTCTCCAAGCCAGGAGAAGGCTATATATACGCCCTGATGTGAGGTTTTGGTTTGGGGCTCACCTTGAGAAGAGTTGTGTGATTTGGCCAGACGAGACTCTGGGCAGCCGTTGAGCCCCCCAGCTGTGAAAAAACCCAGATGTTGGTGCTTCCCTCTCTGGTAACTGAATAGGTAACTGATGTAATAGTCAGATGCTGGAAGCTGTCT
>CM053581.1:542809943-542870551 GCA_028627135.1 Pseudochirops cupreus
GGCTCAGAATAGAGAAAGTCAAAGGACTTTATCATTTATCTTGTAGAGTTGGGGGAAGGTTTCTCCCCTAACCGCTGAATCTTCCCCCAACATTCCTGAATATCTGTCATTTGATCTAGCCAGTTCTGAGGGAACAAGAAGGTCATGTTTGTATACTCATTCTGCTGTAGCAGCTCAGCCAGAACTCATCAGAAAACTGAGTGTTCTAGCAGGTGTCCATTTTCAAACTCAGTAAGGCAATACACGTGCCTGTCCCTTTCTGCAGTAGAATCTTTTTGATACTTTAAGGAACCTGTGATCTCTGCGATGTGAATATGGCTTCCAGCAGCACCTACCCCAGCCCATCTGCACCTTCTCATTCTTAACTGTCACTCAGTAAATACTCAAGGAGTTCACTCAATCTATAAGGAACCCCACTTCCACTTGGTCTCTGCCATGAGAGCAACAAATACCTTGGCCAAATATATCATATGTTATACTTTGTTTTCTATTGTTATTAGTCATGAAATAGTCTCATTTTTTTCATGGTACCTTGTATGATTTTGACATATGCATGGGAAACTCCTTGCTAGAGGAGAGCCTTTAAGATGGCGTCTTGCTACATACAGTCAGACGCTATAGTCAACAGTAAGCACAGTGAGATCAGCACTTTTGTAAACTCTGTGGTTATAAATCAGTTCAATTCATCAGACATTTACTAAGCACCTACTATGTGCCAAAGATTTATTTGTCATAGAATATGATTGGAGAAAGCCAGGCTGTGTTTTCACATGCCAACTTCAAGAATGTTCTTCATCCTCACGTATGTTATTCTTGTAAAGAGCCTATAGTGATAATAAAGTAAGTCATGATTTATGGGTGGGGTTTTTTTTGCAGTTTTAATGTCCGTGTTTTTTTTCCTAAGCATTTGATCATCCTCCCTTTCATACTTAAATGTCTTGAGAATCTGTTCCTCAAAGGCTCAGAATTGATTGCCTTCATCATGTTTCTCTTCCATATGTACTTGACCCTGTCTAGCCACTTCTCCTGTCTTAGTTTTCTGGAGTTCCATGTCCATTTTCTTACTCACTGCATCAGGGACTATGATATTAGAGTGCACATGTGGTGGCTCCATGGTTATTGAAGGAAAAAATGGTTTGTTATAGTAATGTTCCCAGATTTTTTCCATTTTTCATCTGTTATTGTCTTCCTTCGAATTTCATGCTTAAATGCTCTCAGGATTTGGTATAATTCAATCTCTTGCCAAGTTTTCTGTGAACTTTTTCCCCTTCTGCTTCTTGTTTTATGAGATAATTCTCCCAAAAATTTTTCTACCCACTTCCTCTATGAGGAATACATTAAAGAAAAATCCTTCAAAACCATAGGCTGCTTTTGTTTTATGTCAAAGTATTTAATGTCTATAGCACCTTAGCTGGTCCATGGCAGAGTGAGTGAATTGTCCATTTTGAAAAATGGAGTTTAAAATAGGCAGTGATAGGGCTGCTAATGTAAAATAATTAGATTGTGTAAAATTATTATAAATGGCACAAAATCATATGCTACTTCAATGTATGGTCAGTATAAATGGCAGAATAGGTAGATGATATTTAAAATATCACCATGTCACTCATCAATGGTAACAATGAAAAGAATCCTGAATAAAATGCATCTCAGTACTCCAAGGACCTGTTGATGTGGGTACTTCCTCCACTGATGTCTGATATAGACCGCAGCCTCCCTCCCAGTTAGTAGATGGATCTTGAGAGCTTCTGGGACTGAAAAATCTATCACTCTGTGGCCAACTTGGATGTGAACCTCTCTCATTTTAGCTAGACTGGTCCTTAGACAACACTTAGGCTTGTGGTCCGTCACCCAGTCTTTCAGTTTGGTAGGATCTAACAGAACTTGTGTTCTGCTGGCGTAGACTTAAGAACCAATCTCTCCAGTGTTGTTGGTATTATATAAATTGTTTCTGGTTCCGTTCATCTTGTACCCAAGTACCTAAGGCCCCTCCCTTCCTCTAATTAGAGAGAGTAGAGGGTCAGCATCAGAGATCTTCTCCCAAATCCTCCTCTTCAGGGACTTGCCCAGGACAGCTGTCTCGTCATTTCCTACCAGCTTCACTCCTCTGGATTTCATTATGCTCCACCTCCCAGGTACCCTCTCTTCCTACCTGTTCTTCCTCTCCCACTCCCTATTACTTTTTTGCTTCTTTGTGTAGAGTGTGTGTGTGTGTGTGTGTGTGTGTGTGTGTGTGTGTGTGTGTGTTTTGTCTCCTCCATTAGATTGAAAGCTCCTTGAGGGCAGGAACTATCTCTTACCCTTTTTTGTATCCCCAATTTTTAGCATAGTGCCTGACACATAGTAGGCCCTTAATAAATGTTTATTGACTGATCGGCAGCCATCATCAGGCTTTCTGACAATTACTATGAATTCCCAAAACTAATTGGCTCTCGTTTCATACAGATATGGTTTTTGCTTACTTTTTCCCTTCCCTGGAGCACCAACTAAGAATATTTAAGAAAGACTTGAGGGGGAAAAATCATCTGGTACTTAACCACAACTACTAATTTGGAATTGCTCAAGTTTCATTTTTTTGTTTAATTGACCGTTTCCTCTGGTACTGACTCATTCCTGGACCAGCTATTGATAGAGGAGGTATTGGTGACATCTCCAGAATAGGAATTAAGCTGAATATGAGATTTATTTGTGGTCCTACCTAAATTTCAGTGATACTATTTAGTTCTAGTAATTTATACAACTTAACCAATTAAAAAAATGAAGACTCAGTTGAAGGTTTACAATAGCATTGTAAACACAAAAGCATTGGTTAGAAAGCCTTCGTTTCAAATCTAGCCCCAGGTTACAGAATGTAGCTGAAACTGTGAATGAGCAAAGTCAGGAACAAGTCTATTTGAGACGCTACCTTTTAGATAATCTGCATTATTTAAATCATTTAAAATTCAAAGTTACAGTATGTTTAGTTTTTCTACTTGTAGTATATCATTTGAAAGTATAATATTTGCTCATTCTTTGGGACCTTCTTGCATTTTTCCTGTCCTAAAAAAACTAAATCTCCAAATTTGGAAAGCTAAAGGGGAAAAAAAAAAAGCTTCCTGCTCTCTCCCTTCCACCTTTCCCACCTCTTCTCCAAATGTTTATTTGAGCCTATTTGTTGATCCAGGATATTAGGCTTTGGATAGAAGGCTGGTTTGGAAGGGTAGCATTTCTTTCTTTCTTTCTTTTTTAGAAAAAGAAAGCAATGTAAAAGGAATCATGAATGTCATTTTCCAGACTTTCTCCCAAACCATTAGCCAGCATTTATAACTTTGCTCTTCTGCTTTGGATCAATTTTTTCCAATCTGATATAGGAAGCTCAATTTTTTTTGGATTAGAGATGCAACGATTGAAGATATTTTTAGAGCCAAAGATCAAGACCATTAAGAGGTCTCTAGACTTTCATGCGCCAACAAAGAAGTGTCTTCAGATCCTTGATTCCTGCTATGTATGCATCACTCTGAAATTCTGCAACCATATGATTTATTTTGCTCTGTCTTGCTTGTTTATTCTAGGAAACTATAAGTCATTATTGTATTCTTACTCAGTAGAAATATTTAGGCTGGCGTTAGTGTACTCTGATTTACTGTACCTTGACTTCCCAGCTACACATGGGATACTTTTGGAACATCCCTTTTTCCATAAGGCTGCAGGCCAACTCTTCTTGCCAATAAAATGTATTTTTGGAAAACTGAGTTGCCTTTCAAAGGGAATAAATCTACTTTTAAGGAAATTTTTGTAGTCTTCTGAAAGAGGGGTGTTCCACTCCATAAACCCCAATTAATATAACTTAAAAGATGCTCTATATCCTGGTATTTTTATCAGGTGAGAATGCCTCAATTATAGAATTATAGAATCAATGGATCAAAGGTGGAAAGTAAGCGCATAAAATTCCTAAATACCTCTCTTGAATCAGACAGTCAATCAAAGGTAGAAACTAGGTAAAAATTGAGTGAAAACAGATGATTCTATATAGGAAATATATTGTGATTTTTTTTAAGAGAATTTGTCATGCCTTCTGAAATTTGGCTTAAACAAGTCCACACAACAAGCCAGTTTGGAATCCAATATTCCAGTAGCAGGTCAATCCAGCAGTAGAGAATGAATTGAGCCTCTGAGAAGAAATCATTTGATGGTGTAGCAAGAAAATCTGTTTCCTCTCCCTTGTAACCATAGAGAGTCAGAAGATTTCAATTTCCTAAAGTGAACAGTTTAGCAATGTCCTCAGAATATCAGTGGCTGATGGTGACATCTGCACCAAGAGCAGAAGACAGATTAGACCCACCAAGGAAAAGCAGACTCAGGACTTTACAATGGCACCAACTCTCTGAGCCCAATGAGGACTGTATCCACCAAAGGAGAATTACAGGAGAACACCACAAAGGGAGAAAAAGACTTCCAGAGACCAGAAGCTGATTTACACCTGTGGCACATGTGCTCTGTACGCATAAGCTCACTTTCCCCTGGACTGTGGGGGAGTGTGACCCATACATTTTTGGGCGGCCAGGTGGTTATACCAATAGTTCTTACTAAACCACATTGGCTTTCTAAAAGCTGACTAAATCTAACTAGCTGATTGATAATCAGTGTGTGAGTACACTAGCCAGGGCTCCTGAGCAACAATTCCAGAAAACCACCACCCCTCTGAGTTAACGTTAGAGCCCTGAGGAGAGAAAGAATCAGTCATATTCTAGGGACCTAAGCTGCCAATTCGAGTGGAAATTTGGAGAGTGAGCCCAAAAGAATGCAGTGCTGCATTGTATCAAAATCAGATTTACTATGAATATATCATGAATTTGAAATTTACGGTAAAGAAATGGAATAGTTTTATACCATTATCTTCTATAACATAGCACTTGATTGTTTCAGGTATAGAAACTTATCTCTTCTAATCTTTGAGGACAGAAACTCTTAATGTAATTTCTTAAGACCCCACCACACCATCACAATGTCTAGCCCCTAGTAGGCCAGGGTGGTGAGGGTGGTAGCTGTACAGGTAGAGAGAATGGGTAGCTGTATAGGTAGAAGAATAAGAATCTCTTATTACAAAGAGATGTTATGAAGGTCAAAATGTTAAGACTTGGCAACAGAGTGGATATGTGGGGTAAGTGGGAGCACAGAATCAAGTATGATATTGACATTGTAAGTCTGAGTGACTGAGAAAATGGTGGTACACATAACAGTAAAAGGGGATTTGAGAAGAGAATATATATGCTGCCCCTTATTTTCCTAAATACTATACTGCATGTTTTATTGGAATTATAAAGATCAGAATGTTGATTCATAGACTCCTAACAGAAACTCCATAGCTCCCCCACCCCCGAGGGTCTTCAGTCCATGGCTGACAGATTAAATGAGAACTATTGCTCCAAAGTAAAAAATAGTCTAGCTTTACCTCACCTGCCAAGAGAATTTTAGCTCCCTATATATTGTTGTCCAGTCATCTTCATTTGCGGCCCCATTTGGGGTTTTCTTGGCAAAGATACTGGAGTGGTTTGCCATTTCCTTCTCCAGCTCATTTTACAGATAGGGAAACTGAGGCAAGCAGAGTTAAGTGACTTACCCAAGGTCACATAGCTAGTAAGTGTCTGAGGCCAGATTTGAACTTGGGAAATGAGTCTTCCTGATTCCAGACCTGGCCCTCTATCCATTGAGCCCTCTAACTGCCATATGTGGGGCATCCCAAAAGTCTTGGTGAAATTTTAGGCTTTAGTAGCTTATATGTGTATATACACTAGATAAAAAAAGACAGCTGTTACTAGCTCAGAGCTGCTCCCTTATTTATCAAATATTTAAGGGGTTTTTTTGGTGGTCAAATATAAATGTTAGTTATTCTTTCCCTGTACATGTTGAATAATTGAAAAATGTTTAAATTTAGATTTATAATCTGTGAACGTGTGAGTCCTCTGGTCCTTGTTTCCTCTTCCAGGATAAATAGCACTAGTAATATCATACTCCTTTTCTTATTACCAAACCTTCAGCAGAGGTATCCCAGCTGCTAATATACACCCTGGCAAGAGGGATTGTTGCCAGGCAATAGAAATCTAATGAACCTTTTTAGTTCGGGCTCAAAATAAACATTCTGTTTCTTATTCTTTCTGTCTTCAGTAAGTTTTCATTGCTGTCTTTTTTAACATCTCTGCATATCCATTTCCCTAAATGCTTGCTCATTTTTCTTATCTGTATTTTTAAAATAAAAGTTCATTACAGCAGAGATTTCTTTGGTTTTCTTAACCAAGATAGAAGGTCAGATCTTCTAGTATTTGTCTAGGACACCCTATCAGATTTTTTAAAATATAAAACCGTGGTTATTCTGCCTTTTGTTTTATTGTGTGATAATGAGTATTCCAGGGCAAAACCTTCAAATGAAAAATCTCACTGAATCCTCCAAGCTGAAGAAGCTGGGCTTTGGGCTGGGAAGATGAATTAACTCAGGTTCAGGTGACGTTTTAACAAGTTATTTCTACTCGAATGAATTTGTATGCCTTTTTGTGTCATAATACTCAAGTTGTAATGACTTAGTCAGACATGGATGAAAAGAATGCTGGATGTTAGTTCTCATCTCTATTCTGACATTAATGGGCTAGACTACCTTTGGTCAAGCCATCCATTCAATCAGTCCACAAACATTTAAGTGTCTTCTGAGTGCCTGGTACTGTGCTGAGGGCTGGGGAGATAGAGAACTGCTCTGAGTCTCTTCTTCTTCATCTGTAAAATTAGGGGCATAGGAGTGCACTAACAGGCTTCCTTAGCTCCCTTCCAGCTCTGATATTCTCTGATCTGGTACATAAGGAAGTGTGCTATAAAGCAGACCCTGGGACTGTCCTGTTCTTGGGTCTCTTCCCTGTCCTAAAACATATGCTGAATTCCCATCCATGGCATCTTCTGAGCATTATAGGATTAAAGTCAGCTCCTACTGCCACCAACTTGCCTTTTATCTGAAGAAAACCTTAGCAAAATGATCAGGTTTGGTTTTTGTGTCTCCCATCCCAAGTTACAATTGTGACTCTGATTTTAGTGGAGGGGGACTGAATTTAAGTTCTTTGAGAGCAGGGACAGTTTCATTGCCATCTTTGGCTTCTTAGCCTAGCACAGTGCTGGGCACGCAGTCAGTACTTAATAAATGCTTGTAGATTGATTTACTCCAAGACCAACACTCACCAAAATGCATCAAAGATGCAGGGAGACTAATAAGTAGTATATTATTTTATCAACCTTAATATTTGTAAAGTGCTTATTAACATAGTGATTGGCACACAATAGATGCTATATAGAGTCTAACTTTTTATGTTCACCATCATCATCATTATCATGATGATATGACCCCAAGCTGATTTTTTAGTTAACTGGGTCTCCTTTTCACAGAGTCTCTATTTCCCCCTGCTCAAACATATACAAATATGCCTTCTCTGTAACTAACAGGCATGGCCCAGTAGCCATGAATTAAATACAATATAATCTCATTTATCTACTGGTCCATTTTTTATTTAGCTATCCAGAACACAGATGACGCCCAGCAAGGAAATTAAAGAAAAAGACTTCTGAGCAGCCCATATATGACTGGTATCACCAAGTGCTTTGTAGGTGACCCTTTCAGATTTTCATTCAGAATCAATTTACTCTTCTTTTAGGCATATTTCAAATAAACGTAGTTATTTGGTTTCTCAGCCAAAGGCAGAATGAGAGGAGGAGGAAAGAAGGATGCTATAGTGAGGTGCGCTGTCACCAAAGAGAGGCCCACTGACAGCAGGGGAAAAGAGAAAATACTGACATAAAAGCTCCCAGAGCATAATATCTGGGGCCATTAGGAACAAAGATAAATAACACAGTTCAGTATTCCCTCTAATTATCATGGTAATATAGTAGAAGGCTTTAAAAACTATGTTTGTGTTGATGACTTTGAATGGACCCAAGTGTTAAATTATATTCATGATAGGCCAGGAAGGCAGGAAAAGTCATTTTGGATGCATCTCCAACTGCCTATTAGATATCTCAAACTGGATGCCCCATAGACATCTTAAATTCAATATGTCCAAAACTAAACTAATTATTTTCTCCCCTCAACCCCCCACCAAACCCTCCACTCTTCCTAATTTCCCTGTTACTGTAGAGAGTACCACCATCCTCCCAGTCACCTTGACTTCAAGCCTTGGTGTCATGGTTTACTCCTCACTCCCAGTGACCAATCAGTTGCTTAGTCTTACCCTTCTTGAAACATCTCACACCTGTCTTCTTCTTATCTCTGACACTGCTACCACCCTGATGCAGGCTCTCATCACCTCTCACCTGGACTTCTGTTGTACTCTGCTGTTTGGTCTTCTTCCCTCAAGTCTCTCCCCACCCCAGTCTATTCTCCATTCAACTATCAAACCAATCTTGCAAAACCACATCAGACCAGCCCTATCCCCTTTCCATTGAGTCAACCCCAATGGCTCACTATTGCCTCTAGGATCAAATACAAAATCCACAATTTGACTTTTAAAGCCCTCTGTAACCTGGTCCCTTCCTAGTTCTTACATGACCTTACTCTCTGCCAGGTTCTCCAGTCCAGTGACACTGACCTCCTTGATGTTCCTTGCACAAGACACTTGATCTCATGACCCTTGGCATTTTCAATGGCTGGTCCCTCTCTCCTTCCTCTTCTCTGCCTCTTCAGCTTCCTTCAAGTACCAGCCAAAATCCCACCTTCCCCATCCTCCTTAACTCTCGTGCCTTTCCTCTCTTGGTACTCTCCACTGGATTCTCTCTGTGGCATATTTGAGCATAACCGTTTGCATGTTGTCTCCCCTATACTGTAGCTTACTTGAAAGTAGAGAAAGTCTTCTGCCTTTCTTTGTATCACCAGTTATCTATTCAACTCAGCCACGGGAGATGAATTATTTCAATGTGGTTGAAAGAGCACTGGATTGTCATAGGATCTTCCTTTTCAAGCAGCAAGGGACCATAAGGACCATCTGATTCAACTTCCCCATGTTATAGATGAGGAAACTGAGCTCTGGAGAGGTTAAGTAACTTACCCAATGTCAAACAGGTATTAATTACCAGAGGTAGGTTTTAAACCCAGGTCCTCTGACTCTCTTCTCTATTGTATGAGTCGGAAGACAAAACTTCAACCCCAGGTCTTCCAATTTCTCACTGTGTGACTTTGGTCAAGCAATTTGAACTCTATTAGGATACAGTTTCTTCATCTGTAATATTTGAGGGTTGGACTGGATAACTTTTAAGCCCAAGCCAGGTCTAAATTCTGAGATCCTATGAACTCATTTCCAATCATGGCAAATAAATGAAATATTGCTATATTCTCTTTAAAGAAATGCAAGGTGGTGTAGCATCATGCAGAGTGAGCTGGACTTTGTTGTAGAAAGACCTGGGCTTGAAATCTGCCACTGACATTTATTAGCAGTGTAGAATTGAAAAGATTATATTGCCCTGTTTGAGTCTCATTTTTGAACCATTTATCACAGGGTTGTTTTTAAAGCCCAAGTGGAGATATAGAGTATAAAACACTTTGTAAGCCTTATAGAAAGCACTTAATAGTGCATTATACATAATGATAATAATAATGAAATTCCAGAAGTTGAGTCCCTAACATAACACCTATTTCTAAAGTCCTTTTTTCAACACAAGAAACCACACATTACCCACCCCTGTTACTCAGCTCCTCAGAGTTAGCAGATGTCCCACCTCCCCAGTGAGTCTTAGAAGCTGGGCCAGAGTACACTGAGTGTTCACCTCCATCAGCCCCTCCATATAGATCAGTGGTTTTCAATCTGTGGGTCGTGACCCCTTTGGGGGTTGAACAACCCTTTCACAGGGGTCACCTAAGACCATCAGAAAACACATATTTCTGATGGTCTTAGGAACTGAGACACTGCTCCTCTATCCATCTCCAGGCAGGTCCGCCCACATGCAGATACGCCCACATACAAGTATTAGAGGGTCGCAACATTAGGAAGGTTGAGAACCACTGATCTAGATACTAGTTGCTACTTCTGTAGACTGCCCCAGGGTGAATGAGTCACTGTAAGCAAGTGGTGGGAAGAGGAATTTGTTGGCATTAAAAAGGAAAAAGACTCATGAGAAGGAGATGGACACAAGGAAGGAATAGAAAGTATCAATGGGTCTCTCATGGTATTAAGTCTCTATGTATGTCACTAGGGAGACTGCACAGTATAGGAAAAAGGACATTGGACTAGAAAGACCAGAGTGCAGATCTTGAGCCTTACCATGAGCTGTTGGGCTAGTATGACCTCTGGTTTCCCTTCCAGCAAAAGATTCTAGGACCTTGGGACCTTGGACGAGTCACATCCCATCTCTAGGCTTTGAATCTATAAAATGACCAATTGACCTCCAAGGTCTCTTTTAATTTGAAAGCCCATTAGTTTTGATGATCAGCCTGTGGTTGCTAAAGTTCAATAGACTCTCAAGCTTCTAGAAGTTATCTCCATGGGCAGACAGGTGGGAGAGCTGAATGGGACCAAACAAAAAAGAAGCTAGCTTTCTGTCTCTGGTACACTTTTGAACCATTGCTTATTCAGCCCCATCCCCACAAGCACAATGAGAGGGTGGCCTCTGTTAGCTTCTTGATCTCAGCATCAGGCAGTCCCTTAATTATTTAGCAAAGGAGGGTTTATAGGGATTTTAGTTGTTCCACTATAGTGAAGAAGGCAGCTGGACTCAAGTTCCCCCTAGTGAATAAAAGGAATGATCTATCTTGCTGCACATCCTCTCTCTGGATCGTGCAAAATTATTCATCCTGGAACGTTATGATTTCAGTAATGAGAAGCATATGCTTTTAATATACAATTCATTAATTCTTTTGTTCCCCATAGAATTGTTTTCTTCTACAAGAGCTCAAAAAGTTTGGGAATGTCTTTGCCAGTAACCAGACGATTCTTGTGTCACAAAGCTGTGTCCAGCTTTCTTCTTTGAGTGCTTGTGCATTTTAGAGCTGACTTATGCCAGAATAAATGATTCTATCCACCAACTGACTTTCTTGCCAGAATAAATGATTCTATCCACCAACTGACTTTCTTCCCTGAAGCCCTAAAGGGTGGATGCCTTAATTATACTTCCATTAGGACATTGCTCTTGTTGCAACCCTGCCTTCCTTATGACCAAAGGTTGTCTGATCTGATTAACACTGTGGTTTTACTTTTGACTTTCCTGAAATCATTAATTACATCCCCAAGATAGAATGCCTTGCTGTAGGAACCCACTCACCCCCCTTTTTGACATCCTGACCTATGATTTCATTGCTATAGGGAAACTTCATTGACCCAGATTACCAACCTCTTTGTAAATTACAGTCCTAGAGAGTTGCTTAGGCCATTAGTAGGTTAAGTGACTTGCCTATGGTCACAAAGCAACTCTCTTCCTCTCTCTCATATACACATATGTGTATACATACATATACATATGTATGTATGTATAACAAACACACATATAAAATACCCCAGAAGTAAAACTTGACTCTAAGACTGGACGTATAGCCACCATGTCCCATTGCATGGGGCAAGAAGAGGGTCAATATGGGGATGAGGAAGTAGAATACAAAAGACATTCAATTTATGGTCCTTCTTCTAGAAGAGGTTCTTGACCTTTTTAGTCTCATAGACCCCACTGGGAGTCTGATGAAGCCTGTGTTTTTAAATATGTGAAATAAAACACAAAAGGATTACAAAGGGAACAAATTATATTGAAATATAGTTATAAAAATACTTTTTAAAAAATGAAGTTCTCAGATGCCAAGTTAAGAACTCTGATTCTAGAAGCTTGCAGTCTATATGGGGAACTAAAATAGGTATATATGAAATAGTTATATAACAGTACCAATACTTCAATCACAGTGTGGTTACTCCTTTCCCTGCTCCCTTAATAAACATTTTTATGAGCTGCTGTGGCAAAATAAATAAATCCAATCCTGCTTGCCAGTCTTCTGGTGATGAGACTCTCCATACTTAGCTAGATTGGTGCTTGCGTAAATAGACAAGTACTTGAAGATTTTCCAGCTTGGTGGGACCTCCCAGAAGTTACACTGTACTGGAGGAGGCTTTGAGACCCAAGGGTCACCTCCATGCTGTGATGGGGCATCAGAACAGACCTTATATAAAAGAATAGCATATATTATTTTATTGGACTATAATAGATTCCCACAATAAATTATATGAGTTCAGAGAAAGACAGTGATTGATGCAAGCTGAAGTCCACTGGAGGAGACCTCATGAAGGAAGACTTTGAAGGCCAAGTAGGATTTGAAAAGGGATTACAGCGACTGGTTAAGAAGACATTCCAGTGCGGGAGTATAGTGTGAGCAACAGTCCAGAACTGTGCATCACTGACTCTTAAAATTGGAAGGGACCTTGAAATTGTCTAGCCCAATATATATCTCAGTATCACAGATTTAGAACTAGAAGAAACCTTGAAGGCCATCAAATCCAACCTTCTTATTTTACAGATGACAAAGTGGAGGCCCATCAGGAATCTAACGGGATTTGCCCAGGGTCACAGAGCTGTTTAGATATGTGAGGCAGGATTTGAACTCCAGTCATCCTGATTCCAAGTTCATCACTCTACCCATTGTGTCAACAGCTACCTGTCTAACAAGGAATCCCTTCTATAATAGCCCTAACCAGTGGTTACCTAACCTTTCCCTAAACACCTCCTTGTGGATATCTCCCAGTGCTTTTGGGAATATCTCTAATTTTTAGGAAGTTTTGCTTACATTAAACCTAAATGCAATTTCCACCCTTTTTTCCCTATTTCCCTACATTGTCTTAAAATAATATTCTAAACCTTAGTATCATATATTGTAATTATACCCTGATAAAACTCACATTTTTCCTTGAAAAGAGGTCTCAGTATATTAGAATTCTTAACCAAAGGATAAAGAGAGAACTAAATATACAAAACATAATATTATTACTGATAATAATGTTATTGATAATAAAAGATAATCGACTACTTCAGTTAGTCAGCAGGCATTTATTAAGGATCTGCTTCTATGTGTCAAGCACTACTCTAGCTCCAAAGCAATATACTGATCAACCAAAATAACATTTATCCATAGGGAATTTGATTCCAGTATGGAATCCTAAGAATACATTTATAATGAATGTTGGATCAAAAGTTGGTAATAAGAGAAATTTCCTTCCATTGATGAAGTAGATTCTTTCATCTAAAAAACTGAACATGAATATGACCATTCCTCCCCTTTCCCCCACCCCCACCAAAGTACTTCTCTCACTGCCGTTTTTCACCATATAGTGGAAGAATCAAAAGTGCTCAACTAACCAGATACCTTCCATGTAAAAGTTCCAATAATTTTAAGTTAGTAACGTGGTATTTTGCTAGTTTAAGTATATTACGTATTGGTCTGCTTACTGGGTAAGCCTTTAGTCCCATTAAGTAGATGTTATTCAATACAGATCTTAAAATTGTGTTACTTTTATAGATGATAAAATTGGGGCTCAGAACATTCAGTCATTATGTAGTTGACACTATGCTAAATACTGGGTATACAGATACAAAAAGGAACTCTCAACACCCAAAGAAGGAGTTTATCTACATTTTAATAAGAAAAAGATAACATGTGTGTATATGTTTTATGTGTGTGTATATATATATATATATATATATATATATATATATATATATATATATATATATGATACACACACACATACATATATAGTGGCCAGGGACAGCTCTTTTGATTGGAGAAGCCACAAGGATGATGAGTGGAGGTAATCAGTTAACACATTTATTCTGGAAGCAATCACAGTGTTGATCTGGTTGCTGTTCCCAGAGCAAAAGGAAGAAAGGAGGGATGTACCTACAGGGACAGGGAGAAAAGATAGCAGTGAAGCTTGGCCAGGATGTTGGGGGCCCTCATTTAGGAGGCTCCTCAGCCTTCTGGGAATTGGTGAATCAGCAAAATGTCATCCATGAACGAGAACATCCTCATCATTTGTAGGGAATCTCTCTTCCATTTGGACTCTACACAGGACATTCCCCCCAACTGTTGTAAATGTTTTTGGTGAGCCTATATAAGCTCTGTTTTATGGCTTATTTGACAGGAACAGTCAGAAAAGAGTTGAACAGAATTCTCTCTGCCTTGCCGTTTTTGAGGAATATTGTGCAGTTTTGACATACTCAAGAGAGACAACCTTCTTGGAGAAGAGCCTTGAAGGCGGCATTTTGGTCTAAAAAATCAAAATTTTTTATAGTCAACAAGCAATAAGTGTAGCTGGATGTATTCCTACTATACTCATTTTATCTCCATATTCCAAGAGATCATGATGAATTCCTTTTTTGTGCTGCCCTAATTTGAGGAGGGGTTGTAGGAATAGGCAGTAATGAAAAGCCCGTGGTAAATACAGACTATAAGATTCCTTGGGACATAGAAGAGTTCAATATCTGTGCTCTTTATAATCCCAAATTCCTTCACAGATCTTTTTTAACTTCATACCTGATGATTAGAGTGATAAGATGCTTTTCCAGAACTTAGAAGATAGTTGGGATCCTTTGACTGATCATCTGGAGGCCCTTCTGCCATTTTGAAAATGTGCTTTCCTAGTGAGAGTTCTTGGAACTACTGCCTTGTTCTTCCAATACTGGGAATAAACCTGTTCTTGTGATTGATCCCTTTGCAGCAGACACTTGTGAGTCAGTCAAGGCCTCGGGTTTTCTGTTGAGGTTTTGCTTTGCTGATTTGTTTTCCTTAATTTGACTCTATAAAGAATGTGTAAATCAGAACTTCTGGGAGGGGAAATGTTCTTGCAAAATTCCGTTAACATATGGTTCTTCTTGGGGTTTTCTGTGTATGACACAAGGATGTTTGTTATGAAGCTAAGACATATGTCCCAGTGAAATCTCTTAATTATATGCAGCAACCAAAGGCAGCTAGATGGCACAGTAGATAGAGTGCTAGGCCCAGAATCAGGAAGCCCTGAGTTCAAATTTGGCCTCACACACTAGCTGTGCAACTCTGGGCAAGTCACAACTTTGTTCCTGTTTTCTCATCTGCAAAATGGAATGATAAAAAGTTGCACCTGCTTCGTAGGGTTGTTCTGAGGGTCAAATGAGACAGTAATTGTACAGTGCTTAGCAAAGTTCCTGGTATGTAGTAGTGCTTGATAAATGTTGGTTGGTTGATTAATTGATGTTATCTGCTCTGTGAAAAGAGAATCATGGGAATCATAGAATTTTAGAGTTGGAAGTAAAGAAACCCTCTATTCCTAGAATCATCAGACTAGTCATAGATTCATAGAATCATAGATTTAGAAATAGAAAAGACCTTGAAAGTCAAATATCTCAATTTACAGTTGACAAAATTTCACCAAGGTGAAAGTGCCTTATACATAGTTACTCCAGGTGCTAAGTGGTTGAACCAGGATTCAACCCATGTTGTTGAACTACAAATCCAGTTCTCTATCCAGAAATATTTTGTCCCCTCCTAACTCCCTCATTTTACAGATGCAGAAACTGAGGTACAGAGGGACCATGGTTACCCAGCTGGTTAATGACTGGGAGAGGACTCAGGTCTTTAATACAATATATTGTCCCCTAGACCAAGGGTTCTTGACCAAGGGTTCATGAACTTTTTTTTAGTATTTTGATAACTCTAGTCCAATATAATTGCCTTTCTTTATAATCCTATTTATTTTATTTTATGGATTTTAAAATATTATTTTGTGAAGGTGTCCACAGACTTCACTAGATTACTCATGGAGTCCAAGGCACAACAACCTTAAGGACCCCTACCCTAGAATGATGGTTGGACGATCTTCTTCAATCATTCCTTTTCTGATAAGGCATTTCCTTGGAGAGATGTACCTCCTTGTGGCCCTGGTCTGTGACTCCTGGGAGTGATGTGGCACCCCACTTTTGGCTCTCCTGCCTTTAGTCCACTTTAGCAAGACTACCAGGTTATCCTTCCTCCTGTACCATGATCATGTCGCTGATCAGATTCTCCAACTTCACTATGCTCCACAACCAAGGGACTTCATTCTTACTTACCATTCATACTTACCTTCCTGGTAAACACAGGAATCAGCCAAACCTGAGTCTCAGGGTGAATCTGTGGGATCACCCTCTCTCCTGGAGGAGAAGTGAGAACGTGGCTGGATAAAGACAATGGATTCCCCATCAGTGCAAATCATGTAGGTTGTCTTCCAGCCAATCTCCTCCCCGTTGTCTGTGACTTATTATTGTTTTTATATCAACATTAAAATATTCTCACCAATAAACATTTATTAAATGTCTACTGTGTGCCAGACATCGAGCTAAGGATATAAATAAGAAAAAGAAAGTCCCTGCCCTCCAGGAGCTTACAATCTAATAGAGGATGTACCCAAAAGGAAGCTGAAGAAGTAGAGGGAGGACCCTAGAGGATACATGAAGTCAAAATGAAGCAAAGAAGCTGATGGTAAATGAAGTTTAATTCTAGTTGCTTTTTAACTAAGTTTGTGCTGCCCTACTGGCATTCTGTAAGTATTCCTGTATTGAATCACAGACTCCTAGATTATCGAGCGACCTCAGTAATTGGATAGCACAACTCTTACCCAATGCATTAATCCCCTTGTTCCCTGTGAGGAGGCTGGGAGGGAGAGCATGTCATCTCCCCCATTAGAACATTAAATCATTGAAGGCAGAGATGGTTGGGCTTTTGTCTTTAATTTCCCAGCACCTATACAATGCCTGGTATATAGTAGACACTTGTTGATGGATTGATAGCTCAGTCAATTCCTTCTGGCTCTAAATTCTGCAATCATTTGAGCTGCAAAAATTGGGCTAATAAATAAAAGCCTTACATCATTTGTTTTTCTTATTTTTTTCTCCAGCATTAGTCATAATAAGGGTCAGCACATATGGCAATTTAAGGTCTACAGAAGGTTTTAGGTTCAATCTCACTTTAGCCTCAGATGACATCTGTAAGGTGAGTATTCTAAGTGTTTGTCATTTCCATTCTATAGATTAGGACACTGAGGCCCAAAGATATTAAATCATTTGCCTACTGTGGCCATGCCAGTTAGTCATTGTGAAAGGTCAGATTTGAACCCAGGCGTTTCTGACTTCCAGTCCACCAGTCTGCCCACAACATGGCCACTCTAGAAGGGAAGCACATGGAGGGTTGTGTTCCCAGCACCTAGGACAATCATGCACTTAATAAATGTTTGTTGAGTTGAATTTTTTATGGAGACAAAAGTTAGGCAGGTAACCCAAAGTCCAGCAAGTTATCAGTATTATGAGACTTCTCCCAATCACTCCCTAGAGCCTTTTTATACCTAATCTAGTGTCTACTTCATTTGAGGAGTAGTGAATAAAGAATCTCATTTTGGGGAAACTGCAAACCTACACATCCAAAGGTACTTCCCAACAGACAGAGCGATCCTAATGGGAATGGAACATTTCTATGGTAGTAAAATGGGCCTGGGGGAATGTCGTATGCTTAGATGCTTGAGGAGCATTGTAGTCCCAAAGGGAGGAAAAATGGAAGAAATTTGTTGCATTGTAAGAGACCTGTCACTTGAGGAAACTTCCTTACCTATTATAGAAACTGGTTGGGTTTCCCCCTGCTTTTAAAGTATTTGCTATTTCTGTTTACTTTTAACAGCATTGAAGAACCAGAATGGTTCTTTAGAGATTTTTATTTTCCCAGAAGTCCCTAGGTTAGTGTTCTTCAGTAAATGAATCCAAGATGGGAACCTATCATCTCCTCCTCATTTTAGCAGCCACTGCTTGTATTGTTTCCCCCTCTTCCTCTTTTCCTCCTTCCTTTCCTCCCTGCATCCCCCTCTGTCTCTCTGTCTTTCTCTCTGTCGCCTTTCTTTCCTCCCTCCTTCCCTCTCTCCCCCTCTTATTTTTGGTTTGTCTGTTTTTTAATCAAAATTGCTCTAAATCTAAGCACAAGAGATCAGCAGTTTGGCAAATAGAACAGGAGGGGCAAAAGGAAATGCACAGGAAGCCCTTGCAAATTTTGGAGGCATCCCTCTCCTTCCCCTTTTGTTCAACAGCTGGTTAGGACTTGGAGGTGCTTTGTGGTAATTGTCAGCAATGAGAAGAGGCACCTTTTCTACAGGATGCATTTGAATGTTGCCATGGCAACAGGATAGGACACTGCAGCATCCCAAGCGCTACAGGAAAAATCCAGTAGGAGCAGCTGCAGTCTTGCTACAAACAAGGGACTGGAAGCACGAAGGCTGGAAGTTTGAGACCCAGGATCACCAACACATGGCACACTGCTCCCACGGTTAGGCATGAAGCTATTTTAGGCAGGAAATTTATGGAGTTCTCTTTCTTTAAGAAGGAAAAAAAAGATTTTATTGGTGCCTTTTGTCTTTGTATCTTACCCATTTCCCTTTGATGCACACAGACAGAGTAACAGTGGGAGCTGGCATTTATGAAACACTTTCAAGGTTTGCTAAGCACTTGACAAATATGGTCTTATTTTATCCTCACAACAACCCTGTAAGGTAAAGATACTGAGGCTTAGAAAGATGAAGTACCTTGCCTAGGGTCACAGGCAGGATTTTAATTCAGGTCTTCCTAACTCCAAGGCTAGCACTCTCCTCTCAAGCCGCTTAGCTGTCTTTATCTCCCTGTGACAAAGAAAAACAATTCAACAAAAATATTGACTGGCTGTGTCATCAGATATGACGGTGTATCTAGTCTTCTGTCCTGGTAGCCCACCGGCAGCAGCCTCAGCCTTGAAGAGGAGGCTGTTTCAGAGGTTCATAGATTTAGAGACTAAATAGGGTTTTGACCCTTTCATTTCACAGCTGAGGAAACTGAAACCCAGAGAGGTGTATGTGCTCAAGGTCATTAATCTTTTCTCCAGAACCTTCACTGATTCTTCAGTGACTCAGACTTAGATGTTATTTCAATAATCTTTTCATTTCCATTTTAGTGATTAAATAATAATAATAATAATTAGCATTTGTTAGAATTTCAGAGTTTGCAAAGTGCTTTTGCAAATATCTCAAACAACGCTGGGCGGTAGACACAGTTAGTATCTAAATTTTACATATGAGGAAACTAAGGCAAATAAGTTAAATGATTTACCTAGGGTCAGACAGCTAGTGAGTGTCTAAGGCTGGATTTGAACTCTAGTCTTCCAATCTCCAGGCCCAGGGCTAGATCTACCATTTATTTCACTCTGCATTCCACTCATGCAGATATTTCCATGTTTCTGAATTCCTCACATTTGTCATTTCTTACAACACAGTAATATTCGATTTCATTAATATGCCTTTAATTTAATTAATTAATAACTCATTAATAGATGTCTCCGTCATTTTGGTTTCCAGCTCTTTGCTATCTTAAAGCTTTCTCCTATGACTGTTTGGGTCTACGTTGGATCTTATTTTCTGTCTTTGACTTCTTTGGGATATATGTCTAGTAATGGGATCACTAGGTTCAAGGGTGTGAGCAATTGAATGAGACTAAAAGTACAGCTTGGGCTCAGGCAGGTTGCTGCTGGCAGAATGCTCAGGGTCAAGGGTACCTTTTCGTGGTCCCATTACCTTGATAGTTGTGAGTGGTGCAGACATGACAGGGATGCTTGGTGGGCTCAGTCTGCCCTTCTAGTCAGTGTCTCCAGAGCCCAAGGGAAGTGGAACCTGATGGAAAGCAGGTTGCTAGATCCTATCCTGACCTCACATTGATAACCAGCCTTCAACAAATCATCCTCTTTCAGTAGACCCATCCCTGCACAATGAGAGGGCGTTTTGAATACTGGGTTTTACAGCAATGCTTCTTGCTGTGAGAGCCTGCAAAGAATACGCTGCACAAATGATAGGACAGAAATAGGCAAACTTCTTTACAAAGGCTGGTACTTTCATGGTGCATAAGGTTGGCAAAGTGCTATACGTACTTGGCCTCTTTGGATCCTCATGGCAGTCCTGTGATAGGACAAGTATTCTTGTCTTTAAGGCTCAGGGAGGCTAAGTCATTAGAGCCGGAAGGGAATTTTGGTATCTTCAAGTCCAGTGTCTTTATTTTACCAATGTATGATTTGCATTATTATATAGTCAGTGTCAAAGGCAGGATTTGAACCTAGGTCTGTCCTGACTCCAAATCTAGTGCCTTTTCCACTGCACCACAGTGCCTAGCGTGTAATTTGGAAAGTAAAGTGACAAATACAGTTTAATTTAATTGATGTAATTCTAACATCTACTACGTGCCCAGGCACCATGTTAAGCTCTAGTTACAAACAAAACAATACCTACTCTCAAGGTGTTTATATTCTACTGTGGTTAGGAATGAAACAACATGTGCATTTTCCTTCTGTAGCTCATTTTACAGATGAGGAAACTGAGGCAAATGGGGTTAAGTGACTTGCCCAGGGTAACACACCTAGTAAGTATCTGAGACTACATTTGAACTCAGAAAGTTAAATCTTCCTGATTCCAGGCATAGCACTCTGTGCACTATGGCGCCACCTAGGGGCCCCAATAATAACAAATATCTACTGTATACCTAGCCACCATGTTAAACTCTAGGGTTGCAAACAGAACAGTACCTGCCCTCAAGGTGCTTGTTTTCTACTGGGGGTTAAGAGTTGGGAGTAAAACAACATGTGTAGTTTCCTCTACCATCTATATACTCAAATGAAAAAATGTATAAAAAGTGCTCTGTAAAGCTTAAAACATCAGAAAAATACCTATTTATTGTCTTATGCCATTTTTATAACCAGAAGTCTAAAGCCTTGAAAAGAGGCTGTGATCTCTTCATTAGAAAGAAAGAACCAAATATCCTGAAGCTGAAACTAGAAGGATCCATGGAAAGAGTTCCTTGTTGTCCAGAACCATAATTTGACCTCTTTAGCTATAAAATATGATAGCTATAATTCTAGCACTGTCCTCTCAAGCCGCTTAGCTGTCTTTATCTCCCTGAAGTCCTACTGTGGTACCCCCTCCATAGTATCAAGGTTTGTTTCCCATGTTCTTGAAAAGCTTCATCAACACTAAGTGAGAAGAGCAGAACCAGGAAAAATTTGTGCACAATCAGAGACACATCGTATGTGTGACAGCCAACCTTGATAAACTAGACTCTTCTCAGCAACGCACAGCTATGAGACAACTCTACAAGTCTCAGGATGGAAGGAGATGTCTATACTCAGAGAAAGATCTAGAAAGACCAGAGTTTAAATGGAGACTGAAGCAATACATGCTATCGTTCTTTTTCATGTTTGGTTTTGTTTCTTTTTTCCCATTGTTCACTCCATTGGTTACAACCCTTTTATACAACCAGACTGATGTCCAATGTGAAAGTATTTGCAGATCCTATACTTGATTGCATGCCGCCATGGCGGGGGGTGGGGAGGGAGGGACAGGAGAAAATTTGAAACTCAAGGGATTGTGGAACTGAATCTTGTAAAACTAAAAGTAAATAAATCAATTTTTAAAAAAAGGAGAACCCAGTTTGAGAGATGGAAAAAAAACACCTTGGTTTCATTTTTGGCATAAATGATAATGATAACTTTAAACAAAGACCCTCAAATAAAAGCTTTTGTCTTTTTGGGATGCTAATGAAAAAAAACAGAAAAGCTTCATCAGGTCCCACCAATCTTCAGATCCTGATACAGAATGTCAGTTGTCTGGGGATCAATGTGACTCGCCTCTGGCTTGGCCGCACGCTGATGAATTTCTTAGCCATAGCATCTCTCAAAAGATGGTCTGCTAAGTTGAAAAAGGGCTATGATTTGCATCAAGCATTCAGAGAACCTTGAGGTACTAATGGGGCTTTTTAAATGTTTTCTCTTTTGAGCACAGGATTTGACTTCATACATTTGAAATTCTGCTCTGAATCCACAGGAACGTGGCTGAAAAGTGGCTTAGGCCTCGTACAGCAGGAAGGGAATCAGCTGACGTGGACCTACATCGCCCCACAGCTGGGGTACTGGGTGGCAGCCATGTCCCCCCCCAACCCAGGTAAAGTGGAACAAAACCCTGTGAATGTTTGTCAAGACCACGTACTCGGATCTTTGTGTGTGCAGGCAGTCTTAGATAACTAAGGAAATCTTGCCAAATGAATGAATGAGAGAAAGGAAGAACATTTATTGTGTGCTTCCTGTGTCCTAAGAGCTGGGAATACAAATAGAAAAAACCGGATAATCCCTGCGTTCAAGAAATTCATGCAGAAAAGAAAATTCAGCTCCAGAAGGGGTAGAAAGGCTCAGAAGTCAGGAAATCAGCTATAGGGTGGGTGGCTTAGGTTAAGGTGAATCCGCAGGTCAAATGACAGTACCTAGAGTCCAAAAGGAACCTTGGCATTAAGTGGGAGGGCAGGTGGCAAGTGCCAGTGGTCTTCCATTCTCTGTCCCACTGAAAGGGGACAGGGTCTATCATATCATGTCATAACTTTGAAGTTTTTTAAAAATTTAATCATTTGAATTCTGAAAATAGTACTTAAATCTGTAGGAAAAACCCATTTTGCACCATTATCATGATGTCACTGGAATAAAAGATATTCATGAAGTGTTATTTCCTCTTATACTTTGATAATTCCTATAAGACATTCTTAGGCAAAAGCCAGGAGAGACACAAAAGGCCACACTGGCCTCCCCAGTGCCTGGTAAAATGACTCAAACCATCTTTCCATCAAGCCATGCTGCTTATCTCAACATATGCTCACCAATCATTTCCCTCTTTTTTGAAAATGCTGACTTCAGCAATGTCAGTGACACTTATTAGCTCATCCCCCTCCTCCAATTAATATTAGCCTTTAGCACTTAAAGCAAATTCACATTTAAAAAATAAAAAATGTCTTCCCCTTGGATCAATGTGTTAATTCAGAGTTTTTTAAAAATTTATTTAATATGAGAAATAAGTAGTAAATTCACACAGTCGTGGATTTAGCAGTAGGAGCCACCTCAGCACGTGAAGGAGGGACTGTGCGTGTTCTCTTTGGCCCCAGTAGGTAGAATCAGGAGCAAAGGGAAGAAGGTACCAAGTCCTAAGTGTAGGCTTGATATCAGGAAAAGTTTACCCAACAATTCAAGTAGAACAGGCTGCCTCAAGAGACAGTAAATTCCCCTCCTTGGAAGTCTTCAAGCTGAGATTTGAAGACCACTTATTTTTCACTCGATGGAGATTCCTTACATGTATGGGTTAGACCAGATGGCTGCTGAAGGCCCTTCCAGATCACAAATTCTGTGATAAGCAAAGTTTTTCATGTTACAGATGAAGAAACTGAGGCCCAGAGTCATATGCCCAAGGTCACACTGATGACCTTGGAGCATGGATTTGGCACAACTGGGATAGGAGCCTAAGTCATTTGACTTTAAAGTCAGTATTTTTCCCTCTGCACCATTCTGCTACCTACTTTCTCCATGTTTGTAGTGTTTTAGCCATGATATGATACGTACTAAGAATGTCTGCCTTCCTGTGTCTTCTTGTGACATATATTGGTATATCTTGGTGCATATAAATGATTAACAGTGTACAGTTATTTGGACTGGTCTGGGTTTTTGCATTAATCATTATGATCATAAGATCATTTGTTGGAGGGCTTAAGTTAAAGCTTTAATCTGCTTGAATAGAAGGCTTAAATATACACCACAACAAAACTTAAAACCAAAATCCATAACCATTTAAGCCCCCAGGATCCATATGGCCACCATGCTAACCTTGGCTGCAACTACACTTCTCTTGTTCGTTAGAGAGCTGTTTCTGTATCCCTGTATTGAAAATATGCATCATCAGATAAGTTGAGGCAACTGGTGGCTCAGTGAATGAAACACTCAGGTATGGAGTCAGGAAGACCTGAGCTCAAATCCTGCCTCAGACATTTACTAACTCTGTGACCCTGGGCAAGTTACTTAAACTTTGTCTGCTTCTATTTCTTCAACTGCAAAATGGGGGCAATAAGATTGTTTGAGGATGATAATATTTATAAAGTGCTTTATGAACCTTAAAGCCCTTATAAATGCTATGTATATATATATTTTTCAAAATAAGAAACAGTAATCTGTACCTTTAATATGCCTTTGAGATTCAGCACATACAGCGCAATAAATAATTTTCTTAAATCCTAAATCAGTTTTTTCACATATTCAGACTAGGTGATTTATTTTCAGGAGAGAAAGGGAGAAATGTTATCCCAGAGGTCAAGTGAGATAGTGCACCTTTGGCATTCTTCAAACCTTAAAGCCCTCTATGGGCATAAACTGCTATTCTTGTCATTATGATTACATATTGCTGTCATTGTAATAGTGTTTGTGAAGCACAGGGCACTATAGGTCATAGGTGCTTCATAAAGGTTTGGTGAATTGACCTTAGTTGGATATAGAGGAAGGTGAGAGGTTAAACCAAAGTAATCTTGTAACTTCTTCCCATTGATAAAACCTCCTCATTTTGAACCTTTTCGCTTAACTTTTCAATATTCTTTTCCCGTATGTTCAGATTTCTTTCACTGAAAACCAAACCGTGGCCCTGGACCTGATTGCCCTGGCACTTAAGTAATCCTGTCTCCAAAGGACTTATTACAGGAGCAGGGGTAGGCGGGTGGGAACAGGGTGTTTAGGGGAGAAAGAAGGAACTGCAAATGCCCCAGTGAAAGTCATCTTTTTCCACTAAGCACTAGGTAGGACTAGGGATTCTGCTGGCTCATCTGAAGAATTTTCTCACCTGACTCAAGGCTCAAGAGAGGCAGAAGCCACGGAGATCTCCTCCAGTTGTCTCCCTTTCTGTTAAATAGTTCTCGTCTATTTCTAAAATGCCGTTTTCTGACCTTCCAGGTCCTGTTGTAACACAAGACATAACTACGTATCACACGGTATTTCTTTTGGCCATTTTGGGAGGAATGGCCTTCATACTTTTGATTTTGCTGTGTCTTCTTTTGTATTATTGCAGGTAAAGTTCTATCACTTTGGCATTTTTAATTGAATGTTTCTTGTATAAGAATGTTTTATTTTACTAGATAATAAAAGTCTTATTCCCACACACACACACACACACACACACACACACACACACACGCAGGATAATGTAGAGGGGACAAGGCAGGTTAGAGAAGAAGGCAATGGGGAAGGATTCTAGAGACTGACCCTTACAATTGCAAATGAAAAGAAAAGCAAGAAATGGCAGGAAACACCTTGTGGAACCCTACAAAGAAAGAATATTCAAATAAGAGCTGGGCTTGGGGGGATAGAGAAGGGTAGGGGACAGACAACATTAGAGAGTTTTTATACAAACTAATGTGTGGGAAAGGATATTAAAGCACCTCTGATCCAAAAAATAATCAGCTATATGTCTTAAGAACAAATTAAGAAAATTACTGTTTCAGTGTTTTGTGTGTATATATGTATATAATACATATAATATATATTCTCATGTTATATATAAAACATCAAATATAATATATGTATTATATATGTATACATACATGTATCATGCATATATCCCAAAAATCCTTATCCTTAATTCCATAGTAACCTTTTTTTTATAGTGACTAGATGCTGTATTTATTTATGAATACCTGATGACAACCTCTTCATAGTATGTACTCTGAAGTAAATTAAATTGTCCAGGAGGAAAGAAATAGGAAAGAGCCCCTAATTCTTGTGTATATAGTTTGCTAATTTTGTTCCTTTTTAGAGAGAGAATTAAGATTTCCATCACAATTGGAAACTGTAGAAACCATGTAATTTTTGGTTTGGGATTTTATTTCTTATTACAGGAGGAAATGTTTAAAACCTCGTCAGCACCATAGAAAACTTCAGCTTTCTACAGCCCTAGACAGTTCCAAAAAAGATCAGTCAACTTCCATGTCCCACATAAATTTACTGTTTTCCCGACGAGAATCGGAATTTCCTGGCACCCTGTCAGTCGCCAGCCATGGGCGCCCAGACCCATCGGGCACAAAGGAACCGATTGGTGGTGTTCATATGGAGATGATGTCTTCTAGTGGTGAAGCAGATTTGCACACCCCAATGCTCAAACTTTCATACAGCACCTCACAAGAATTTAGCTCCCGAGAGGAACTTCTTTCCCACAAAGAGGAGGATAAAAGCCGAATATCCTTTGATAATCTGACACCCAGTGGGACCTTAGGAAAGGACTACCATAAATCTGTGGAGGTTTTTCCTTTAAAATCAAGAAAATCTGCAGAAAGAGAAGGCTATGAATCCCCCCTCAAGGATGATTACAGGAGGAGTTATAATGCTATGTTGTCTCAGCCTTTATTTGAAAAGCAAGACAGGGAAATCCAAGCCTCCATTAATCACATTTCTGCAGGAAGCAAACTCACTATTCAGGAACCAATGTACCCTACATCTTCATCCCCTGAAAAAGAGCAGCTGCTGGACCGCCGGCCAGCGGAATGTATGATGTCCCGGTCAGTGGATCATCTCGAAAGGCCGACCTCTTTTCCTCGGCCAGGCCAGTTGATTTGCTGCAGTTCCGTTGACCAGGTCAATGATAGTGTTTATAGGAAAGTCTTGCCTGCCTTGGTCATCCCTGCTCATTATATGAAATTGCCAGGGGACCATTCCTATGTGAGCCAGCCGCTGGTTGTCCCAGCAGACCAGCAGCTTGAAATAGAGAGACTTCAGGCAGAGTTTTCCAACCCTCGTGCCCAGCTCTTCCCACATCCCTCCAGCCAGATGCAATCCCAGCAGCTGTCTTCACAAGCAATATCACAGCAGCACTTACAGGACGCAGGCTCCCGTGAGTGGAGCCCACAGAATGCTTCCATGTCAGAATCTCTGTCCATCCCTGCATCCCTTAATGATGCAGCTTTGGCTCAGATGAATAGCGAGGTACAGCTTCTAACTGAGAAGGCTCTCATGGAACTAGGGGGTGGGAAGCCGCTTCCCCATCCTCGGGCATGGTTTGTGTCTCTGGATGGAAGATCCAATGCTCACGTTAGACATTCATACATTGATCTCCAAAGAGCTGGAAGGAACGGGAGTAATGATGCCAGTTTAGATTCTGGCGTTGATATGAATGAACCAAAATCTGCCCGAAAGGGGAGAGGAGACCACTTATCCCTTCAGCAGGGGCACCCACCTGTGCAGGAGCATCAGCAGAGAGAACAGAGTGTCCCAGACAGCACAGCCTACACACAGCTAGTATACCTGGATGACGTGGACCAAAGTGGCAGCGAGTGTGGAACCACAGTGTGTACCCCCGAGGACAGTGCCCTGCGTTGCCTATTGGACGGGGCTGGTCGGAGGAGTGGTGCCCAGCTGCCCAGCCTGAAGGAGGAAACAATAAAGCGAACTGTGGAAGCCCCACCCGAGTCATTAGCTAGTCCCGAACGTGAAAGATCTGCCCATGAGGAAGACGAAGATGATGATGATGATGAAGACGACCAAGGAGAAGACAAGAAAAGCCCGTGGCAAAAGCGAGAAGAAAGACCACTGATGGCTTTTAACATAAAGTGAGCTGTTGCAGATCCACCTTTCTGTGGAGTATAAAATTGCCAAAAATTCTTTCTATGGAAGCGCTTACTTTTTTGTGGAAAAGACAAAAATACAGTGGCAAATGTGGACAGTGGACTTGGGTTGCATTACTGTTTGCTGTGTAAATGTTAGAAAGGAATTAAAGTTATTACTCAGAAGCAAAAGAAAACTGATTTTAATAGATGTCTCCAGCGAGATGGCTAAAAGTAGGTTTTGAATGTCATCCCACATACTTGCTACTTATGTTCGTCACCAAGGACATTGAGGGGAAAACGAACGTATTATTAGGTATAATGACCTCACTTCTCTCTCCGAATATGGGAATAGTTGGGATTTTTATTTTGCATTTCTTGAATCAATTTTATTATGATAATGCTACTGTAAAGCATTTATTAAAAATTCTTTTTTGGCGCTTAGCGTCCGAGGTATGCTTATCTCCAAGGAAGGCTCTGCATTTGCTGCTGTTCAGTAAAATTTTGCTTAGGTTGTGCTTTGAGATTTGTTTGGTTTTTTATGTTTATTTGTTTTGTTGTGGTTTTTTTTTTTACACAACTTGGTTGTAAACATTTTATGCCTTGTTTTAACATGTTTTGTTTTTAAGTGATTGATTTTAATGTCTCCCTTCAGGAACTCTTGTGAGTTGCATCTCTCAATATTAAAGCCTTTTTATGAAACCAAACTGAATTTGGTGTCAGCTAAGAGTCCTTTGATTCTGGTCCCATGAATTCCAAGTGCCTTTTTTACAGTGACAATAGATGGCCCCTTTTTTTGCTAACTTCTTTAATTGTACTGTCTGGATTTTTATAAATTGATGAAATTATATGCTTTTTTTTTCTTCTTTAAACTGCATGCTGCCAAGTGGCCATTTGTGCTGAGCGTCTCTCCTTTCAGTACAGTGTATTCTCTAGTTATCACGTGTAATGTGAATTCTGTTTAGCTAAGATAGATTATAGGACATTTTAAAAACACCTTTTCCTACCTTTCCTGTTGGCTGGGTGGCCAAGATTATGGTTTAATTAACTTTGTATAGATGGTTACTTAACTCTGGAATCCTGTGGGCTGAGCTTGCTTCACATAGAGTATGAACTGAGCAAGTGGACTGAATGTGTTTAAAAGTATATATTAAAAAAAAAACAAACCATATGTACTTACTCTCCAAAAGTGCCAGAATGACTCTTCTGTGCATTCTCTTTAAAGAGCTGCTTGGTTATCCAAAAATGATCATTCAAAAATAAACTCTGGAAAAAAAAAAACTAACCAACCTATGTTGTGGTTATTTTAATTCATTGGGAGCCTTAAAATTTTCTAAACTGTCTGACTTTCATTTTCTTATGGTAGAAATTAGGCATACTATTTTTCACCCCTAGAAACTGTGTTTATTGGCTCACAGAATGATAGCATCTTTAGAATTGAGTGAACTTTCAAGTGCGCCTAGCTGAATTCCGTTTTCATTTTATGTAGGAAGGGTAATGAAATGTAGAGAGGAGAACTTTCCTGAAGTCGCACAGCCTGGATCATGGTACCAAAAAGGTTCACAACTAGAAGGGAACATAAAGACTGTCAGACCAACTTGCCCATTTTATGGTTTTCACCCTAATCCAGTTGAAAGAGGCAAATATACTTGGGATCATAGATTGAGACCTAGGAGGCACTTCAGAGGACTTCTGATCTAGTTCAGCCCTTTCCTTTTACAAATAAGGAAATGTAAGCAGTAGAACCCCGATTTTCTGACTTCGAGTACAGCATTTTTGTACTATACCACATTACCTTTTGTTCCCGTTCAGTCATTTTCAGTTGTATCCAACTCTTCATGACCCCATCAGGAGTTTTCTTGGCAAAGATGTTGGAGTGATTTGCCATTTCCTTCTCCAGCTCATTTTACAGATGAGGAAACTGGGGCAAACAGGGTGAAGTGACTTGCCCAGGTTCACATAGCTAGTAAGTATCTGTGGCCAGATTTGAGCTCAGGAAGATGAGTTTTCCTGACTTCAAGCTAGCAGCTCTATCCACTGCACTACCTAGCCTTTTATAAAGACAGAATTTAAATATATAAACTTAATACTTCTTTACCTTAAAAGTAAAACTCATTTAATTTCTTTAAGAGCACAGCTCTCATATAGCTTATTGGTTCTCTAATCAACTGATGCGTTACCTATATAAGGCTAGTTTCATTTTGCCATATTGCACAAAAGGAGAGACACAGTGTCAGTGCCCAACAATGAAACATTTTGTATTTGTGGTTTGGTGTTGGACCACATTGTCACTGCTCCAAGGATGATTGCATTGAAATGAGCAGGACGATCCCAGATTTGTGAAGCTGCTCGCTAAATCATTAATGGAGATGTTAGTACGTAGAACAGATTGTTTGGCAAAAATAAATTCAGCTTGCTATGTTTACTGTAACAGCTACTTTACAAAATCTTTATTGCATGAATCCCATAGTGGCAGGCAGAATTATGATCAAGCTTAACTGAATTTTATTTTCTGTTTTAAATGTCATGATTAATGTTCTGCTTTTAAAAGGAAAACTATTGGGAGGATCCATCATTGTGTTGATCAACTAAGTGGATATGAGCCCACAGTGAACCTAGTAAGTCACATACTATTTGGAAGTGGACGTTCTTACTTAGAGATGACAGATAAATGCCTTCTGAGCCTGACTAGGTCCAAAAGCTACCACCATCACTGCCGTGAGTTTAATTTTCCCCAAAAAAATAATCATAGGTTCATAGATTTAGAGCTGTAAGCTTAGAAATGTAGCATCTCTTTGATCCAACACCTTCGTTAATAGAAGATACCACTGAGAACTGAAGAGGTTTAGGTATTTGTTCAAGACAGAAATGGGATTTGAATATGATTCCAAGTTCAGTGGGGTTTAATTTTCCCATCTTTTTCATTCTTTCCACAACACTATGCTCCATCCTCATCATTTTTACAGGAGAGGAAACTAGAGCCCAGAGAGTTAAGCAATTTGGCCCCCACAGAGAATAAATGATAGGGCCAGAAAGTGGATGTAGGTCCTCAGACTCTGGAACAAGAGTTCTTGTCTCTAAGCCGTCAGCAAAGAGTAGATGATGCTTGATATGAAGAGGGCTTAACCTTGTTTGCATCCTGAACCCCTTTGGCAATCTGACAAAATCCATGGACTTCTCAGAATAATGTTTCTAAATACAGAAGATAAAATATATGGGATTACAAAGAGAACCAATTCTATTAAAATATAATTATCAATTTTTTAAAATAACATATAATGATATAATTTTTTATAATTATCAAAGCACAAATGAGTATCAGTCAGCTGGGAAACTTTGGGGGCAGTGAGGGTGGAAGCCAGGAAAGGTCTGAAACATAGGGCAGCAGTAAGGGGCTTTGGGGCTACTGAGAGTAGCCCGCAGACATTATGTGCTGCCTCACAGCTAGAACCAGAAGCAAACTTTGCCTGTCTCCAGCTTCATCTCTGCAGGGCTGGCCATCCAGGACACTCAAGCTTCTCATTTTTCTTCCATCAGTCCCAGCATTAGGTTGGAAGATAAAGGAGACAGCTCATGTAAGGAGAGCCCGTAAGTGAGAAAGTAAAAGTCACCCTCTTCCTTTATAGCTTGGCCTCTTTCAGTATTTGGCCAAGATCAGACTATTTAGAAACATTTTATTGTCTGCAGAAATAAATCTGATGCTGAAGTCATCAGGCTCATGCCACCTAGTGGTGAATTTTCATCCATTCTCAAAGGAGAGTGTCTCTCCATCATTGCAAAGAAAGGAACCAGCGAAGGGGGAAATTCTAGCAGCGGAAAATTGTTTATTTCTTAAAACAGCACAATGAATTTTACATGGGCAGACCTAGATGGAGGTAGCCAGAGAGCAGAGTGAACACAATCAATGCCACCCACCTGAATTGCAGCGGGCCATTTCACAAACACTCTTATAATGGGATCGTAGATTTACAACTGGAAAGGCATCAGAACCATCCTCCTCAGTTCGCAGATGAGGGAACTGAGCTTAGGTTAAGTGACTTGTTCAAGGTCACAAGAATAAGTGATAAGAGAAGAAATGATAAATGATTGAGGAAAGAACTGTATCTATGTCCTATGACACCAAATGGAGTTGCTTTTTAATCCGAAAATCCTAAGAAGCCTCGCTGGTTGCCAAGAGCACGTTAAGCCAGATCTTAACTGGCAAAGAGCTCTCGGCTTGATCCCAAGCTCATCTAGTCCAACACCTTTATTTTACAGGTGAGGAAACCAAGGCCCATGAAAATTCAGTGACTTGCCCAAGGATACTTGGATGTACACACTGACACAAAAGCCCATCTCTTTACACCAGCATTCTCCTAGGTTTGCTATATTTGGCTGAAACTCTGTAGCACTATCTTCTCAGAGGAATCAAAATTAAAAGTAACCCAGAGAACAATGGACAGATATCACAAGTGGAACAGACCATCCTTACCAAAGATGCCTTGCATGTGATAAATATATGAGAAGGTTTGCTAGAGACAGTTAGGACTGAAAAAGAATGAAGTGGGTGACATAGCAAGAATGGTCAACAATAGAGAAAGATGGATATTTTGAAACACCCCCAAATACTAAAAGAACAAAAAGAAGACCTCCTGTATGTAGTGGGTGCTAAAACAGTTTAAAAAAAATTAATTAATTAAAAAGAGCTGTGATCTGTACAGAGGAGGAAAAAGCAACCATGTCAGAGAAATTACATGCCCATCATTATGTGCAACGTACTGTGGCAGGCCAGGAAAAAGAGGGTGGTGGGGAGAAGCAAAGAGGAACAAAACATAGCTCTTACTCTCAAACAGCATAACAATTAAAGCTGCTGTGTTACCTTTGGAAAATTAAGTATTCTCAGCTTACCTCAATACACTGCCTTTATATCATGTATATTCTTTTCAGTTTGTAAACCAAAGAGGAAAAGTATAATTTAAGTAATATAGTATTAATTACAATATTGTGATATTAATATAAAGGATAATAATGATAAGATTTAAATAATTATATAATAGATATATTAATATTGAGGTGTTAATTGTTAATACTGAACTTTGTTATTCATTTATCATGTAATTAATATTGTTTCTTATAATGTTATTTATTAGAGATACATATAATTGCTTCAGCCAGAGGTAAGAATATAGAGTATTGGATAGAGGATTGGCCATGAAGTCAATAAAAGAGTTTATCAGTCAACAAGCATTTATTAAAAACTTACTGTGTGTTAGGCACTGAAGGTTCAAGCTTTGGTATGTATTGACTGTGACCATGGGCAAGTCTTTAATTTCTAAATGCCCACAGTAAGCCTGTAAGTTATAAGGAAGTTGCCAGTCTACCTCCGTAAAAGAAACTCAGAACCAACAACATCACAACAGGGATTGAAAAGGGTAATTAAATGTTTTGTCCTAATAGCTGGGAAGGTATGCTGAGGTGAGAGAAAGGGTACAACATCATTCCAGAACTACAGTTCCCACATTCTAAATGTTCTAAAAGAATAGCATTAAAGGGGGCGGCTAGGTGGCGCAGTGAATAGAGCATCGGCCTTGGAGTCAGGAGGACCTGAGTTCAAATCCAGCCTCAGACATTTAACACTTACTAGCCATGTGGCCTTGGGCAAGTCGCTTTACCCCAATTGCCCTCCAGAAGGCAAAAAAAAAAGAATAGCATTAAAGCCTATAAATAAAGCATCCATGAAAACAAATGTAGGCCTGTGGGCCCAAAACCCAAAATAAAAAAATTGATGTAATGAAAATTAGGCAGCAGGCATAATGAGGAACTGCACAGAGCTCTCCCCACCCCCTCTCCATATTTTGTTAATTTTTATAGAAATCATTTTTTTTGTTTTATAATTCTTTTTTGGTTGTTGTTAAATAACTTTTGTTTATTTTTAGTTTACATCATTCATTTCCACAAGATTTTGAGTTACAAATTTTCTCCCCATCTTTCCCCTATCTACCACCCCAAAACATTGATCCCTACTGTATACCTCCTCCCCCAATCTGCTCTCTCCTATATCCTCTCCCATCACCCCTCTGACTTTCTGGTAGAGCAAGATGGATCTCTCTACCCCAGTGCCTGTATATCTTATTTTCCAGTTGCATGTAAATGCCAATTAGACATATATATATATATATATATATATATATATTTTAACATTTGATTTGAGAACTTTAAATTCTAGATTCTCTCCCTTCCTCCCTCATCACCCACCCCTGCTAGAAAGACAAGCAATTCAGTACAAGCCGTATATGTGTAATTATGCAGAACATCTCCACAATGGACATATTGCGAAAGACTGACTATATTTCCCTCCTTCCTATCCCCCCCCCTTCTAGTCTCTGCTTTGTCCCTGTCCCTTTACAGAAGCGTGTGCTTCTGACAACCCTCCCCCGCAACCTGCCCTCCCCTCCATCCTCCCCCCTCTCATCCCCTTCCCCTCTACTCTCCTGTAGGGCCAGATACCCAATTTAGAGTGTATGTCATTCCTTCCCTAAGCCAACAAAAATCAGTTTTTTAAATGAGGCCAATTAATAGATGCCATGTTTTCTGTATGCCAGTGTTTATGGGCTCTTAGTCTGGTAGGGCAGATCTCAAAAGTTTTTGAAATTTTGTTCTTTTTTTTTAAGAATTTAGCTTCTCCCCCTCCCCCAGTATCTTATAGCCACATTTTTTTTAAAAAGTAAATTTAAATAAATTTTGTTTTGAGATTTTTTATGATGTTTCTTGATCTCTAGACCAGTCTTCAAGTGGAAATCGTAAGTATACAACTTTGAAGAACAACAGAAAGAGATAGCGAACAAATAAGGAAATACAATGAAAACCTTTCAGGCCAAGTGAAATTTTGTCAAGTTAGATCCTCGGGAGATATTTACAAGGCTCTGGATAGAAACACAGAAATGCTCAAATATGTACCAGAAATTTTTTCCTAATGTACATTCAAACTTCTGAAATTTTAGGTTGCATATTTAAATAACCAAGAATTCAGGCCGTTTCCTGTATGCTAAGTATGGGCATGTTCAGTAGTTCAGGCAGAGGTCATGGAATCATTGAATTTTAGAGAGCATGCCTTCCAGTCCAGCCCATTTTTACTGATGGGAAACTGCAGGCATAGAAAGGTTGAGTGCCTTTGCTTTGTGGATTAGCTCTAGAGTATCCAGTATATCGTTTATTTATATATAGTTGTTTGGATGTTGTGTCTCTCCCCCTCCCCCCCCATCAGACCGAGAACTTCTTGGAAGCAAGAACTATCTTTTGCCTTTCTTTGTAATAACTCCAAACTCTAGCACACGGCACAGTGCCTGGCACCCGGTAAGACTTCAGTAAATATTTACTGACTGGTGGCCCTAGAAGGTTTTACAACAAATAAGTGGCAGAACCAGGACTGGTTTCTGGGTCTCCCAAGTACCAGCCCAGTCTTCTTCAACCCTATTGGATGATACCACGTTGACTGATGGTTATGATTACCTCATTTCCCACCTCCCCCAGAGTGCCCTGTACAGGGCTCTCTGTCTACATAGTAAATATTCCTGATATATCTCTCCGCTTTCCAAAAAAGCATTTTAAGCATCAGCACAAATGATAAAGTTCCATCTTTGAATTCCTCTTTCTTTTCTCTCTTAGTAAGTGTTTGTTGATTCATTGGTAGCTTGATTCACAGGATGCCCTAATCCTATTCCTTTTTTGCAACTTCAAGGTCTCAGTGACTGTTTAGGAAATCAGCTGCATATCAGCTAGATTTGAAGAAAATGTTAAAACCTTCCATTGTCGTCATTTACCTTGGTCCTCCTGCTGGTTCGTACCAGCCTTGACCGCACAACAACCTCTCATCCTCCAGAGGAGCAGTGTGGCTGAGGGTGGTCCTTCACTGAAGAAGTTAGAAAGTGTCAGCATGACACAGAGATGAAAGAGGTGTTTATTGCACTTTCCTTTATTCTGGATGGTCTCGATATCCTACCCATGTCAGGGTCACTGCCTACAAGGCAGGAGCATTAGGAGAGGTGCCTGATTTCCCTAGCAATAGCTTCATAATTTATTCATCACAGACTACACAGTTAATTGCCTTGTAAAATGTGGCACCTGCCTCTTAATGCCTTAATTAAGCTGCTTCATAGTATGTTGGTGTGCTTGTTGCTTTAGAAATGAGGATAAATTGTTCTAAGATAAAAGATACCTAAGGAAGGGACCTCAGAAGCCTTCTAGTCCAATGCCCTCATTTCATCAAGGGGGAAACAGAGGAGATGTCCCTTGGGCAAGGCTGACCAGGCAGGATTTGTACTTAGGTACTCGACTCCAAAGCCAGATGTCTTTCCGCTTATTTGGACCATCTAGCTACCTGTGCTGTTCATCAGTTGTTTATCTTTGCCTGGGCTATAGGCATTCTTCATCAACCTTTTTTGTTTTTTTCAAAAGAACTGGAAATGGAGCAGCTAGGTGGTACAGTAGACAGAATCAGAAGGACTTGAGTTCAAATTCGACCTCAGACATTTACTAGCCATATGACTCTAGGCAAGTCATTTAAGTCCCATTACCTTAAAAAAAAAAAAGCTGAAAATACTCTAGAAAAACTGCCTAAGCATCAAGAAAAATTTCTACATACTTCTGTGTAGATGCATGCGCGTGCGTGTATATACGCAGATAACTTCAGAGGAAAGTTAGAGCCTACAGGGTGATAATGACCAGCTAAGTGCTATGATAAATCCCATAAGGAAAAAGGACAAGTAATTGTTCTTGCCTGTTCCAGAATAGGATCGTTGAAAGCACTGTTGGTTGGTCAGTCACATCCAACTCTTCATGACCCCACTTGGGGTTTTCTTGGCAAAGATACTGGAGTGGTTTGCCATTTCCTTCTCCAGATCATTTTACAGATGAGGAAACTGAGGCAGACAGGATAAAGGGACTTGCCATGGGTCACACAGCTAATGAGTGTCTGAGGGCAGATTTGAACTCAGAAAGATGAGTCTTCCTGATTCCAAGCCCAGTAGTCTGTGCACTTATGGCGCCACCTAGCCGTCCTTACTAGAATAGTGAGAGCTCTAAAAATAATAAAATAGCGGCTTGATAAATAACGTGTTGAACAAAGGTGCTGTCAAAAGACTGTTTGAGATCTATTCCTTGCTTATGTAGGATGTTTTGCAAGCATACAGAGGCAGGCTCAGTCTGTGAAAGGGGGAAAGCATGACTGCCCATATGTTGCAGCTCTGTGTTTAGTCTTCCTTTTTGAGTAAACTTTCAGGAGGTCAGGGTGAACTTGCCTTGGCCTTTTCTTTACCATTTAAGACACTTATTTAGCAGGAACCTGTGCTAGTTAATGTAGCTGGTTGCATTTTCTTCCTCAGCTCAAAAATAACCCCATGCTAATGTTTTTCATGTAGAAGCAGGCAAGAGAATCACCCCAACCTGACCATGAGTTACTCTCGGCCAGTGGTTCTCAACCTTCCTAATGCCACAACCCTTTAATGCTCACATGTGGATGTATCTGCATGTGGGTGACCGGCTTGGAGATGGATAGAGGAGCTGTGTTTCGGTTCCTAAGACCATCGGAAATATGTGTTTTCCCATGGTCTTAGGTGACCCTGTTCAACCCCCAAAGGAGTCGCGACCCACAGGTTGAGAACCGCTGCTCTAGGCCAGTCCTAGCTGCTTATGGAATTGTCATCTACCAGATCACCAACACAAAATCCATGTCACTGAGAGAATCACCTTGGACACCTGAGCCCTAAAGCCCTTTTCCAGCTCTGACAACTGATGAATTCCAAGAGTGGGAAGTTTGCTTTTTTCTTATACAACTAGAGAAATGGGAATGCTCTGGAACCAAACTACTGGCTGTGTGTGAATAGCAGATACATATGGAATGAGTTTATTTCCCTCTCAATTTACTATAGAAAACCCCACAGAACATTGCACTGTAACCAACCAGGTTGGAAAAGAATAACAAGGAGAAGATAAAGCCGGTTCCAATGTATTTTCTAGGGAAGGAAGAAGGAAGAAACCTCAAGTGTGGGCTTTCCCACTGGAACGTAAGCTTCTTAAAGGCAAAGACTGTTGTTACTTTTTCTTTGTATTCCCTAATGGCCAGCATAGCACCTGGTACAGTAGGTCCTCAATAAATACCTTGACTGGTTAATGTAAGGAGTTTGTTCCATTAGTTCAGAATTTCTCCCACGTAGAAGAGTTGTCAAAAGAAATTGTCAAAGAAATTAATAATAATAAATGTAATCATGGATAATATATCATTATACATTATATTTTATGTATTTATGATATATAAATTGTATGTGTATATAAATATAATAAACACATTCATATACTTTCCATGGTTTCATACCAGTAACAGATTATGAATGGAAAGTAAGAGCAAACAAATATATGTGTGGAACCGTCCTGCAAGAACAGTGTCAGGCAGATACAACTCCACTTCAGAAGAGGCGTCCTTCAATGCATGTTAGCAGTAACATCTAGACTCCATGTTTTGCCCTCCTTTACCCCAGTTCTTGTGCAAGGTCAACCAAAAGCTAAAGACCATCCTGTCTCAGCCCCCCAAGGCCAAAAACAATGCTAGTAGATTAGGACATCTCTGCCTCCCTTGCCCAGAAACACAACAAATGGCCTTCAAGGTCAGTGACTGACCAGTTGCGAAACCAGCAGAACTGTGTGTTTCCTGTATACTATAAGTACTCGGTGAGACATGTCACATATTCAGAAGCTTACTTGCTCCATAGAAACATCCTTCTCTATATAATTTAATACTTCTAAAAAATAAAAAATGATAATTTAATACTTCTTCCTACCTTGGCTTATAACTATGGATGAAATAAAACTTTTTACTGAAAAAAAAAAAAAGAACAGTGTCAGGGGGTGTCGGAGCTGAGAATGAGCTGATACTGATGAGGGAAACTAAGGGCAAATGTAACTCATGTCAACTCTGAAGATCTTTATCCTAATCCCATTTCCACTGATGAGTCAGGACCCCAGGGCTTGGCCGGCTCCCTCTTACCCCCATGAGATCTAGGAGTAACCCTGAAGAATCGTTTGACTCAAACCCTCACAGCTCTGCTTCCTCCTGAGATTATCAGTCAGGAGCCATTTAGTCAGACAGCCTCGAGTGGTTTTCTAGAAAGGGGTATTTACTAAAGTGGCAAAATAAGTATAGTCAGTATAAAACATCTCCCCATAATCATCTGTGACAGGCTCTCTCATGAGTACATACAGAGTCCAGGGGACCATTTTTGTCTGTGACTTGGATAAAGGCATAGATGCCATGCTCGTCATGTTTGTAGATGGAGCAAAGGTAAAAAGGGATCGCTGACATGCTGGATGGGAGCGCCCAAAAGAATCCTGACAGGCTGAAGCACAGAGCTGAATGAGTGGATAAGAAAAAATTCAGTGGGAACAAATGTAAAGTTTTCTAGTTGATAGCCACCCCTCCCTTCCCCCTAAAGAAAATCAGCTGCATAAATACAACATGAAGGAGGTTTGAAAGGCAGCAACTATTCTGAAAGGGATCTGGGGGGTTTAATGGACTGCAAACTCAATATGAGTCAGCCATGTGATGTGGCTTCCCCAAAAACTGATGTTTCCTTGACTGCATTAGGAGAGACAGTTTTTAGGAACAGGGAGGTGATAATCCTACCATACTGTGTCTTTAAAAAAAGACCTCTTATAGAATATCATCTTTAGTTCTGGGCACCACAGTTTAAGAGATTAAATCCTGCCTCTGAAACTTACTAGATATGTGACCCTGGGCAAGTCACTTGACCTCAGATTTCTTATCTGGAAAACCAGAGTAGTGATCACATTGACCTCACAGTATTGGTGTGAAGATCAAATGAGATAATACGTGTAAGGTGCTTTTAAATCCTTAAAATGTAGGCAGGAGAAGGGCATTGATGACAGAAGATGTCCAGATGAGGGCAACCAGGGTAGTTTAGGGTCTTGAGTTCATGACATATGAGGATCATACACAACTGGGAGAAAAGAAGACCTAGGAAGAGCATGATAACTATTCAGATATTTGCTGTGGCAAAGGTGACTTGGTCTGTTTGACCTCAAAGGGCAGAATTTGTAGAAGTTGCAAAGATTCCATTTGGGCTTAATGTCAAGACAAATTTCCCAACAGTGAGTAGTACCAAAATGGAACAGGCTCCCTTGAGAGTTGGTGGGCTTCCACTCTCTGGAGGTGGTCAAGTAGAAACTAAATGGCCTTGTGTTAGGTACATTATAGTGGGGATTTCTTCATGTTTGGATTAGACTATGTGGCCATTGAACTCCCTCCCAACTCTCAAATTTTGTGGTTTGCACATTTTTTTGTGTGTGATCCTCAAGATATGTTAGTGCTGGTAGTGGTATCATTTTACAGATCAGGAGACTGAGGCTCAAATGAAGGTCAACCAACAAGAATTTAGTAAGAACTTACTGTATGAATTAAGCACTTAAGATACAAATAGGAAGAACAAAACAAATCTTAACTCTTAGTAATTGAGTTTACATTCTAACATAAAGTAACTTAGCTAGTAAGGAGCAGACATGGAACTTAAGCCCAGATGCTATTATTCTAATTCCATTGTTGTTGCTACCGTAATCAGTCAGCAAACATTTGCTAAGCACCTACTATGTGCTAGGCACATAGTAAGTATTGAGGTTACAAGGAAAGGTAAAAGACAGTCCCTGTCCTCAAGGAGCTCACAATCTAATGGAAGACACAACATGCAGACAACTATGTGCAATCAAGATGTATAGAGGATTGATTGGAGCTAAACTCAAAGCATGAACGGGCTTCAGGAAAGTTTCCTGTAGAAGCCAGGATTTTAGTTGGGGCTCGGAGGAAGCCAGGAAATCCAAGAGGCAGAGAGTGACCTCACCAGACTGCTTCGAGCCCTAGGCTTTTGTGGGTCTGGTCACATCACTATCCTTAGAAGGCTCCCTGCCCTCCTTCAGTGCTTCCTGTGAGAATCCTTGACCTCTGAGATTCAACTCAAGTACCGTCTCCTACAGGAAGCCTTTCCTGATCCTTTCTGGTTGCTGGTGCGTTGTGATCACCCACAGTGTAATTTATACACACAGACTGTTTCATTTATGCCTTTGTATTCCCAATACCTAGCACTGTGCCTGGAACCATGAGTTAGAAGTAATATTTCTCACTAAATAGATCCTACTCTGGATCAAGAATAGGTTCTAAGAAAATGGGTCAGAACAGATTGATGGAAAAAAGGAATTCATTTTCTCTTCATTGCCTTCTGCTTCCCTTGAAAGTAGAAACCCCTCAGAGAAACAACTGGAAGGCCAGTGTGAATCCCAAACTGTGCGTCTCTTGCTCTTCCTGAAAGAACACAGCACTCTCTGAATAGCAAAGAAAAGTGGCATAGCCCAACATAGAAGTAGCTCAGTCCCAAAGAGGTGGACGTTGGCCCAATAGAGAGCTACCTATCTAACATCAGTGGCACCTTCATCAGCTTGCTCTGGAGGCATCCAGATTTGGCAGGCCATTCCTGTAATCCCCTCTGTGAAAGGGGCTGAGGCCTGTGGATCTCTTGTGCTTCAGAGTTCTAAGCTGTAGTGGTCTCAACAGATCAGGCATTTACATTAATTATGGCATAATTATGGTGAATCCCTGGAAGTGAAGGACCACTGGGTTGCATAGGGAGGGTCAAGTCAGCCCAGGTCAGAAACAGAGAAAGTCAGTGCCTCCATGCTGATTAATGATGGGATCAGAACTATGACTAGATGCTACACTTACAGGCTGGGTTAGATGCAGTCTTGCAAAAAGATCAGGCTTAGGAAAAAAAATTTTGGAGGAAAAGAAGGGATATCAAGGCCCACAGTTCTAGAGTTGCAAGTTATAAACATTTGCTCCCTACACATGTGCCTCACCACTATGGTACTTTAAATTCGAGCCTACTATCCCTTGTGGACACTGCATTGGTAGGAGAATGTGCTTCAAATTTATGAGTAGAATGCTAAATTAAAATCATTCTTATTTTTGCCTTCTAATTACTATTTGTTTTGATTGAGAGTTATGGAGCCAACTGGCTGATTTGTTAAATGGGAAGCACACTGGTAGGGGCTCAGGAACTAAAGTATACAGTTATAGGAAAGTATCTAGCCACCAAAGTTGTCCCTAGAACTCTGGAAGTGTTGTTATAGCTATGGCACTCCCTATGGGAATCCCCAATCTGCCCGTATAGTGAAATTTTGGTGAGTGAGCCAGTTTGGGGTGGGAGTACTCAAATGATGAAAAATTCTATGCAGAGGAAGTATCTTGTATGATCTTCACAAAAATGAAAGAAACTGTTAAAGCTTATCTTGGGAAAAGTGATGTGGGCACAGTATCAGTCTATTTCAATAATTCCCAACTTCAGGCTACCAAAGACTTTGAAACAGTTACTGGTTGCATTGATCCAACTGCTGCTAGCTTTGTTTATGAGTCAGATAGAAATATTGGTGTAAATATATATACATATATATATTTATATATGTACACACACATGTGTATGTGCGGTATATATGTAACATATACATATAAGTTGCTTTGAAAGACTGAATCCTGACCTCTTTTGTGACACACTGGACCCCTTGGCAAAGGCCCTAGGGGATGCCAAGCTGGATAAGTCACAGCTCCTGTGATAATATCTTAGTGTATGACACCACTTGATACCAGTGATCCAGAAAGTGCTATAGAACTTTTTCAGCATCATAGAATTATCCAAAGAACAGTTTGAAGCTGTTGCCATCCATACTCCTGTCTTGTCCAGGAATAAACCTAAGAATGTTCAAGGCTTGCTGGTATTGCTCCTCTGCCCCTTGATATTGGAACTGTGGCAAGGTTGAGTTGTAATCAAACCTAAAACCACTATCCTTGCCAGACAGACATAGACTTTCATCCGTTGCTCAGACATCCAAACTGGTGTTATGCCATTCTGTGAATGTAAAAGCCATGGCAAAGGATCACTTGGCAATTTTGAGCTTACAGAAATCCATCCCTCTGGCTGCCTGGGATGAACCCCAGCTTAATGGGACTTCAGATTGTTGCAAATGGCATAATGAACATATCTGATACGGGTAAGAACATGACCAGTAATAAAAGCTGCCTGGGCAAAGAAAACCATGAGTGCAGGGGCCCCAGAGCTGAGAAACGGGAGCAGAAGATGAGAATTGGAGAGGCAAGGTGTTGTCCAAGAATTCACTTGAGAATTATGCTTTTGACAAAGAAACCATAGTGACAGATGAGAAACTCCAAAGCCAAATTGTTGAGGAGAAACGAAAGGTTTTTGACAAATGTAATTAAATAATCTAGTGCCTAGATATGAACCAAACTTGGAAGGATCGAAGCATTAGCAAAATGATTTGGGGAAGGCGTGCAGCCTCATCATTACTCAACTATATTAGAGTGTGGGAGGGCAACTAGTTATCATAGTAGATAGAGGGCCTGGAATCAGGAAGGCTCATCTTCCTGAGTTCAAATCTAACCTCAGCTATGTGACCCTGGGCAAGTCATTTCACCATGTTTGCCTCAGTTTCCTCATCTGGAAAATGAGCTGGAGAAGGAAATGGCAGACCCCACCAATATCTTTGCCAAGAAGACCCCAAATGAGATCACAAAGAGTCAGAAAGGACTGAACAACGACAAAAGAGCATACTAGGAAGCATCCTACTAGCAGTCCAGATCTTCCAGAATGCTTCCACCCTTGAAGAGTTCAACTAAACATATTAGGACAGAATGAATTAATAAATAAATGAAAAAAACTTTTATTAATAATTATTTGCTATAATGCCAAGAACTATGCTAAGCCATGGGAAATACAGGCAGAAAAACCAAGATGATCTCTCCCTTCAAGATCATCCTAATTAAAAAGAGACAATACATAAAATATAAGATCATCTGTAGGATGGATAGGCTAGATGACCTAAGGTACAAGTGGAGGGTGGGGTAAGCGTAGTTGACAAAGCCCAAGGGGTCCTTAGGTTACATCAGTAGGTCAGATAACACAGGAGATCTGGAGATAGATGAAGTGTGGTGTATGGCTGATAAGGCCTGGAAAACCTTAGGATTTAGTAACAGGGCATATGGGAAGGTCTGGTGGTCCTTCTGCTCACCAGAAGGAATGGTATTGGTGCCTCCCATCTCATCTAAACAATGGGAACAGTCATGTGGCCCAAAATCACTTGGGAACTGGTTAGAGCTAGGGGAGTGGGTGAAGGGAAGGCAAGAGAACTCTACAGAACTTGTCAGCAATGGAAGACCCCAAAATTGTAGAAGAAGCTTGGTTTGAAAACCACAAGTCTAAATTTGGAGCATTCTGAATGCTTGGATACTTGCCAGGAAGAGAGTTGTGTCAACAAGTGAAAATGCAATTCTGACCCTGAAGAACGAAAATCTATTTTAAATTGTCCCCATTTTTAAAAAAGTTTATTTGAGGGTAACTTTCGTGCTGCTTGCCCTAGGTGTGAAAATAACTAGTTATGACTTTACTGCATTTACTGTGTAGTTAACTACATTTCACATGCTGAGGTAATGTTATTTTCAATGAAGAACCAACAATGAAATATCCAGTAAGCCTGTGCCAGCCCAGTAGGCTTAAGTAAGTGAAGAAGGAGTATGTGCTTGCATTGATTTTTTGTGAAGTGTTTTTTCTATCCCTCCATATAGACTTTGGGGTTGACAAAATCTTCAGTGAAAGGCGAGGAGGGCCTCTCTAATCACAGAGCCCTAGAGGACTAATATTACCTGCTTACTGCATTGTAACTGATAGTAATCATGAGTCACCATGAGAAAACAAGAAATGTAACTTCCCTTCAGGGGAAGAAAGGCATTTCTGAGCTCCCCTGCCCAAGCAGAAGAAGCTTTTTATGTGATTATTTCCCCCCATAGACACCAAGAATATCAGTTTGGATTAGGAAAAGAAGTTATAGAATGAGTAACCAGGGACTAGTGCATACTGATCAGGACTATTCTCTAAAACATTTTAGAAGAATTGTCCTTTGTTTCTTATGTTTCTGAAAAATTCAGGATGGACACCCACTTTAAGGCCTATATGCATGCATATAGGCAAGCCAGTACATTGATGGAATAGGCCAGAGACCTCCATTTGCATAAAGAAGTTTGATTTAAAGCCTGAGTTCTTAAAAAAGTTAATTTAAAAGCACTTAGTGAGCTAACAGACCAAATTAAAACGCAATGCAGTTAAGGTTTTTTTAACTGAATTTGAGACTATCAGTTTTCCTTATAAAAACTCATGAGTTTTATATGAGTTTTTATGTTTTTTTAAGCCCTGAATGAAACTACTCTGCACTTCTGACTCCAGTCCTTAACAGGCATTTAAGATTAAATGCCATAAAAGTGGCACTTAACAGGTATAACATAAACGTGTCTATATGTATGACCAAGTACATGAGTACCACTGAAGAGGCCATTTTGGAAGAAGCATTCTTTTTTGTTGAAGCAGAGTGAGATTGGGCTCAAAAAGACTCAAAGTCTAATTAGGGGAAGAAAAAATGACAAAAGATAAAGGATCATAATGGAGTAAAGTAAGTCTAGGACAAAGCTAGGAGAAGTGGCGTTTGGAAGTGAAGAAATCAACAATTTCTTATACATTTACTGTGTGACTATACTAGATATGGGGGGATCTAGATAGAAAAAAAAAACCCAAAACACTACCTTGAAGGAATTTTGTCCTTTGTTCTCAAAGAAAGCCAAGATATCAGGGAGGTGATGTAATGACATGCAAGTGAATTGGAATTAAGTGCTAAATCACCCTATTAAAGAGAGAAGGGCATTAATTACTGTGGACTCAGGGCGGGTTTCTTAGAGAAGATTCTACTTGAACTTTGTCTTGAAGGAAGAAAGAGATTCTGGAAGGTAAAGGTGAGGAAGGAGTATTTTGTAGCTTTAGGTGATAGCCATTGCAAAGAAGGCTAGTTTAACTGGACTATAGAGAGTGAGGAGAATAATGTCCAATGAGACTGGAAAAGTAGGTTGAAGCAAGATTGAGAATGGTTTTAAAATACAAAAATAAAAGTTTACAGGCACTAGCACTAGGGAGCCACTGGAGTTGATTGAATAAGACAATGATGTGTGATCTGTGCTTAAGGAAAATCATTTGGGAAGCTGTAAGGAGACCTATATTGGAATGAGGAAATACTAGATAGGTCAATCAGGAGTTCCTTGCAAAAGGCCAGATAAGAGGTGAAGAGTATCCAGCACCAGAGTTGTGGCTATATAAAGAAAGAATCAAATTTGAGAGAAGTTGGGGAAGAATAAACAGCAAAATTGGGAACTGATCATCTACAAAGAATGAGCAAGAAGGAGGAATGGAGGATAATGCTGAGGTTACAACCATGGTAAACTGGAAGAATGGTGATGTCTTTACCAGATATTGGCAAGCTTGGAAGACAGAAGAGTCTGAGAGGAAAGAAAATAAATTCTATTTTGGATGTGTTAGAACTGAACATGATTCTGAAAAAGCCAGTTTGAAATGTCCAATAGAGAGTTGGTGTTGAGGGATTGAAGCTGAAGGGAGAGACCAGGGCTGGATATATAGATCTGGGAGTATGTGCATAGAAGTTATGAATTCATGGGAGCTGAGGAGATCAAGAGAAAGAATAAAGTGAGAGAGGGCCCAGGAAGAGCCATGAAGAACAACTACTGTTAGGAAGTATGATAATCAATGATGAGCAGTCAGATAGGAGGAAAAACAAGAGAGTAGTAAAATGAAAACTCAGAAAAGATAATGATGACCCTACTAGTCTAGTATGTATGTAGTTCTGTAAGGCTTGCAGAGTACTCTGCAAATCTCATGTTTGATCTTCACAAAACCCTGCAAGAAAGATGCCACCATTATACTCATTTTATATTTGAAACAAGCAAAGATTAAATCATTTGCCCAGGATCGCATAGCTAGTTTGTTTCTGAGGACGAATTTGAGCTCAGATCCTTCTGACTTCTAGGAACAGAACCATACCATTTAGTATCCAGGAGGAGAGTGGGCAGTACTTTCAAATGAAACAGGTCAAGAAGGATGAGAACTGAGAAAAGTCCGTCTTGGCCAGTAAGATCATTGGTAACATTGAAGGGAGATGGTTCCATTTCAAAAGACATTCTTCAGAGGAACATGTGGTTTAGCAAAAGATGACGTGGAAGAAATTCCTGGCTGGGACAAGTTACGGCCACAGGAAGAAGGACTGACTATGTGGAAGATGCCTCAAACCCTAATTTTTGTGCCTCAGCTACCTGACCCCTAAATCTGGGTTTGCCTGTGATTGAATATACTTTGGGGGAGAGACCTTCAGTAAATATACCTGGAAAATAAAAACTGAATTAATAGCCATATCAATACCTTAGTTTTTACAGTTCTGTATACAGTATTAACTATTCAACCAGTTTTGGGAGTTTCCTCAGTTTGTTTTCCCAGAAACCTTCATTTCCATTTGATGATAGCTCTTCAGCTTGAGCAAACATCAATTAAGTACCTGCTATATGCAGAGATCTCATATGGTGGATCCACGTTCCTTGGTGTGTAGGTCTATCTATGTAGTCTAGTCTATGATTATATAATGAATATGATTGGGGAGTATGAGGCTGACATATGGGAGAATTCAGAAAAAAAAATGCTTTTGTAGTGACTCATTCTCTCTTCTCTGTTCTGTGTTCATGACCCTTACGTTGACCTCAAGGAAATGAATAGGTCTAGCATGATTCCAGAAATACCAAGCAGACTCTGCCACAGATAAGCCTCCTTCCTGATGAATCGGTTGCTGCTATGATTGTCCATTATCAATTCCTGATAAATGAGCTCCTCAAACCATTCTACAATTCTAGTTTTGTCATCTTTCTAATCCCTCGTACTCTGAAGAGAGCAAAGAGAGGCCTGAAGAGAGACAAAGCTAGAGTGATTGCCTTTCCAAGGAGCCCTAACCACAATTCAAAGACTGAGGAGTTCTTGGCATCACAGAATTCAAGCTGAAAGAGGCTGTAGAGGCCAACCCTCTTGTTTGGCAGTGGAGGAAACAGGCCTAAAGAGACTCAGTGACTTGTTCAGGGTCATGTTTTAAACCTAGATCTGCTGACTCCAAATCCAGCCTTCTTTCTGTTGTTTTCTTTTAAAATTGTACTGAGATGAGGATGATAAAATTAGTAACTAATGTTTATATAGTACCTTAAACTTTGCAAAACACTTTACATACCGAACATGAAGAGTCCTGTTCACAACCCTTTGATTTGCTTTCCGTAATGGGTCCCATGGGCCAGCCTAGGATTTTTGTCCAGGAATGAGTGAACAGATGAGTGAATGAGAAGAAGGAATGATTGCATGAAAAGGCATTCATTAAGTGCTTACTATACAAAGAGCTCTTACAAATACAAAAGCAGAGATAGTCATAGCATTTTGCTTCTCCACAAACTTTTTCAGCTCTTTTATCAATAAAGACTCAGAGTGATTTAGTTGGTTTTATTGCAGCAGAAAAATAATTGAAAAGCATAGTTGCATTTACATCTCTCAGCCCTTAGCCTGTTTTGTGAGGGGAATGTTGGTTGGATTTCTTTTTTCCAATCAGTTAATAATTATATGTTTTCTAAATAATTACAACCTGTGGTTTTGATAGATGAAAAATCCACAAAGAAAATGGGTTATAACAGCGGTGATACCCAACCTTCCATGGTATTAGGCACCATTCAACAGGGATTAGATCTCTGCTCCAAAAACCATGAAACTGGCAGGTTTCATGTTATGTTCCTACTACAATACAATACAGCAATTGTTATTAAGTACCTACTACATGCAGAACATTGTCCTGTGTACTGGGGGGAAATTTAAGAAAAGTTTAGATAACAAATGACTCCTGCCCACTAGGAGCTTACATTCTAGTAAGATATCACTGTAGATAGGTATTGTACACAATACTACATGTTAAAAGTGTTGGAGAGAAGGTGAATGGCCCTCTTGACACCATGATTCCTACACTCAACCATCATCCTGATCGCCTCTCACCTTGGGCCTTTGGACTTATCTTTTCCAGAATCAAGCCTCCATTTTGCTTGCCATTGTTTACCATCTCCCTTTCCAGTTCCCCTTTATGCACTGTCTTCCCCCATTAGAAATATAAGCTCCTTGAGATCAGGGATTGTCTTCCTTGTTTGTACTTGTGTCCCCTGGCATCTAGTAAGTCCTTGATAAATGCTTTGTCTATCTAACCATCCAAACGTAGGGAATATTGGAAGCAATGGAACCAATCTCTTGCCTTTTTAGAGAAGGTAAGTTGTTGGGAAGAGGTTGCTTCAGAAGGCCTCTAACTTGATTGATCTCTATTGATTTGCCTTCAGACATTGGTTATTTAGCAGTAGGTGATTTTCAGTGAACTTTGGACATGGATGGATGGATGTGGACATGGATGACTAACAGATCTCCGTTCTGCTGTTTGTAGATCAATGCTAATAATTCATAGGGGCATTTGCAGTGGACCTGAGTGACTGGAAGCCCATTTCAGATCACTGACTGGAATGAATCAAGTGATTCCCCTAGGATACCCAGTCCGCACAGGAATCTTCAGGAGCAGCCCCCATGAAGACCAAGCATATTGTTGGTTATTGCATTTGGAGACAAACATTCATTCATTTTATTGGCTGTGGCAAAAACATATACATATCGCATTAACATCACCAGTTGTCAATTCTTACCCTTTCGAAGATATAGGGTGTCCTAAAAGTCTTAGGGCAGTTTTAAGCTTTAGTAACTTAAGAACTATAAGAGCAAGGCAGCTACATGGTGTAGTGAATAGAGCACCAGCCCTGGAGTCAGGAGGACCTGAGTTCAAATTCGACTTCAGACACTCAAAACTTACTAGGTGTGTGACCTTGGGCAAGTCACTTAACTCCAATTGCCCTGCCTTCTCCCCTCCAAAAAGACAAAAAAACAAACAAAAGAAATATAAGAGCAACGCATTTACCAAAAAAAATTATTTGAAAGTTTAATTATGTAAATTTCCTTTAGACTTATATAATTTTGTGAATTTAAAATGATTAATTTTTAATTTTACCAAGACAGGATGCCCTGTCACTACACATTGTGTGTGTGACACTTTTCAGGATACCATTTTATCAGACTATTGGACAAATAAAGGAGGACCTCTTGTTTGGCCATTTCTTGTGGGGTCAAGTCAAAACAGTCATGTATGCACTAAAACCTTATTCCCTGGATGGTTTTAAGACAAGGATTACAGGTGTTTGGTTGAACATTTTCACAAGGTTCAAAAATTTACTAAATATATCAGCATTTTAGGAAGTTAATCAATCATTCAAATGTAGAGTTCTTTAGTAAGTGTATAGCCTTTTATATATCTGAAGCAATTAAAGCATAGAAATGCAGTAAGGCTTTTGAGGCACTGTGTATTCATTCAGCATGTACTTGTCCAAACCTATGAGCAAAGCATCTTGCCAGACACTGAGAGGGATGCAAGAGAAATGTAAGCTGTCTGGGACCTTATACTTTAGCTAGGGACACCAGCCATACATGTATCCTACAAGTTGCAACCCAGGTCAATAATTAAGTACCAGAAACCTCTCCCCAACAACAGTTTTTGAGTTTGATCTTGTTTTATATTGGAAGTAACAATGAAATTCCAAGGCTAGGCTGCATCACAGCAAAGTCTCAGCAGTGTGCAAGGATCTGAGAAGTTCTTGGTGGCTGTCAGTGACAAGGACCAAAGGTGAGCCTGCTTACTAATAAGACTGAGGAGTTCTGGACTTTTCAAGTTTCAAGAGGCTTTGGAACTTATCCTGTTCAAGCTCTGCTTAGCCAGTGAATGAGAAGGTTAGACATTTATAGATGCTTTAGGTTTGGAAAGGTCTTTGTAGGAGTTTTGTGTGATCTTCATGTAATCTATAAGGTACCTTCTAGCTTGAACAGTCAGGGGTGGGGGACCTGCAGCCTTGAGGCCACATGCAGACTTCTAGGTCCTTGAGTATACTGTATTTGCCAGTGTTTCCTTTGCTGCTTTCTAACTTCTAGTTTCTCCTATGCCCTTAGCTGCTATTGAGAGATGTGAATAAGTAGGAGTTGTGTTAGTTCTCTTTCTTTAAAAAAAAAATACATCCAGAGAGAAACCTGGGGAAAAGGAGGGAATGGAAAGTTACACCCAGAATCCTAACGCGGAATTCTGGGGAGCAAGGACTCATCAGAATGGGAATGCCTTGTAAGGAGGAATTGTTTTATTCTTTGTTCTTATATCCTCAGCACCTAGAACAATGCCTACCTAGAACATAATCCTAAAATCACAGATCTAGAACTTAAAGGGACCTGAGAGGTCAGTTAGTCTAACCCCCTCATTTTTCAGTTGAGGAAACTAATGTCCAGGGAGATTAGGTGATTTCTGAACTTAATGAATGTCTGATGTTTAAATGACTCCCACTGTGTGGAGAGAAAGTTAGGGTACATGTGATTGTGCCCACATCATTCTGATTCCTTTTATAGCAGGAACAGCATTTCTACAAAGGAAAGATTACCTCATGGAGTAGGAATGAGGCAGGGAACATGTGGGTCCCTCCTCCCCACCAAAAAAATAAAATTGAGTCATCTGGTGATTTTCCAAGCCAGCTCTTTATCACCTTCCTTTAGAGATGGTACAGAAACTAAGGGATATGAAACCCTAAGAATGCTGCCACTCCCGAGCTGGGTCCAGTGGTCTGAGTCAGTGTCTCATCATGGCCTGACCTCATTCAGTTTTCAGTGGCATCCTAAAGAAAGCCTTCGACAATGGGCATTCTATAAATAGAGTTTTTACATAGAAACATTACCTCAGGCCTGCTACCTGGTTGGTCATCTTTTACCCTTTCTGTTTGTCCTAGATATGGAAGAATTTCTTGGCGCATACAATCCAAAACAGTTGACACAGGAGGATGTTTTTGGGAATGTGTAACACAAAATGAGTGAGATTAAAGTGGGACCTAGTACTTCTCGTAGGATTGAGGGATCATAGATGTTGAGCCAGAAGGGTCCTCTGAGGCCAGCTAGTTCATTCATTTTAAAGATGAGGAAAGCGGAATGGCTAGGTGGCGCAGTAAATAGAGCACTGGCTCTGGAGTCAGGAGGACCTGAGTTCAAATGCGACCTCAGACACTTAACACTTACTAGGCATGTGACCTTGGGCAAGTCACTTAACCCCAACTGCCCTGCCTTGCCCCTCCAAAAAGACAAAAAAAAAATAAAGATGAGGAAAGTTTGACCCACAGAAGTGAAATTATTTGGAGCAGAAGGTTCCTCAGAGGTTCAGATGAAAAAAAGTGAGGCCAAGCAATGTTAAGAGACCTGCCCAAAGTCACCCAGGTTGGTGCTCTCACAGAACATTGCTGTTCCACCCCCTGTGAACAGAGGTTCTGGGAAAACATTTTGATAATTATTTTCCTCCCTAAGGTCTTAGGTATTTGGGGGGCATATATGATGTATTCATGTAGGGCAGTGGTTCTCAACCTGTGGGGCATGACCCCTTTGGGGGTCGAATGACCCTTTCACAGGTGTCATAGGGGTCACCTAAGACCATAGGAAAACACATATTTCTGATGGTCTTAGGAACTGAGACACTGCTCCTCTATCTGTCTCCAAGCGGGTCCACCCACATGCAGATACACCCACATAAGAGTATTAAAGGGTTGCGGCATTAGGAAGGTTGAGAACCACTAATGTAGGGCATTTAGGGAAGGGGTATTTTTCCATTTTCAAAGTTCCTCTGACCTTTGGGGTGTTTCAGACACTCATTTTCCCCACACCAGCATTTATGAATTCTGCCAATATATTTCAAGCCCCACAGTGTTCATGGTTGAACTCATCTGGGTAATACCATAGTATTTATGTCCAACCCTGCTACAGAAAGTAGAACACATTCTCTTTAAGTCATAACCTCTCTTTGTTGTGAATAAGAGTTTGGTCCATTTCATCTTCTCAGGTAATCTGTGAACTCCTACTGGCCAATTTTAGATCCATTTAGGTCAGAGGTCTGAAGCAGTGAGGGATGAAGTCTCTAAAACACTTTATTTATGCTGTTCCAGTTCCTTAGTTCACATTGTCAGTTATTATTAAAGGTCCTCTGATTTGAGCTGTATCATAGGCTGAATAAAAATGGATTAAAATAAATCACTTGAGCTTTTGTTATTTATTATCAAAGCCTTAACTAGTCATGGTTGCACATTGGCAAGTGATGTCTGTGTAGCAAAGGGTCAAACTCAAATGCCGGGAGAAATATGCCCAAGGACACTGTGAAGGTTCTAAACCGCTGAAGGGGAAGGAAGCCTGCCTCAGATAAAGCCACTACCAAGGCAGGAGGTGTGCTCAAGAATGAGATTATTGGGGCCTTCTGAATTTTCAGTCCTGGCGAAAGCTCTAATCACCACGCCCCAGTTAGAGCACTGATAAAAAAAAAAAATGGTCCTTCTTTCCTCATCCCGATATTCTTCCGAAGCATCAGGAAATAGTCTCCATATAAACAATACAGAATGTTCCCCATATAAACACAGAACAATTTCCAGACTGCAAGGTTGAGACTTTGCTGAAATAGGTTTTCTGGTAACCAGACAGATACATAAATTGGACCCAAGGAGGTCTGACTAACAGGTTGCCCCCAAATGCTCCTCTGCCCCTTTAAAAAAAATCCCTGAAATGAATAAGGTTTTGGGACCTTAGTGATTTGGAAAGAGATAGAGATGGGATCTCTACCCGAACATTCACGTCCGGAAGGGCATCCAGGCGAAAGGCCGATTTGATGAAGAACTCTGTTATTTCCCTCTCGAAGGTGAGGTGAGAAACTCAGCTAGGAAGAACAGTCTGAGCCAGCCCCCAATTCTCGGCATCGGCTTGGGATGCAATCCTTCTAGAGCCAGAGTCTGCAGACTCTGCAGGTGGGCCCAGTTATCCTCTCCCCACTGCAGCCACAGCAGGTGGGTGGATGGATTTCAGGGGGTCTAGAAACTTGGGGGGGGACTTCCATTTTAATTTCACTAACCTTTGATTTCCTTTGTAATCCTGCATGTTTATTTTGTGCATTTAAAAACGTTCTGAGAACGGCTCCATAGACTTCATCAGACTGCCAGGCATGCCAAAGGGGCCCAGACCCTCTGACAAGAGGGAATTGCTACAAATACCCAAGAATTAGAGCAGCATTGGTAGGAAATGCCCCGTGTGTCCTGCAGCCTCCCCACTGGAGCCTCCTGTTTCCTACTAAGACTCATGGGTCTGGAGGGATCCTTCCCTGGAGGCATCTGTATCTATTCACTTTATACTATGTATATTTGCATGTGTACTTGTTTCTTGCGTTAGAATGTAAAGTCACTGCAAGGAGCGACCGTTTCATTCTTTGTACTTGCATCCCTAGCACCTGGCAAGATGCCCAGCCCCAGGCAGACATTTGAGAAACACTTGTCGACTGATGCTTGCCTTCATCTTGTCTTCTTTGGCTTTTGAGGGCATGCATTTGAGACCTGACTGGCCTGGGCTTAGAGACAGAGGCAGTAGGCAGAGGCCACAGAAGGAAGGCTATGAGCTGCCAGGGACTTCCTTGATAGTGTCTAACTGTCTGTGTTATGGGCCCTGGAAGTGACCACGTGACAGTTCTGTTTGGGGCAATACCACATTCCCCAGCTCTGCTCTGTCAGCAACAGGACTAAGTAATAGAACTGAGAGAGGCTGGAGAACAAGGAACCCAGGGCCTGCATGGCAGGACCAACACCAAGGGGAAGCCAGATGCCAGCCAGGTGAAGTTAATAGCAAAGCAGGACAGAGCACAGCCAGGGTGACAGTCAGTAAATGAGGAATTAACCTGATGAGCCAGAACGAGGCTAAAGCAGGTTTGCGGCCCAGCCAGAGCACCAGTGGCAAACAAGCTGTTAATAAAGTTCTGTGTCTGAGAGGCAAACTTAGCAGCTGAAAGTCTCTCTCTCCCTCTCTCTCTCTCTCTCTCTCTCTCTCTCTCTTTCTCTCTCTCTCTCTCTCTCCCTTTCCCTCTCTCTCTTTCTCTCCCTCTCCCTCTCTCTCTCTCTCCCTCTCCCTCTCTCTCTCTCCCTCCCTCTCCCTCTCTCTCCCTCTCCCTCTCTCTCTCCCTCCCTCTCTCTCCCTCCCTCTCTCTCTCTCTCTCTCTGTCTCTGTCTTTCTCTCTCTGTCTCTCTAACAAAAGCTGCTTAGTTCACTTTGGGTTTACTGGCTAGATTTCTTTCTCAAAGACCAAACCTTAAACCTAATTCACTCTGGAGCTCATAGATTCCACAATACGTCCCTGCCCAAGCACCACTTAATGGCCATATTTTGGGCCCTCTTAACTCAGAGTGAATGTAAATAGTACCTGTCTTTTGGGCAGCAACTCTGAGGGTCTTCCCTTCCCAGTTTGATTTTTTTTTTAAGGGGCCATCCCTCACTACCTCTTAAATAGGCCTATTCAATGAATGGGACTTACCTCCACTGAAAGTGAGGACCTGCAAAGACCTTAACTTAAAAGGGCCAGGGTCTCCCACTGCATCCTGGGCCATCTGCAGTCATCCTGATGAGTGTCTGGCCACTGGACCCAGATGACTCTGGAAGAGGAGAGAGGTGATGAGGGCCTGACCTAGGGTGGGGGCCAGGTGGGAGGGGGCAGAGTATAGAAATGACACGTGTGGTAGCAGTAAGACTGATAAGATTTTGTAGCTGATTGGCTAGGAAGGGAGAAGGGAAAGAAGAGAATCATGAACCATGGCAGGAGTTTAAACCTCTGTGACTGAAAGAATGGTGATTCACTATTAAGAATGTACTTTGGGGTGGCTAGGTAGCGCAGTAAATAGAGCACTGGCCCTGGAGTCAGGAGGACCTGAGTTCAAATCCGGCCTCAGACACTTAACACAAAAACTAGCCATGTGGCCTTGGGCAAGTCACTTAACCCCAATTACCCTCCAAAAAGAAAAAAAAAAAAAGAATGTACTTCACTATTAAGTAGACAAATCTATTTATTGATTGAGGTTAGAAGTCCATAACTTCAGGAGCTACAGGATCAGAGATTTAAAACAACAAGGGTTATTGGAAGTTATCTAGTGCAACCTCCCCATTTTACAGATGAGGAATGTGAGGCCCAGAGAGGATGTGACTGGACTAGGATCACAGAGGTAATAAGTGGCCAAACTAGCATTTGAACATAGGTCCTCCAGCTCCAAACCCAGCATGCTTTTCACTCCTTCTGGATTTGAGATAAAGGTGATGAAACCAGGAAGTCCAAAACCAATCTCTCAGAATATTAGTAGGTACATAGAGTAGTGTGAGACACTTTCTAGTTTGAGTTTGGTGCACACACATACTTCATGCTCTAGTGCCAAAGCAGGCTGCCTCTGGAGAAGGGGCCTTGGCACAGCCCATTTACCAGCAGCAGCAGCTAAGTAAATCCTGTCTCTGGTTCCATAACAATAATATCCAATAATTATATAATGCTTCAAGTTTAAAAAATATATTTTATAAATTTATTCATACATATTTTTAGTTTTTTTCATATGATCCTACAACCTTGCGAAATAGGTGTTATTGTTCTCATTTTTATGAATGAAAAAACTGAGTAAGGTTATATATGATTTACCCAAGGTCATATAGCTAATGTGGGTCTGCAGCAAGATTCCAACTCTGGCTTTCCTGATGCTCCTCCCAGAGCTGTGTTGACTGTACCTCCTAGCTGCCTAACATGCCAGGCAGATCCAGGGATAAGCAGAAGACAAAATGTTAGCCAGAGGCTACCCATGCCTAAACAGCTATAGACAAGAGACAGACTTATTGTTCCTCCTTGGTCAATATTGCAGGTCTCTGGAGAGAGTAACTTTAAATAGATATGACCCTAAAAGGCTTCTTAAATGAAGATAATGGAGAGTCCCATTGAACCTTTTCATCCTCAAAAGGAAGCCAGTTCATGGGCCTTCAAATGGTATATTTCTTTGCTGATTCCTGGAATTCTTAGTCAGAACGGCAGCTCCCTCTAAATGCCACAGTTTTCTCTCCAAGGGAAGAGAGGAGCAATGACATTGCCTCTGTGGGAGTGGGCATCTAGGGAGCCCTTAAGCCATGTACAGTCAGGAGCATTTAGAGGACAGTTCCTCCTCTCTCCTATGGAACTCTCTGCATATTTTAATGTCAATCTCACCAGAGCAAGCCTGGTTTTCTAAGTGTTTGCTAAAGGGCTTCCTGTACTTGCAACACAGAGCCTTTCATCAGTCATTCTGTCTTGAAAAATAGTGTTTGTAGGTCTTCAGCTGAAATGCAGATCAAAGAACCAAAGTCTAGGTTGATCTCCAAAAGATGCTGCTATGAAAAGCAAACACAATATACATACTCCCCCACCCCCCAATAGATTCTTTGGGGAAAATTGTTAGTGAAGTTGTCAAGAGGGAGGGCTGGTATTCTTTAACTCAGGATCCTGGTTCTGCAAGAAATCCTCTGGGTTATTAAAAAAATGTGAAAAAAGTACATGGAGACATGTAATGTATTTGAACTTTTTGTATGACAATTAAATCTTTTTCTGACTTCAAAAAGATAGTATTTGGGCTTCATGAAATTGGTAGTTAAATTTAAAACAAACTATTTCCCACGTTATTCACCATTCAAATTTAACTTTGGCAGACATATATTAAGCCTTTGCTGTGTACAAATAGGAGCAGCTAAGGCGGCACAGTGGATAGAGTGCTAGGCCTGGAGTCAGGAAGACCTGAGTTCAAATCTGGTCTCGGACATTTATTAGCTGCGTGACCTTGGGAAAGTCACTTAACCCTGTTTGCCTCAGTGTCCTTCTTTGTAAAATGAGCTAGAGAAAGAAATGGCAAACCCCCAAAAACCCTCTGCTCCCCCCAAAAAAAACCCAAATGGGGGTCAGGAAGTCAGACACAACTGAACAAATGAAAATGTAGCAAATAACAGCAATAAGTGCTGGAGAAAATACAAAGAAAATACATGTTACCATCCCAGCCTACATAGACTTCACAATTCAGGAGGAATCCTTGGTCCTTGATTCAGCAAGGCCGGTCTCCTCACTGTCCCTTAAAATTCATTGGACTTAGTCTCGACTCTGAATCATGTGGTTCTTGTTTTGTCTTGGTATTCTCCATACTTGGTCCCAGTGGAGAGAGCAGTGGGCCAGTTCAGAATCAGCTTCAGATACTTGCTTATGGTGCTATCTGAGGCAAGTCACTTAAACTCTATCTGCCTCAGTATCTCCATCGGTGAAGTAGGGACAATAACAGCACCTGCCTCCCAGGGCTGTTACAGTGAAGGATCAAGTGAGATAATTTTTGTAAAGTGATTAATACATAGCCTGGCACAGAGTAGGCACTGTATAAATATTAGCTATTGCGGTGTTTAGCACAGTGCCCGGCACATAGTAGGTGCTATACAAACGTTAGCTATGGTGGTATTTAGCACAGTGCCTGGCACACAATAGGTGCTGTATAAATATTGGCTATTGCAGTGCTTAGCACAGTGCCCAGCATATAGTAGGTGCTATATAAATGTTAGCTATTGCAGTGTTTAGCACAGTGCCCGGCACACAGTAGGTGCTATATAAATGTTAGCTACTGTGGTGTTTAGCACAGTGCCCGGCACACAGTAGGTGCTATATAAATGTTAGCTACTGCGGTGTTTAGCACAGTGCCTGGCACACAGTAGGTGCTATATAAATGTTAGCTATCATGTAGTATGTGTGACATAAATGCTAGCTATGCTTATAATTATTATTATTATTATTATTATTACTGATCATTCCTATTGTTAGTCATACCTGGAATATCCTTTGGCTTCCCATTGCCCATCGCAATTCTGTCATAGCAGGCAGCTCTGGAATAGAGAATAAATATTTGTAGTCAAAGAACTTGGGCTTGGGCAAGTCACAACCCTCTGGACCTGAGCTTCCTCATCTATTTTTTTTAAAAAAGATTTTAAACTAGAAAGTTTCTAAAGACCCTTTCAACTCTGACTTCATGATCTTCTGAACCTATCCCTACTTCATGACCCAGATCAATCCCCACCTCTACTCCTTTTACTTCATCCCTATTCATCTTCATCTTCATCTTCCCCTACAGCCCCCCACCTCCCCCCCACCCCCACCTTTCATGATCTATGTTGCTCATTTTGGCTGTTGATTTATATCATTTTCTATTGTTGATTTTAATTTACTGGTTTATTTTTATTATTTATTTTTTATTATGATGATTTTAATTGATTGTTTCCCCAGTTATGTTGGCAGCTCTGTGAGGTCAGGGATCAGATCTGTGTGGTGCCCTCCTTGGACTCAGGAACACCTGGATTTGAATCCTGCCTCAGACATTTAACAACCCCATGGCCTTGAGCAGGTCATTTCACCATTCTGTGCCTGTTTCCTCATCTGTAAAATGAGGGGGCGGTACTCAGTAACCTCCAGGGTTCTTTCCAGCTCTAAATCCATAGCCCCGTGATTCTCTGATCTTAGACTACTTGGTGCTTCAATTGAGAAACAGAAACATGAAACACTTCAAAGGATGCTGTTCAGACCTTGATTTAAAGAGCAATCTTGTTTCATTTTATTTAATTGGAAACTACATTTCAGCATCAACATATTTTTTCTCTTAAGCTTTAGTTTATCCACTAGCCATGTCCCCAGGCATGGAATCTGTGAGTAAGCTTCTGTTCTTTCCTCTCTGCCTCATGTCCATTGGCCCCAAGGGCCTGCTGCTGTTTTTTGGATGTTTCCACAAATTTCCAATCTCTCTCCAATGGATGGTTCCATGGGCTAGTTTAGAGACATCTCTGAAATCCCATCCACTACATTATCCCAGTCTCTCATTGATTGGACCAAAATAGTGCCAGCTGCATAAATGGTTGCTTTGACAACATCTTTGCTACCACTTCTGCAGTAAAATTCCATGTTATATTTTAAGGTCTTTTTTATCAAATTGTCCCTGATCTCATCACTTAGAATCATAGGATGTTAGGCCTGGAAGGGATCTTCTAATCCAAGCCCCTTATTTTATATATTGGGAAATCTGAGGATTGAAGAATGTAAGGTCCCAAATTTACTAAGTAGTCAAGCAAGGATTTAAGCCTAGGGCCCTTATCTTCCTGAGTTCAAATCTAGCTTCAGACACTTAGTAGTTTACAAGTCACCTAACTCTATTTGCCTCAGTTTCCTCATCTGTGAAATGAGCTGGAGAAGGAAATGGTAAACCACTCCAGCATCTTTGCCAAGAAAACCCCAAATGGGGTCACAAAGATTCAGACATGATTGAACCTGATTTCTAGTGGAGGGTTTCTTCCACTATAGCATACTATACTCCATCACCAGCGATGAATCCTTTCTCCTTCAAACAGACAAATAATGACCAGACTACCCTTGTTTCACCTCCCTCCTTCAAATTGTGACTAGCTCTGGAGAAAACTGTTGCTTCCTGGCCAAAATCGAAGTCAGCTTCCTCTCATTTAAAACATATTTTAAAGCTCACTTCCTTAAGGAAACTCATAACCTCAATGGCATAAGGCCATACCTGTCCTTCAAAATAAGGCAAATGGGATTTTTTCTTCTTCTGGCAAACTGAAAAATAGGGAGCACTTTCTAAAATTGCCATTGATTTAGTGGCAAATTAATTTCCTTGTCTATTGTATCTTTAATATAGTGCTTATAATATATAATATTATGCTGTGTAGTGTTAACAGTACTTAGAAGCAGAGGTATGAGTAGAGTGGGGAGATCAGAGCTTTGCATATGCTCCCTGAAATGTACAGGATTCTGATAACACTTAACAGTGTTTCAGCATAGAAACAACTGACTTTAACAATTAGTTAGCAAGAATAATTTGTTAAAATAGGGAGGTAACTGGTGGGAGCTGTTCTTCCCCATGTCAACCAAATAGCAACACTCAAATGTACTCCAGCCTCACCTTGCTTCCTCCATCCCACCCCTGCCCCAACTCAAAGTTTGCAGAGTCCCAGGGTTTCTTCACAATAAGGATACTTAGGGTCACTCTACCCCAAAAGAAACAACTGAATTATCTTAAAAGGTTTATTTACAGACATTTTGTAAAGTTTATCCTAGGCATGTGTCTCTCTTTAAAAGGTGTATTAGATGAAAGGCACTGTTAACCTAGTGGGTAGAGCAGGAGTTCCCAACCTTTTTTCTGTTATGGACTCCTTTGCTGGTGTCTGGTAAAAACCTATGGACCCCTTCTTAGA
>CM053581.1:542871051-542894330 GCA_028627135.1 Pseudochirops cupreus
GCCGCCATCTTGGCTCCGCCCCTCCAGGTTAAGAATTTCTAGGCTAGAGAGCTACCAATGGAGTCAGGAAAATCTGGGTTCATGTCCTATATCTGACACATTCTGGCAGTGTGACCTTGGATGATTCATTTAACTTCTCACTGCCCTAGGGAACTCTTTGAATCTGTAAGTTGCAGAGAATGTGTTGACCTGAATTGGTAGATGGAGTTTCCCCATCTGAGAGTCCCTGTATCAATTAAATCATAGATTTTATCCCTATCTATCTGTCTGTCCATCCATCCATCCATCCGTCTGTCCATCCATCCATCTATCTATCTTATCTATCTATCTATCTATCTGTCTTAACTCAAAATGAAATAGATGTTCACATACCTGATTCTATGTCAATAAACTTCAAGCCCTCAGCCATGAACCTCTCTTAAAAATGTACTGACATCTGCTGCTTTTTCATCACAGTAATTTCTGGATATGAATCCCAACCCTGACTCCCAGTTAAATGAACCCTCTCTTGTAGCAACAATAAAAACAAATTGTTAAATAAAACCAGTGCATTTACCATATGTGACAGTATATACAACAATCCACACCTATATTCATCCACCTCTCCACCAAAGGACAGAATTATTTACTCATGTCTTCTCAGAGCCAGGACAGTCAATCCAATTACTCAGCCTGAGGCTTGATGTTAGGGGTTTTTGTGTTTCCACCATTATGGTTGTTGTCTATGGTCTTGGTTCTTATTTCACTTTGCTTCAGTTTATATAAGCCTTTTACGATTTCTCTGAATTCCTCACATTTTTCTTTTCTTACTAATGTCAGATCTGGGTTTGAATCCCATCTCTGCCACTTACTGTCTGTGTGACCTTTGGCAATCCAATAAGCTCGCTGGGGCTTCCATTTTCTCATCTGTAAACAAGACAGTTGACTACATGAGCTCATAAGCTCCTTGGAAAGCTGGTCTATGATTCTTTGGTCCATTACATTCAGACTCCACAGTAAGCTCAGCCCTTCTCCAATCACTGTACACAAACTTAGTTTCATGGTACCATATCCTGTGAAGTACAGGAACAGGAGTTAGAAGCCCTGAGCCTCTAGACAGCCCCTAGATTCTGCTATTTTGAGCATATCATGTAATTTGGGTACTTCACTGGGCCTCAGTTTCTTTAAATGCAAAACAAGAAGATTAATCCAAGGGATCTTTAAGGTCCCTTCCTGACTCAACAATCTGTGATCCAAGCCCATAGATATAGCTCTTCCCTTTACTGGTCAGTTTACTCCTTGGAAATCGTAATGACAGTAGCATTTCTCCATTGTGTCGATATGAGTTTTTGTTGCTTTGAGAAATCAAAAAATGATCTTTCCTCTTCTATCTCTCATACATTCTGAAATTGCTTATACAGAAACCTTAATAAAGAAAAAGTTGCGTTTTCCAAGATCTAACCCAACTTATAACAGACCAACTTGTGGACAAACTTAAGCAAGATAAGAAAGGAATATCCTCTTTAAAAAATAAGTTGGTGTTGGCATTGTTTGTCTTCATATCCCCTGTGTTTCCCAGCACATTCCCTAAGACTTCCTTTCCCAGAGAACCATCCTTTATAACAAATGAAAAAAGAAAGAAAAGAAAAGCAGTCCAATGAAGCCAACAATACAACCAAAAAGTGTGACCTTGTATACAGGATTCCATAGCTATAGTCCCTCACCTCTGCAAACCAGATGGAGAAGTGCCTTCTAGTATCTCTTATGGGGCCAATTGGTCATCATAATTTCACAACGTTCGGTTTCAGTTACAGAAGGGGTTTTTCTTATTGTTCTTTGCCCTTACATAGCTATAGTTATTGTAATTTTCTTAATTCCATTTATTTCACTTTGTATCAATTGATATAGGTCTTCCAAGAAAGGAGTATTTTTGCTAGCTTGGAAGGATTCTGAGAGGGGCTTAGTAGGATCTGAGGAGTCAAGAAACACTGTTGTCATACCATGTTCCCTGGAGCCTAAGGCTTCAAAGTGCTATCATTTCTTACTGCTAACCTTTGAAATGCAAATTAAATAGTGACTTCCTCTTATTAGATCTTCAACTGTCCACAAGATTATGAAATCATGGATTCAGAGTTGGAATTGACCTTTTAAAGCTGTCAAGTCCCACCCCTGCATTTTATGGATGAAGAAATTAAAGCTCAGAGAGATTAAGGGACTTGACCAAGGTCATACAGTGCACGTCCAATTCAGTGCTCTTTCAACTATACCATCCTGGCTTTTCCACTCAAGTTTTAACATTTTAATGGTTCTACCAGGAATGGGATAGCCTCAGCAAGCCAACAGGGAAGAATTTATTCTCAGGTTTGTAACAGCAAGAACCTTGGGAAGGAGGACCAAAGGACCATCTAACCTTTCTAACTCCTTGTTTCTGCACTTGCACCCTCATAAATACACAACAAACTATGATTTCAGCATTGTGAGGAGTTCCTTCCACCAAGGTGCCAAAATTTACATGCGTAGTAAGTATCAGAGGCCAGATCTGAACACAGTTCTTCCTACATCCAAGCCCCAGCATTCTAGCCACCCACCACCCTATAGCGGCCTCCTTTGGTATATGAGAATAATTCTTCTGGAATATAAGGCAAACTATTCTCTCTACCTACCTTGCAGGTTTGTGTGGGGTTCAAAAAAGAGAGCTCCTATATAGAATTTTGTAATCAAAAGACAGTGTGAAAAATACGGGTTATTATTCATTTGTTCAAAAATAAAATGTCTAAAAAAATAAAGCTATCCATACTTACATGAAAAAATGCTCTAAATTACCATTGATTAGAGAAATGCAAATTAAAACAACTCTGCCACACCACCTCATACCTATCAGATTGGCTAATATGACCAAAAAAAAGTAAAGTGTTGGAGGGAATGTGGGAAAATTGGGATACCAATGCACTGTTGGCGGGGTTGTGAATTGATCCAACCATGCTGGAGAGTAATTTGGAACTATGCCCAACGAGCTATAAAACTGTGCATACTCTTTGACCTAGCAATATCCCTACTAGGTCTGTATCCCAAAGACATCTAAAAAAATTGAAAAGGACCTATTTGTACAAAAAATATTTATAGCAGTTCTTTTTGTAGTGACTAAGAATTGCAAATCAAAGGGATGCCTATCAGTTGGGAATGGTTAAACCCATATATGTGGTATATGATTGTAATGGAATATTATTGTGCTATAAGAAATGACAAACAGTATGATTTTAGAAAAAACCTGGAAAGATATACATGAACTGATGCACAGTGAAGTGAACAAAACCAGGAGGATGTTGCACACAGTAACAGCAATACTGTTCGATAAAGAAACGTGAATACCTTAACTGTTCTCAGCATTACAACGATCCAAGACAATCCCAAAGGACTAATGAGGAAGCACGCTATCCGCCTCCAGAGAAAGAGCTAATATTGTTTGAATACAGACTGAAGCATGGTATTTTTCATTTTCTTTCTTTCTTTTTTCCTTTGAGTCTTTATTTGAGTACAAAATGACTAATGTGGAAATGTTTTACATAAGTGCACATGTATAACCTATATCTGATTGCTTACCATCTCAGGGAGGAGGAAGTGGGGGCAGAGGAGGGCTAGAATTTGGAACTCAAAAATTTAAATTAAAATGTTTGAAAAATAATAAAATGTCTAGGTAAGAAAGTGAGCACTGGAAAAATATAAACTTCCTCTTAGCAGTCATTTTACTGCAGTCATATCTGCAGGATACACGGAATACATCTTATTGATTCCAGAGGAGCAGTAATGAAGCCTGCTGCCCTCATCCTGTCAGAGAGGTGATGAACCAAATATGCAGAATGAGGCATACATTTTTGGACATGGTCAATGTGGGAATTTGATTTGCTTGACCATGAATATTTGTTATAAGGGTTTCATTTCTGCTTCATTTAATTTTCCAAGGGGAGAAGGGGAGGAAAGAGGAAGAAAAAATAAATTCTTATTAATTGAACAGTAAAATTTAATTTAAAAATAAAATGCACTTTATTTGAAAGGATACAGAAAACCCAGAATGGAAGCATAGAATTTGTTTTTAAAATGCTAGCATTATGTTTCTCTAGACCCAGTGTGACTGAGATGGGAGGCCCTGTGACAAGGAGTCCCCTGAGATTCTTAGCTGGTCCCAGATGCTTTCGAGTTTGTTTCAAGACCAGCCAATAATTTATCTTCATGGGCTGGGGCCTTTCTGATTCTCTCTCTCTCTCTCTCTCTCTCTCTCTCTCTCTCTCTCTCTCTCTCTTAATCTCTCGTGCTGATCTTGCTAATATGAAAAGACAGGTTGGTTTACTATATATGGATTGTGTCTGGTATGATGTTTATCAAAGATGCCCTGAGAATACAGACTCTACACCAGAATTTACTGTGCCAGGCAGTATTGTACAAAAGGAAGACATTTATATCAAGACATAAAAACATAAGGCAATTAGTTTATAATCTAATCATATGAAATTGCCAGTAATGTGACCTGGACAGGGTTGGGGTTTACCTTTTTGCATTACCTATGAAGAAAAGGCTGCCCAGAGAAACAGGATTGCAGGAAATATTTGACTTACAGAAAAGAACAAACCTTGACAAAGTATCCAATTCAATTAAGCACCTGTTATATGTAAGATGTTGGGTTAAGTGAGGTGGATACAAAGACAAACCCAGTAAATTGCGTGACCTTGGAAAAGTGGGAAAAATGATACTGTGGGAAGAGCACTTCATTCTGCCCTGTATGACCTTGGATAAATCATTTCACTTTCCAGGCCTCAGTTTCTTTATCTGTAAGATGATGAAGTTGGAGTGGATCAAAGGGTTCTTAACCTGGAGTATGTAAACTTAAAAAAACATATATTTTTATGATTATTTCAATACTATTGGTTTCTCTTGTAATCCTGTGTACTTATTTTAGGCATTTAGGAACATCTTTCACTGGACTGGTGCCAAAGGGGCACATGAGACAAAACATTCTAAGAATCCTTGGACCCCATGATCTCCAAGGTCCAGTTCAGCCCTACGTCTATTGTAATAGGGGGTGGGGGTGCATGGCTTCACCGGACTGGTGCCAAAGGGGCACATGAGACAAAACATTCTAAGAATCCTTGGACCCCATGATCTCCAAGGTCCAGTTCAGCCCTACGTCTGTTGTAATAGGGGGTGGGGGTGCATGCCCCGACAACCTAAGATGGTGTCCTCCATGTAGAAGACCTAAGAAACTGCTTCGAGGTAAGAACGGACTGGAGTGTTTGTGGACATTCTAGGTTGGCCTCCCACACAATGGGAGTTTTCCATTGGCTGCAACACCTTTGATTCTTGGATTCTGAAATCACTGTGGCTCAGATTCACCAGCCACATCAGAAACACTACTCCCCATACCTAGAATGGATCAAAACAAACAGAAAGGTCAAAAAGGTTTCAAGGTCAGATGGCCTGGGGGAAGATGGGAAGAGATAGGTTTCAAAAGCTTTTCCGCCTTACCCCACAGTAAGAGTGAAGGAGACACTTTCACTCTCAGACCCAAACAATGACCTGATGCTGAGTCTGCTGTAAAGATGCTAAAAGTTTCAGTGAAGCAGCCAATAGAAAAAGGTGATCCCCAAACACATGGCAGACCAACCCAGCATATTCACACAAGCTCCTCCAGACCCCCAGCCTCTCAAAAGCAGCTTAATTGTGTCTTCCATGTTGACGATTCCATCTTAGGACATATAAACGTGAGCCAAACCTCCCTTACCCTCTGATGCTATGCGGGCCTTTGTTTTCTCATCTGTAAAATGAGAGAATTAGCCTAGATAATTCCTAAAGTCCTTTCCAGATCTAATGATCTCAGTTATGGGTTGAATTCTCTTTGGGTCCAATAAACCTTTGACCTGTTCCATGGCCACAGACTGCATTCTTAACCCTCGGCCAGCTTTCTCAAAAAGGCATTCTATTAGTCAAACGGGAAACCCTTTGAGAGAGTGGATGGGTCAAGATGAATTTATCCTCACAAACAACTCAAAGCACATGCCACAGTAAATAGTCATGTATAGGCATAGAACCAAGGAATGTTTGACCTCAAAATTCCCTTAGCTGTCATCTAGTCCAGACCTCATTTTATGGCTGGAGCCCAGAGATGGAGAATTAAATTGGTAGTCATAAGAGAATTCTAGCATGGAGCAGGTCACTTATTCACTCTGAAATTCAGCTTCCTAACGTGTACCTGCCCTACGTACACTCACGTGGTTGTTGTAAGGCTAAAAAGGCATAATACCTATGACAGTCATTTGGAAACCTGAAAGTATGGTGAAGTATATTATTATTGAAGATGATTTTATTACTTTATAAAAAGAGCTAGAATTTAAACCAAGGTCCCTTGACTCCAAATCTAGTGTTCTATTATTAATTAATTAATTATAATTAATATTAAGTAATTCTGATATTATTTATTAGTATTACTGTAGAGAAGGGAAAAGTACTGTCTGTACAGAGAATTTCTTAAAATCATACATTGGTTAAGACCTGGATTTTTGTGTCTTTAGAAGCAGTGACAGAAATAGCATACAACAGGCCTTGTTGCTTACCTTTTAATGTAGAATTCTACTTTGTCTACCAAATAACTGTGGGATTCACAGGTATTCCTTCATGAATGTTCTTTTGCCTATGCCTAAAAGAAATTAGCTTTTTTGGGAAGTAGTAAGGCAGGTGGGAGGAGCATGGGATTTGGAATCAGGGATATGAGTTCAAATCCTCTATCTCCTACTTAGCATTGGCATGGCCATGGGCAGATCACCTTGCATCTCCTGGTCACACTTTCCTCTTCTGTAAAGAAGGGGTGGGACTAGCTGGCCTCTAAGGCCCTTTGAGAGCTAAACCAACTGACCCCTGAATTTTGAATGCTCTCATTCTCTTCAGCTTATGATTTTGAGAAGAGTAAGGGGTAAAAATATATTTGGGAGCAGTACAGAGTTTTCAGTTGGTCAATAAGCATTTGGTAAGTGTTTACTAGGTTTCAGGTACTGTACTAAACACTCAGGATACAAAGCAAGGCAAAAGTATGGTCCCTGCCCTCAATGCCATGGTTTTCCTTAGCCTACTTTTGAAGGTTCTTTAAAGAAATTGATTCTTTTTAAAAGCCCAACCTGTATAAAGCAAGTTGCCAGAAAAAAGTAATTAAATCTGTTCTTGACTTTTATTTGTTTTCCTAAAGGAAATAAGAACCCCAGAGAAAAGAAAATGAAGTTTCTAGTTCCATTACATCATTGTGTTTTTTTGTGTTGTTCCCTCTGATTTTTTCTTAGCCATTCTTCAGTATTTCATGGATTTGTGATGTTGAGGTGGGCCCTCCCTCCACTGAAATGCGCTACAATCCCTTTACAACATAGCTCTCTGTTTTTTGAGAGTTGCTGTGGTCAAAAAATTCCTGATCCCATGACGAGTGTGATGACAAGTCTTTCCAAATTTAGGATGAGCCCCAGATAACATACATGGTCCATTCTCAGGCTCAAAGTCTTTCTAGCTTGGTGGGACCTGCTAAATCTTGGGTTCTGCCATCAGAGCCTTCTAAGAGGGCAGCCACCATGGGTTTGTAGCTGCTGTCCATCCTGCCAGAAACAAGCCCCTCTTCTTTGTTGTTACTTTTGTCTAAAATAATAAGATAATGGCCTGTCAGTCAATAAACTTCTACTAAGTGACTAGCACATGCCAAGCACGATGCTAAGCACTGGGGGTAGAAAAAGGCAAAAGATAGTCCCTGTCCTGAAGGAGCTTATAATCTAATAGGGAAGAAGATACCAAGCAAATAAATATAATCATTCCCTACCTTTTTGGGGGTACTGGTCCTAGAAAATAGCACAAAAGTAAAAAAATGCAAATGTTGATATGGTGAATCCAAGTGAAATAGGGGGTTAGGTTCCCATAACCACCAGACATTGTAATCTGTCACTAGAAATTGCCGAAAATAAACTTTTTTGCATACAATTCTTTTCTATTTTATTTTTTAGTTTTCAACATTTACTTTTATAAGATTTTGAGTTCAAATTTTTTCTCCCTCCTTCCATTTCCTTTCCCCTCCCCAAGATGGCAAGCAATCTGATATAGATTATATATCATACCATTCTTTATAACAAAACATTCATTCTGATGATATGCACTTTTCCTAACACTGTTAACTATGAAATAACCCATAAAATGCAGGACACAAAATAAAATTAGTAACACGCAAAAAAATTTTTTTTCTCACTAGTATTTCCCTAGGAGCCCATGACCTTTTGTGCTAACATCTCAATAAAAAAAAAACAAACAAAAAAACCCCAACATTTATTTCAGACAATATTCACTTTTCATAATACACAAAATCAATAGTAGCATAAATATTGTACAGCAAATGAAAATTTTAAAGCTAAAACATTTTTTACCATGACTTTTATCTTCCACTATGTCAGATAGTAGTGTGAGAACCTTTTTCCCTCATCTGCACTTAAGAGATTACTGTAGTACTTTCTGGAGTGGCCTCACCAACACTTTTATGAACACTTTTCTCTCTCTCTCTCTCTTTTTTTTTTTTTGCAGATATAATGAATCTTCAGTTGGTTACACCAAACTCTCAAGAGCAGTAGCTGCAAGCATTTAATCTGGCACAAAGTTTATCTGACACCTTTCTTTTCTCACTAGACTGTACCACTGACTTTTCATTCTTGTGCTGAGAGCCCAAAGGACTTGCACTACCCTTTGGGGAAGTAATTGCTACACAAAATTTGAGTTTTATAGGCAAATAATGAAAAGATGAAACCAATGCCCTGGAAGCTTTTTACAACAGTAGGGTCAACAAGACCAGTGAAGTGCCTGGTAGGACACCAGCTGCTCCACAAATTTACCCACATGGAACCTCTCTTTTATTTCTCTCCTGAGGATAGCTGCAAATGTGTGCCACTGCCAACCTGAAAGTTGAAATGAGGTTACTAAAAAATCATGCAAATGCTTAAAGTCATGAAAGTTAGACATGTGAATGTTGAAGATTGACTGAATGTGCAACTACATACAGGATAAATAGAAAATAATTCAGAAAAGGAAGGCACTAGAATTAAGATAGATTGGGAAAGACTTCCTGTGGAAGATGAGATTTTAGTTGGAACTTAAAGGCAGCCAGGAAAGCCAGTAGGTGGGAATGAAGAAAGAGAGCATTCTCATGGCAGACAGCCAGAGAAAATGCTCAAAGTTGATAGATGTAGTATCTTATTTGTGAAACAGCCAGAAAGCCAGTGTCACTGAACTAAAGTGTAAGTGGTGGAGAATAAAGTGCAAGACTGGAAAAGAAGGAGGGGGCTAGGTCATGAAGGACTTTGAACACAAAACAGAAGACTTTGTCATTTATCCTGGAAGCAATAGGAAGCTACTTCAATTTATTGAGAGGGGGTAGGGCAATGTAGAAAAGCAACTTTAGTGACTGAATGGGGAATGGACTGGAATGGGGAGAGACTTGAGGCAGGCAGATCCACCAGCAGCTACTTCAATAGTCTAGGTGGGAGGTAATGAGGGCCAGCACCCGAGGGATAGAAGTGTCAGAGACAAGAATATTGGAGAGATGTTGTAAAGGTGAAATCGTTAGGCCTTGGCAATAGGTTGGTTATGGGAGAGTGAGAGATGGTGAGAAATCCAGGAATCTAGGTTGTGAGCCTGAGGGACTGAGAGGATGGTATTGCTCTCTACAAGTAATAGAACAGGTAGGAGGAAGAGAGGATTTTAGCTGGGGGAATAATAAATTTGGTTTTGAACTTATTAAATTTAAGATATCTTAATAATGGAGATACAGAAACACAGCCTACCCTCAAGGAGTTTACAATCTACATTCTAATTCTTGCAAGTAATTTGATATGTTGTTAAATTGCAGAATTTTGTCTTGTACTAAGAGAATAGTGGTAACTACAATTCCATTTAGGCTGATGTGCTGCACAGTTAATTCTTAGTTCCTGGTTGTTTTGCGTGCTGGGAAGGTCCACAGCCACTAACCAGACTAGTAATTTGGCAACAAGGCAGAGAAAAGGTAGATTTGTAGTTTCCGAGAGGTGGGGGTAGTATCAGAGCAGTAATGCTCACGAAGAAAGTAATAGTGCTCAATTCTGCTTCCTCTCTCCCACTTCATCTCTTCTTCATCTACTGTCTTCCTTCATTAGAATGGAAGCTCCTTGAGGGCAGGGACGGTCTTTCTGCTTGATTTATATTTCTAGCACTAAGCGCAGTGCCTGCCCATATTAAGTAAATGTTAAGAAATACTAGTTGACTAGTCAAATAAGCAAACATTACATAGTTAACAGCACATTTTTCATGATTATTTTCAAAAAGGTTCGATCCAATTATCAAATCTAGAAATATCTGCCCCAACACATTGATTCCTCCAAGGGACCCAAGGAGGAGACCACCAACAAAGTTCACTAAGTGTATTTCCGGGAGACAACGGAAGGATCAGACTCATCATATGCCTGAAGGAAGGAACATGTCTCTGCTTTGGAGGTCAGTACCCTGGGACAATGTACTAGTCTTCCCTCTCTAGTTATAGATTGGAGCTAAAAGGGACCCTGGGGGTCATCTAGTCAACCTTTCTCATTTTACAGGTAAGGAAATGAGTTCAGAAAGGTTAAAGGACTTGCTCAACTGTCATATAAGAAGCAATTTTTTGGAGAGGGGAAGGCTAGGCAATTGGGGTTAAGTAACTTGCCCAAGGTCACACAGCTAGTAAGTGTCAAGTGTCTGGGGTCATATTTGAACTCGGGTCCTCCTGATTCTAGTGCTATTCACTGCCACTTACTTAGCTGCCCCAAGAAGCATTTTGTAATCACTTTCTCTATGAGCACTGAGAAATACAAAGAAAGGCAAAAATAGTCTCTAGCCTCAAGGAGCTCCCATTCTATTGGGGAGACACGTGAAAAAAAAAGGTAGAAAAAAGATACCTTCAGTATAAATGGATAATAACCTTAGAGGAAAAGGCTTTAACAGCTGGGGGGAATAAAGGGGAGAGAGAACCAGGAAAGGCCCTGAGTGTTGAAGGAAGCCAGGGATTTTAAGATTTCCATGCATGGGGTAGCCAGTGCCAAGGCATGGATACAGAAGATGGCATTTGGTATGGACGGAACTACAAGTAGATCAGTATATCTGATTATAGCCACATAGGAGTAAAGTGAGTAAAGAAGAGTCAAGTGTAAAAAGACTGGAGAACTAGGAAGGGGCCAAGTTGTGAAGCCAAATAGAGGATTTTATCTTTGATCCTGGGGGTAATAGGAAGCCATTGGCATTTATAGGGGGAGGGGAATGACACGGTCAAAACTATGTTTTAGGAAAATTGCTTTGGCATCTATACAACATCTATACACCACCTATTCAAGAGGAGAGAGACTTGAGGCAGAAAGATCAATTAGAAGCCATGAGGGCCTGAACTAGGATAGTAGCCGTGGGTGTGATGAGTAGAGGGCATATACTAAAGATGTTTAAAATTATAAAATTGGACAACAGGTTGAATTTGTGGAATGGATGACAACACCAAAGTTGCCAGCCTTGGTGACTGAGAGGTTCCTGTTTGTCCTTCATTCTCCAAGAGGACCATGATATCAGGGGAGTGATGCCATGACAAGCAAGTGACTTGGATTTAAGTGAGGGAAGGCTGTGCAAGGTCACCAGCCTCACTTTCTCCTCCGGATCTATCTGGGTCCAGTGACCAGATACACATCAGAATGACCTGAGACAGCCTCCAAGGCAGTGGACAACCTTGGTCTTTTAAAGCTAAGGTCTTTAGCTGGTCTCAGTTTGACTGAGAGAATGCCCACTCAAGGATTAAGGCTAGGTGAAGATGAAGCAAAGAATGACCTTTTTAACCTAGTTCAGGAAAAAAAAATCAAACTGGGAGGGGAAGACATAGGGTTTCTTGGTGTTATCCTCAGTAATAATAGGGAAGTTTGGACAAGGGGGAAATGATTAACTCTGTTTTAGACAAGTTGAGTTAGAGATACTCATAGGAGATCCAGTTGAAAATGGTCAAGAGCATCATATGGAGCTGGAGTTCAGAAGAGAAACTAAGGCTGGATTATAAAAATCTGGGAAGCAGCAAATATGGAATTGAATCCACAGGGGCTGATGAGGAAGTGGGGTCGACATTCTAAATCTTGTATACTTTCAAGTATATCCTGTCACCTCCCACATCACCTGGAAGGTAGGAAGAGAGACTAGGTTGGGATTCCTGAACCAGGGGATTTGTATTCGAATAGAACGATCATTTTCATTTCGGACTTATGAAACTACACCTTTCTTCATATCAGAATGGGAGGGGAAGCCAGAAGGGAAGAAGCTAGGCAGTATTCGAGACCCAATCCTGAAAGGTTAGACTGACGTCTCCATGCCCCCTGAAGCCACGAGGGAATATCAGCACTCTTGTCATTTGTAAATTGGAATGCTGCTTACAATTTTTTTAAAGGAATAATGTTCCAAATATCTCACCCCATTAACATTTTTCTGGGTTGTCCAGAGTCCTCCTTTAGTTGGGGGAAAAGCTACAAAATCAAATCCTAGTTGGACTGCTTACTCTCGGCATTAACTTCTCTCAACCTCAGTTTCCTTATCTGTTAAAACAAAAAAAAGTTAGATTATCAAGGGTTTTTAGCCTAGGGCCCATGAATTTGTTTTTTAAATATTTTGATAACTTGTTAATTTTGATAATTTCTTTTTTTTTTTTTGCTTTTTCTTTTGGAGGGGGGAGGGCAGGGCAATTGGTGTTAAGTGACTTGCCCAAGGTCACATGGCTAGTAAGTATTACGTGTCTGAGGCTAAATTTGAACTCAGGACCTCCCAACTCCAGGGCCAGTGCTCTATTCACCTAGCCACCCTAATTTTGATAACTTTAATATAATTTATTTTCTTGGTGTTTTGTGTGTATAAAGCATTATTCTTATTATGCATTTAAAACACAGGCTTCACCAGATTGGCAAAGAAAAAAGATGCATCCTAAACCCTGTAATTCTTCTGAATTCTATCAATAATGCCATGGTGCTACTATTAGATAATATTGTGTTGGCATACAAGTCCTCGATATCATTGTCTCATTTTTTAAAATGGGATTTGAAGTGATGTTAATAAATCTGCCAGGGCTTCATCTCCAGAAAACAAACTCTTATTGCCAATAACAGTGACCTATCAGGTCACTCATGGCTCTTCTCTAGAGAAGCTGCAATGTTTTGACTAGGATGGTGACAGAGAGAATGGGGAACAGGCAAGAAAATGTTCTGAAACAGAAAACTGATAGAACTCAGTGAGCCCAATGATAGGTGATGAAGGCTGCAGAAGAAGCCAAGATGATTCCAAGGTTGTCTCTTAGTCTTTAGGAGTAGCACAATGGTGGTATGGCTAATAGAAATGAGGTCATTGAGAAGCACTACTTTATCAGATGAGATAATGAGCTGAGTTTGGAGATGGTGTGATGTCCTCATTTTCTCCTCACACAAGGGGTTCTAAAATCTCACCTGTAAATAAACTTTGCAATCAGATGACCATGTTAGATTGATGTCTGTTCTATTACTTAACCCACTTATACCTTTGGCATTAATCAAGACATTCAATCTGTTTCACATAGCCATACTCAAGGGCACAATAGGAGATCTGGAAATGGATATTAGACTCTTCTGGTCCTCTGGGAAACAAACTCTTATTTCAGCAGGCAATAAACATAATTTAAGTTCCTTAGGCAGTAAGTCCAGAGCTCCTGCCTTCTTACTCCTGCTGATTTGACTGTGGAGGCATGCACGTGAAAAGTCATTTAAAAGGGTGTAGACTTTTCCAATCTAATTCAACAAGCATTTATTAAGTACCTACTATGTGTAAGGCATCATCTTAAGCACGAGGCACTGGATACAAAAACAAGCTGAAAAATAAAGACATGCCCTCAAGGGACTATTATTCAATAAGCAATGTGAATTGACCACAGATTAAGATCATACCCAGCTTGAGGGCAAACCAACACATATAGCAGAAAAACCTTTTCCCATGGAAGGAAAAACCCTATGTGGAGGGCTTTTCTGACAATGCAGATGCAAGGGATTAATTGATTAACCTGATGAGTTTACATGGTGATAAGCCTTCCTTTGGGACTTGGATACTGCAGGGGATCCATTGGACTTGGATCCATTGAAGGGGGAAGGGACTTGGACCATTATAGAGCAATTGGTGATGCATTAGTGGACTGACTGTAGTGGTCAGAGCTATTCTGTTCTGCTGATTTGTAAAGTCAGTTACAGTCAGGCATTTTTTCCTTTTTCCATTGCAGTAAGATACAAAAGTAAGCTGAGCTAAGAGGACAGAAAGTGACACACATCATAGAATCCTAGAATTAGAGCTGGGAGAGATGTTAAGGATCAGCAAGTCCAACCCCTCCCTTTTACAGATAAAGAAATGGAAGCTGTGGGGTGGCTAGGTGGCAGAGCGAATAGAGCACCGGCCCTGGAGTCAGGAGGACCTGAGTTCAAATGTGACCTCAGACACTTGACACACTTACTTGCCGTGTGACTTTGGGCAAGTCACTTAACCTCAGTTGTCCTCCAAAAAGCAAAAAAAGAAAGAAAGAAAGAAATGGAAGCTGAGTAGGGTCATACAGTTAGGAAGATTCTGAAACAGGATTTAAACTAAAGTCTTACTGACTTCAAGCAAAGCAGTCACATCACTATACCATCTCACTGCCTCTGATGAGCAGAGAGGAAAGTTCCTATACTCCAAATTCCTGGCCCCAGACTAGTGTCTCCAGACAAGAGAGACAGATGAAGAGATGGCTTTTGTGGATAAGGGAACCATGTGGTGGAGTGTTGGGAATCCTTGGAAGTTAGTTTTCCAAGAGAAGTGTTGAGTTCCTAAAAACCAGTATCCTGGATAGAGTTGGGTAGATTTCCCAAAGGATATCTAGTGATGAGTGCCAGAGTCCAGCCTTCTGAGAAGGGGAATCCCTAGGCAGCACCAGCATATAAATGTTCTTCCCTTCCCTGTCATCTCAAAGCATCAAGGGAAGAAAAAGACCTGTACTTTGCCCTCTCCTCTTTCATTTTCTGAATTATTTTGATAGTGCAGAAGATTCACTCTCTAGCACCCCCCATGCTGGTTTTCCTCCCAAGGAAATTCAAACCCTTACGTTGGTACTACTAGGCTAGAGATGTCCTAGAGGTGAAAGTGGAACTCACTAGCATGTCAGAGGGGCCACCCCTTGATCCCAAAGTTGTTCCCTTCCAAGAGGATCCAAACGAAGAGTAAGCTCTATGAGGCTAGAGGACTGATGGTGCACTGGGGGAGAAAGTAGTAATCCCTGGAGAAGAAAGAAAATTGTTATTACTTATTTAGGGGCTACTGTGTGACTTTTATATTTTCCATTTTCTCTGGGGTGAAATAAAACTTGTTCTGAGCCTACTATCCGTTGTTACTTTAAGTGCTTGTGTGGAAACTAGTGACCCTTTTATCCACATGTTTAAAGACCCAGACTTGATCTGCTTTTAAGTTCTCTTCTGAGATTTCCTAAAGACAGTTCTGGGTGCGTGCAAAAAAAAAAAAAAAAGCCAAAGAGGTATCTTTTAGAGGACTAACCTTAAGCCCTGACTCTCATATTGGGCCATAAGTTACATAGAGGCCAAAGTTATTGATGAATTCAGCTAATTTAACACGAGTGGAAGGGGCTGGTTAGGAGAGTTGCTCCCAATCAACTCTGGTGGACTGTGTAGGAGCTTACAGGGCTGCGAACCTTCACGTCTTTCGAAAACCCTTTACCAATGGGTACATGCCCACCACAAGGAGTGATGTTTTCAAAGGTTCACAGTCCTGTACATTTATAGCTAATTAAGTTGAATGGGGAACTCCCATAACCAAACTCTCATATTTTAATGAATTCTTAGGCAAGGGACAAGGGAGTATTAGACTTTGTATTTCCTTAAATCCTTAGAACTGTGGTAGATATTCAATAAGCATTTGTTTTAATTTGAAATGAGGAGCCTTCTTACATGAAGCTTGTAAAGATATTGATTTATCTGTGAGGGTCAAGAGCCCTACATATGAAGGAGGTTGGGAGATTGTGAAGACAGGAATTCAATTCAACAAGTCCTTGACCATATGCATCGCCCTGTGCTAGAGGGCAAGGACAGAGAGTTCAAACAAAACACACAGGCCTTGACCTCAAGGATCATGCAGTTTAGTAGAGTATGTGCTGGTAACATGTATGGTAACAGGTGGAATGTAATGGAACAGTGGGGAAGAGGTTCCTCTAAGAATTCATGGCTGCAGTGACTGAGGGAAAGCATTTTTTAAGCTCTTACCATTTTACAGTCACCGTGCTAAAATCCTGCGGATACAAAGACAAGCAAAAATACCATCCCTGATCCAAAGGAGGCCACGTTCAAATGAAGGAGATAACATGAAAAGAACTATGTACATACAAGATATATACAGTGTAAATAAAAGAGAATCCATCATAAAGGGAAGGTAGTAGGGGGACTGAGAAACTGACTGTTGCAAAAGGTGGGACATGAGTCTGGGAGGAAGCCAAGGAAGCTAGGAGTTGGAGGTGAGGAAGGAGAAATAGGAAATGGGGTGTCTTGGGTGAGAAAGTAGTTTAGTGAAAGGGAGTAGAATATATGGTTGAGAGTAAATAGACCAAGATTTGGGGAGAACTAATATCAAATTCTGCCTCAGACACTGATTGTGTGACCCTGGGCAAGTCACTTAACCTTTGCCTGGTTCACTTTCCTCATCTGTAAAATGGGAATATTATTAGCATCTACCTCCAATAGTTGTTGTGAGGATAAAAATGATATGATATCTGTAAAGCACTTTACACATTTTAAAGTACCATATAAACATTAACTATTAGGTGGCACAGTGGACAGAGTGCAGTCCCTGGAGTCAGGAAGACTCATTTTCCTGAGTTCAAATCTGGCCTCAGTCACTAAACCCTACTTGCCTCAGTTTCCCCATCCGTAAAATGAGCTAAAGAAGGAAATGGCAAGCTGCTCCTGTATGTTTGCCAGGAAAACCCCAGATGGGTCACAAAGAGATTTCAGATATGACTGAAATGATTCATCAACAACAAATTGTTGTTATATTCTTATTCTTATACTGTTATTTACCTAAGAGGTAGATACAGATTTATCTCAAAGTCTTGGCTGAGGGCAGAGCCTCCCCCTGTACAGCCTTCTCAGCTGTATGTGGGAGCATAACCCAGCAGGCAGTTATGTTTAGTCTCTCACTGGGTAGGGAGCAGAGGAATCCTCTACATGGGATGAAATGGTGGGGCACTCTCTTCCTCTTCATTCTTTCTCTTTCCTTTTCATTCTTCCTTCCTCTATTCCATTTTTGATCTCCCTATCCTTCCCCCTGCCCCAATACCCACTCTTTCTTTTTCCTCATGATGCTTCCCTTGCATTTCTCTCCAAATCGCCTTTCTCTCAAGAAAGGGCCAGAGAGCACAACCCTTAACAAATGTGGATCACATCTCCCTAACTTTCCTGTGGTCCTATCACTGGTAACAAGGTCTCTGACAATACAGGCTATTGAAAAGCACACTCTTCATCTATAAAATTATTTACTCTGCTAGAGAAGGGCACGCTCCAGTGATGCACTGATTGACCAGGAAATAGAAAAATGAGCCAAAGAGTCCTGCATTGCTTGTGGGAGCTTGGCAGGTGGTATGTGGCCAAGGTGACCTCAAGCAGAGGATTTTCAAAGTAGTAGTGATTTCAAATCTTTCCTGGGATTGCAGACCTGGCCCCGACGTGGAAATCCCATTCATTATTGTCCTGAATCACACACATTGCTTTTAAAAGGGTCCGCAGATTAACCAAGAATTTGTGTTGTCCCTAATCCAGTGTTGGCTGTTTCAGAGTTCACCTCCTTAGATGGGGGTGGAGAATGGACAGCAGGCTGGCAGAACAGAGGAAGTGGGGAAATTGGGTGACAGTGAAAAAGATGAGGGATGGCTGCTGATGCAGAAATTCGAATTGGGGAGATAAATAAATAAATAAAAGTTCTCAAGAATGTTGGGCTGAAGCTGGGTGCTTGCTGGCTAAGCAAATAAAAACTGTGATTCCAAACCAAGGGAGCATCCACATGTCCTTTGATGAATTTGATGATGAGTACCACAGTGAGAGTCTCTTTGGGTTACACTGGACATGCCTGGATAGTGGTCACCATCACATCCTGCATCACATTAATCTATGAAGAATGATGACAGCCTGTAGGCTTGTACTCATTAATTCTTCCCTGACTTTTAAGAGCCCCTGGTATGGCAAGGGGATCAAATCAGTCAATACTTAAAGAAATTAATTCAGGCTGTTCACTGAAAAGTCAAATACTGAAGCTGAAGCTTAACTAATATGGTCACATAATGAAAAAAAAGAATTCATTGGAAAAGACCCTGATGTTGGTCAAGATTGAAAGCAAAAGGAGAGGGGGACAACAGAGGATGAGATGGATAGAGAGTGTCATGGAAGCAACAAAGAGGAGCTTGGGCAGACGTTGGAAGACAGTGGAGCACAGAAGGGCCTGGTGTGCTGTAGTCCATGGAGTCAAGAAGTGTCAGACTCGACTGAACAACTGAATAACAACAAATCCTGGCAAAAAAATATGAAAGGAGTAAAATTGGGTCACTCCATAGTCCTCTTTGGCTCAAAAAAAAGCAACTTATTTGTTGTTGATGTTTTTATTTTGACATTGAGATATTGTATAAATATCAAAGTGTTCTGCTTCTTATAAGTGATTCATTTATATTCAATTTGGTTGTATGGGATCACAAGTGATGCTCTTGCTAGCTAGGTGACTTTTCACTACTGGCCTTATTTCTGTTGTCTCCTCCAAATTAACAGTCTTCTTGCCCTTTCGCCTCCTGCCCCTTTTCCTTGGCTTGTGCTTTGTTCCTGTGTTTTCCTTCCATCTATTATTTCACTGACAGACTGACACTCCATTCTAGGCACTTAGCCATATGAGTGGATCCCCTCTTTATGCAAGGGAAAAGGTTTTACTTCTTCCCCAAGTAAGGCACCATAGAAATGCAAACTTATGAGGAGTCTTTCATCCTGTACTTTTACTCCAGTGGAGCACACCTGCAAAATCAGGGATGTGGCAAGGACCTTGTGTCATGGTTGATGGATCAAATCTGTAAATGGATCAGGCTTCTCTTCTATCAGTGATGTTTCCTAGTTGTTTAGGAGTTGAATCTGGTCTCATAATTTATCAAATGAATAACTGGAATGGGAGAGGGCAGAAATGGATTTTATTGTAGGTCACAAACTGAGAAACACAAATAGGATTTCTTTGTCCTTCTATTTCTTCCCTTACAAATGGAAAAGTTACAGTTTAAAACAACAACTTTCCTAGGGTTGGTTGGTTAGTCTATTTAACTGCACTATTCAAACTCATTGTTTGGATGATTTGGGGGCTTTCTTAAGATGATCTTGCTGATGGATATCAGTCTTATTTTAGTTGAGATTTGAATAGTGCTGTTTGGAAAAACCAAAAACTATCCCCTCCCTCCCCATGATTGCCTCTGACTTTTGAAGTAATGATTTTCACTAAGAAGATATATTTAAAAACCACTTTTAAACATACCACCAGAGTAGAACTGTGAGTATATCTCTTTGCTCAGAAAGATGACAGTTGTTATCAATTATCATTAATTTTTTTTTACTTGAACTGTTTTTCAAATCTCAAGCAAGAGTGGAAACCAGGAACTAGTTAGTAGGCTCTAAAACCTAGAATGGGAACTTAGGGATTCTCTTTTCTTTAATATACCAATCAACAGTATTTCATAGTATTCATTCACCTAAGTTTCTTCTTATTTTAGGAAGAGACAAAATGTGCTATCTGGAATACTGGTCCCAGAACTGGCATATGAGATTAATGAATGCTAATGGACTGACTGATTGTAAAATATTATTGTTATCTTACTGTGTGGGGTATGGGGACCCTAAAAATCCCCTCCCCAAGAAAAATAAAAAATCAGAGGCATCTTGAGAAAGGAACAGGAAGTTTTATTTTCTTCCCCCACAGGAAGAGGGCGGTCCTCTCCACGGTGGGGATCAAGGAGAGGAGGCATGTTACAAAAGACAGAACAAGAATTTATACCCAAAGGTGGTCAAGCCTCACCTCCCCCTGGCTGTCCCTTCTCCCATTGGCTAGGAGGCGGGCTCTCAGTCTTGGCTCGAAATCTAACCCAATGGTGGATAACAAAGGAGCCCACCATTATCCTGTTGGCAGGGAGGTGAGACAGGAAGCCAATGTATCATCCATGGCCTTATTTGGTAAAGACCCAAGCAAGGGAGGGCAAAAGGTCAAAAGCAAGGGTGGAGGTCAAAAACTCCTGAAAAAGGGGCCTAATGCTTAAGGGTGTGGTATACAAGGGTTGAGGACTAAAAACTCCTGAAAGGAGCCTAATGCTAATGACAACAAGGGACGCGGGGAAGGGTCCTAGGTTGTGTAAATCCAGGAATCGGGTCTGTCCAGTCTTACAAAAGTCTATCTCTGGTTTCCAGGTAGTTTCTCTCTCTTCTCATTCTGAGGAGTCTTCACAGAGGGTGCAGAGAGTGTACCCCACTCATTATTAAACAAGAAATCAGCCAAGCCAGGGAATATTGATTGCTCTGAAGGAATAGGATTAAAGAGTCTTCAGTTACACTGTTAACTAACGCAGACTAAGACAATGTCTTCCTACTCTAGTCAGACCAGTGCTGGAAAGAACCCTAGGCCAGGAGACAAGAAGGTGTAATGGATGAAGTGTTCAGCTATGAGTTAGGGAATACTTGGACTCTGCTCTAAAAATAACTTGCATTGTGACCCTGGGCAAATCACTTAAACTCCCTGAATCTTTGTTTCCTTATCTGTAATCTGGGGATGAATACCTCCAGACTCATTATTGATGTTCAAACTAGATAACACATACACACTTAAAACGCTTCGCAAATGTTAACGTAATGTATAAATACTATTATTTTCAGGTGCTCATGCCAGGTCTGTCATTGCTTGTACCACCTTGTATAACCACATCTGCTCCTCTGTTATCAAACCAATGAAATGCTTCTGTCTCCACTGGTGGTTGTGGGGATTCAAAGAGACACTATATATGAAAGTACTTAGAATGGCACAGACTTTATGAATGTCCATATTTGTGTTGACAGAAATTCTAGAATTTGGCAGCTGGTAAGTATTTCTGGAGGTAACTTATTACAGCTCCCTGTTTCATGTAGGTTTACATTATAATAATCAAAATCAACTGTTGTAAGCCCAGTTTTTTTGTTTTTTTTTTTGTGGGGGCAATTAGGGTTAAATGACTTGCCCAGGGTCACACCACTTGTAAAAGTCTGAGGTTAAAGTGGTGCCACCTAGTTGCCTTGGCCAGTCCAGTTTTAAAAGATCTCTAACAACAAAGGTTCTATAACTTCCCTTGGTAAGCAGCTTGTTCTAATGATTAATACTTTTAAGAGATGATAGTTATTTCTCTTCCCTAGGTCAATTACACCAACTACTAAGCGAATTTCCTACAAAATGAGCTCATTCCTCCTGTCCACAGTAGAAATGGAGAACAATGGGTCAGTGTCCACCATCTTGAGCTTGAATATATTTGTGTCCCCTTAGTGTTCTGTCGTCTAGGAGAAGCTGGATAAAGCCTCTTTGGCCTTTCCTTCTGAGTTCTATTTTCAACCTCATTTCATTGCTTCTCTAGATTCCCTTCCCATTTCTCCATATTCTTAATATTCAGAGATCAAAACGAGACAGAAGAACCTAATGAGTGTCAATATCAAGCAGATGACTTTACAGTCATTTCATAGCATGCTGCTAATAAACTGCCACAGAATCATGTTGGCTTAACAAAACCAACAACAGGACAACGTCTGTCACTTCTTGTTTGCGTTCTCTGTAATTGCCTTCAGTTTCCCTTACTGTGTTATCTGTGAGGAACGGCACACGGCATTTCTTTGAGGGAAGTTTTTTTTTTATAGATGTGCTACAAGCTCACAGATCTGAGGGTGCAGAAGTGCCTAGTTTGGTTGTCTTCATCAAGGACTTCTGATCTTATTGCTAATATTCTTAGTCGGCAGGGTCTCTCAGAAGAATTATAAGCACAACTTCCTGTTTCCTTACGGCTTCAAACATGGCTGTGTAAAATAATTTCAATAGGACCAGACCAGTCTCCACTGCTAATTTAAGGCTATGAGTCAGTCAGCAGGGAAGATACAAATGTTTTTCCCTCTGTCTATACTTACTCCTCCATAAAAACACTGAATCTGAAATTCAAGGAAATCCCACTTTGTTACAGCATCACAAAGCCTCGCACAGAAAAACCAGGGAAGGAAGAGAGAGAAAAGGGAAGAGGAAGAGGAGGGAAAAGGGAAGGAGGAAGGGAAGGAGAGAAAAAAAGAACAGTAACAGCCTTTTGAGAAATCAGGTAAATATAGCGGTAAGGTAAATAAATAGTGGTAGGGTAAAGTCTGCTTCCACTTATATATGTGATACAAGACCCTGGAGCTATCAGCAAACTTTTTCAGCTTTCCAATGATTAATATGATAAAATTTTTAAAAATAATATGATAAAAATATCATTAATATGATAATATGATAAAAATATGATATATTATATAATACCAACCTAGAACCATAATACTGTTGGGTTGATTTTATTTTTGTTCTGAGGAGCGCATATTCACTATAGTACATTGTTTTCTAGTCCTTAACTGATTTTTTTAACTTTTCAAACATTTGTCCCCTAAGAGTATTCAATTTCTCAGTGTCTGTTTGACGAATCTTTAGCCAAAACTTTATGGAAATTGAGACAAATCATATCTGTTGAATTCACCTTGCCCCGCGCATTTTTATCTTTTTTTTAAGAACCTCAAAACATAGAGGGAATTCAGGGGGGAGGGGGGATTCAAGGTGAAATTTAAGTAATATAAAAACAAAACATGTTGATAAAAAAATTTTTTTTAAAGAATAGACTGAGTGGCTCTGTTTGTTTCTTCAAATTCACTAGGATGCTGGTATCTGATGGAAAAAGACCTGGGTTCAAGGTTGGTCTTAGTTACCTACTGGCAAGTCACCTAACTTTTCAGTACTCCCAAGTAACCCCATAAGTCTAAGACTCTAAGTAGTTATAAGACCCTCTCTGTCCTGCATTGGTAACTGGTGTTTTCTCACTGGGAGGGAGTTCCCTCCGCCAATGAAATCAGAGGTATATGAAAGAAAGAAAGACAGAGACAGAGAGATGAGAGAGAGAGGGAGAGAGAGAGAGA
>CM053581.1:542894830-542923076 GCA_028627135.1 Pseudochirops cupreus
TTGAGGCCATGGGCCTTAAGTTGTGGCTCTGCCCAGGTCTTTAGCCCTCCTTTGTCCAGCAATTTCCCACCCTTGATCCTCCCATTCCACTAGAACTGGCCTAGCCCACCATTGTCTGTGGTCTCCAGGTAGCCTCCAGCAACTTCCCACCTTTAATCACTCATTACTGGAGTCTGACCTCATCTGACTCCTCCTGAAGACCCTTTCCAAACTCCTCCTCTGGACTACCCCTAGATTCCTCCCACAACCTTTCTGTATATAAGATCCCATCTTCCCTCTATGTGGTGTGAGAGCACCATAGAATGACCTAGCACAGACTTGCTCTGGCCCGCTTGCCCAATGCAAGTGTCACAGAAACCTAGGCTCTTTAAGAGTCTACCCAATATGGTGAACTTTCAATAAACTTTGCTTTTCTTTGGCTGAGACGAGACTTGAGTTGAATTCATTTGGCAGGACCTGGTGTGTTGGTCTTTTGGGGTCTTGAGCACCCCTAGCCCTAACCCTCTATATTTTATTTTTTGGAAAGGGGAAGGTAGGGCAATTGGGGTTAAGTGACTTGCCCAAGGTCACAAGGCTGGTTTTTGTGGTTGGATTTGAAGTCAGGTCCTCCTGACTCCAGGGCCAGCACTCTACTCATTGTACCACCTAGCCGTCCCAACCCTCTGCATTTTATGGGTAACCACATCAATGCTGCTGGTTTATTACTCTACTGAATCAGAGCTATGATGCAGATGTTTATGTTAGGGAGATAAACCCCAGATAAGTTTTTCTGAACCATAACGGCCTCTGTCTTCAGATTCAAATTTGAAGGCCATGAGAGTCATATTCTGCATCAGTTGCAACTGTGAAAGAGAGAATATTGCCTTTTCTTCCACATTTTGTCACCATTTTACATTTCTTTTAAAAACCTTTGGTTGGTCCCATCTCTGTGGATCACAAGTGGCCTACCTTGTTCAAGGTTTGGAAATTCCTCTCTAATTTTCTTCTTTAGCTACCTCTGTCTGTCCTATTTTAAGGTTCTCTTACTGGCCATGTTCAAAAGCACCTGCAGAGTAGAAATGTTTCCAATCCTTCAGACAGGAAAGACCAATATAAAAAATTTCAGCAAGCCTGCCTTCCTTCAGTCTCATTTTCTTCCTCTATACAGCCCTGACAGCTGTGGCCCACATCCCCTTCCTTTGAGCACCCAGTGTTCTCACTGCCTGGGAGGACCTATGGACACTGCTGGTCATAGCAAACTTAAGGAAAAATGGTGTATAAAGGTTGAAGCAGGAAATGGGCAATGGGCATTCTGAACTCCAGACTCCCACCTCCAGCTTTCTAAGACAGTTACTAATTTCTGCTTGGTGAGGATAGGAGGCTCATGTGATAATGATGTAATAGTGATCATAATTCCTGTTTTTATAGAGACCTATTTGAGGACAGGGTAATAAGGGGGGTTGCTACTCCTGAACATTTTAGTTTTTTGGCAAACGATTTATGGCAAGAAGAAACCTTCAAGATCATCTAGTGCAATCTGCTCATTTTACAGATGAGGAAACTCTGAGATGGAAAGTGCCTTCCCCAAGGTCCTAGAGCTCTGAGGCCAGAACCTAAGAGGCAAATCTGGGATCTGAACACCAGGGCCCCAGAATTTTTGTTTTATATTGTATTGTACCATCCACCTCTTTACTAACAGAACTTTTCTTTTTTCCCTGTGGAAGTTGTCCAGTCCGAACAAGATCCCACTGCTGATTTTGACCTCATTGACCACTGAGAATCACTTAAAAGATTTAAAGTTTCAGGCTCCCTAAATCAATCATACTTCCCAACACCACTAGGAGGAGAAAGAGAACCCTGGAATCCTAGAAGGGTCCCTGGAATCCTAGAAGACTGAGGTCACATGGTGACAAGGATTTGTTCTGTGAATTTTGGGTTCAGTCAGAGGGCCACACTTGAGGACCTAGAGAGCCATATGTGTTCTCCAGGCCGAAGGCTTCCCACCCCTACTCAAGCATTTATTAAGCACTTACATGCCATGGACTTCGCTAAGCAAAAACATGGTCTCTGCCCTCAAAGAGCTCACATGCTAATGGGAGAAACACGCAGATAACTATGTGTATTCAAGATATACTTACAATATGTGTGTACACTTACACACACATATATAAATGGAAAATAATCTCAGAGCACTGGTGGGTAGTGCTGGAGCTGGAATCATAAAAGCCGGGACTCCAGTTCTGCTCCCGCACTAACTTCACGTGACCTCTGCTCCTGCCCTCTCTCCTAAACCACCCGGGATTTCAGTCCTTCTCTTATATTTGTATTAATGCCCCTTGTGCAGGCTGTCCCCACAGTTTCAGTGGCTGCATTTTGAGGGATTTTATGAAATGCCACACTATTATGATGTGTGCGCGCTTCTGGTCTCCCAAATAGAAGGTACGCTCTTGGTGAATAGGGAATCGCTTCATTCTTTAGGCTTGTACCTCTAAGCGTCTACTCTAGTTGGCGCCTAATAAATGCTTGTTGACTCGGTTTCTTCTGGAACACAGCTGGGTTGGGAGGACTGCTTTGGAGCCTTTTAAATCGAATCGCGATGATTTCTCATTAGCCCACCCCGTCGCCTCATTTTCAGACGCGCAGCGGAGAGGGAGGGGGAGTTGCCCAGGGGTACTCCCCGAGGGCTGGGCTGGCTCCGGGCCGGGCCTCGCCTCTCACTCGCGGCTGCGGGTTTCTCCGCAACCCCCGGACGGTACTGACTGCCCCCTCCAGACCCAGCGTGCACCAGCGGAGGTCGGGGGCTGCGGGGTGGGAGCGGGGGCGCAGGGCGCGTGTGCGCGCGCTTTCTGCCGAGCTCTCCCCAAATTCGGAGGGGGGAGGAGGAGGAGGAGGAGGAGGAGGAGGAGGAGGAGGAGGAGGACGGCAGCTAGAGGGAGCTCCTGGCGGCTTTGGGCGCCCGCGCCCGGGCTGCGCTCACACTCCCACGGGCGGTGCTCCCTTCGCTGCCGCCGCCGCCGCCTTGTCACACTCTCTGGTCTCCTCGGCTCCGCGCTCTGCACCTCTCGCCCTCGCCCTGTCGCTCGCTCGCCGCGATGGCGGAGGACAGCGAGTCGGCCGCCAGCCAGCAGAGTCTGGAGCTCGACGACCAAGACACCTGCGGGATCGACGGAGACAATGAGGAGGAGACGGAGCACGCCCGCGGGTAGGGGAGCCGGGCGGGGCGCCGGGCCGGGGCGGCCGCCAGAGCTGCCCGTGCCCAGCTTGGCCGAGGCTCGGGCGGCCGGGCGGGTGTGTGCGTGTGCGCGTGTGTGTGTGTGTGTGTGTGTGTGTGTGTGCGCGCTTGTGTCTCCGTGTGTGCCTCCCGGCCCCACCCCCACCTCCTCCGCAGTCCTTGCTGCAGCGGGGGGGGGTCTCTCCTTGGGTCCCTGGGCCGGGCCGAGCCCAGAGAGACGGCCGTGGCTGTGACGGTGGCCGCGGCCAGCGCGTTGCGAACGAACGTGTCGGCTGCGGGGGAGGGCGAGCTGTCTAATGTGCATTTGCTTGCCTGGTGCGCTGCACTGGCCCCGGACTATTGTGCCCAGCTAGCCCTCCCGGGGCTGCCTGGCTTTCACCCCCATGGAAGCCAATCCTCGGCTCCTGGAGGCGTGCGTACAGATGCATGTGTGAGTATGTGCATGTGTGTGTGCATGCATGGGGTGGGGTGCGGATGGGAGACACACCGCTGTCACCCAGCTGACTGCAGAGCCTTTCTTCCTGCCTTGGCTCCGGAATGGAAGCTGCCTCTCTGGCTGCCCCGGGGCCGGTGGGGCTCAGGTCCGGGATTCTTTCCTGTGCCCTGGGAAGGGGGGGGGGTGTCTGGCTGGGCGTCTTTATCCATCCCCCGGGAAGGTGGGGGTTGGGGGAAGGTTGCTTGCTGCAGCTCCCAGCATGTGATTCTGTTCCTGGGAACTGAAGGCAAAAAAGAAAGATAGAAAGGAGGAGGATGGAGAGAGAGACCGAAAATGAGAATGAGAATGAATCAAGCCCATTTCCTTTGTGGTCAGCCCCTCTCTTCGATTCTGCTGCAAACGCCTTATTTGTAATGAATCGTCCATATACTCTTCCTCGTTGCTTTCCCCAATTCTCTTACCCCTCACCCTCAAACCTTGGTGTCTTATTGTTTTAGGCTTTTGGCTGGAGGTGAACCATAGAAAGTTCTACCTTCTTTGACAATGGTGAAGTACCCCCACCCAGAAGCAGCAGCCCCAAGGGTCGTGGGGAAAGATGCTGCCGGTTTGCTGGCTAAGTCCTTGAACCAGGGGTCAGTCAATCAGTCAGTCAACAAGCATTGAATTAAGCTCTCTGAGACAGGCTCTTAAGTGCTATGGATACAAAGAAAGCAGTGCCTGGATCCTACGTATTTCCCTCCCAGAAAATGCTTCAGTCTTTAAATTACCCATTCTGCCCTTCTTCCTAGGACACTCTGAGCTTGCCTTTTGAACAGTGCAGGCTTGCATTGTGGAGCCTGTCTGTGCATAGATATATTTAGTTAGGGTAGGCCCTTCTCACCTAATTTAAGCTGTCTTTAGAAGAAGGTTTTCTCTCTTGTGGGCACCTCCCACAGACTTCACCATATCCTGCTTACAAAGCTTGTACTTGGTATCAACAGTCAAAGGGTGTAAAGTATTTAATACTTGATCAGAACTCTGCTTTTTCTCTTTAACTTTCCTCCTGTGGCCCCGTAGATGTAATTTCCTCTTCTTTTTTCCTATGAGAGACCAAATTGTTTCAGGTTAGACACAGACCGGATGTTTGAATAGGTCTGTTTTCTGAGGCAAGCTGATAGAGCAATTTGACACGAGAATCAGGGGTGAGGGTGGTGGTCTTAAATGTATTGCATTTCTCTGGAAGGCAGGGAACAATTACTGTTGCACCTAGAAGTGAGATTTTGTGAACCAATATGACGAATGTGGAAGTGGGTCAGCTTGAAAAATATGTTCCAGAAGTCTTAGAGGTGGTTTTCGGATTCTCCTGCTACACAGGCTTCTCCAAATGTTTGATGCTTTTGTGTGTGTATTGGAGGGGAGGGAATCTACGTGCCATTTTACTGTCTGCTGTCTAAGGTTTGCTTAGACAAAGTGAGGCCTGAACATTTAGATGTCTATAAAATGCAAAATGAAAAATTCAGGAGAAACTGACAAGTGTGTCTATCTCCTCCTCTTTGGGTTTTGTGTTTGGCAAGGTGGTGTCTAACATAACTGTTACGAAGTCCATAAAATTTTTGTTTCTAAGACAGGGAAGGAAATGCTGTGGTGATCCTGAGTCTGGTTACACTTATGAAGTAATGGGAATTCGCTTATGATGGCTACCTACAAATAAATAGCCATATGGAAACAGTAAGTTGTGGGAGCCTAAAGTCAATGCTGTGGCAATAACCATTCATTACAGAGGACTTTTCTTCTCTCTCTTGGCTCACTTGGAGTCTCCTTTTTAATATTCTTCTGTTCATCTCTTGGCTGTGCTTTAATTGATATTTTAGGCAGGGTGTTTGTCTGCTTTAGGACTGTTTACCTAGGTCCTCCTTTCTGCTTGCACAACCCTTGGTCTTGGTACCAGGGGTGCCAAGGATTACCCATCTGTGTGCCGATTGATAAATTACTTTCTTGCTTCCTTCCCTGCCCACACCCCCACCCCTACCCCAGTTCTGGAATCATTGTCATGGACTTGCGGAGGGTCTCAGAGCAATCTGTTAAAAATTCTGAGTAGTTCTTCAAGCAGGATCTTTCAGTATACCTCACTGATTAATAAAAATGAAGGAATGCCAAGGAGACTAACAACTTTTAACGGAGAGCTGTTAAGGTAGCCGTATCAGTCACTAGTGGAAAAAATAGAATTGAGATAATTAGTTGCTAGCCTATTAAGGTATGAGATGTTGGGTAAAATTCTGCTCTTTTTGTACCCTTTTGGGAGGGGAGTGTGAAAGTCCCTGGGCCTAGGTTCCCTCATTTGCACAACATTGAGGCTGGACTAGATGGCCACTAGCACAAGGATTTATTTAGTGCTTAAGGTTCCCCTAGCATTTCCTTTCTGATCCAGTGAGCTAGAAAATAGCACAAGAATTATTTAACCCTCCCCCCCATTTTACTTTTGAAGAAAATGAGTTGTCCCTATTCAATCAGCTGGTAAAGCAGGAGATCTAGAGTAGCAGCACATAACAATGTATAGCTTTGCATAGTGGAATGAATGCCCAATTTGAAGTCAGAGGGCCTGGGTTCAAATCCCCACACTGCTTTCCAGCTGAAGCGCTGAACTGCTCTGAAATGAGAGTGTTGGCTTAGATAACATTTAAACTCCCTCTTGGTCTAAGCCTGTCATCCTGTGATTTCATTTGAGCCTCATGACCAGTCCTGTGAAGGTATTCCATATTTATTATAGGTGTTATCCCCATGTGTGGTTCGAGGAGGTAAAGTAAATTTACCTGTAAACATTTCATAATTCCTTCATGTACTCTAGGCCTCAGCCACAATTTTTTTTAAAAAACCACATTTTTAGTTATCTCACAGAAAGTCTATAAAAACAGGAGAAAAGCAACATCTGTGACATATAAATATTCATATGTATGTATACTTTATATATAAAGTAGGTATTTACAGTAAAATACCCAGCTAATAAGAATATGTCATGCTTTAAGGTTTGCAAAGCTTTACGTGTTATCTCAGATGAGGCTCACAAGCACCACATGTAACAGCTGAGGAAACTGAGTCTGAAAGAGATTAAGTGACTTGCCCAGGATCATAGGGCTAGTAAACGTCTGGATGCGGATTTGAACTCAGTTCTTCCTAACTCCAGATTCTGTTTCTTCTCCCATACCAAGGTATCTGTGACATCCACAACTCTTTCACTTCTAAGAGTTTAAGTGGAAAATAGTTCATGGGAGTAGTTTTCTTTCATCTGGCAATAATACTTACACTACTTTTAAGTAAAAATTTAAGATTTTCTTTCAAATTGGCTCGAGGTGTGAGACTAAAAGATGGGACAATCTTTTATAGTTACTCTTCATTCTCCATCAGCTCCAGAAAGCAACCAATAGTGAGCCTTGGGCGCTGGTTAGAAGTAAATGGTTCACCTTCTTGGGGTGAGTTCTCTGAGGCTGGTGTGTTGGGGCAGAGGAGTCATTTGCTAAGTGGAATCCTTGTGGCCTGGAATTATTCAATCACCTCCTGAGCTTTTATTTTCTGATACTTTATGGCACATGAAAGCAGTGTCTTAAATTAGAAGAAAATATGCAGTGGAAATTTTAAATTTATATGCCACAGATGTTCCTTTTCTCCTATTTTTATAGACTTTCTGTGAGATAACTAAAAATGTGTGTTTTTTTTAAAATTGTGGCTGAGGCCTAGAGTACATGAATGAATTATGAAATATTTATAGGATCTTTTCCAGTGAACAATATGGCTCTCTCCAGTAAGTTGAAACCCACAGTAGAGTTATAAAATACTTGAATCGAACTATTTCAGGGGCCTTGTTTTCCACAGAAAATGTGGTTTTACATAGCTTTGGCCCATCTAAATACTCTGGTAGCATACTACAATAAAATCTCGCTAATTAAAGCTAGATTGGCAACAGGCCAGTCTGAATTAGTGAAACTCAGCCCTTTGCAAACTGGCTTTTGACCTCATCATTCAACTAAAACAGCTTTCTGCAGAAGTTCCCAATACTCTCTTAATTTCTATATCTGATTTTTTTTTTCTCAGTGCTCATCCTTCTTGACCTCAAAGAAGTGTTTGACCCTGGTGATCCCCCTCTCCTGGCTACTCTTTTCATCTCTGGGTTTTCATGTCACTGCTCTCCCTTGGTTCTCTTTCTACCTGAGAGCTCCTTCTCAGTCTTCTTGGATGGGTCATCATTCGTATTTCATCCCCTAACTGGGTCCTTAGCACATAGTAGGCACTTAATAAATGCTTTTTGTCTTACTGGACGTGCCCCAGCGTTTTGTCTTGAACCCTCTTCTCTTATCTCATCATAATTCTGTTGGTGACTTCATCAGCTCCCATTGGTTCCATTATTAACTGTAGACCTTATCCTTTATGCCCAGCCCTAGTCTGTCTCTTGAGTGCCAATCCCACATCACCACTTCCCCGTTGGACTTTTTAAAACTGTGTTGAAAACCCAACCTGTCCAGTCAGCAAGCCTTTGTTTACGTACCTACTCTGTGTAAGGCACTGTGCTAAGTGTTGGGATTACAAAGAAAGACTTGGGCGGGGTCGAGGGAGGGGAGGCCTGCCATCAAGGAGCTCACAGTCTCAGGGGGCAGTTGTATAGGAACAAGAGATAGCCTAAATTGGAGATACTCTCAGAGGGAGGGGCTTCATGCAGAAGGTGGGACTTGAGCAGAGACTGGCAGAAGCCTGGAGGCAGAGATGGCCATAACAGAGCTTCCTCTCCTTTCTCAACAGCTACCCCTCTTCCAGACTTCCCCATTTTTGTCAAGCTTTATCACCTAGGTGTGCAACAGACTTTTCTTGTTTTTGCTTAGCCCACAAATCTAAATAAGCAGGGTGCCAAATCTCATTTATTCTCCTTTCATGACAATGTTTACATTGCCCTTCTTTCCACTCCCAAAGCCACCCAGTCCCTCATCACCTCTCACCTGGGTGGTTGTAAACAATCTTCTAATTGGTCTTCCTAAAGTGTCAGTCTCTCCCTTTCCCAGTCTGTTCTCCATTTGGCTGCCAAATGATGTTTCTAAAGCTCAGGCCTAACTATAACATTCCCTTTCTTAAACTCCAGTGGCTCCTTCTTACCTCTATGATCAAATAGATGCCTTTCTCAAGTCGTCGTTTCAGCCTTATTATACATGATTCCCCTCTGTGTACTTTTAAGTGGAGCCAAATGGACCTGCTTGCTGCTGCTCACACCTGAGATTCCATCTCTCCTCTCAGTCTTTGCCCAGAAATGCAATGTTTCCATACTTCCATGTTAGAATACTTAGTTTCCTTCAAAAGCACCACCTGTTTTCTTCCCAAATTATTTTGTTGGAATGTAAACTCAGGCATATTGTGTCCTTTTATCCTCTATGCCTGCCTGGAACATAGTAGGTACTTTAATAAATGCTTGTTGATAGATCTTAGGCGATGTGAGGATTAGGCTGAAGAGACTGGAGATGTTTGATTAGTTTAAGATTTAGTCTGGGAAAGGGCATGTTGGCTGTCCTCGATTGGATGTTTGGTTTGTTCTCGGAGTCTGTCGGTGGAGGCAGATCTAGTCTTGATGGAATAAAGCATTTCCTAACAATTAGTGTTATCCCAAAGTGAGATGGGCTTTCTTTAGAAGCTGCAATCCTTGTCATTATCATCAACATCGTCATCACCATTTTCATCCTCATTAGTGGTTTTATTTATTTATATAGTTATATATATATGTATATATATATATACACACACACATATTTATATTTATACAGCTTTATTTATTTATATAACATCTATATAGCTCTTTAAGGTTCAAGGAACATTTTGTGTGCATTATCTCTGATCCTCACAACAACCCTGAGAGATGGGGGCCATTTTGCAGTTGAAAAAACTGAGGGCAAGAGAGGTTAATGATTTGCCCAGGGTCACGCACAAGTGTATGAGTCAGGATTTGAATTTGGGTCTTCCTTTGAGCAAAAGCTGCATTGACATTGGTGTGGTACATTGCAGTAGGGATTAGTTGTTCCTACATGAGCTAGATGAGATGGCCTTCGAGGTTTCCCTTCCGGTGTGTGTTTAAGTTTATGATGATTAGAATTAGCCTAACAAAGTGTTGTTTGTTTTGAGAAATGGTTGGTAGCTAAAATATCCGTGGGTTTTGTATACTGCCTCAACATAGGTGCTTCTAAAGTCCTGGAGGGTTGCTTGAATACCGTTCTTCCATAACTTAGACATTTCACAGCAAGCTTGTTTGCATGAATAATTTGATGAGCCCGTCCTTTCTCCCCAGACCATGCTGAGCTAACTGTCAGCCAAGCCCCCATTTGGCTCACCACCAATAAGGAATGAGCTGGGTTCACAGTAAGGAGGTTTTGACCTGCTATTAGACCCGAAGTGGCCAGAGTATTGAGATTGGCAGCGTTCTAGATGGTCAGATGATTCCCTCTGTGTTCCGTGATTTGTGCAAGAGAATATACCATATTATTGGTATCAGCATCCTTAATTCACTTTTATTTTTGTGGGTTACAAATGCCCTGCTATTCTGTTTCCTGTTGGAAAGAATAATGTTTCTAAAATCATTAAGAAGAAATCAAGATGTTTAAGAGAAGAGGGACGTTTTTGGAGAATTAGTATCATTGATCATTTCTTTCTTTTCCATTTGCAAAGCATTTTATTACCTTCCTCTTCTGTAACTTTTCGGCGCCATGGTATCATGCTTTATACTCTTCTCTATAATGGAGATCATGATCTTTACCCCCAAACCCAGGCCTCTTTCTTACTTCCTTATTTCTGTCAGGGGCTGCAGTCAAAGTGACCCCCCCCTTGCAGTGCCCCATACTGATTTCATTTCTAACCACCACACCTTTGCCTTGTCATCGGTGCTTTATGGAACACTTGGCCTCCTTCCATAGACTTTTCTGGATGGCCCTGGTCATTGATAAGCTCCCACCCCTATGCGTGTACATTTATTGGAGTTGTGTATATCCTGCTTTTACTTGTTTGTGAAATGCAAGTTTCTTGATGGCAGGATTGTCTCACTTATACCTGTATCTCCATTGCCTAGCAATCAACTGAGAAACAGTTTATTAATTTCGCTGAGGATACAAAGACAAAAACAAAATATTCCCAACTTTATGAAACTTACATTCAAGTTGGGGGAATTTAACATTCACAGATAAGTGAATATGGGGTGTATACCATAAATTCTTAGGGGTGTGTGTGTGTGTGTGTGTGTGTGTGTGTACACATTACCTAGAGCTATCATCAAGAAAGGCCTCCAGCAAGGAGATGGCATTTGGGGCTCTTCCTTGAAGAGAGGTAGCTGTTCCAAGAAACTGCCAGAGGAGGAGAGCTTTATTGTAATGAAACTGCCAAGTCCCCAGAGTCCTGGATGGGGATAGCGGCCGGGCAGGGGTGTTGGGATTGGGGAAGGTTGTATGCTTGCTAGTTTGGCTGGAGTTTGAGTGTAGGGGTGGAGTAATGTGAAATTAACCTAGAAAGATAAGGTTATTGATCTAGAGCTAACAGGGAACCATGAGCTTCACGGAGAAGTAAATTGTCGCACAGGGCAGCCCACTCTGGCGTTCTAGGCAGGATTTGAATCAAGTTCCTCTCCCACTCAGCTGGAGCTCTTTCCCCTGTGAACAAGACCTAGATTCTAGTACAGAGTAAGTGATTAACCAATTCTTACTGGTTGATCTGAAAAGGCAAAGAATGGAACTCCCTTAACTGTATGCCGAAGAGGAAACCAGTGACGGTCATAACCACTGCTCTGATCTCTTCCTGGCCCTGCCCTCGGGGGCTCCTAATTTCCTAAACAAAATGTGTATCTTATACCCTGGGAGTTCACTGTACTCGGCCTTCTCTTGAAAAGTTGTTTTTGGAGGGCTGGAAAGAGAAGCAGCTAACTGAAGTTTTCTGAGACTAGAAACAGTAAACATTTGAGTAAAAACACTGGTAAAATAAATTCACAGTGGCCAATAAGCAACAAAGTGTTCCCTGGGGCACTTTGATACAAGGGAGGCTGAACATTGGAGCAGTACTCCCTGTAGCTGCAAGAAGCTTGTAAATCTCCCCTAAACATTTTTCTTAGCTCTGTAATTTGGTATAAGACTTGAATTCTTTAAAAAGTGAAAATATGTAGACATCAGTACACTTGTAATACCGTACTTACACACGACTATATGTATGGATTTGTTTGTATAAATTTACTTGTATATGTGATTTATGTGCACAACCGGTATTTATGTGTGTATGTATTGACGTGTGTGTGTGTGTGTGTGTATACATGCCTGTGCCTGTGTGCTTGTGTGAGTATGTGAATGATGTATTAGTATTAACAAGACTGTCTTTAAGTCAACTGTATGGAATCCGTGGGAAAATGTAAGGATTTGATTGGCTCAGCAGATTTATCTAACTACACAAAAATTCAAAGGGGAGTATCAAACTTCCCAGGCTGAAATTTGATCTGTTAACACCTTAACAAATTTAAATGGGTAAGTCTTGAAGGGCAGGAGGAAGGATTAACAATCCCTTCACTCAGGGAAGCCCCTACATTCCAGAAATGCATTTTGAAAAATGCCAGGGATGGGACCAGGATTTACATATACAGTGACTGGGATAGGGTACTGGTGCTGGCTTATTCTAACTAACAATGAGTCAACTTTTTCCAGAGCTGAATTGGCTAGCAGAATTGTTTAGGATTTAGAAAATTGTTTCTAAATAATATTTGGTGGGGTGGCTAGGTGGAGCAGTGAATAGAGTACTGGCCCTGGAGTCAGGAGCACCTGAGTTCAAATCCAGCTTCAGATGCTTAACACACACAAAAACCCACTAGCTGTTTAACCTTGGGCAAGTCACTTAACCCCAGTTGCCCTACCTTCCCCCTCCAAAAAAAGAAAACAATAATATTGGGGGGGGGGGGGGCTGTGGTTTAATTTCATCAAGTTAAGGGACTCGTAATGTAAAAATCCCCTTACTCTATAATTTATTGCCTTGGAAAGTTACCTGGGGGCCTGACAGATTAGCTGACTTATCTAGGGTCCTATAGGTGGCAATATTATGGCGGAACCAAAACTTTATATTCTCATCTTTTTGGTTTGGGTGATTTTCTTCATCCCAAGATATTCTAAGTAATTTTTTTTTAGCTAAAATGCAAACATAACACCCAAACCACCCCGTCTACTACCCTTTATGACTTCCCCTATATGTTGTGAGTCAGGCACTGTGCTAAGTGCTGAAGTTACAAAGAAAGGCAGAAACAAGCCCTACCCTAAGACATTCCTGTGGTATAAATGGGAGGTAATCTCAGAGGGGGGGAGATCAGGAAAGACCTCCTGCAGAAGAAGGAATTTGAACTGAGTCTTGAAGGAAGCCAGGAGGCCATGGTGAGGAGGGAGAAGAATTCTAGGTAGGGGGGAAAGCCAATGAAAAGGCACCAACTCAGGAGGGTGGAGGGCTCCGTTAGCAAGGAACATGGTCAATGGTGATGGATGTCAGGGTCAGTGGAAAGGTGAGGAGTGAAGTGTAAAAAGCCTGGAAAGGTAGGAAGAGGAGGTATCTTAAAGGGCTTTAATTGTCAAACAAAAGACTTTGTATTTGATTCTAGAGATCATTGGGAGCCACTGGAGTTTTTTAGAGTGAGGGAGAGGATGTGTCATAGCCTTATTAGATGGCCTCAATAGCCCCTTAACAGGTAGGGATTAGTTTTATTTCACAGATAGGCAGACATCGAATCACAGATGCTCAACATCCCACACCTAGTCAGTGGTAACCTGGGCCATCCCTTGACTCACTTCTTAAAGAAGCCTATTCACTGAATGGGTGTTACCTCCTCTAAGTGAGAACCTGAAAAGGCCTTAGCCTAAAGGAGGCAGGGTCTCCCATTGCATCCTGAGCCATCTCCAGTCTGTCCTCATGAATATCAGGCAACTGGACCCAGATGGCTCTGGAGGAGAAAGTGAGGCTAGTCACCTTGCACAGCCCTCCCTCCCTGAAATCAAAGTCAATTTCAAGTCAGGTCATCATTTCCTTGATGTGATGGCTCTCTTCGGAAATGAAGGACCAACACTACAAGTCAGTGGCAGAACTGGCACTCAAGGCCGCTTCCTCTGACTGTACACCTAAGTTTCTTCCTTAGCATCTTGAAATCAAAGCTCTGGGTTATCAGAATATGTGTAGTACAAGCAAAAGGGTTAAAATCTTTGAAGGACATAGCTGGGGGCTGGAAATTTTTTCCAGTAAAAACTCAAGGAAAAAAATCTTGGCAGTGAATCAGGCCATTGATGAAATAAACAAGTTTTGTTTTTAAATGAAACCCCAAGAATGAGGCCCTGTGACTCAGAGCTTCCCAGGAGGGATTTTATTGCATTCAGATCAATACTGCCTAGAGAAAAGAAAGCTAACTAAACATGATTAGTCAATGAGTAACCTGGGAGAAAAGGGAGCCACATGAGCCAGAATAGACTGATAAGATACACTTGGTTTTTTTTTTTCTCTTAAAATACCCTTCTGCCAGGTACCTTAGAACATTTGATGAGCTAGAACCCTGGAGTGGAAAGAATGTTAGCTAAGAGTTAGGAGATGTGGCATCCAGTCCTAGGTAGAGGAGATTTGGCCAAGCCACTTCATATTTCTCTGACCCTGTTTCCTTATCTAGAAGATACACAGGCTCCCTTCTGTTTTGGGGGCTTCATGCTGGGGTGCACATGGTTTCCAATAGGGACTGGCTCAGAGCGAGTAAATATTTGGACTTGGTTAAGAGACAAGCGATGTGTTGGGGGGTGGGGGGGAATGTAATGGTATGAAGGGTTGGAGAGGTCTTGTGAGCTTGGCAACTAGGTGGGCTAGAGCAAGCAGAACACTGAATGTGACCAGTCAGATTAAAATAGAATTGGGAAATAGTTAACAAAAGAAATAAAAATATGATAGAACATTTGTTGTTGTCTGGTCCTGTCCAACTCTTCTCGACCCCATTTGGGGTTTTCTTGGCAAAGATACTGGAGTGGTTGGCCTTTTCTTCTCTGGCTCATTTTGCGAATGAGGAAACCATAGATAATATTAATACGTGGTTTTCTAAGTCACTGTGTGACTGGCAGGGATCCTTACATGTGGCATAGTAGCATCATTTCTATTTGAGTTTGATGTCAGTTTTAGAGGAGCAGGAATTCTTAATCTTTTTTGCATCACGGATCTCTTTGGAAACTGCTTCACAGAATAATGTTCTTAAATACATAAAATAAGATATGTAAGACTTTAAAAGAAGCTAATTATGTGGAAATAGTTATTAAAATATGAACGAAAAAAAGGTCATGAAACCCAGGTTAAGAACCCCTGGGATAGAGTTACTAGGCTTGGAGTCAGGGAGACCCAAATTCAAATCCAGCATCAGGCATTTTTAATAGCTGTGTGGCCAGGGACAGATAATTTAACCTGTTTGTCTTAGTTTCTTTGGCTGTAAAATGGGGATAATAAGAGCACCTTCCTCAGAGTTCTTCTGAGTATCTAAGGGATGTTTGTACAAGTGCTTAGCACAGTACTTGGCACATAGTAGGCAGTATATAAATGAGGAAACTCCCTCTACCAAAGGAAGACAGATGGGCACCTTCTCCCCCTCTCAGAGAGTCACCTGGGAGCAGTGCCCAGGGTCACCAAGCCAGTTTGTGTTGGTCTGGATTTGAAGCCTAGCTCCCGGGCCAACTCTGTCCAGTATGCCTCTATATCACATGCGCAACAGATAACAGATGGACAAGTCAGTGTTCCACAGGTGTACAACAACTAACTCTAACTTGGCAGTTTCAGAATTCCTTTATACCCTTAAAAACTGTCGCGGACTCCCCCCTACGCCAAGTAGTTTTTGTGTGGATTATGAAAATGAAAACATCATTATTATAAAAAAAAGTTTTGACATTGCAGACCTCTGTAAAGAGTCTCAGGAACTTTGGGGGGTGAGGGGGGGTCCCTGGACCGCAATTTGAGAACCTCTAGTCTGGGGGAAGACCCTAGCTCATTGAGTGGGTCCCCGTGAAAGATTTATGGGAAGGCATAGACAAGATGAGATCACAGATAGACGTGGCATCAAATTGTGAGAATGTTGCTTTGCCTTTCAGTACAGATGGTAGGGGTCTTCGACCAGGATGTGAACTCCTTGAGAGTAAGAACTTGTCTTATTGTGTCCTACATGAGGTACTCTGGCCACCATTGGCTCCCAATACATATTTACTTATATTTATTTATCACTCCTAATTCCAATAAGAAATCTAATATTGTTTCTTCCCTTCCTTTCTTCCTTCCTTCCCCTTTACTCCTTCCCCTCCCAGCCCTTCACCTCCTATCCCCCTGTTTCTTTCTCTCCTCAAGGACAATCAGTTGTTCTTAGAATGTTAAATCCAAATAGGAAGCAACTTGGTCTGCCTTGTGTTCTAACACCTCACCCAGAGCCTTGCCCTAGTCATGTGAATGCTTCAGAAATAGTCATTAGGGACGACAACAACTTCTGCTCCTCTTCATCAGCCTTTATAGGAAGAGTGGCCTGCCTGAGCACCAGAGGAACCAGTTCTCATTGGTTTCACTGACAAAAATGTTTTTTTTTAATATACAAAAAAATGTTTGCTTTGAATTGATTGGAGTTCTTCAGTTATATTATGATTTTGGGCTCTTCAAAGGACACTGCTTTTAATGATTGGATACAATTTGTAGTGGTAATTTCATCCTTCCCTGGTTATTTCCTGGTCCTCAGATCATGCTTTAATGAGCCCCATGCAGCCCTAGGGCCATGGGTTTACCACTCTGGCTTTTTAGGAATCGAGAGTAGGAGCTTGATAAACCTTTACTTAATAACAATCACCACCAACATTTGTAGAGCTTTTTAAGGTTTGCAGAGCACCTTTACAGATGTATTTGAGCCTTACAATTCTAAGTGTGCTATAGAAGTGGTATCTCCCATTTTATAGATGAGAAATCTGAGGCTCACAGAGGTTTTTGGATTCCCAAGGCTCATGATGTGATTTGGGGTTGCCGGAAACCCTAAAATGTCAGGGAGTAGAGGACCATTAGCCTGGAATGAATTCCCCCACTCAGATGTTCCTCCAGTCCCGTGACAAGCTTTATTGTAATGCCAATAGTATCCACCAACATTCTTAGGGAATTTGCAACCTAATGGGGGTTAGACAAAAGCTTATACCAAAGGGATAGTGAAAGGATCTGGATGGGATTTAGGAGGCCAGGGGTGGGCCAGGTACAAACCATGAAAGGACTAAATAGGCTAATTAGGTGATCTAGGTGGGATTAAGGAGTGGTCTAGTATGCCAGTAGGCTGGGGTGGGCCCTAAGCCACAGTGAAAGGAATGTCAGATAAACTAATTAGGTGATCTAGGTGGGCTGGAGTGGGCCAGGTGCCTTGGGGGGAGGCACTAGTGATCTGGGCTACAGAAGATACTTGGGAAAATTCAGAGACTAGGAAGCTTTCAAAAAATGGTCTTTTCCTTTTAGGGGTTCCAGGTCCCATCAGTCACACAGCAAGAGTCTGAAGTGGAATGTAAATCTAGGCTTTCCTCACTCCAAGGCCAGCATCCTATCCATGCTTGCCATTTTAAGAATCCAATCAAGGCTTTGCTGCTCTCCTACGTCTGGGAGAGTTATCCTTTCACTCATAGAAGTTCTGTGTATATCTCCCCAGTAGGAGGGAGACGCCTTCCACTGGCAGCTGCTCTCCCTTGTTTCTTGCTCTCTTGGCTGGCTTTGCTAAAGTTCAGGGCGCCAAAGAGCTAAATCATTTGTAAAAACTTGATCTAGTCCAGTTGAGAAATTGTTATTAAAGGTTACCCTTTTAGAGTGAAGACTGTCAGCCATAAATAGAGCCTTCAAAGGTGCCAGCGCTGCCGCCCCTGCTGCCCTCTCTTCCTCCTCCCTCTCTCCTCCTCCTTCTCCTGCCCCTCCCCTCCTTCTCCTCCTTCTCCATTTTCAAAGTGATAGAAATAAAAACCTGCTAAAGCTATTACTGCTATTCTTTTGAATCAATTACAGATGTCTAGGGACAGATAGCTCTGGGAGGGGTTGTTTTAACCTGGTTTTTCTGGTTACTTTAACTTAGGGACCTGTAAACCTAACCCTGAGGCCATTCTGGTCTTATTTGATACTTGTACCTACACTTCATGTCTCTAGGTTGCCTTGTGGTGACTTTTATTTCATGTCAGTGGCATTTTTTACTATCATGTGTGTGTGGCCGGGTGTGGGGGAGCATGGGAGTGGTGGTGGTGAGGAGAAGAGTTAACCTCATTTTATAGATCAGGAAACCCACAGCCGTGCTTTCTGATGGGGCCACAAATGGAGTGAACTACAGATCTGGGATTCAAACTTCCAAGCCCCTGGCTTTTGTTTCATTCACTGGGCCACACCTATCCTAGGCTTCTTCTGTAACTAAAGCTGTCTGCTTTCAAAGAAAAACAAAGACAGAACTGATTAGGGAAATATGATCTCTTAGCTTGTGCCCAACTACTGTGCCCAAGCCCTTTTTCCTAAGAATCAGTGTGCCAGGTATAAGGGAACCATACAAATGAAGAGGTTAGGGTTAGGGTTGCTCTGGAGACCCCAAAATACCAACACGCCAGGTCCTGCCAAATGAATTTGACTCAAGTCTTCTCAGCAAAGAAAAGTAAAGTTTATTAATAGCTCATTGAAAATTTGCCATATGAGGTAGACTCGTAGGGAGCCTAGGTATCTAGATGATGCTTACATTAGGTAAGTAGGACAGAGTAAGTCTGACTCAGAGTAGAAGTCTGTGCTACATCATTCTATGGTGCTCTCACACCACATGGAGGGAGGATGAGGTCTGATGTACAGAGGAATCTAGGGGTGGTCTAGAGGAGGAGTCAATGAGGTCAGACTCCATTAATGAGTTTGGGGAGGGTCTTCAGGAGGAGTTAATGAGGTCAATGCAAGGGTGGATTGATACTTTGATAGGCTGGTGGATGGGAAAGTAGATGGACAATGGAGGGCTAGGCTAGTAACAGAGGTTTAGGCCTAGCCACAATGAAACACTTAATGGCCTCTGCAAATGCCTTGTCAAGTGGGAAGATTTAATCAGACTTCAAGGAGTTTCCCAGGGCCTGCACCTCATCACTAGGCACTGTACTAAGTACTGGGATATCAAAAGAGATACAAAACCTGCCCTCAAGTAGCTTAAGTCTAATAGGGGAGACCACATGCAAACAAATACATAAAAAGCAAACTCTATGCAAACTCTATAAACGGGAGGGAAAACACAATTGTTTTTACACTTAGAATTTCAAAACTGGTGAAATTCAGTAATAAGTGTTGAGTTCCGTGCCTAGGATAGCTTGTTTTAGGGTTTTAAGGTTAGCATACAGTAACACTGTTAGGTAGGCACTATGAAGCATATTATCATTCCCATTTTACAGGTAAAGATACTGAAGTGAGTCACATGACTAGTAGGCTTCGAAGACTGGACTGAAGAGAAGAAAGGGCTTCTGGCCACCAGGCCAGTGCTTACCTTGCTGTGCAAGGCTCTGTGCTAGGCACTATAGGAGGGAGAAGAGGGGAGAGGAAGAGTAGTATAAGTCTTAGGCCCTAAGACATGGGCCCTGCCCTCAAGAAATCATAACCTGAGTGTTAGAGAAAGGAAGTATATGTGTAGTGGGGGAATACAGGGCAGGAACCGTCCCCAAACAGACAGATAATTGGAAGCAACCTAGTCAAATCAAAAAGTATTTTTTAAGAACTTACTGTGGGGCATCATATTAAGCTTGAAGTGGAAATAAAAACAGATCCTGCCCTAAAGAAACTGATATTCTGAAGGAGAAAGATTGCACATAAAAGGAAGCTGGAAAGGGTTGGTGTGAGAAATGAAGGTAACCCTGTGGGGCATGGTAAAGTCTGGAGAGGAATGTCCTGGAGGGCAGCCTGGAGAGGAATAAAGATCTGGTTGGTCTGACATCCTCCTTAAAAAGTCTGGGCTGAGAGGAACCAGCCCATCAGAGGGAGAGGCCTCAGGGTGGAGGGTTCCACCCCACATGTGTGAAGTCCTGGGGTGGAGTGAACTCCCTGGATGAAGAGGTTTCACTGGCATAGGTAGAGTAAGTCTAGAGTCCAGGAGTACAGGCTGAAGAAGAATAAAAAAACCACACCCAAAAGAGGAATGAAACCAAAAATGATGTAGTTAGGGTTAGGGTTGCTGGAGACCCCAAAATACCAACATGCTGGGTCCTGCCCATTGAATTAGACTCAAGTCTTCTCTCAGCCAAAGAAAAGCGAAGTTTATTATAAGTTCGCCTGTATTGGACACAGAGCAAATGTGTACTCGAAAATTCTATGGTGCTCTCACACACATGGAGGCAAGATGGGGTCTTATATACAGAAAGGTTGTGGGAAGAATCTAGGGGTGATGTAGGGGAGGAGTTTGAGGAGGGTCTTCAGGAGGAGTCAGATGAGGTCAGACTCCAATAATGAGTTTGGGGAGGGTCTTCAGGAAGAGTTAATGAGGTCAGATAACAGTTGATTTGGGTATAGATATTTTGATAGGCTCAAGGGTGGGAAGTAGGGCTAGGGCTAGTAAGAGTAAGAGATTTGGGCCTAGCTATAATGAAAGGCTTATGGACTCATGCAAATGCCTCAAGTGAGAAGATTCAATCAGAGTTCAAGGGGGGTTCCCAGAGTCTTCACCTCATCATTAACTGGCCTGGGCATCCTCCTTAAAATGGAGATTCTCAGAGGAACCAGCCAGAAGAACGAAAGGCACCAAAATGCAACTAGTCTAATGATCTGTGTGATGGTTTTGTGGTCTGAATCTATTGGAGGGACAACTAGTAATAATGAAGTCTCTGAACTATCCAAATACAGTGAATAAATCAAGCAAGCAAGCATTGATTACTGTCTACCTTGGGAGAGGTGGTATGGTACTTCTGAGTATTGGGGATGCATATACAAAAGTGAAACCATCCCTGCCCTCAAAGGAGCTGATATTTTAACAGGGGAATGTAACATTCAGGGGCTTGGTAAGCAAGGAGCAGAGTTTTGGTCTAGGTCAAAAATTCTTAACAGAAGGTCCACAGAACCCAAGAAGAGATTTCAGGGGATCAATGAACTTTTCCAGGAAAAAATATAATTACTAATTTTTACTAACCTCTAACTCAAGGATTCTTAGCCTTTTTTATGTCATGAGCCCCTGTGATAATCTGGTGTAGCCTATGAGCCCCTTCTCAGAATGTTTTAAAATTATAATCAAATGCATGGAATTACAAAGGAAATGAATTGTATTGAAATACATTTATCAAAATAATTTTTTAAAGTTTATAGACCCCAAATTAAGAGCTCCTGCCTTGTCTAAAATTGAGCATTTCCTTCAATTATTTAAAAATATTATTCTGAGAGGAAGTTCATGTGCTTCACCAAACTACTGGTCCCAAAATAAGAATGAAAGGTTAAAGAAAGTCTAAAGGTGCAGGGCAAAGATGGCAAGATGCCGATGCTGGGTAGGTATGGTATCCTGGTGGTTGACTAGATGGGGATTTATGAAACATGGTTGGGACTGGCTAGATATAATGGGTTAGAATTTTCAGTCACCCACCAATTAGGAGAGCTCAGCTGCAGGGGGAGGTTCCAAAGGGAGGTAGGTTAGCTGGTCTTTGAAATGTGGTCCACCTTTTAATGTCTCTGTTCCTGGTGACATCTAAAGGGCAGGTGGAGAGATGCCTGCTCCAGGGATGCCCTGGCTTTTTGATAGACAGCTTTGTACATTAAGATTGGCACTAAAGAGACTTCCCTGCCACAAGCTAATCATTTCTTTAGTCACTTTGGTTTCTACTACTGTTGCAAATGTCAAAAGGGTTTTCCCCTTTTTTAGTAAGTTTTTTGGTTTGCCTGTATCAGTTTGAGGAAAATCTAATGGTATTAAGGGCTTTTTATTTTCAGGGAAATACCCTCCTTCTAGAACAGCGGTTCTCAACCTGTGGGCCTTGGGGGTTGAATGACTCTTTCACAGGAGTCACCTAAGACCATTGGAAAACACATATTTCCGATGGTCTTAGGAACCGAGACACCGCTCTTCTATCCATCTCCAGGCGGGTCTGCCCATATGCAGATACACCCACATACGAGTATTAAAGGGTCGTGGCATTAGGAAGGTTGAGAACCACTGTATCTAGAATGTTAGGAAGATATGGTTTCATAGGTGCCTTTGAGACTTCCTCTGGGACACTAGGCACAGTAGCAGGTTGGAATCATCTTACAATAAACTTGGTGTAGAGCCCTGGGGGTACTGCCTTGCAAATGCCTGGAGCATTTTCTCAGGAAGTTGACTAATCCATGTTCCAAGCATTCTGCATGCATGCTCCCAACCCTAGAAGAGGTGAATGAGTGAGTCTGGATAAAGCTTTTAACCTCCCTGAGCCTCAATCTTCTCATCTGTAAAATGAGGAGTTGAACTTGATAACTTCCTAAAGCTCTAAGGTCTTTTCTAGCTCTAAATCAGTGGTTCTCAACCTTCCTAATGCGGTGACCCTTTAATACTCATATGTGGGCATATCTGCATGTGGGCGGACCTGCTTGGAGACAGATAGAGGAGTGGTGTCTGGGGTTCCTAAGACCATTGGAAATATGTGTTTTCCTATGGTCTTAGGCAACCCCTGTGACCCCTGTGAATGGGTCATTCGACCCCCCAAAGGGCTGACGACCCACAGGTTGAGAACCCCTGCTCTAAATTATGACCCTATGAACAGTGCCATTTGGAGCCTACTGTCTTCTTGGTATGGCAAAGCTAATAAGATAGAATAAGCTCCATCTTATTTGAATTGGGCTGCCATTCACCCTGCCAACACCTGGGATTCTCATTCTGTCAGCTTACGTGGTGTTGGCTATCACTCCCAACTTTCTGTTAGGGCAAAGTTGTACGAGCATTCCTTTTGCACGCAGAAGGTGCTAAATAAATACTTATTGATTGATAGATTGCTGTATGCCTTTATCTAAATCATTGCTAAAAATGTTGAGAAAATGAGGCCATGGAAAGAGACTTATGACACCACAATAGAGATGTTTCTTGATATTGTTAGTGATCCATTCATCACCATTCTTGGGGTCTGTACCCTAAACCAGTTAAAAATCTACTAAACATACTATGACATAGTCCATACCTTTCTTTTTTCCATAAAGGTATTTTAGGAGACTTTCTCAATGCCGCATTGTAACCCAGGTATCATATTCCCCCAAACTGTCCCAGTCTAAGCGCTTTCTCTCAGAAAGGAAATGAGGTTTGTTTTATTGGAAAAGAGGACTTTCTTTGGAATCAGAGGATTTACTCTGTGTGACTTTGGGCAGCTTTTGTAAGCTCTCAGGGCCCCAGTTCCTCAAAGTAGAATGTGAGGGAGTCCAACTAGACTAGTTCAACCAGAGATCCTCTAGGGGCCCTTTTGGATCTAAATCTATGACTGTGACTCTCCTCACGCAGGGTGGTCCTTTGTAAATTCTCATAACCAATTCCTTTAACAAAAGCATTCTGGAATTTGCTGGATCACCAGCCTGTAGTTTAAGCAATCTTTGTACCCCCTTTTTAAAAACCAGAGCCCCTGAGCTGACCCGAGTCCAAGGTCTCAGAATATTTCCATGTATTTTTAAAGCTCCCTTGCTTACCAGTGGTCCCTGGGTAGATATGAAACAAAATCTCACTCCAGGCCTTTTTGCTCCAGGTTGTAGACAATTTGTGTCCTGCCAGAGCTGCCTTCCTGAATAGGGGATGGACCCCGTGTCCGGCAGTCAGGAGCGCAAGGGATGGTGGAGTCTGGTCTGCTGACCAGGGGTGAGGTGTCACGGTGCTGCCTTTCATCTTTCTCCCTCACGCCCCGCTGCCCCTTCCCCCCCCAACTTGGATTCTGGCTAGGAGGAGAGAACCAACTCCGGGTATGCTCATTATATATAAGCATGTGCCTGAAGAGCCAAAAGGGCTAGAAATTGCTTTCTTTAATATTTTAAGCATTCTTTCTGGTTTATATTCTTAATTTAGTTTACCTATAAAACATTTACTTAGCAAAACTGAACTTCTTATCTCCCCTCCCCTCCCTATTCAATTATCTTTATTGAAGTTTTATTATAATTGAAACATTTAAAAAGCTCTTTCTAGTTCTTATATCAAGTAAGCACTTCAGGGGTTTGGAGAAAATGAGATCATCTTTAGGAAAAATGGCTTTCATGGTAGGATGTTCTTAAATTTTGATTTATAGAAAAAATTATCGACTCTTATCATTAGCAAAAGATTTTCAGGCACTCATCACTTAGCGTAGTGCCTGGCATATAGTAGGCACTTAATACATGTTTACTGACTGGCACAGTATGCATTTATTCCTCATTTAAACTTTGTGAACTGTGGTGGTTTTTTTTTTCTTTTGGGGCAGTCTATTTAAACAAGTTCTTCACATCCCTATTCTGTTGTATCCCATAATTCTGGATGTATTGCTGCCACTTATCTATGGTTCTTGAGGTTTTTTTTTTCATTTAAATAGTATTTCAGTTTTTCCAATTACATGTAAAGACAGTTTTTTAACATTCATTTTTTAAAATCAAATTTTGAGTTCCAGATTTTCTCCCTTAACTCCCTACGATGGTAAGCAGTTTGATATGTTTTACATGATTGCACATGTATAATCTATATTTCCGTATTAGTCAGAAAGAAAAGAAAAAACAACAAAAGAAAAGAACTAGAAAAAAGTGAAAACAGTAATGCTGTGTGTGATCTACCTACATTCAGACTCTTATCAGTTCTTTGTCTGTGGATAGAATTTTCTATTTTGAATCTTTTGGAATTGTTTTGGATTATTGTATTGCTGAAAAGAGCCAAGTCAGTCACAGTTGATTATTTTACAATGTTGCTGTTACTCTGTACAGTGTTCTCCTGGTTCTGCTCACTTCACTTTGCATCATCAGTTCATGTCTTTCCAAGTTTTTCTAAAATCCATATACTCATCATGTCTTATAGTATTTTGTTACATCCACATAACACAGTGTGTTCAACCATTCCCCAACTGATGGGTATCCCCTCAATTTCCAATCCTTTGCCAACATAAAAAGCTGCTATAAATATTTTTGTACATGTAGGTTCTTTTCCTCCCCCTTAGACAAGGTCCTGAGCGCTTTTTCGTGTTATTTTGATGAGAAAATCTCTAGTACTTTTTTCCTTTTGCTTGATGCTTGAATAATTCAGATTAGCTCAATAAAGAGCAAATAATTTGGAAACTAAGATTCCAGATTTCACTGGATTGTACGTGGGGAGGTTTCCTGTTTTCCTGTGGGGCAAAAGCAGCGGTCCAGGGAACTAAAGGAAGAAATGTAGACTGTGCAGTTCATGCTGTCCAAGAACAACGTAAGCAGAAGTTCTGCTGCTGGTGGAAAAGCTCAGACAGGAAGTACAGGCATGAACAGACACCTTTCGTTACAAAAGGGAGATATATGCAATAGATACTGTTTGAAAGGGTGCTTGCTTCTGCTGAAGCATTCTCACACACCTTGTGAAAATTGTTTTTCTTTTCAGATTTGTGGGCAAAACAAGTATACTTGTACTCCTTTTCCTGTCCATGTTGTTTTATGTTAGGTAATAACAATAATAATAATTTATTTCTGGTTGATTTCAAAGAATGCTGAATAGGAGTTGTAGGATCGTTATAGCTCAACAGGACCTTAAAGGTCATCTAGTCAAGCCCTTCATTTTACGGATGATGAAACTGTGGGCCAGAGAGGTTGAATAATCTTCCCAAGGTCACACAGGTAATAGAATTGAGATTTAAACCCAAATCCAGAACTCTTTCTGCTTTGCCATGCTGGCTCCTTGGGTTCAAATCCCAGATCTGCTGCTTAGCTACCTGTGTGCTCTTGGGTGGGTCACTGCCATTCTCTGACCATCACTTTGTTTATCTGCTGGGATTGAACTAGGGTGGTTATAGACCTGGCTCTAGAACCTTGATCCCATGTTGAAAGCTGGTAATAGCTTGTTAGGTGATCAAGTGACCATCCATAATGACATCTTAAGTGGGTGGAATTGAACTTCTTTTTTTTGTTTGTAACTTGAATCTTGGGACCTGTTAATGAATATTTACGGATGTCTTGAGATGTTAATATGCTTCTCCCTGAATCTTCCCCCATTCTTACTTGTTGATGACCCAGTTGAAAGGCTGGTGTCTCCTAATGAGCCCATGGGGCTGCATCCTCTGATGAGCCCACTGGGCCAGATCTCTCCCTCCTCTGGTCAGCTGGCAGCTGTGCTTCTCTTAGGCACTAAGCATATTTTACTTTATAATAGCAAACACAAGAATGCCTGTGAAGTGCTTTATACATTTTAATTCTTGACACAAAGGTTTATTGTTATGATAATGTTTTTCTGTGAAGGAGTTTCTAATCTGTTAGGACTGATAAAACACAGGAGATCATCGTTATTACAACAACAGTAATAATAAAGTTAATGACCTGTATATGTGTTTTATTGTTTCTAATAGATTGTAAACTTCTAAACCTTTTATTTATTTCTGCATCTGCTTTAGCACCTCATGCAGTGTGGTCTACCTAGTAGATGCTTTATAAATTTTTGAGTGAATGAAGAAAGATCCTCACTGTGAGAAGCAATTCAGGGTCTCTGGTACTAACCTATGAAATCTAGGCTATTCTTTTCTTCAGAATCTGCACTCAGGGCTGGCTAGCCTTTTTCTTCTTGAACAAAGAGGCATCAGTTGTATCCATTCTCGGCTTCTTGCTGATCTCCCCTGGAGATTGGCTCCAAAACACTAGATTGTTCTCCATGGTTTTATTTGGCTGCCTGATGGAATAAGTGCCTCTTTTTCCTGCAGGATCATAGATTTAAAGCTGCAAGGATCTTTAGCGACCATATAGTCCAGCAATTCTCAACCTATGGGTCCTGATCCCTTTGGGGGTCAAACGGGGTCACCTAAGACTATCGGAAAACACATGTTTCCCATGGTCTTAGGAACCGAGACACTGCTCCTCTCTCCATCTCCAGGCGTGTCCGCCTACATACAGATACACCCACATACGAGTATTAAAGAATCGTGGCATTTGGAAGGTTGAGAACCACTGATCTAGTCCAATCTTCTCAGTTTACAGTGGTGGAAACAGAAGTTAAGTGACTCATCCAAGGTCACTCAGGTAGTTAAGTTATGGAGTCAGAATTTTAATCTGGGGGGCGGAGCCAAAATGTCGGCATAGAAGCAGGAGAACTCTGCAGCTCCCCCTATAACCACCTCAAATACCTATAAAATATGACTCTAAACAAATTTTAGAGCTCCAGCACCCACAAAAGTACAGACAAACAAATCTCCTGCTGAAGGTAGCCCAGCAGGTGGGACGGGAAGGGCTCATTGCAGTGCACTGGGAGCAGAAACCAGCCTGGCCTGAAACCACAGCTTGGCCCTGGGGGCGACCAGGACAAGCTGCAGCTGGAGCTTTCAGGAGAGCAGATCACCGGCAGCTGTGGCAGTTTCCAGAATTATCAATCCATAAGAAATAAGGACTAAGTGAAAGGTCAGTGGAACTCGGCTAAATTTGGGGGAGAAAAGCTAGTCCGGCCGTCCACCCCCAGGGCAAGAAAGCAGCAGAAGTGGTGGCCCTGCGGCCACCTCCACATGGCTGCTTCAGAGCTTGTGGCCTGCAGGGGGACCAAACGATCATTCAGAGGCTAAGTGCTCTTGCCTTAAGCTGCCTGGATCGGAATCATGGTCTTGGGTAGTGGTCCTGAGATACGTGAACAGTGAGCCAAAGCTGTTGGAGGCTGAAAAGACTGTGGCCTCCTAATAGCTCTGGCAGCTGTGAAAACCCCAGTGATTTGGGACAAAGCTCTCCCTTCTGGAAGCAGAGTTCCACAGAGCTAAAAAGTCAAGTAATGACTGGCAACATGAGTAGGCAAAGGAAGCAAAGCAAACCCAAGCAATGCAACTTCAGATTCTTTTTGTGGGGACAAAAAGGATCAAAGCATGGAATGGAAGGAAGACAATACAGTCAGAACTCCTGCACCAAAAGCTTCCAAGAAAAATGTAGACTGGTTACAAGCCATAGAGGGATTAAGAAGGATTTTGAAAACCAAATAAGAGAAGTCGAGAAAAAATTGGGAAGAGAAATGAGAATGCTGCAAGAAAATCATGAAAAGAGAGTCAACAACCTGACCGAAGAAAATAAAACCTTCAAAAATAGACTAACTCAAATGGCAAAAGAGGCCCAAAAAGCCAATGAGGAGAAGAATGCCTTAAAAAGTCGAATTTGCCAGATAGAAAAAAAATCTCAAAAGCTTTCTAAAGAGAATAATTCCTTCAGAATTAGAGGGGAGCAAATGAAAGCAAATGACTTTATGAGAAATCAAGATACTATTAAACAGGGGGGCGGAGCCAAGATGGCGGCGTAGAAGCAGCAACATATCGCAGCTCTCACATAGCCACCCGAAAATACCCATAAAATAGGACTCTAAACCAATCCTGGAACTCCAAAACGCACACAAAGATACTTCCCACTAAAGTCAGCTCGGCTACGAGGAACCATATCAGCACTGCGAACCGAAACCAGCCTGCCCTGAAGCCGCGGCTGTGCCCCGGGGGCGGCTG
>CM053581.1:542923576-542962019 GCA_028627135.1 Pseudochirops cupreus
TATGAATACATATGTGAGTATATGTATATATGTGTACATAGAGGGCACAGGATCAATTGAATAGAATGAGATAATATTTTAAAAGGTGAAATTGAGAGGTGGGAGAGGAATAGAATGAGAGGAGACAGGGAAAGACAGAATGGGGTTAATCCTCTCATGTAGAAGAGGCAAGGTATAACTGTTAAAATGGAGGGGAAGAACAGGAAGGCAAAAGGGAATGGGTCAACCTTACTCTCATTGAATTTGGCTTAGGGAAGGAATGACATACACTCTAAACTGGGTATCTTGGCCTACAGGAGAGTAGGGGGGAAGGAGATGAGAGGGGGGAGAATGGAGTGGAGGGTAGGGTTGGGGGGAAGGTTGTTGGAAGCATACACTTCTGTAAAGGGACAGGGACAAAGTAGAGAATAGAACAAGTGGGGGGCACAATAGGAAGGAGGGAAATATAGTCAATCTTTCACAATATGTCTGTTATGGAGATGTTCTCCATAACTAGAGATGTACAGCTTGTATTTAATTGCTTGTCTTTCCAGTGGGGGTGGGTGATGAGAAAGGAAGGGAAAGAATCTAGAATTTAAAGTTCTAAAATCAAATGTTAAAAATATGTATGTTTATATATGTATATATATATGTACATGTATATGTTATTATCATTATTATTATTTACATGCAACTGGGAAATAAGATATACAGACACTGGGTTAGGGAGATCCATCTTGCCCTACTGGAAAGTCAGAGGGGTGATGGGGGAGGATATAGGAGAGAGCAGAGGGGGAGGAGGTATTGCTGTTTTGGGGTGGTGAGTAGGGGAAAGACAGGGAAAAAATTTGTAACTCAATATCTCATGGAAATGAATGATGTAAACTAAAAATAAACAAAAGTTAAAAAAAAAATTTGAATCCAGGTCCTCTGGTTCCAAATTCAAAATGCAGTCACTGTACCATCCTGTCTTCTCCAGTCTGGGTTTACTAAGGGCTTGGCCATTTTTGTAGCTGTGTTTATTTCTGAAGGCTAAATTGCTAGATAGAGGTGACTTTATTGGTTCAACTTTTAGCTTTGGATAAACCTTAGTACCTTCATAGATTCAGAGGCAGCATTTCTCGGATTGGTTCCCCAGCACAGAATCACATTAGTAAAACTCTTTACCAAATGAACAAGAATCTCCACACTCACACAAGACTTTGAGAAATATTTTTCAAAAAGGTTTGGAGCATCAAGGGCTTTGTACCGCTCTACACTCAAGTAACAACCAAAAAAGTATTCTGAGTGTCCTGATCATTCTGGTGAATTAAATGTTTATTGTAGAAATCTAGGAAATCTAAAGAATTACAGATCAAATTCAGTTCATTTTTGCCCTTTTTACATGTACTATTTCTTAACCAGTACCAGATTGTTTTGATAATTACTATTTTATGATACAGTTTGAGATCTGGTATGGCTAGGCCACCTTCTTTTGCATTTTTTTCATTGATTACCTTGATATCCTTGAACTTTTGTTCTTCCAGATGAATTTTGTTATTCTTTTTTCTATCTCTATGAAATAATTTTTTGATAGTTTGGTATGGCACTAAATAAATAGATTAATTTAGGTAGAATTGTCATTTTTACATTGGTTCAGCCTACCCATGAGCAATTAATATTTTTCCAGTGGTTTAGGTCTGAGTTTATTTGTGTGAAAAGCGTTTTATAGTTGTGTTCATATAGTTTCTGAGTTTGCCTTGACAGGTAGTGTCCAAAGTATTGTCTACAGTTATTTTAAATGGAATTTCTTTTGCTGCTGGACTTTGTTGGTAATATATAGAAATGTTGATGATTTACATGAGATTATTTTGTATCCTCCAACTTTTCTAAAGTTGTTAATAATTTCAAGTAATTTTTTAGTTGATTCTCTAGGATTTTCTAAGCATAACATAATTTCTTTACAAAGAGTGATAGTTTTGTTTCCTTGTTGCCTATTCTAATTCCTTTAATTTCTTTTTCCTCTTATTGCTATAACTAACATTTCTAGTACTATATTGGAAAATAGAGGTGATAATGGGCATCATTGCTTCACTACTGATTATATTATGAAGACTTTTATCTTATCTCCATTACAGATAATGCTTGCTAATGTTTTAGATAAATATCACTTATCATTTTAAGGTAAGTTCCATTTATTCTTGTGCTCTCTAGTGTTTTTAATAGGATTGGGTGCTGTATTTTGTCAAAGGCTTTTTCTGTATCTATTTAGATAATCATGATTTCTCTGGGTTTTGTTATTGATATGGTCAATTATGCTGCTAGTTTTCCTAATATTGAACCAGCCCTGCATTTCTGGTATAAATCCTGCCTGCTCGTAGTGTATGATGCTTGTCATATATTGCTGTTATCTCTTTACTAGTATTTTATTTAAAATTTTTGCATCAATATTCATTAGAGAAATTGGTCTCTACTTTTCTGTTTTAGCTTTTCCTGATTTATATATCAGTACCATACTTGTGTCATAAAAGGAATTTCACTGAACTCCTTTGCCTATTTTTCTAGTTTATATAGAATTGCAATGAATTGTTCTTTGAATGTTTGGTAAAATTCACTTGTGAATCTATCTGGTCCTGGGGAGCTTTTTTCTTAGGAAGTTAAATTGACGGCTTGTTCAATTTCTTTTTTTAAGATTGCGTTATTTAAGTATTTTGTTTTTTCTTTTGTTGATCTGGGTTATTTCTATTTTTGTAGATATTCACTCATTTCATTTAGATTGTCAAATTTATTGGTATATAGTTGGGCAGAAAAACTCCTAACAGTTGTCTTAATATTCTCTTCATTGGTGGTGAAGTCACCCCATTCATTTCTGGTACTAGTAACTTGGTTTTCATCTCTCCTTTGATTTTCAGGATTTCCAATTTGTTGTTTAATTGGGGATTTTAAATTTGTTCTTTTTTTAGTCTTTTTTAGTTGTATGCCTAATTCATTGATCTGATTTTTCTCTTTATTGATGTAAGCAATTAGAGATATAAATTTTTTTCTAAGTACCACTCTGGCTGCATTCCATAAATTTTGGTAGGATGCCTTGTCATTTTCTTGAATGAAATTATCAGTTATTTCTATGATTTGTTCTTTGACCCACTTATCTTTTAGGCTTAGATGATTTAACTTCTAATTAATTTTTAACCTCTGTATTGTCCATTAGTGAATGTAATTTTTATTGCATTATGATCTGAAAAGTATGTGTTTACTGTTTCTGCTTTTCAGCATTTGGTTGTGAGGATTTTAATGTCCTAATACATGGTCATTTTTGTGTAAGTGCCACATACTGCTGAGGTAGTATTCATTTCTATTCCCATTCAGTTTTCTCCAGAGAGAGTTATCATATAATTTTTCCAGAATTTTATTTACCACTTTAACTTCTTTCTTGTTTATTTTTTGGTTAGATTTCTCCTATTAGTCCCCCACTAGTATAGTTTTATTATTTATTTCCTCCTGTAACTCATTCAGCTTCTCCTTCAAAAATGTAGACGCTGTTCCATTTGGTGCTTATATGTTTAGTGTAGCTGTGACTTCATTGTCTGTGGTACCTTTCAGCAAGATATATTCCTTCTTTATCTCTCTTAATTAGATGGTTTTGCTTTTCTTTGTCTGAGATCATGATTGCAGCCTGTTTTCTTTGCTTAAGCATAATAAATTCTGTTCTATCCCCTTACCTTTACTTTGTATTTCTCTACTTTAGATGTTTTCCTTAAAAACAATTTATTGTAGGATCCTGGTTTTTAATCCATTCTGCTGTCCACTTCTGTTTTACAGGTGAGTTTTACCCCGTTCACACTTCTAGTTATGATAACTACGTATTTCCTTCCGTGCTCTTTTCCCAGTGTTTATCGCCCCCTCTCTTACTACCCACCTTTTACCTCCTTGCGAGTGTTTTACTGATCACCGCCTTCCACAATCTACCCTCCCTTTTATCAGTCCCCGTTCTGTTGTTCCTGACCCGTTTTACTTTCTTACGGGGTAGCATCCAGCTGAGTGTGTATGTCATTCCTTCTCTCTGAGCCAGTTTTGAGGGGAGTAAGGTTTTGGTTTGCCCCCCCCATCCCATCTTCCCCTCCGTTATGATAGTTTTTAGCCTTCTTTTATGGGAGACAACTTCCCCCAGTCATCCTCCCCACCCTTCTTCTCTCAGCGCGGTTTTCTTCCTTAGCCCTCTGTGGTGTTTTGGTTTTTTGCATGTGTGTATCATCCCACCTGTCACTTTGTATCCATGCCTGCTGTCTATGCATACTCCCAACTGCTCTTACAATAATGAAGTTCTTAAGAATTACTAACATCCGGGCGTATAGAAATATACAACAGCTTTACCTTACTGAATTTCTCAGGTTTTCTCTTTCTTGGCTTTTCTTTTTTACCTTTTTATGTTGCCCTTGAGTTTCATATTTGGAGGTCAGATTTTTTATTGAGCTCTGGTCTTTTAATTTGGAATACTTGAAAGTCCTCTCTTTCATTAAATGCTCATTTTTTCCACCTGAAAGATGATACTCAGTTTTCCTGGGTAGTTGATTCTTGGTTGTAATCCTAACTCCTTTGCCTTCTGGTATATCCCTTTCCAAGTCCTGTAGTTCTTTAATGGGGAAGCTGCCAAATCCTATAAAATCCTGATTGTTGTTCCACAGTATTTGAATTGTTTCTTTTTGGCTGCTTGCCGAAGTTTTTCCTTGATCTGTGAGCTCTGAAATTTGGCTGTGATGTTCCTGGGAGTTTTCGTTTTGGGATCTCTTTCGGGTGGTTATTGGTGGATTCTTTCAATTTCTATTTTGCACTCTGATTCTAATGTTTCAGTTTTCTTTGATAATTTCTTGAAAGATGTCCGATAAATCATGGCTTTCAGGTAGTCCAAAAATGCTTATATTATCTCTCCTAGATCTGTTTTCTAGGTTAGTTGTTTTTACAATGAGAAATTTTACATTTTGTATTTTTTTAAACTTTTTTTGATTTTTGTTTTATTGTATCTTGACGATGTCTCAGTGTCATTAGTTTCCACTTACTCAGTTCTAATTTTTAGGGAATTGTTTTCTTCAATGAGCTTTTGGACTTTTGCTTCCATTTTGCCAATTTTATTTTTAGAGAGTTATTTTCCTTGGTAAATTGTTGAATATCTTTTCCCATGCTATTGACTCTTTTTTCCAGGATTCTCTTGCATTAATCTTTTCCCGATTTTTCTTCTACTCTTCTAATTTGCTTTTTAAAATCCTTTTTAAGCCCTTCTAGGAATTCTTTTTGGGTAAGAGACCAAATTACGTTTTTCTTTGAAGCTTTACATGTAGTCATTTTGACACTAGTATCCTCTTCTGAGTTTATGCTTTGCTTCTCCCTGTCACCACAGTAACTTTCTATAGACATGTTCTTTATTTTTTTGCTCATTTTTTCTGCCTTTTTTTCAGACTTTGTGTTTTTTGTAAGAGTTGAGCTCTGTTCCTGCGCTGCTGGTTTTCACTGGGCTTCAGGGCTTAGCTGCTTGCTTTCACTGGAGGGTAGGCTTCCCTTCTGACCTGTACTAGGGAGTGGGGCCTCCCTTTTGATTTTCCCTGAGTGTGGGGCTTAGCTGCTGGGCTGCCCCTGGGGAGGAGACCTTGCTGCTGGGTTGCTATGGTAACAGAATCTTTCTGGTGGCTGACCTTGTTACTGGTCTGCGCCAGGGGTGGGACCCTGCTGCTGGGTTGCTATTTTAACAGGTCTCTGCTGCCAGGCCCCAGTGGTAGGGTCTGGATGTTGGCCAGTCCCTGGGCAGGATTTCACTACTGGGGACTTGTGCTGAGGGTGGAGTGGCTGGGCTGGGGCCTTGCTGGGCTGCACAAACTGTTCTCTTGCCTAGGAGGTTGCTGTTTTTCAGAGGCTTCAATGATATTGCCCAGGGTGGCTACTGCTGCTCTTGGACCTCCTATCCCAATGAGATAGACCTTTCCTGCCCATTAGTAAACTGCTTCTCTGCTCTTAGACCAGTTGTGAGGTGGTTTTGTAGTTGTCTAGAGTGGGATTTGGGAGGGCTTCAAAGGATTCCTTCCTCACTGTGCCATCTTAGCACCAGAAGTACTTATACTTCATTTTATATTATTATTTTTTTTTCAATTGGCAAACATTTGTTTTCTTTCCCTCCCACCACCACCTCTATTTAAAAGAAAAAAAAAGGGGTGGCTAGGTGGTGCAGTGAATAGAGCACCAGCCCTAAAATCAGGAGGACCTGAGTTCAAATCCGGCCTCAGACACTTGACACACTCACTAGCCATGTGACTTTGGGCAAGTCACTTAACTCCAATTGCCCTCCAAAAAGCAAAAAGCAAAAAAAATACCCATATTGTTCATGTCCAAAAATGCATGTCTTATCGTGCAGCTTGAGTCCATCACATATGTCTCTATCAGGACGTAGGCAGCATGCTTCATCTTCAGTCTTCTGGAATCATGGTTGGTCATTGCATTGGTCAGAGATCTTAATAAGTCTTTCAAAATTGTTTGTCTTTGCAATGTTGTTATTATTGTATAAATTAACTTCCTGGTTCTACTAACTTCTCTCTTTTAGTTACCACTCCAAAACAAATATCCTAGCTCATTTGTTAGAAGATCCTGACCATAGCTTGAATTGCTTCCTGTTTTCTATGTCAAGTATGTCCAGAAAGTGATGGGTGCCTGTTTATAATCTATGACACTGTAGACTCCTTAAAGTAGAGGCTGGCACAAATGTGCCTAGCACAGAGCCTTGTACAGACTTGTACTGACTCTGAATTTGTAGGCAGCTATACTAGTCTTTCCTCTCTCCAGCCACTCAATGCCTAATTACAAGATTATTGAAGATTTGGGGTTAATGGGCCTATATTCTGCAAATCTGACCTCTTCATTTTGCCATAGGGAAGAGCCAGAACTGTTGGCAGTTAGAAAGTGACTGTCAAATCTTGGGAACAGTCAGAGTTATGCTGGGTTAAAACATGATGCTCTTTAGTTCAGGGCAGAGATGCTTCATGTCTTAATGGTCTTCTGTGGTCCCCACATTACCTAACATTGTCAAATATATAGCTAGTGCTCTAACTCTCCTTTTTGCCTCAGCAGAAAGGGGTAGGGTTTCTTTTGAGATCTCAGGGACATTGTAGATCTCAGTGGTTTTGCTGCCCATATCGATGGATGGCTAGGCCAAACGTCAAAAGCAAGATGTGGAATGGCCCTGTTCAATCAGTTGGTCAGTAAATATTTATTAAGTACTCAGTATGTTCCAGGCCTTGGGCAAGGTACAAAGAATGTTGTTGTTCAGTTGTTTCAAATTGTGTCTGACTCTTTGTAACTCTATTTAGGGGTTTTGGGGAAAAGATCCTGGAGTGATTTGCCATTTCCTTCTCTAGCTCATTTTACAGATGAGGAAACTGAGGTAAACAGGATTAAGTGAGTGACCCAGGCTCACACAGCTACTGTGTGTCTGAGCCCAGATCTGAACTCAGGAAGATGAGTCTTCCTGGCTCCAGGCCTGGTGCTCTATCCAGTGTGTTACCTGAATGCCCAGTACAAAGAATGAAACAATCCTCTCTCGAGGATCTTTTTTTCTAAAGGGGGAGACAGTAAGTACCTGTGAAAATATAGACAGCATGGGCATAAAGCAAACAAATACAAGATCGAGGAGCCCTAGCATTGGGGGATAAGGCAAGGTTTGGTATAGAACAGCGCTTCTCAACCTGTGGGTCACGACCCCATTGGGGGTTGAACGACCCTTTTACAGGGGTTGCCTAAGACCATTGGAAAACACATATTTCCGATGGTCTTAGGAACCGAGACACCGCTCTTCTGTCCATCTCCAGGAAGGTCCACCCACATGCAGATACACCCACATACGAGTATTAAAAAGGTCACAGCCTTAGGAAGGTTGAGGAGCTGTACCTTCTCAGCTAAGCGGTACTCTGCACTGCAGAGGCGCATACACTCTGGGTATGCGGGATGGCCCCTGCAAAGGCACAGAAACTGATGATGGGCCATGTGTGAGGAATAGAAGGACCAAGATGGCTAGCTCCAGAGTCAGGGAGGGAAAGGAAAGTCTAATAAGGCTGGCAAAAGTAGGTTGGGGCACAGTTAAGAAGGGCTTTCCAAGCCAAACAGAGGATTTTCTATTTTGTCCTAGAGACCTAGGAAGCCATTGGAGTTGACTGAGTAGAGCAGATAGATGATTCCACCTGTGCTCAAAGAAAAGGCCTTTTGGCTGCAGGGCACACAGAGAACAATTTAGAGACTGTTGTCCTAACTTAAGTGAGAGGACCTGAACTCAGATGGTAGCTGCCTGAGTGGAGAGAGAAGGGGGAATGTGGGAGATGCTGTAAAGATTCCTATACGGGCTCATGTTCCCGAGCCCCAACACATGGAAAAGTCCTATTTCCCCTCAAAGCCCAGTTCTGGGTGTGGTGGGTGGGATGTTTATGGAAACCCACCTGCCAATCAGGTATTTGTAGTGTTTTTTAGCCACCCAGGGAAAACCACAGATGGCCGTCCAGATTTAGTGGTCTAAAGCCCTCCTTCATGGACGGAGGGATCATCTAGAGGTGAGGAAACAACTGCCGTATAAATGCAATGAATGACTCCCTTTCAGGAAGGCATGAATGTTTTTAGGACTTTTGGGTATCATTCAGTTTTCTGGGAGAGGTGGTTTGATAAATAGAGTCCTAATGGCTCAAAGCCTTCCGTAATGCTTCGCAAACCATCATTGATTTCTACTTTAGAGTAGGATTAGGACCAAGTCTGTGCTTTTATCAAAGTAGAAGAAGCCATTACTTTAAAAAAAAAGAAAGAAAGAAAGAAAGAAAGAAAAGATGGAACATGAAATGTCATGTTTTTCTCTTGTCCTTTTACACTCACCTTACAGTAGAAATTAGTTCTATTAAATTATATCCAGAAATAGATTTTGACAGGTACCTCCCTAGTCTCCATAGTTTTGAATTTACATAGCAATGAATCATTGAGTTTTGAACAATGTTTGACTGTTGTTTTATCCCATCAAAAACTGAAATACAGAAGAACCCTAGAACAAGTAGGCTCAAAAGGAGGGGGCTAATACTGTTCCCCATTTAGTCACTGACTGTAAACTCCTTGAGGGCAGGGAGTGTTCTCTTCTTAGTTTTACATTCACAGCCATCATATCTGGCACAAGGTAGATGCTGAGTTAATGTTTGTTGACTTGATTCATTGAATAAGAACTGAAGGGAATTAAGAAGTCACTGCATCCCTCCTTTATTGATGAGAAAACTGAGGCCCAGAGAGGTTAAGTGATTTGCCCAAGGATTCGCCCAAATCCTTGCCCATACGCTAGGATTTGAACTCTGGTCAGATGAGCTGCCAAGTTTTCTCCTAAAGCATTTATGTTTCATGTTTCAGGTCATGTGATTTGGCCCACGTTCTCTCCAAATTTCCTTAATAACAAGTCGCATTATGATGAGTCTGTCATGTTTGTTTACTTACTTCACTCACTTATTTACTGTTGTCTTTTTAAACTCTGGGAAATAGAGTGTTTAATGTAGGGTGGTTGTATAATAACCCAATGAAAATTTCTCCTAGACTTTTAATGTATCTTCTGGAAATTTTGCAGAAATGTAAGACCATATAGAAGGAAAATTAAAACTCCTTTTGAATATTTTTCCTCCGGCTTTCCTGTTTGATGCTCTTACAGCAAATATGTAACGATGCAGATTCCGCACTTTATAGAATTAACCTAGTTCTTGCAATTAAAAGTTTTAAAAATCGCTATTTTTAAATAGCAGTTGAAAATCTTTGTCAGAAATTTTATTTCTTTTTCCAGCAGAGAAAGCCAGTTTCTTTAGCTCTTGTGCATCAAGATTAGTAGTTTGTTGTGTCCAAGAGAAATGTTTCTAATGGAATTTCTTTCTACAAGTGCCTCTTCTTAAAAGGCTCTTGGAAAATTGATGAAATCGGGTCAGTAGAGCAGTGAAAAATAAGGCTCGAGTTGTTTAATATGCATTGATGTAGTCCATCCAGACTGCGCAGAATGGTATTCAGACAGTCAGCAGGAGTAAATGTGGAACTGTCTTATATCTCTCTTTGCCTGTTTGTTCTCCATTAATTCCTTGGCCTGGCTGAATTTTATTTTCTTCTTACTTCCTAACTTCAGTTTCCACAGTTAGAACTTACAGTTTTTCCTTAATGTTTAATTTCTTGCCCTTCAGGCTTTTACAATTAATAGCTTTTCTCATTTCATCTTCTTTGACTTTTCCAACAGAAGTCCTGGAGTGGATTTAGGAGCCAAAAAGAAAAAGAAGAAACAGAAGAGAAAAAAGGAGAAGCCGAATTCTGGAGGCACAAAATCAGATTCAGCCTCTGATTCCCAGGAGATTAAAATTCAACAGCCTGCCAAAGTAAGGGCCTTGATTTCTTTTGACTCAAGGTTTCCCATGCAAGGAGAGTGACTTTCGCTGCCTGGCACCAAGAAAAATCAGAAGCCTACTTTAGGGCTTTTGTCATGGCCAGATATTAAATGGTAGTGCTTCAGTGGAGGAGGCTTTATGTTCTCAGACAGCTAGATAATATAAGTACATATTGCATTTGTGAGGGGCAGCATAGAGTAGTGGATACTGGGGCAATCTTGGAATTGGGAATAGCTCAACTAACTGTAGATACTATTTGGGCAGCTAGGTGATGCCATAGTGCATAGAGCACTCGGCCTGGAGTCGGGAGGACCCGAGTTCAAATGCGACCTCAGACACTTGACACCCACACAAAAACTAGCTGAGTGACCTTGGGCAAGTCGCTTAACCCCAACTGCCCTGCCCTCCCCCTCCAAAAAAAAAAAAAGAAATTGTTTCATTTGTGTCTTTGGGTACTTATTGCCTAATGCGATACCTAGCACATCTATACTGATTGATAAATATTGCACTTTAAGATCTGCATAATGCTCATTTGTTTTTTACAACAACCCTTGAGTGAAAGGTGCTGTTATTATGTTTTCTAGCTGAAGACTAAGACCGAGGCAGCTTGTTCAGAGTCACACAACTAGTAAGTGTCTGAGGCTGGATTTGAATGCAGATCTTCCTGAGCTGGCTAGAGTTCAGCACTCTCCACTCTGCCATGCTGTCTCTCAGCTCAGTCCTGGCCTATAAATACTAGCCTTGTGACCAAAGACAAGTCATTTGACCTTTCAGTTATCCAGGCAACTCCCCGAGACTCCCAAGTTGCAGAAGAGCTGCCTGTCTAACAGTGGAAGGAGTTTTCTGTACTTATACTATGAGTCTTCTACACCAATAAATATGGTGTACACACACACAGCCTTTGTACTCTTCTTTAAGACTTTTTTCATTTATTCCATAAGTTAAAAATTTTCAAAATAAAGAAGAAATTCTCAGTGTGATAGCTTGAAGATGTTTTGGTTTTATTTTTAAGGGTTAATTTTTTAATTATTTTTAGTTTAGAAGCTAGTTTCACTTTAATTTTTCTGGGTGCTTGTCAAATTACCTGAATAAGCACATCCCCATCTGGCAGCAGATTTCAGCAGGCACAGCCAAGGGGTAAATCCACACCCACTGTGAAACAGACCATTTGTCAGTGTCCAACCTTTAACTCTCCCAAAGTGGAAAAATACTCTGATGTTCCCACTGAAGAACCCTTCATTGCTGGAATAAGCCAGATGTCTGGTGAAGAGAGCTGCCAGAAGAGCAGAGGGTTGTGCCCAGGGTGCACATGATAAGGACAGACCACAGCTATCACGTCTTTTGGACTAGCTAGTGTCTCAGGAGAATTGGGCCATTAAGGATATTGTCCCAGTGCTCCCATGGAGGGCTCTTGCAATAAATAGTCTATCGGCATCATACAGGTCAAATCCCATTTCCAAAAAGTTTAGGATTAAAGATGGTTACATCTAGGGCAAGAAAAATAGAAAGGATTTTGTTAATGCTTAAATAAATAGTCATTAGCAGGGTCTCGTGAATATTGTAAGGAAACTAGGCCTGTGTTCTATACTATGAAAAAGAATTTGCAGCAGACCTCTGCTTGACAAATAAGAATTTGGAATTACTGAGGAGTCACTTTTTCATTCACTTCCTTGGTGGGGAGGAAATGAGAATCCAAGCTTTTGGTGGAGGCTGAAGAGACAGGCTCACAGGATCATAGAAGTTGAGTTGAAGGGACATGAGAGAGGTCATCTAGTCCAACCCCCTTATTTTCTAGTTGAGGAGACTTAGTTCCAGGGAAGCCACGGGATTTCCCTAACATCACACAAGGTAGTAAGTGGCAGGGCCAGGATTCTAACTTGGGCTCTGTGATGTCGGGCTCAGCGCTTCAGGTTCAGCTTTCTCTCCTTTGCCATATAGTAAAGATGCTTTTTCCTTGAAGGCAGTAGAAAAAAACATGAGGTCAGGGATTGGTTTTATATCCTGCCTTTTGACACTTAATACCCTTTTAATACCTATTAATACATTAAAATACATTTAATGCCAAATCACTTAAGCTCATTGGGCCTCAGTTTCTCAGTTTACAGTTTCTGTAAAAGGTGGGAGTTGAACTCGGTGGCCTCTGGGGTCCCTTCCAGCAGTGTAGCTATGATCCTATGACCTTTATCTTTGCCTTTCAATCTGCTCCTGGCTCTGATCCTGGCTTCTGGACTTCACAATGATACCTCAGCTGGTGTCCTGTCCTACAGGATCCCTTGGCACTGGGGGCTTACTTGCTTACTTATGTATATCCCACTACCCCCGGGCCCTCTCACCTTGGACTATCCCTTTGCCAGCCCAGATCCTTTCTTGTACTGGTGAGTGCTTCATGAAGGCCTCTGTTCTGTGGAGGGGTCCTGGTCAGCCAGCCTTCATTCCCCTCTTGATTATGATCCTGACTTTCAGGCTTCAAAGCTGTGCCCTTCTGCACATGGGTACCTTCCTCTGCCTCCAAATCTGGGCTTTTTAGCTCCTTTTTGCATGTTGTCTTGCCCTCATTAGAGCACAAAAGCTCCTAGAATTGACTTTTCAGTTCTAAATCTGTGATCTTATGATATCTCTCTTGTAGGGCTTTCCATGTGTTTTTCTTGGGCTTCCAGCCTTCAAAAGGCCTACATGCATCTCTTTTAGCCTCAACCTACCAACTGTGATCCCGGCCAAAAAAAAAAATTGGTCTTTCCTTCATTGGCCTGCAAAGATCATGTCCTGGGCTTTGAGCTTACTCAGTCACCTATTACACCATCCTTTGGATTTATGGCCCTGGCCTTGGAAACCTGTTGCCGTCCATAATCCATTCCTTCCAGTACAGTCACAAGACTTGAGTTAGATTCTTTCTCTGACACATACTATAATGTGGTCTTCCTTATCCCTTCCCCCCCTTTGGGCCTCATTCCCCAAATCTAAGAAATGGGTTTCAAGTCTTGGGCTAACATTCTAAAATAAGAGGGCTGAACTAGAGCACCTCTGAGTTCTTTCCTTCTGGATTGGTTTGGCTGAAGCACACTAATGAGCCATTTGCTACAGTGTTCCACTCTTGGGGAAGTTCGTGTCTCTACCCCTCTATTATAAATGGATATAGAAGAGCCTTTGCTTCTGGAGTTTGTATGATTCTGGAGCATAGACAATTGTCCCTTGACTCCAAGATTCTGGGCTACTTCTAGAATAGTAGATAATGGCTGGACTTGAGGTGAGGTGAGACCTGGATTTAAATCCTTACTACCTAGGTAACCTGCTTCAGAGGGTTGTGGTGAAAAATGAGCTAGACAGCATTTGTAAGGAACCTTGTCAATCTTTAAGCCTCTGTAGAAATGTCAGTAGTAATTACTACCTCCTCCACATTCAGTTTAGAAAATGATGAGTATTATTAAGTTGATTCTGGGAAATCTTCATAGGCACCAGTAGAGAAACTTCATTCTGTAGTGGTGAATTACCTGCCTTCTAGGAATAGACTCAACCTGTGATTTCATTACTCTGTAGGGAACTCCCAAGTGAGTAAACTCCCTCTGCCAGTGGAGGTTGGCAGTTTCTAGACAACTTCTAGTCTTAGAACAGAGGTTCTTAACCTAAGGTTAAGGACCTCCAAGAGTTCTGTGGATAAATTTCAGGGAGTCTATAGATTTGAGTGGGAGAAAAAATGTATTTCTAATTCAATATAATTGGTTTCCTTGGTGGTACTATATGTTCTATGCATTTAAAAACATAATTCTGAGTGTCTATGACAAAAAAATGGTTTAAGAACCCATCTTAGAGAGTTTTCTAGAACAGTGAGAGGTCTAAAGTGACTTGTCCAAGGTCACGGTGCCCATATGCCTCCTGAACTAGATATGAACCCAGGTCCTCTTGCTTTGAGGCCAGATCTCTATCCACTGTGCCTTGGTGCCTGTAATAGAGTAGAAAATAGTATTTGGCCATTCAGAATTGGGGTGACCATATAGTTCACCTTTCAATTTAATTCCTTTCCCCTTGGGAAGCGCTTTTGTGCTATGGATTTTGAAAGATGGATAGGTTTAAGAGTTTGTCCTAAATATATCATTCTTATTGCCACCTTCCTTGACTAATTTAAATCCCGTACTCAGCTTAGACTTCTACCTTGAGAAATGTTTTGGACAGTGAGAATCAGGGCACACGTGACATTTTGTTTCTTGAATGTTTTTTTTTTTTAGTGAACTTTTGTTGGTCAGCGTGATAGATCTAAATTAAAGGTAAATTATAAATTTCCAAGAGCCCTCTCTTATGGAGTTGTGATACTGTAAACAGTTCTTGGGACAAAGATGTTGATTCTCACTTATTTCAAAGTAGTAGAGCTTTGATAGATTTTGCTTAAGGGAATTTTACCTCGAGTCAGGGGAAAAAAAGATGGCAGCAAGACAAATGCAGAGCAGTAGCAGTGTACACTCTGTGAGCCTGGGTAGTGCGTCATCTGAGATAAACTGACAGATATGTGACGTTGGCAGGCTTTGTTGAAATGTGCTGGACTCTTTTCCAGCTAATAAATTGCATTGCAGTGGGTTGAACGTTTTGTATGGTCGAAAAAAAAATTGCATGAAGCTCATCAATGACCTCATACTAAAGAAGTAATTGTAAGCCATAATGAATTATCTGAGCTGAAGTAATTTGTTCAGTTAGCATATGTAAGATGTGACCCTTGTGAGTACGATCTCGTTAATCAAAACACAAAGCAAAAGCAACAGTAATCTCTAAGCTGAGCGGTTAGATAAAAACAGGGGTGTTTAGCTTTTGACCAGCCTCCAGTTAAACTTAGTACTGGGTTTTCTTGGGTCATTTTATAAGCAGAATCCCCAAGGTGCTCAGTGACTAATTTTAAATAAAATTCGTTAAGTGCACTGTGTCAAACTGAATTGAAGGCATCTCAAGTTAAATAAAGTTACTTAACTAGAAGTAAAAAAAATCCAAAACCAGAAATCCTAAGTTGCTCCTTATAAATGCCCCCATCCCTTCCTGGATGTGATATTTATGGGATATTGGCACTCAGACACATTGGAGGGTCTTCAGCCTCTAACATCGTCGAAAATGGAGCTCAGCAAAGATTAGTTGCATCTAAACTCAAAGAATTGGAGCTTTTTTTTTTAAGCATTAATTTTAAAACATTAAAAAAAACTGAATTACTCAGTTCTATCTATTGATGTAAACTTAAAATAGGATGTTTTTTTCTATATGAGGTCAACCTTACTTTCTCTAAGAGATATTAAAAAGTAGGTAAAAGAGAGTGTTTTTGGACTAAGGAACTTTGAAACTTGGTATATATTTTGCTATAGACTGGAAAGAAGGGAATGTTTCCCAGTCTTTTGGGAATGGGGGAGGAGGAGAAGGTTGTGGAAGATCTTTATATGGAAGGAATTACTTGACCCTATGGCTGTTAGAGGGTTTCTTTGGAGAGGAAGAAGTAGGGAGGTTGGATTCAGGTAAGACAACACAGGGAAGAAAGCAAAAGTGTGCTGGAGCTGATTTAGTGTGAGCATTTACATTTCTGAAATTGGCAAACACTAAAGATATTAGGGCTTCATTTATTGTTTTGCTCATTGTCTTTATTTTAAAAAGTGATGGATAAAATGTTAATGAAGTGTGTTGTGTTCATTTTTTTCCTTGGAGAGCTAGTTGTTAAACATTTACCAGTTATACCCCCGGAAAAGCAAGTAGGACTTTTAGAGTTATTTACAGTTGCTTTTAAGGTTCTATAAAGAAGCTTACTCTAGAACAGGGGTTCTTAACCTGGAGTATGTGAGTTCTTTTTAAAAATAACTATTCCAATAAATAATGAGTTACCTTTGTAATCCTACACATTTTATTTTGTGCATTTAAAAGCAGTTTTCTGAGAGTGACTATCCCAGGGCTTTTCCAGACTGTCGGAAGAGTCCCATGATACAAAACCAAACAAAAAGGTCTCCTGATCAGTCTAGATAGAATAATTCATGTTTCTCTTTCACTTTCAAATTGAGCAAAACTTTAACCCAGCCACCATGTTTCAGTGTAATTCATTTACTAAGCAAGGCATTGTGCTAAGGGCACATATGGCAGGGATGTAAAGATAAAACAAGAGAGTCTGGTCTCCCAGTGCCCACAGTTACTTCTCCACCCTAGAATAATACATTTCCTCCCCTCCGTGCCGCATGCAAAACCCTTGTTTCCTTCAAGACTCGTCTATTGAGATCACTTTCTGTAGGAAACCCTTCACTGCCAGCACTCCTCCTCCCTCCCTAATCAGTCTTGTTTTTATTCTGTGTATGTCTTTATGGGTAAGTGGTGTTTTTCCCTATAGAATGTAAGGTCCCTGGGGCAGGTACTGTTTCTTTTTTGTATCCTCAGTCCCTAACACACAGTCCGGTAGCTGGTAAACTCTTCAGAAAGACTTGTTGATTTATACTTTGTATTGCTTTCAACAGAACACACACTCTCCTCATCTCCCACCCCCAATACATTGCTTTTGCAAGTTGCTGAACCAGGAAGTAGTTGACAGACTGTAATGTTATGGTATTTTTTTTTTACAGTAATCCTTTTTTAGTTCTCCCAGTATATGACAAATAATGTTTCCAATTTGCAAATGAGTGGCAAACTGAAATAGAAAGTAGGGTGATTTGCATAGGTTTATCAAAAAGCTTATTGTCATTGTTGAATGCAAAATTCTCAAACTGCTAATGCCAGCTTACATCCCAATTGCAAATAAAACTAACATATTAAAATACAAAATTCACTCAGTAGATTTGTGTTCTTAAAAGGTGCATTTCATCTGGTAGGTGACGTCTTTAGAAGTACAAATGGGTACATGTGTACCCATTCTAAGACTAGTCACACTGAACTTGTTGCTTACCTGTGTTTTTGTCCACACAGAACCCAGCCATTCCAATGCAGAAGCTGCAGGATATTCAAAGGGCGATGGAACTTCTCTCTGCATGTCAGGGCCCCGCCAAGAATATCGACGACGCTAACAAACGGAAATACCAGTTTTGGGATACACAGCCTGTACCCAAGCTTCGTAAGTTCTTTTTCTTCTTAAATAAAAGTAAAGTTAAGATAGATATACATGCAGTTGTTTGAGCCATGTGATTTGCTTTCTTGTAACCAACATTTATTAAACGTCTACTGTGTGCAGTCCATTGGGCTAGACACTGGAGAAGAGACAAAATTTAGCCAAGACAATGTCTCTGCCTTCCTGGAGCTTATTAAGTCTGGCGGGGATAAGATACTACATAGATACCTATATTGCATGTTAAGTTCATCAGAGAGATACAAAATATAACGCCATATGAAACCTCAGAAGAAAGATGTTAACCACAAGAATTAAGGGAGGCCTCATGACAAAAGTAGCTTTTGAATTTGAGAGGAATTCTAAAGGCAAAGTTAGGGGATGGCACATTACAGGGAACAGGTATGCAGGTGGGAAAGCACTGACTGTGTTTAGGGGACTGAGTAATTCACCTTGGCTGGAAGATAAAGTATGTGGAAGGGAGTAATATGAGAGCCTGGAAATAGAGCTTAATGTTATATTGTAGAACAGCGGTCCTCAACCTGTGGGTCCCGACTCCTTTGGGGGTCGAATGACCCTTTACAGGAGTCGCCTAAGACCATCGGAAAACACATATTTCTGATGGTCTTAGAAACTGAGACCCTGATCCTCTGTCTGTCTCCAGGTGGGTCCACCCACATGCAGATATGCCCACATAGGTGTATTAAAGGGTTGCGGCATTAGGAAGATTAAGAACCACTGTTGTAGAGGGACTTGAATGGTAGGCAAAGGAGTTTGAATTTTACTTCATGAGTAATAAGGAGCCAGTTCATATTTTTGAACAAAGTTAATATGATGACCTCTAAGGTCAATTCAGGTTCAAAATTTAGGATCCAGATCTGTGCTTAAAGATTAGTCTGGTTGGCTGTTGTCCTTCATTCTTGAAGGGGACCAGAATGAGATCACTATGTTAAAGTCAAGTTACAGTGTGTCCTGTTGTGGCTGATCAGACCAGTACAAGCTTGGAAGGCTTCACTAAAGGTCAGGCACAAATAGTCCATGTGAACATTTGGGGTGGATTCTCTAAATTTGTGCATCTCGTGTTTCTTTTGAGCTACTTCAGTCCTGCTTTGCTCATACAGCATGGCACCTTTTCTGATGAGGGCACGACATGCTGAGCAGTCGTGTGCCAGTGTCTCCCATGTCACACAATTCCAAAGTTCTTAAGAGAGACCTTGAGAGGATCCTTGTCCTTGTCACTTCTTCTGACCGCCATGTGGGCATTTACCCTGTGTGACTTTTCCATAAAATAGTCTTTTTGGCAAGCATACATTTGGCATTCAAGCACCATGGCCAGACGATCGGAGTTGTGCTCTCTGCAATAGAAATTCAGATCTGTGCTCAAAGATTAGTCTGATATCAGAGGAAATGCTAGATTAGAGAAAGGGGAGAGTAGAGGTGACCATTTGTTAGGCTATTTCAAGAGGAAAGGTCAGTGAAGCAAAGGATGTTGCAGAAACTTATGAACACATAAAGTAATAGAGAAGCAAATATAGAAGTTGTCAAACATGGAAGCTTGAGTGAATGGTGGTGTCATTGGCAGAACAGTCCAAAGGTTAAAGTGTGGACAGATTGAATTTGAGGTTCTTATAATCAGTTAGAGATGTCTGTAGGCTGCTACAATTCAAACATGAACTCAGCATCAATGATAGAAAATGAGGGGCTATCTGTATAGTGGCAGTCACTGAAATCAAGGTCAAGTCAATTGCCAAGGGAGAGAGCAGAGGGAGAAAGAAGACTGCCAAGAAGAAGATCTTGAGAACACATCTCCTTAGGAGGCAGGAAGAAGATGAGGATGCAATAAAAGAGTAGTTAGAGTGTAGCCAAAGGAGAGGGTGGTCAAAAATATTCTGTTCTACAGAGTGGTTAGGAAGTTTCAGGAGTGAACAAAAGGCAGCTACTGATGAGGTGACTGGTGAAATTTAGAAGGAGACACTTAGAATGAGGGGTGAAGGCAGAAGCCATCCTGCAGAGGGTCGAGAAGCTACTGATGAGGAAGGGAAAGCATTTGCTGTAGGTGAGGTTTTCAGGAAGATTAGCAAAGACTTTGGGCAAATCATGTCATTTTTCTGGGCCTCCGTTTCCTCATCTGGAAAATGAGGTTGGGCTAGACGACTACCAATGTAGCTGTAGTAGCACTAACTCCTTTAAGGGAGGGTCACACATTTTTGTGAGAGGGATTTGGAGGCAGGGGAAACAGTGGTGGTTTTGAAAATACAATAGCACCAAAACTGTGTATTTATTTAGGTTGTTTTGCTTTTTGTTGTTCTTGTTTTAAGAGAGGTGGAATGATGGGAAGTTGTGACTAGAGATAATTTCAAAGTTCAGTATAATTTGTTTAGTCTTTTCAGTTGTGTCCACCTCTTTGGGCCCCCTTTTGGGGTTTCCTTGGCAAAAATACTAGAGTGGTTTGCCATTTCCTTCTCCAGCTCTTTTGACAGATGAGGAAGAGATGCAAATGGGCTTAAGTGACTTGCCCATGGTCACACACCTAGGAAGTGTCTGAAGCCAGATTTGAACCCAGAAAGATGAGTCATCCTTAAACTGTAGACCTGGTGCTCTATCCATTGTGCCCAAAGGTTGAGGGTATTGAGGTCTAAAGTGTGACACTGCTGGTGTATAGCCGAACCAAGTGGAAAAGGAGTTCATTGGAGCTGAGGAGATGTGGGATTTAAGAGGAAAGAAGATAGTTACAGTAATAGTAGCTTAGCATTATAGGATTTATCACAATAAATTCAGGAAGTGTCCACAGTCCTGAAACATCACGGTGTAAATGAGAGTTCATTAGATGCTTGTTCTATGTATTCTTCATTCTCTGTACCTCAAAAACTATGTGAGGCGAGGTTTTTTTTCTTTTTTTTATATATATGTTTATATCATTCATTTCCACAAGATTTTGAGTTATAAATTTTCTCCCTATCTTTCCCCTACTCCCCCCTCAAAACAGCCATCCCCTTGTATAACCCCTCCTCCAATCTAATCTCTGCTATGTCCTCCCCCATCACCCCTCTGACTTTCCGGTAGGGCAGGATGGATCTCCCTTCCACAGTGCCTGTGTATCTTAAGTTCCAGTTGGATGTAGTTAATAATAATAGTAATAATAATTGTATATATATATATATATATATATGTATATATATGCATATAGATTTTTAACATTTGATTATAGAACTTTAAATTTTAGATTCTTTCTCTTCCTCCCTCATCAGCCACCCCCTCTGGAAGAACAAGCTATCAAACACAGGCTGTACATGTGTAATTACGCAGAACCTCTCTATAGTAGGCACATTATAAGAGACTGATTACATGTTCCTCCTTCCTATCTGAGCCCCCCCCACGTTCCACTCTCTACCCTGTCCCTGTCCCTCTACAGAACTGTGCACTTCCATCAACCCTCCCCCCCACCCTGCCCTCCCCTCCATCATCCTACCTCTCATCCCCATTCCCGCTGTTCTCCTGTGTGGCAAGATGCCCAGTTTAGAATTTATGTCATTCCTTCCCTAAGCCAAGTTCAGTGAGAGTAAGGTTGACGCTTTCCCTTTTGCCTTCCTGTTCTCCCCCTCTATTGTAACAGTTATCCTTTGTCTCTTCCATGAGATGCTCAACCCCATTCTGTCTCTCCCTCTTTCCTCTCAATCTAATCCTCTCTCACCTCAGTATTTCACCTCTTTAGTATATCGTCCCTTCCTATTCAATTGATCTTATGCCGTCTATATTCAATTGAATAGGAAGGGACAATATACTAAGAGGTTTTTTTTTCAATGTCAAAGCACAATATAAACGAGCTGCTTTTGTTTTTGTTATCATTATGGGAACTGTAGAAGCTATGGGATAAATGAAATGCTAGTTGGCATTCTAGAAGGGAAGGCAACTTACCTGAAAAAAGATCTGTGGGTTTTAGTGGGTTGCAAGATCAGTATGTCAACAGTATGTGACATGACAGTCCCCAAAGCTAAGGTAATCTTTGATTGAATTTTTTTTGGAGGGAGGAAGGCAGGACAATTGGTGTTAAGTGACTTGCCCAAGTGTGTCAAGTGTCTGTATCCAGATTTGAACTCAGGTCCTCCTGACTCCAGGCCTAGTGCTGTATTCACTTTGACACCTAGCTGCCCCATCTTTGATTGAATTTTAAAAAAATATAACTTCCAGGAATAGCAAAGTGATAGTCCTGCTGTACTCTGCCCTGGTCAGACCACACCTTGAGTACTGTGTTAAATTTTGAGTGCCACATTTTTAAAAGGATATTGAAAACTTGGAAGGCAGTTAAAATGGTAAAAAAAAAAAAATCCATGCCATATGAAGATCTGGTGAAAGAACCAGGGACCTTTATCTTGGAGAAGAGAAGAGTCAGGATGGGCCTTGTTGAAAGGATGGAAGGAGGATTAAAATTGTTCTCTGTCACCAGAAGGCAGAACTTGGAGCAACAGATGGAACTCCCAAAGACGCAAATTTAGGCCTGATGTCAGGAAAAACTTTCTACAATTGCAGCTGCCTAGAAGTATAGTGGGTTTCTATCAGATGTAGTGGGCTTCCCAGCATTGGGGGTCTTCAAGCAAAGTCAGGAAGGCTGCCTGTTGTTCAGGGGTGTTTTTGAGGTATGGCTTGGGCTTTGGTCACTTAGGTCCCTTCTAACTCTGTAATTCTATCATGGGAAATAATTCCAAGATAACTGACTGATTGTAAAGATATTTTTAAAAAGCTTAAATTGGTCCATCTGCTTGCATTTATTCTTGAAGATTCTAGAAGGTAACCCCATCCTTCACCTCTCCAAGTAGTATTAAATTACACTAAAAGTTAGGGTCTTTATTAGGCTAGCTTTTTTTCTTCTCGTTTGGCATTCTCTCCAGTCTGAATATGTTGGTTTTAGCTGACCACTGTTTGGCTTGCTGCATTTGGTTGCATGTCAGTCACTTGCTTAATAGTGAAGACAGTATTGCCCAGAAGACACCTAGCTCCCAGCTCTTTTGGAATTTGTTTGTCATATAAATTTACTCACAATTTGGCGCTAATCCTAGGGTGGTACTAGAGGCTTTAGTACTGGGAATAACCCAAGAGATTGGGTCAGAACTAGAATAGCTCTAGGCTATCTGAAGCCACTCCAGGGTAGAGGGATATAACAGTGTTAAGCTTACTCAGAGTCAACAAAATCCCTCATTTGGCATGTGGTCTGCTTTTTGAGGATGGGAATAAGGGAGGCAGGAGGGAAAGGTGGCCAGTTTAATTCATGGCTGTCAGGTATGATTCCGACTTCTGTACCACAGCAGTGGGGTTGCCTCTGGATCCTGTGGCCCAAAGGAGATGGCTTTAAGATAGTAAACCACAGGTCTATCCCCACTCCACACCTTCACACCCACACATATACCCTCTTAGCTCTGGGAGTGATAATGAGGAATTTTTAATGCTGCCTTAGAGCTCAGGGGTATGGGCTGGAGATGCCCAGCAGTCATTCAAAGCTTTATCTTTGGCCCAGTCACAATCACTTCTGGAGCCTGGGTTGAGAGGAAATAACAAAGGCAACAGTACAGCAAGAGTTTAAACCAAGCTGTGATGAGGAAAATGAGAAGGTAGAAGCTGACCTCTGCAGCCCCTCCTCACCAGCATTCCATGAGGAGATCAAGTGGAGAGGCTGGAAAAATTCTAATTCCAGAGGTTCCTTCTGGCTCTAAATCCTGTGAATTACACATGTGTAACTTCGTCTAGGGAAAAATATTCTCTGATGATGCTGGGAGACCCAGACTCAGTCTGGCACTGTGTGCAGATACTGTATGCCGTGATGGTTTGGAGACATCACTGTTTTGCTTTGCTCCTTTGGCACTGCAGAGCACAAGCCATACAAATGAGCCTTGCTGTCTTCTCTTATCTGAAAGCCAGCTGACAGTGTTTTTTGAGCCTGAAAGTATAGCTAGTATGCTCGATCCGGTGTTTCCCTGTTATGACACTCTGGGAGATAATGTTTAGAATAGTTGTAATGTTTGGCATTTTAGACTAATAGAAGATATAGCTCTATCTTTAAGATACATTTCCAAGGTGCAGTGTGAAAAGTCAGAACCTTTTTGGGTATCTCATATCAGGCATGCGTCACCAATCACAATGCTTCAGAGCATTTTCCTGTGGTGAAATTTGGGGAGCTAGTAAACCTGCTCCCTAATGGTCGGTTTTGACATTTCAATAGACTGTGAATTCACTTGATCATAGAATCACATGGTTATAAGAGGCCTCAGAGATCATCTGGAGTAAACCACATGTGAACAGGAACCTTCTCTGTTACACAGTGGGTTCATACGATCAGTAAACATTTATTAAATGCCTACTTGCCAGGTGCTGTGCTAAGTGCAAGGAATACAAAGAAACAAAAGGTAGGCCCCATCTTCAAGGACTCAGCCCATTCCACTCCAGTAAAGTTCTGTTGGGACTTTGTTGTTGATGTTTTCATTAATGCAAACGTGAGCCTTGTGCCCTTTAGAGACAAGCACAAGACGTCTGATCCCTCTTGCATATGACAGTCCTTCAGTTATCTGGATACTGATGTGTCTGCTCTTATGCTCCTTCACTCCTATGCCTACACCTTCTCTTCTCCAGGCTACACATAACCAGTCCATCAAACAGTTCTCGTGTGGCATAGTTTCAAGTCCCATCATCTTGCCCACCTTTGTGTGGGTGATTCCTTCTGTTGGTTTATATAGTCATTATTCTATGCCATTATAAGACTGCTCCCTTTCACCACAAAGATAGCTGCATTTCAGAAAGAATAAAAGTAGATTCAGATTGACTGCAAATATTTCTGACTTTGTGTGCGTAATTATTTCCAACAACCTAGACTGTTTAAAAAAAAAGACTCTTCTCCATATTATTAAACTTGAACAGCAAACATTTATTAAGTACCTACTACATGCCAAGCATTGTACTAGGCACTGGAGATATAAATCCAAAGCATGAAACAATTCGTACTCATAAGGAGCTTGAAAATCCTTGGGGGGCGAATATTAAATATTTTAAGTAGAGTTAGGCCAAAATTTTAAATGGCTAAAATGGTCCATAAAGAAAACTTTTCTTTCTCTTTCTTTTTTTAAACAGATGAAGTAATTACATCTCATGGTGCAATTGAACCAGATAAGGACAACATCCGTCAAGAACCATATTCTTTACCCCAGGGTTTCACATGGGACACCTTAAACTTGAGTAATTCCGAAGTAGTGAGTAAAACAATTATCACTTTGAACAGTTTACCTGAGTAAAGCAGTTGTGAGCTGACTTTGAAAGGCGGAGATGTGACACATCTTTTGTCTTCTGCTCGCAGCTCAAGGAGCTGTACACGTTGTTAAATGAAAATTATGTAGAAGATGATGACAACATGTTCAGGTTTGATTACTCCCCTGAGTTCCTCTTATGGTGAGTAACAAGTTGCATTTGCTATTCCAGGAGGGTTGTGCACTTCAGTTGTCATTTTGAGAGGGGAAGGCCCCTCTTTTATTTATTTTTTTAAAATCTGTAGACCTTAACTTGTTTTTCATCTGTCTCTGGACTGATTTTAGGGCTCTTCGTCCTCCAGGCTGGCTGCCTCAGTGGCACTGTGGAGTTAGGGTTTCTTCAAACAAGAAACTAGTGGGGTTCATAAGTGCCATCCCAGCTAGCATTCGGATTTACGACAGGTATATATATCAAATTTTAAATGTGTATTTTTGTACTTTCACAAAAATGATCTCTTTACTGTGATAATTTTGACGTTGAGGGCTAGGAAGTACAGAATCTATGATACTGTATCCCACCCACTTCCCCCAAGCATTTTTATGCAAATGAAATTAGGTAAAAATGAGTGCTAGGGCCTTGCAAGTACTGAAAGGTCAAATGTTACACAGGCATCTGAAGTAGGAAGGGCAGTTCTACCTAATCTGCCTTAGGGGGAGGTGGTGGGAGTTATATAATCATTTCGTGTGTATAAATATATGTATACAGTTATGTTTATTTGTGTGTGTGTGTGTTTATATAACACATACCCCTTGGGAGGCAGCATGAAATAACGTATAGAAGACTGGCCTAAAATCAGCAAGATCTGGTTTCTTGACTTTGACCCTTACTGGCTTCATGACTGATCCTGGGCAAGTCACTTAACCTCTTAGGGTCTTGGGCACCTATTGAAGACTAGAAGTTGCCTAGCTGAGGGCAGAGGGAATTTCCTTACAGGAAGGAATGGATGAAATTACAAGTTTGGTATATAGAATAGTTGCAGATCTGCACTGGCAGAGACCTGGAGGTCCCCAAACCAATGAAATTATAGGTTTGGGCTCTCCCTTTTCTTCCCACCTCAAAAATGTGTGTATACTTGTCCTCTGTTAAATTCTTACTTCATTGCCTCATTGTGGCCTGGGAGCCTGGAGATAAAACTCTAATCCAAAGACCAACAGTTAAATGTAGAGGTGCTTATCACAAAAAGTTGGTCAGAACACCTGATATTTAAATGTTTCATTTGGTTTTTGTGTGCTTTTTTAGCTTGGATTTTTTCTTTTTTGCCACAGCAATTCAGAAAATAAGGTGTAGGGGGTTTGTGATTAGTACAAGTAGGAAAGCCTGCATTGATGACATTCTGGATGTTTTGTAGTGTTCAAGCACTTTCATTGTTCAGTTAAGGGAATGCGTGTGTCCATGATTAGGTCTTTTTCTTTTCTTTAAAATACCAACTGCTAGTTTCTTCTTCCCTGCTGGCTGCCTTCCTGAATTGCCACCCAAGCCATCAGCAATGTGGGGAGCCCAGTGTAGATGTCCCAGTTTATTATATTCTAGGGGCTGCATTGCTCCATACTGGCAGGAAATCTTGACTGTTTTTGTATATGAGAAAGGTTTTCAGGTCCACTAAACATATAGGGCTTGCTTACACAGTAAGGTGACTAAAATGTTAAGATACTTACAAATGAGTGTTGTGCTCTTCAAAACAGTCACCAGGGAAGGTATATGTTCCAATGCTACTGCCATTGTTTAAAATGCTGAAAGCTCCTCTTGAGGAACTATTTTCAGGGCTTTTGGCACATTCTTGTGTCCAAATTGTCACAAATTCCAAATTGATAGAGCCCGAGTTAATACACCTGATCCCTTCTTTTTTTTTTTCCATGGGGAAGAGCTGTATTCACCTGATCCCTTCTTAAAGAAAAAAAAAACACATACACAAAACACAAAAGTTTATGCAAAAAAATTTTCTTGTATTGTCCATAACTTTTGACAATTTGTTTCTTAGTGTGAAGAAGATGGTAGAAATAAATTTTCTCTGTGTTCATAAGAAGTTGAGATCAAAACGGGTAGCACCAGTGCTAATTAGAGAAATAACTAGAAGAGTCAACTTGGAGGGGATTTTTCAAGCTGTTTATACAGCAGGAGTAGTACTTCCCAAGCCAGTGGCTACTTGCAGGTAAGGAGAACTTTTTTTTGGGTCAATTAAAGTCACCATTCTATTTCCATTCTCATTTCCAAACTGAACACGTTTGCTGTCCTCAGGAAAAAGCAGCGTCTAGGTATTTTCAAGCCGTCAGACTTAGTATTATGTTTATTAGCATGTCATTCTTTAGTCTCATCCATTTTTCAGAAGCAAATCTATGTGGGATATTTTTTTCTTTAACTATTTTCTCCTTCCTATTGTGTTTGGCAAGCAGTTTCAGGAGCCACAGTGAATACATGGTAACAGTGGATACAACAGGCATCAGCAGCTTTATTTACTAAAAAGAAGAATTATGTAAGCATTATTCACAGTTCAATCAGTTAGCAAGCATTTATTAAGTGCCTATTGATGTGCCAGGCACTCTGCTTGGTGTTAGGGATACAAAAAGAGGCAAAAGACAGTCCCTGCCCTCAGGAAACCTACAATCTATGTACAGGATAATCAGGAAATAATTAAGAGGCATTTGGCGTTCTTTAGAAGATGTGATTTGAAGGGACTTGAAGGAAGTCAGAGAAGCCAGGAGATACAGATGAGGAAGGAGAGTATTCCAAATGTGGGGAACAGCCCGAGAAAATGCCCAGAGCTGAGAAATTGAGTATCTTGTTCATAGAAAAGCAAAAAGTCATTGTTAATGGATCAAAGAATACATGGCAGAGAATTAATGACATGTAAGAAGACTGGAAAAGTAGCATGAAGCTAGGTTATGAAGGCCTTTCAGTGCCAAACAAAGCATTTTGTATTTGATCCTGAAGGTGATAGGGAGCCACTGGAGTTTAAGTAGGAAGGTGACATGATCAGGCCTGTGCTTTGAGAGAATTACTTTGGTGGCCAAGTAGAGGATGGATTGGAGTGGGGAGAGATGTGAGGCAGGCAGACCCACCAGTGGCTAGGCTAGTCCAGTCACGAGGTGATGAGGGGCAATTAAGGTAGTTGCTGTCTCAGAGAAGACTAGGGTGTGTGTAAGAGAAGTGGCAAAGGTGAAATCTAAAGGCCTTGGCACAATATTGGATATGAGAGGTGGAGATTGTGAGGAATCTAGAATGACTCCTAGGTTGTGAGCTGGAGGGGATGGTGTTGCCTTCTACAATAATAGGAAAGATAGGAGAAGGGAAGGTTTTAGGGGAAGAGACAGTGAGTTCAGTTTTGGACAATTCTGGGTTTCAGATATCTATTAGATATCCAATTCAAGAGGTCTGAAGTCACTCGGAGATGTAAGACTGGAAGTCAGCAAAAGGGTTAGGAAAGGCTAGTCAAATTTGAGAATCGACAAAGAAAATAATAATTAAAAATATGAGAGGTGCTGAGATTCCCAACTACTACTGCTTAGTATGAGCCCCATGGGACAACTGTTGTTAGAAAGTGTGACTTGATGAGGATCCAGCAAAGGAAACTGAGGAGTGATGTGAAAGGTAGAAGGAAAACCAGGAGAGTGGCATCCAGAAAAGCTAAAGAGAATATATCAAGGAGGAAGAGGGAGATCAGCAGTGTTAAAGGTACAGAGAGGTCAGGAAGAAAGAGAACTGAGAAAAGGCCCTGAGATTTGGTAATTGACAATGATCTCTTTCTCATCAGTAACTTTGGAAAGGGCAGTTTTGGTGGATTGCGATTAGAGTCTGGATTGCAGAGTTAAAACAAAGTGAGAGGAGACAAAGTGGTGACAACTGTAGAAGTGGATGGCTTCTTAAGGATCTTAGTCACAAAGGACTAAGAAGTAGAAGACAGCAGGGATTGAAGGATTAAGTGGGTTGTTGGGTTTTTTTTGAGGATGACAGAGACATGGGCATATCTGTAGGCACTAGGGGAGCAGCCAGCAGACAGGGAGAGACCGAGGAAATAGTGCAGAAGGCATATGATGTGAGATATGCTCTTACTGAAGCCTAGAGATAACTCTTTTAGGAAGTCAGTTATTTTTCCCTAGATCATATCTAGCCATCTTCCCTCGCATCACCCCGCATTTGTCTTTTCAATTTCTCTCTCTTTTAAAATATATAAACAAGTAAGACACACAGGTGGTACACTTCCCATCTGAGTGCACCCCCAGGGGCATTGTTTTAAGGCAGAGTTTATTGACTACTGATCATGAAATACAATATTTTTATTCATCAAAAAAACTAAAACAATGAAAATTTTAAAAATTAAACTGTACTTAAATATATTACAAAAGGCTCCTTTTAACCAAATCCTTTTCTCCATCCTAAAAATATAGATCAACCTTATGAGCTTTATCTTCTTAGTTAAAAAGGCATCTCTCTAACTGGCTCTTGAACCCCTAGCTGCTCGACATTTTACTGTGATAGACTAGCAGTGGGGAGTTTTAAGGCCTGGCATGAAAAGGAACATGCTTTTAAAATTCAGAATTTTAACTTTTCTTCTTTGCCAGTCAGGGTGGGTTACAACATAGAAGACAATATAGCCAGAGGAGTCAAAGTGGGGAAAATGTGTACATTCTCTCTGGCTTGACTCCAGCTGACTAAAGTGACTGACCAAGATTTGGGGTCTCTTAAGGGAAACAAGGATGGAAAGCAGTTTATCTGCCTCCACCAGCAAATGTAAGTTAGCAGGAAAGTTAGGGGAGGATAGATTGATTTGAGAGAATTATAGAGAGAATAACTAAATCCATGGGAGCTGAAGAAATTTCCAAGTACTACTGACTTGATATAGAAGGATAAGTAGGCAAAGACAAGTTGGAGAGGAATTGACCATGGACCACCAGAAGACCAAGTTAGTAGATGTAGATCCTTCTTCCTTTCATCTCATGCAGAGACTTGCAGGAGTGAAAGGGGGAAAATAAGGGAAGTAGGAGTAGCATTCATGGTAGCTGCAGCAATTTGGGGAAACTGCTACCATCCTAAATTGACTCTAAGAGCTGCAGGCATATTAAGTTGTGCCCAGGTTAACCTCATATGTACACCTATGATAAGAAGAGATAGTTGAGCTAAAACTATGACAAGACAAAGTACACAAATGGAAAAGTAATTGCAAAGGGTAACCAAGAAAATAAGAAAAAGTAAAAAGTTTAAAATAATAAAATATTTTGGGAGCACACTTTAGAATATAAACAGTTCACCTGCTTACATTTTATAATGCCTAATCAAAATGAACCTTGATTCTCAAGTATCTATTTTCTTGGGTAATTATTGTTTAAAGATGTAACTTTGGGAAAATATTTTAAAATTTTCTAGTTTAAGGTTCTGCCACTGGGAAAGAAGAAATTCCCAGTTTAAAAAGAAAAAGTCTGTTAGACAATAATCTCAATCAGATTAACAAAATAAATAGTAAAAATAGTCACGAAACCATAAGCTCCAAACTATTGTTAAGTAGAAAATACATGTACACATAAACTCTTATGTCAGTTTTCTTTCCCTTTGTGTACTTACTGGATAAGTGTTTTTAAAATATAGAACGTGCTTTATTCTTGTTTTCTTCACTTTGCAGTCTTCATAGCTGTCATTGTGTGTTATGGTGCATTAACATACATATATATGCCATGCATTATTCAAATATTCCCTAATCTTTGAATATATAGGCTGATTAGAGTTTTTCAATTAAAGTAAATATGACGATAGGTAATTTTTACCTTTTAGTAACATCCTTAGGATAGAGGTTTAGTCGTAGTAACTCTTACTGTAGGTTGTCAGATTGCTTTCCTAAAAGGTTCAGTTACCTTTTCCTTTAAAATCTCATCAGCATGGTATTTTTTAACAGGTTTTGCCAATTTGATGGGTATAAGATAATACTAGAATTTTTGGTTAACAATTCTTTAAATTTCAAGTAGGCATTTTTGTTCCTTCAGCACACATGGTTCTTTAGCCACTTATTAATACTTTGGGGAATGGGTACTAGTCTTATAAATTTGTGTGCTAGGAATCTGATTTTTATCAGATATATTTATTACAGAGAGGTAGCAGTTACTCCCAAGCAGTTCTTTAAGACTTAAAGCTGTAGAACAGATGCAAATCTGCACCAGTAAAGGGAGTTCCCTATGACCATAAAATCAAAGGTTTGAAACAAACCAAAAAACAATCGACAAGGATTTTTTCTAATTTGTTTTTTTTTATTGTGAACATATTTCCAGATCCATCTTTTTCTCCAATAATTTTTTTCTTCAGTCAGTAAAAATTTTTCTTTCAAATTTGACGTAACTATACCTTTCCTTTTTATTCAAATGTTTTAAAGTTGTGTATTTACATTGAGGGCACTGGAGTTTTTATAATTTATCCAATTATAATCTCCCACTGACAAAGTAAAGTCCTATTCTGGGCTGTCATTATACCAGAGAGGTGACCTTGGGTTCTTGAAGGCCGAGTCATTGGAATACAAGCTGCTGGTAGTTGCTATTATGCTATCAAGACTTTAAGTACAGGGCCAGTCCTTTCTCATCTGAGAAAATACCTAGCCAAGTTCAGAGGCTCATCATCAGCTTAGCCATGAGGGAATTCACTTTTTAGGCAGAACAACTGAAACTGACTGTGAAGGTATTTGCTCTCTGAACAGGTGAAAGGAAAACTCACATCTTTGAAATCCTAGATCCCGAAAATATCTAATTCTGTGGTATAAGTTGTGAGTCTGAAAAACTGCAGTGCAATTTTCTTCAATATTGGGGTGCTTTCTTCAGCATCTGATAGTCATGGGTTTTTCAAACACTAATCTGTTGCATACCTTCATTTCTAAGTGTTTTCTCCATTCTATTCCATCGATTTAGTTTTTATCCACCACCAAATCATTTTGATCATTACTGCCTTTGCTTTTCACAGCATCAGTGGTGGAGTTAAAGATCTTATTGAGCTCTGGGGTAATATTGATGTTTCTTCTATAACTTCAAGACTTACTTTTACAAAAGAAAGGAAGGCCAAAATAAATAAATAAATGTATGTATATATGTGTTTATATATATTCATACATATATATACACACACACATATTCATGGGTATTGGGAATAATTTAGAGGTAAAAAGTAAATAAAAAATAACTTTCTGATGTCTATAGATTTTAGTGGTGTGCTGTTGAACAGCTTAACTAGAAGGCTTAAAAAAATTAAAGTGAAAGCTTTAGAAGCATTGGGTAACAAGAATAACTTTATAATGATATGAGAAAATCAGGTTTTAAAGTCTTTATTGCACTGTGTTTCCAGATACTGGCATCGATCACTAAATCCCAGAAAATTGGTAGAAGTGAAATTTTCTCACTTGAGTAGAAATATGACTTTACAGAGAACGATGAAGCTATACAGACTTCCTGATGTAAGTAAGAACAATTTGCAATTCTTCTGAGCTCAAACCAATGAAGCTTTGAGCTTAGAAAAAGTAATATTTATAGGAGTGTAAAAAAGTACTGAATGTTTGTGAAGGTGACACAGTGACAGGACCACAGAGGACACACATGCTAGCAGAGGTTGGCAAGTTTATTTTCAAATACCAGAGATTTTTAATGGCTTGATTATTCAGTCTGTGGTTGGACAGGACCAAACACAGGAAATACAAGTCTTTCAGGGTATGAATTTGTCTATTGGAAAAGTCCAAGCTCCTGCTATTTTAACTTCTTGGAATGAAAATAAACCTTTTCTATAAGAGGCCTGTAGAAAGAGAGATTTTATTACTCATATCAATGAAATAGTCATGTTTTTTGGGCTAAACTGTTAAGAACTGTTCTACAACAATCACTTGTACATCCACTGTTGCTAGCCCTGGCTTTGAGTTCTCTCTCTCTCTCTTTTTTTTTTTTTTTTTGCTTTTCGTTTGGTTTTTTTGGACTTTGTGCTTCTTATCCAACTATCCTCTCTTTTAGATTATTACAAAGTATCTGAGTACTGTGATTTTATTGGACAATAAGTGTAGAATGTAGCCATTTTCACTTTGAAAATGGTGAAGAATCTTTCTGTTCTCTGCAGTTTCTTTTATTTTGGGGAGGCAATGACTCACATGTTTGTAGCTTTTTTTTTTTTTACAATCTATAGAGCCCTCTTTTTACAACAGTCTTATGACGTTGGTAGTACAAATATTATATATCCATTTTATAGACTTGGAAACAGAAGCTCAAAGGAGGCGCTAGGTTAAGTTCACGAAACTTGGACCCAGCCCAGATCTTTGCATTCCACCAGGCAGTATCTTGTTTATTTGATAACAGAATTCCTAGCTTTTGGGGGAGATGACTAGAGGAGAAGAGACCTGAGTAGTTGGAGAATATAGAAAGTTTGTCATTTTTAGGCCGCTTAGCCTATCAAAGGGAAAGAGTTTCAGTTCAGTTAATTCTGTTGCTGGAAGCAGTGGAATGAAAAATGATGACTCACTGTCTCTGAGTGAGTTGAAGGAGAAGGGAAACAGAAAAAAAAAGAAACCAGGCAGAGATAAGGAAAGAGTCTCTAAGGTCAGGGAAGGGAGATAGGGCAAAAACATGGAGGCTCGAAGGGACGGAAATTGAGGTAGAGACACAGGGGCTTTCATTACTAATCTGATAAATTTTCTCATGGTTTTTCTTTGTAGTTAGTTATTTGTAGTACTAACCTTGTAAGTTCCAGGAGGGTTAAAGATGTGATCTTATCTGAAGTCTGTATAGTGCTTCACATCAAGACAGTCACCAGGAAACCCTAATGCTACATAATTACCAAAGCATTTCACAGAAAGCAAAAGGGAAAACCCTCTCTTAATGTATCATTTGTTCTTAGTTACCCTTGTGCTCCCAGACCTTCAGTTCCATTGTGAACACCAAGGTCTTAGAAGTAACACATGGTGATATCTGGAATTTTCTAAGTAATTTGTTGATAGTACCCAGCTCTGGGGCAATGGGGGTGATCTGCTTCACTGCTGGTTTGGTTTAGCATCTCCTGTTCAGTAACTTCTTTCCTCCCATTTCTATGACCCTGGAAGATGATTCACTTTCCCTCTCCCCCCAGACTCATCACTGTAACGTCAGGCCTGGAAGTCCTACTTCTGTTGTTCTTCACTGAGGTTTCTAGTTCACGTGCCAGTTTGGGTTTGGGAGTGAGAATTGTCTAGTCCATGTTGTCAACGTAACCCTGTAGCAGTCCCAATTACACTAGCTTATTAGTTGTAGTTCTTACTTCATCTTGTAGTTATTGTGACAATCTAGTCTGCTTCTGCATTCCTGTGGTCTTTTTTTTTGCCTATCTCTTCCTTCAATTAATGTAGGAAAGCTCTCAGGAGTCATCCTTTCATCTTTTGAGTCTCCTATCCTTGAGATAACATCTTGTGGTATCAAATTCTTAAAATAAAAGCTTCTTCTCTTAAAGATAAAACTAACGAAATTATTGCCAGCACCACTGAAGGGCCTTATAGTTCATATACTTACATGTGAGATAACTCCAGACCGAGTCTTACCTATCTCAGCCTTCCAGTAAGTCAGCCTCTTTGCCTGTTTAACTATATGTGTGTATATATATATATACATACACACATATATAAGCTTGGTTATATAAGGTATTTGCACTCTTGTGCCCAGAACCAGAGATACCAGTATCATGCATATAAATTTCCCTTGCCTTTGTTCACATAACCAAGTTAAATGTATTTTAATTAATAATAACGATAGCTATAACTTCCATTTGTATTATGGTACTGTTTTTATCTGTAACTTAGTAATCTTGGCCTCTTCCTCACCTTTATCACTCCCTGTGTGACTTTGGGTTAAATCTCTCAAGATGCTGCTTTTTGTTCATCTGCAAAATAATAAATTTGAACTAGATGATTCCTAAGAGTTGCTTGGATTTGAATCCTGCTCTGGCTATTTAGTGCGTAGGTTCTACATTTGGTTACTTCCCCTTTCTAATGTGTCAGATGGGAGGGTTGGATTAGATGAGGTCTCTTACAGATTAGAGTCCTATGATCATCCCCTTTTCCTTCCTCTTGCTTGACCTAATTGCCATTCATCACTCTCTTGAATAGTCACCCTGAGATCAAAGACTGGAAAACATCAAAATTCTATTGGACAGGAGAGTAGACATGGCAGAGGAAGAAAGCCACAGGAAGTAATACCCCCACCAACCCCAAAGAGAAAGCACTTCTCAGTCACTTTGGCCTGTAAGCTTCTAGTTTCCAGCACTACTTACTGGCAGACAAGCCTACTGTGTCATGTAACTCAGCTTTTGGGTTGTTTTTAATGAACTTAATAACCTTTAAAATAGATAATAAAAAAACACATACAAAATAAAGAATAAAAATCTTACCTAGAACCCTTAGCATGTAGTAAAAGTAGAACCAGATAAATTAAAAGCAAGCCCCAAACATTTTGTTGTAGGTCACTTCCAAGTCTGTCAGTCGACTCCACTGGTAATCAGGCGCATAGCATTCTCTAGTTTTGCATCATACCAGGTAGGCCTTTCCATACTTACTCTTTACGTACTTTACGTACTTGTATACTTCCTGTTTATCTTCTTCCTGCACAGTAATGTCCCAGCATATTAATATGCCATTTATGCAGCCATGTTTCAATTGTCAGACATATATATTGTTTTTTAAAATCGCCAATCAGTCAGTCTAAGTATTTTTGTATAGCTAGGTCCTCTTTTCCTAGTAATGCAAACAGTGGGTCAAAAGACACGGTCATTTATTTTGCTTGTAGATTGCCGTGCTTCAAACTCTCTGATACACGTGTCCCCACCCAAAGTGCATTATTTAGAGTCCCTGGTTTCTACCTAGTCTTGTCAGTATTACATTTTTCACTATTTTTGTCCTTCTGGTGGGTGGTATTTAAGGTAGGCTTGATTTGCTTTTATTGAATCATTAAGGAATTTGAACATCTCATAGTTATTAAAAGTTTGTATTTTGTCCTTCTAAAATTGTCTATTCTTGCCCCTTGACCATTGCTCCACTAGGGCATATATGTTAATAGTCATGAATATGTATCGATTTTTTGCATAGCTTCTGTATATCAGACATTTTATATATTTAAGGCAAAAAATTTGTCCAGTCTGCTGCTGATAGTGCTTTTATTCTTGCATAATCAAACTTGTCCATTTCATTTCTGATAATTTTTAATATTTGTTTGATTAAAATATCCCTCCTTTCCAAAATACAAGAGTTGAGACAAATAATTTTTGTCTTCATTTTTTATGGCTTTTCTGTGTGTATATGGATCATGGATACAATTTAGAATTTAGTTTGGTGTAAGATGTAGATCTCAAACCATTTTTAAAATAAAATAGCTATCCAGTCTGTTTAGCAGATTTTATGAATTCATTTTATTCCCTGTTTTTTAAAATGTGGATTTATCAAATACTAATCTTGATAGATTGACGCAAAGAATTCAGTTCTTAGGTTTTCTATATTGTTCCATTCATCTACTTCTCCAAGCTTTATCTATTTTTATAATTATAACTGCCTTATTAGGCATTTTGTGATCTGATAGTGCTAAAACTCTCTTTTCTTGCTTTGTTTTGTATATTTTTATCTGCCTGTTTTTCCACATGAATTTTAGAATGATTATCAAAACTGATGAGATAAACTTTTGATATTTTTATTAATAATGCATTTTTTTCCAAAATTTTATTTTAGACTCATACCAGAACACAAATACAGAATAGAGAAAAGAAACAGAAACATCATAAACTTAAATAATGGAGCTTAAATACAAAGTTAGAAAGAAATGTACACATGCTACGTACACATGTCGTGTACATAGCAGAACATATGTAACGATAAATTTTCATTTCAAGAAAACTTATATGATTAATAATACTCATTATTATGATAATTGTTTGTCTTTGCTTCCTTGTAAGTTCTTTTGTTCCCTGCTGGTCCACTTTTTTACTTTGTTCTTTTTTCTCACCCCCACCGCAATAAAATTTAGCTGTGTTTCTCTATAGCTATAGATATACACATACATAGACATATACATTCCCAAACCTGTTATACTCCTGTTTTGTTTTTATGTATGTGCATATCTTGCTTCCTATCCCTCCCGACTGCTCTACTTTGCTTCTGCCCACCACCTTGTCCTCCTGTGACTTGCCCCATTCAAGGATCCCTTCCCTATCCTTCCATTCCCATAAAACACCTTTCTATAACTCTATTTTACCTATTCCTTCACCTTCCCCTCTAAAGATCCCTCCCTTGTCCTCTCCCCCCTCCCTATGCCCCTTACCATTTTATTTCTTCTGAATTTAGAAGACTTTTATACTCTTATAAATATGTGTATTGTTCCCTTTTAAACCCATTCCGGGTGAAAGTCGGTTACCAGAACTACCAGCCCTCCTCCCCTTCTAATTCCTCTGTATCAGTTCTTCTTGCACCTCATTTGTATGAAATAATTATTCTTTTAAGCTGCTCCTAAATGGTTTTACTTTGTAAATTCATATACTCAGGTTTACCACAATCTTTCTTATGAGCTATCCCGTTATTAAGAATCTTAGACATACATTTTACATACATAAAAAACAGTCTGTCCTTATGAATCCCTTATAACAGTCTTTGTTTATGTGCCTTATATTTCTCTTGGTCCTTATATGTCAAATCCTTTATTAAGTTCAGGATCTTTTTGTTTTTTAACAAAGTCTTGAAAGTCTGAGAGTTTACCAAATATCCTTTTTTTTTTTACATTTAGGATAATACTTAACTTTGCAGGATAGTCTTGGCTATAGCCCCATTTCTTTTGCTCTTTGATATGTTGTGTTCCAAGACCTGCAGTCCTTTAATGTCTCTGCTTCTAGGTCTTGTGTAATTCTAATTGTGGTGCCATCATATTTAAATTGTTTTAATCTTGATACTTTTAATATTTTTTCGTTGAGCTGGGGTTTCAGAATTTGACTATGATATTCCTATGAGTTTTCCTTATAGGATCTCTTCTAAGTGGTGATAGATGGATTTTTTCTATTTCTGCTTCCACCCACCCCCTTGTTCTAATGCTTCAGGACAATTTTCTTTATTTCTGGTATCAAGATTTTTTTTTTGACCGTAACTTTCAGTTAGTCCAGTTATTTTTATATTTTCTCCTCTTGATCTGTTTTCCAAGTCTGTTGTTTTTCTTATATTTTACTTTCTCTTCTATTTTTTCATTCTTCATATTTTGTTTAATCATTTTTTGATCTCTTATAATTTCACTGGCTTCACTCTACCCAATTCTAATTTTTAAGGTGTCATTTTCTTCCTTAAGATATGCATTTAAACTCTTTTTAATATTTTATTTTATTTATTTTAGATTACATCATTCATTTCCACAAGATTTTGAGTTACAAATTTTCTTCCCATCTTTCCCCTACCCCCCCCCGCCCCCAAAACAGCCATCCCCTTGTATAACCCCTCCCCCAATCTAATCTCTCCTATGTCCTCCCCCATCACCCCTCTGACTTTCCGGTAGGGCAGGATGGATCTCCCTTCCACAGTGCATGTGTATCTTAAGTTCCAGTTGGATGTAGTTAATAATAATAGTAATAATAATTGTACATATATATGTGTATATATGCATATATATACATATATATTTTTAACATTTGATTATAGAACTTTAAATTCTAGATTCTTTCTCTTCTTCCCTCATCAGCCACCTCCACTGGAAGAACAAGCAATCAGATACAGGCTGTACATGTGTAATTACGCAAAACCTCTCCACAGCAGGCACATTAT
>CM053581.1:542962519-543000661 GCA_028627135.1 Pseudochirops cupreus
TTTTTTAAGGTGTTAATTTCTTCATTCAGGTTGTTGACTCTCTTTTCATGATTTTCTTGCATCATTCTTATTTCTCTTCCCAATTTTTCTTCTACTTCTCTCATTTGGTTTTCAAAATCTTTCTTCTAGCTTTTTGGCAATCTTCATGTTTCTTGGAAGCTTTTGGGGTGGGAATTCTGACTGCATTGTCTTCCTCCCTTTCACTGCTTTGTTCCTTCTTTTCCTCAAAGAAGGAATCTAGGGTTTGGTTGCTGTTCTTACTTTGCTTCCTATGCTTATTCATGGTCGCCATTCAATGGTTTTATTTTTTTTATTTTTTTGTTAGTTCTGTGGAACTCTGCTTCCAGAGGAAACAGCTCTGTCACAAATCGCTGGGGTTTTCCCAGCTGCCAGGGCTTTTAGGAGGCTGCTGGGTGCCTCCCCAGCTCCGGCTCACTGAAAAAAAAAACCTCAGGACCACCACCCAAGACCGCAATCCTGAATGATTGCTTGGCCGCCTTGCTGTCTGCAGGCCGGGAGCTCTGAAGTGGCAGTGTGGAGGCAGGTGCAGAACCTCTGCTTTTCTCTTCTTTGCCCTGGAGGTGGCTTGGCCAGACCCGCTTTTCTTCCCTGGTTTTTAGCCATTTTCCACTAACCTGAGTCCTTTTTTCTTATGGCTGGATAATTCTGGATACTGTCACAGCTGTCACAGATACGCCCTCCTGAAGCTCCAGCCACGGTGGGGTTGGGCTTGTCCAGCCGCCCCCGGGGCAAAAACCCCCATTTCAGGCTGGGCTGGTTTCTGCTCTCAGAGTTGAAATGGTCGCTTTGAGCCAAGCTGCCTTCAGCAGGAAATATATCTGTGTGCGTTTTAGAGCCCTAGAATTTGTTTAGTCATATTTTTGGGGTATTTGATGTGGCTGTGTCGGAGCTGCGATTTCTTGCTGCTCCTACAGCACCATCTTGGCTCTGCCCCCCTGCATTTAAACTCTTAAGACAGTTTGGGATGTACTGACATTTTTAGTACTCTCTAGTGAACCAAAACAAGGAATATCCCTTTACATTTCTTTAATTATTTTATTTCTATCAAAATCATTTAAAACTTTTCTTTAAACAGATCTTTTTGTAGGTCTTGATAAATTAATGTATAAGTCTTTGCATTACGTAATCATATATTTCTCTATCAATTTGCATTGCTTTTTGGTTAGGTTTAGGGAATGAAAATATTTTGGGGGGGAATATTTTATATTTTCTAAAATAAGTCATTTATTGATTGGGTTTTTTTTAAAGATAACTAGTCTCTATATGCAAATAAATAATTTAAGCTCTTTGCTGATGGTTATTCCTTTTAATTTATATTTTATATCTTAAATGCTATTTCCTAATATTTCTAAAGCTGTGTTCAACAGCACTGGTGATAAAACATCTGCTGTTCTCTATTGTATATAGTATTATTTGGTAGTTCCAAATAAATCATTTTTATCTAATGATAGAAATATTCTTATAATCCTACATTTATCTGCTTATTTTAAAAAATATAAATGATATTTTATTGAGGGTTTCCCACAAGCTTCCTATATATCTAATAATATGTTCATGTGGCATTTCTTGTCATCTTGTTTAAATGACTTGTTTTTCTGTTAGTAAACCATCCTTGTTTCCATTTAACTTTTTAATGTGTCATTATAATCTGTTTGTGAGCAGTTTTATTTTTTTTAAAGGATTTTTTAATGATATTGGTCAACAGTCTTCTCTTCCAGCTTTGTCTTTGTTCTGTTTAGGTATCAGTTAGCAAGTATTTATTTTGTGCACTCTTTTGTACAGGCACAGTACTAAGTGCTAGAGATACCAAAAGAGGGAGAGTTCTCTGCCCTCAAGGAGATTACAATCTAATGAGGGAGACAATATTAAGAGGTAGGGCAGTGGACTTAAGAGAGGGTTGGGGAAAGCTTCCTGTGGAAGGTAGGATTTTAGTTGGGACTTCAAGGAAGCCTAGGAGGTTAGTGGTTGGAGCAGAGGAGGGAAAACATTCCAGGCATAAAGGATAGCCAGAAAAAAATGCCCAGAGCCAAGAGATAGAATATCTTGTGTATGAAATAACTAGGAGGCCAGTGGTAGTTGATCAGAGACTATGTGGCATGGAGTAAGGTATAAGAAGACAGGAAAAGTAATGTGTGAGATAAAGAGGTCCCTAAATCAATTACTTGGAGACAGCTTAAGGTGAAAATAGAGAAAGGTCTCTTTATTAGAATCTTGCAAGAAGCAGGCAGTCCAACCACTGAAAAAAATCGGGGTGGGGGGAGGGCCAAAGCCCCAGGGCAGAAGGGTTAATTTATGCTAGCCAGGTGGGTGGGGGCATGGAGTTTGGGAGGGATTGGGGCTTAAAGGGACAGGCACTTTCTATATTCACTGCGCAGACGCATTTTCCAGAATTCACTGGGACAAATCAGAGGGGCGGGGAGTGACTGGTGTGATTCTTGCCTTGACATGTCACTAGGTAACTTCTGGTCAAGGATGAGTGACATAGGTCCAACTATGGCTTATTGGGAGGATAGGCCTGGTTGTTTCAAGAGATGCCAAGTCTGGAAGCTAGACTGATTAGGGATGTTTAGGAGGTCCCATCTTGGGAGTGAGTCATCTTGTTTTTCAAGGTTCCTCAGTGCAGCTGGCTGCTAAGAACAATGGGTTCTCTAAACTAAGCATTTGTTGATTAAATGCTTGGACAGTCTGTTGGTGGGAAGCCATCTAGGCAGGCTGGTAGCTCAGGAAAAAGACTTTTAGGCTGGGGCAAGGGAGAGGCAGAGTTAAAGTTAATGCCTTTATGGCTAAAGGAAAGTGTGACTTTTACAGCTTATGACACAAGCTTATTACAAACTGATGTCACAACAAAGGATCCCAGATCTTATCATTCCCCCTTAATGGATAAGACGCAAATTCATTTGAGGACAAGAGACGAAGGTCTCAGCTTCCCAAGCTGCTTCATGCTGAAAAAGGTTGTAGTGCTGTCCCTGTCTCAGAAGGGGGAGGGTGCGGTCCATCAGTCAAGGGGCAGGGAGCTGTAGTCAATGTTCGGAACTCAGCAGACACCAGATCCAAAAGGTGTTGGGCCTAAAAGATACAAATCTAGCAAAGTGAGTAAACAAACAAGAGCCTAAATGAAGTAGGAAAATGACCAGAAGTAGAGTGAATATGGGCTAGTGTAATCCATTACTCAGACTATTTAACTGTCCTTAATATTTCTACCTGCTACATGGACTAGATGCCTCATAAGATATTCTTCACTAACATAACTGTAGACCTTAAACAAAAGAGGTTTCTGACTTAAACCTCACAACTGAATAGCAGACGTACATCCTTGTTTCACAAAGCTTGTCTACCCCCTAATTATATTCACTTTGGAAGAAAGAGATACTTCAGAAATTGAATCTTTTACATATATGCGCAGTTACAAATGTTAACTTCTGCTTAAGTTCATGGAATAGCCACAAATTCATATTGGAACAGCAAACACTGTTCTGCTTTACAACTCATTACATCAGTTTAAGAATACTTGATTGAAAACTTTGTAAACCTTCAGAAATTGTTATACAAGACTTTTTCAAAAACATCCTTTCTAACAGTAAGGGGATCAAAGTAACACAATGAGAATAAAAAGCAATAAGCCAGGGCTATAGCAGTTCCTGTGCAGGCCTGGATTCTTGGAGAAGCTGGAGATGCTATCTGCATCTGATGTCGTCTTTTCCAGGTCCCTCGTCTCAGATGTTCACTCAGGAGCAAGGGATATTCAGTCAGGCCTGATAGTGGCTCGCAGAGACATGATTTAATACCAAGGGCGCATAGAAATGGTTCAGTTTCCTAGCCATGTAGGGCTAGGTTTCACAAACAGTTACAACATTGCATCAAAAATCCAAACTTTTGATCTTATTACCAAACATGCCCAAGTTTTGAGTTTCCATGATAGAGAAATTTTTGAAAGCCAATCTTATACACCTATATAGTTTTTAGAAGAATCAATTTGATCCTGTTGCTTTCTTCAAAATTTTAGAATCAAGTTACAAATCTTTCTGCTTTCCAAAAATACTTCCTCACACACTCTCAACATACTTAAACCTTTCTGAAACTGATATAAATTATTTGGAGACAGGAGGGGCTTAGATAAACCCTAATTTGTCCCCAGACCTTCTTATCTGTCTTTTATATTTCCAACGAAACCTTTATCTGTCTTTCCAAATCCCTAAAAACCATGATTCAGTTTATTCAGCTTTGCTTTAAATTTGTTAACCACAAAACAAGATGGTTTATATCTTCTACTGACTACTTGCTCTGATCATAGAAACTTGCTATAGAAAAAAAAAAACAGGGACATATGACATTCCAAATATGACAGGATAAAACATCCTTGTCTCTGTTTAAATTTAGGTAAAGTCACAGATATCCATCCATGCAGTATCGGTACCATCTCATACTCAGGAATAGGTGGGAAACATTCCTTTTCAAAGAATTTCATGGGTAAGCTGAGCTAGAAGGAGTCCCATCCTAGCTGAGACTATGATTGCCCCTTCGGCTTTAACCAGATGTAGACTTCCACCTGTATTTAACAGCATAGGACCACATTTCCTCTGAGTAGCTTGTGGCATTTGATGCAGACACTGACTTATGCAGGCAACCATACCCAAATTCAAACTCCAAACAAAATTTAGTTATGGTCCCAAATACCTTTTACCTCAAACAGCAAGTCTCATTAATCACAGCTTAGAGCCAGTTCTCTTATTTATTTATTTTCCTTATGGCCCTGAGGCCAAAGGTTCTATATACTTTAGCAAATGAGAGACCACACTTCATCCTTCACAGTAGGAAAGGGGAAGGGGCAGATTACAAAGCACTTTGAATGCCAAAAGAAGCATTTTGTATTTGCTCCTGGAGGCAATGAGGAAGGAGGGAGGAAGAAAGAGAGAGATAAAATATGAATGAATTCACTGCATAGGTGACAGAGAAAGAGCAGAAAGGTAGGAAAACCAGGAGAGAATGGTGTTCTGAAACGTATAGCCAAAATACAAGGATGAAAGCCAAATTTACCTCATCTCCCCCATTAGAAACATGAACTCTTTGAGGGGGAAGACTTTTTTTTTTGTCCTTTCTTTGTATCTTCATCACTTAGCACTGTTGTCTGGCACAGAGTAAAGAAATGTAATCAGTGCTTGCTGATTGAAGGAAAGGGGTAGTCTGTCTAGAAGCTGACTATATAACGTAAGCCTACTTGTTTAAAACTTCTGGACTGGTATCTTTTGGCCAAGAAGTTCTTTATTGGCCTACCTTATTTATTTCCCAGACTAGTCCATTCAGGCCATCTACCACTTGTTTTAATATTTTGTACATTTTTACAGAATTGTTTAGTTTTACATTAGAACTCAACTATATATAGTAATCTGATATTTTTCTTGACTCCCCTCCCTCCACTGTGATCTCTTCTTTCTAATTTTTAATTTTGAGATTTGACTTTGGATTAAAAAACAAAAACACATTTCTGGGCTAAATCCACCCAATTTTGTTTCCTAATTTACAGTTGCTTTGCCCTGCTTGTTTTGGTTATATCTTTTTTCTGTTGGTTTGTTGCTTTTATATTTGCTAAATTTTTTTTTAAGGATGTACTTAATTTGGGCCCCTGTTGATATAAACATTTCCTGCTAAAAATTTACCTCTGAGAATACTTCATCTACTTCATCTACTTTCATAAGTAGAATACTTATTGTTATTACTTTCAGTGTAATCTGCTAATTTTCTTTTTCACTGAGTCGTCATTGGATGAGTAATTTTTTTTAATATCCTCATGGACCTACACTTGATTCATTGCATGCATTCTTCTTAGTAAATGTAACATATATAATATTGCTTTCTATATCTTCCTCAGGGCTGTGCACATTAGTTTTTGCGTAAACTCTGTGAATGCTGGAAAAAACATTAAAGTCCCCCCCGTATCTGAAATACTTTGCCCCCTCATCACTTCCCTAGCTTCCTTCAAGACTCAATTCAAGTCTCATTTGTCTGCTTGGGTGGCCTTTTCTGACCTTTCTCTCCCCCACCAAATCTTAATGCCTTCCCGATGGAGATTACCTTCATATACTCTTATTGTATATTCTAAATATTTGGATGTTTTCTCCCCTTATTAGGAAGTATACTACTTAAGAGACTATCTACACATATGAGTCTGCAGACACATACGTGACATACAATAAACCTTTCTGTGTATCCCCAGCACGTAGCAGAGTACCTGGCAAGTGGCAAATGCCTAATAAATGCTTGTTGTCTCACTACAATTTCCTTCCGTATTGATCACATTCTGATAGTGGGCTGTTAAAAATCTTTTTTTTTTTTAGTTAGCTGTTGTTGTAAGAGTATGAAGTTTTACTTTAGATGCTGTATTATTATCAGGCACAAAATTTAAAGTTGATATACTCCATTTTTTAAAAAGAATCTTTGGCAAGAAATAATGTCTTCAAATACCCCTTCTAATATTTTTCCAGTTTGAACTCAGTTTTGTCCATTATCATTAGTGAGTGCTACTTCTGCTTTTCATGATTAGTAGCAGATAGCAGTAGCAAATAGTAAAATTCTAACCACCCTTTCATTCAGATCTTTCTCAATGAAATGTCTTTCCTATGCTCCATAAGCATTTTTAAATGCTTCCTAGATGGCAAGCACTAGTGATATAAAGGTAGTTTAGGCCATGTCATGCCTACTGTTATCACATTATTCGGCAGATACTTATCCATTATGAGCTTCTGCTGTTTTCCCAGCTGAATCTCAAAGGTCTAAGATTTCAGAAGCCATTTCAACTAATCTGTATCTGAACAGGAATTCACTCAATAACATCCCCAACAAGTGGTCATCCAACTTTTGAGAGGTACAGTGAATGGAAACCAGTCCCAGGGAGTGGAACTTTGCACAGTCCATTCCACTTTTAGATATCTCTAACCGCTGAAAAATTTCTCCTTATGTTAGAAGTTCTTGGGATGGGGTTCTTGTAAACTTGGAAGGGAAAAAAGTAACATCTTTATTTTCACTAACCCCTGACATTTAGCATTTCCTTCAATCATGAATAAAGCAAACAAAAAAACTGTTCTGGGAAGAGGCTGTTAGACTTCAAGAGTGCCACAGGAGTCCACAATCCAAAAGGTTACCAACTCCACCTGTCTTACATCAAACTTAAATGTTTCTATGCAACTGAATTGAATTCAACTACAATTTATTAAGTGCCTATTATGTATCAAACAGTGCTGATATAAAACAAAAATGAAAAGTCCCTGCCCTCCTGCTCAGTGGGGCCAGTCAGCACAAGTCTGATCCCTTTTCTCCAAAGCAGCTGTAAACAACTCCCTCCACTCCATCCCCATCCAGGTCTTGATCTTTTCTCTAGGCTAAACATCACCTTTTTTGGCACCATGATCTCTAAAGCCTCTGAGCCCTCCTGGCTGATTTTTATAGGCTATAGAGAACTGTATGACTACATATTTGATGTAAGAATATGAATTCTTTTATACTCGTTATTTTGATATTACTTGATATTTAACTTCCTGTTTGCCATCTTCTGGATATGTGCCAGTTTCTCTGTGTATCGGGCACTGAAAATGGCGTTCCAGATTTGGCCTAATCAAGAAAGCATATGGGAACTATATTCTGGACCTTGGGTTTTCCTTAATGCAGTGTATAACATTAGCTTTTTTCGGCTCCCATGTTAGACTTCTGAATTATTGAGGGCATAGTTCGATAAACTTCCTACACCTTCCCCCAGGAATTGTTGTCTAGGCTAGTCTTCCCTCACCCATTCCGTATTTGTGAGTTTTGAACTCCTGTTCTTTATATTCTATAGTAAACAAGCACAGTGAATCATACTTAGGTGAGAGTATAGTCTTCCTGAAGGGTCTCAAAAATGTCTGCTGTGTAACCAGTATGATGGCCTTAGTAATTAAAAACCTTTCCAGCACAATTCACTAAAAGTTACTAATGGAAACATTCTAGAAAAATATTTCCCAGAATAAATCAATTTTCCCTGATGTTCAAGTATCACTTTATCTACAATTGAAGTCATCATAAGTTTTGAATTGCTAGAAGTTTGATTATTCAAGAATGCTCACTGGCAGATTTTTGTGATGATACTGATCTGATAGGAAGAGAATATCTTGAATAAGGATGTTCAAGTTACTTACACAATCTTAACATGGGTTTTCTTCCACCCATGAAATGAAAGTTTTTTAAAATCATGGCAGGATGTATTTGGCTGGTCACTTTCCCTCAAGGCTCTCTACAGTCCAGTCCATCCTCCACTCAGCTGTCAAACCAATTTTCCTTAAGCTCAGGTCTGACTCGTCACTCACAGCCTCGTCCTCCTTTTCAGTGAACACCAGTTGCTCCCTATCACTTCCAGAATCAAATACAAAATGCTTTGTTTGGCATTCAAAGCCCCTCATGCCTTTCTAGTCTTCTCAGTACCTTATTCCTCAGTCATACATTGTGATCCAGTGATAAGATATTCATCTCCCTAAGTCATGCATTTTCACTGGCTATGCCCCATACTAGGATGATTCTCCCTCCTCTTGTTTCTTGGCTTCCACCAAGCTTCAACTTAAATTCTACTTTTCATAAGAAGCCTTTCCCCCCTTTAATGTTTGTGCTCACTCTCTGCTGATTATGTCAAATTTATCATATATATGTGTGTGTATGTATGCACATATGTGTATATACACACACACACATTTTTATGAGAGAGAAATATCTTATTTGTATATAACTGTCTGCCAAGATTTCCCCAGTTAAACTCTGAGCTTCTTGAGGCAGGGACTTGTTGTTTGCCCGTTTGTATCCTTAGCGTGCAGTACAGCACCTGCCAGATAACAGGAGCTTAACAAATGTTTTTTACTGACTAGTAGCATTTGGATAGAGGTGCACAATATTTCATGTGACAATATTTGTAAATCCATAGGGTATTTTTTCTTAGACCAACTTAAGAGTGTGAAAATACCTTAATATTGTAAAAGTTGCTCTCACCGTCAAAGGTAAAGATGACCAAAGTAGTCTTCTGGCCCAAGAGAGGTACTTATAAATAACTTTCCAGAGCAGAGATGGGTGGAATGGTCACAAAATATCAAGTATATAAGAATTCTTATTCTTACATCGAATATGTAATCATACAATTCTCTATTACCTATAAAAGTCATCCAGTATAGTTAGTGTTGCTTAAAATTTTGAATTTGTTAAATTATCATTTTTCAAGTCTTCCATGTCATTTTAAACTTTAATAGCTTAAAACTAGATTAAGACTTTTGGGACATCTCTTTTGGCTCCTTTACGGGCTTATGGGTCTCAAGGTTATAGAGTTATGAGGAGCCACAGTTTACATTCAATATGTCCTTAATCTTTTTTGTTCTAAACCTTTCAAAACAGTAAGCTCCTAGTTTCTAGTATCTTCAGGGAAAAAACGAGGCTACTCTAAGAATCCACTTTACACTCATCCTTTGGGGCATTAAATTAAAGGACAAGAACACAGCTACCAATCTTTGATCAAAAGTTCACAACAGGGAGCCTGCAAGCAAAAAATACACTGAATCCTTCTGTGTTCTCTGGTAAAAACAGCATGTCAACTTTTGTGGGCCAGGAATACATCTTGGTCTTATATCTGAGAATCAGTAGTTCCCAACTCATAAAAGGGTTATGTTCAAAAAGTTAATTTTTGGAAGATAAAATAAATCCACTGTAGAAACCATGTTATAAATGTTAAACATAGTTTACCAGGTCAGACTTCAAAAACCTTTTTAACCCATAATGTATAGAAACTTCAGTAATAACATGAAATATGAGTCTTTGGAGTACCTATCTACTAACATGGGAGGAAAAAGCAGGATTTTCATCCCCCTTCCTAGCTAGAGGGTCAGGCGGGCCAGATTTTAAAATGAGATGAACCCTATCTTCAATACCCTCCTGCATTCTCTCTGCCCTCCACCCCCCCCCCCAGATTCTTCATTTTCCTTAAGTTCTCTACTGTGACCCACCTGCCTCCTGCTCCAAACAAAATTCTTAATTCCTTAGCGTGTTCTAAGATGTCAGGTTGAAATGATTCAAGTTCTTGAGATGTAGGACCCTAAATACCTCCCAGATAATTTGTATTACGAAAAGATTTTAGTTGATCCCAGTGAAGCTTTACATTTTAGAATTTCAGGCAAGTTATATGGAACAAATTTAGACAACAGAACAAAAGATATTTTTCTGCATGGCACTTTTGCACTCAGGGAGGTGAGCTCTACCCTGCATGTCAACTCCCCTAAACTATTCCTGCTTTACATAACTTCATTCCTTCCCTCCACTTCTCTCTAAAAGCTAGCCTCCTGTTCTCCTCTCCCTCCTTTAGCAGCGAGAGCTCTAGCAGTGGGAAAGAGCTGGGGAGCTTGAAAAGATAGGCGGAAAGAAGCTGCTCACATGTTATGGATTGTTTGTGAAGTCAAAGGCTGTCTATGATAATGATAATGAAAATCAGAAACGTACTTTAAGATTCACAAAATGCTTTCCTTATGACAACACTGTGACATAGCTGGCCTAAGGATTATCTTCAGTTTACTGATGAGAAAACTGAGGCAAGAAGCTTCAGAACCAGGAGTCAGACTCAGTGTCTCTTAACTCTAGACCAGCACTATATGCCATGCTGTATTGTGCTATGTAGGTTCTGTGCCTGATACAGTAGGCACCTAATGTTTATCGAATTAAATTTTATGACATTATACTGATCAGTATAATACCTAGTTTTACATAAATACAATCCTATTATCTAGTTTAGAGGCCATTGAGTAAACGTTGGATTGCAATACAATAACAGTACCTTGAATGTATTATTTGATACTTCAAATTGAGAATCTGAGTCTTTGGAATTTTTCAAGAGAAGAGGAGGAGATAGTATTGGAACTGCTGGGGGGAAAAGGGGTGAAGGAAGACTTTATTTCTGTCTTAATTAGAAATTCAGACATTGTGGGATGTGATTCCTACCCTGACAGCCATTCTCAGCTATTTTCCTTCCTGTAAAAGTCTGTAGGTCCAGAAGCTTGTTCAAATAATTAGCTACCAATAGACCCTAAGAGGCAGAATGAGTAAATTCTGTGCCTCTATTTCTGCTGAGTTTAGATTTTCCAAGAAACCAAAAGGAATCATGGATTTTTCTTCCCTCCTCTAGATTCTTCTGCTTCCTTTATGCAGCTCACAGTCCTACAGCCTATGAGTCATTCTGCTTCAAACAATGCTCAGCAGTCAGTCAGTGCATGTGAATTTTTCCCAAAAGCCAAGGAGCAATACAGGATCTGAACTAGATCTAGAACTGAATTAATGGATGGTTATCTATGGCTTTTTTCAATCTACTATTAACATTCTTGGCATCTGGTTCCATTCAGCTTGGAATATCCCCTTTGGATATGTGTTAACATTGAGTAACTGGGTCATAGGGATTACTGACTAAAAGCTATCCACAAGGAGATAATAAATAAGGCTGCTTTGTGTGTATCCTGCTCTAGAATTTAACAAATTACCCAGTGTGTGCTCTAGCCTACTTTTATCCCTCTTGAATTTAACATTTGATCATTTCTTTTTTGTTGTCACAATAACAAGGTCACAAAGACTTCGGGTTTGAGACCAATGGAGCGGAAAGATATCAAAGCTGTACAAGAATTAATTAACAACTATCTGAAGCAGTTTCATCTTGCCCCAGTGATGAATGAAGAGGAAGTAGCCCACTGGTTTCTGCCTCAGGATCATATTATCGACACATTTGTAGTAGAGGTAAAGATAAGGTGATTAGCAGAAGTTTGAACATCCTAAAGCTCCAGAGCTACAAGGGACTTTCAAGGGCATTAGAAGCTAACTCCTACCCAAAGCAAGAAAACCCTCCACAATATCGGAAGGGGTCATCTAGTCTCTGCTTGAAGATGACTGGGATAGGGAAACCCAATGCCAATTCTATTACTGGGCAGCTCTAACTGGGGAAAGTTTATTCTTATCTTGAGGTAAAATCTGCCTGCCTGGAATTTGTTGGTCCATGTATTAAGTCAATACCTCTTTCTTATAACTGTTCTTCAAATATCTGAAGATAAATATCATGTTCCCTACTATGAATACACCTCTCTAGGGTGAAATTCCCTGTTCTTTTAATCAATCCCTGTATGACTTTAAATCTATGATCCTCAACTAGAAGGAAGCTTAGAGGTTATCCAGGCCAACTTCCGTAGTTTACAAATGAAGAAACTGATGCCAGGGGTTAAGTGACTTGCCTGTCACCTTTAGATCTTGGTTAACTTCCTCTCAGCATAGTCAAAATCCTTGCTAAGACATACATCATCTAAGCTGAGCTGAGGACGATAAAAACCATTACTGTTATTGAAGCTTCATATCCTATTAGCATTTTTGGCTGCCATATCACATGACTTCTGGGGCTTGAAGTCTCAGAATCCAAGTTACAGTGGGACCTCAGAGAACATCTAGTCCAATGGGAACCTAAATAAGAGTCCTCTGTAAGGAAGAAACCCATACTACTTCTCAGGAGCCCATTGCATTTTTGGATAGCTCTGATCTTAGGAAGTTTAATCAGACTTAAAGGTGCCCTGGTCTTCTAACCACTGCTTCTCTAATTCTGCTGTCCCCCATGACAGCCCTGAAGTACTGGAGGACAGCTTTCATCTCCAGGCTAAACATCCCCTTTTCCTCTTCCTGATTCTATACAGCATCAACTCAAGGTCCTTGACCATCTTGGTCATGTTCTACTGGACATTAATGTCCTTCTTAAAACAGAGTACACAGAACTGAACACAATTGTAGTCTGAACAAGACCATTATCTCCCTACTACTGGACACTATGCTTCTGTTAACTACAGCTGGAGAAAAAAGACATACACATATAGGTTGCAATATCACATTGCCATAGAATGAGCATGCAAATCATTAAAAAACCGTAGGTCTTTTTGAGATGACCTTATCTAGACACACCTCTCCATCTTGTACTTGTCAAAATCAAATGAGATATTTATAAAAAACACGCAGCACAATATCTGGCACGTGGCAGGTCCTTAATAAATGCTTGTTCCTTTCGTTCTCATCCTACTTATGAAATTACCAAACAATAATTGTTGTTAATACTCTTAAAATTCATCTCCCAAATTCTTTTTCATCCACACAGAATAAATTCCTAAAAGCATTTCAGTATTTTTTTTTAATTTACTAGGAGAGGATTTTGGCAAAAGTAACTTACACTTTCCCTTTTTATTGAATTTGGCCCTGTAAAATGAGCTGGAGAAGGAAATGGCAAACCAGTATCTTTGCCAAGAAAACTCCAAATGGGGTCCCAAAGAACTGGATGTGACTGAAACCACTTAAGATTTATGAATTTTGCTTTCCTTGAGCTTGATGTTTAGGCTTGTTTAATAAAAAGCGAAGGATCATCTCAAACAAAACAAACTAAGCAAGGTCAGGGGAGAGGCATGGATACATTGCCCAGCACACCTGGAGATATATAAAGTTCTCTTAAATAGAGCTCTTATTACAAACTATACAATGAAGGTTCTCATTGGTCATTGCTGTGCTGCTTTTATCAGTGCTGCTGATCTAGAAATCATTCCCAGGAAGTTTTCACTTCAAAGATTTTACCTTCCCGAACATCTATATAAATTGGAGGTTTAAGTTAGCAATGAATTCAACCCCACATTCTTCCAAAGATGCAGTGCACCCTCCTAATCCCAGTTGGCAAATAGTGTATATGCATGAGTCCTACCTTTACTAGTGTGTCATCCTAAAGCTGTAATACAAATTAAACCTGGACATTCATGAAAAAGCAGGTAACAAAAAAAAGTCCCTTTCACACATGTGGCAAGCATGCAGGACTTGCAAGTCACAAGATCTGGGTTCAGATTCTGTTTAGTGTAGGCAGTCGTATCTCCTTTCTCACATTATTTCCCATCTCAGGTTTATGTGACAAAAATACTCGTCAAATTTAAACTGTTAGATGTGCGTGTGTATGAGGGGAGAGGGGGAACATGCTTCACAGCGCACATCTGTTTTGTTTTCCAGTGCTCAAATGGTGCATTAACTGACTTCCTGAGCTTCTACACGCTACCATCCACTGTCATGCATCACCCTGTTCATAAAACACTAAAAGCTGCTTATTCCTTCTATAACATTCATACTGAGACTCCACTACTGGACCTAATGAATGATGCACTCATTATAGCTAAATTGGTAAGCAACTTCTTCTTCAAAATATATTTGCCAGAAACTTCCTTACATAGATGGTCAAACTCTAAAAACATCTCAATATTTTTATCATGAATCAAAGGGGGAATTTTCACAATCTTCCCCAGAACCTTTAGTGGTTAGTCATTTCTGTTACCATAAAAGAAGAATCTCAGCATGGTTATTATTTATCTCTAATTTATGAAACAGCACAACAGAGTGAAAGCAGTGGGATATTAACAAGGCTGGAAAACTAAGAGGATTTGTAAAAAGAAGCTCCTTGTGTCAGTTAAATATCTGATCAAATCTAAATTTACCTGATCATCTTCCATGTTAACATTCTAAGCTTCTCAAGCCTGAACTAACTGTGATAACCTGCTTCAAACAACAGGCACATGCCCCTAATCCCTCTTCCTGGGGGAGGCTGAGGGAAAACCTGAGTTAAGAGTTCTGAGCTGCAGTTGAGCAAAAGCCAACTGGGTGTACCACTAATGGCACTGACATGGTGATCCTCTAGGAGTAGAGGGGCAGGCTGGCCTATCATCTGAAACCGAGCAGATCCAGTCTCCTGTAAGTAGGAGGCTCAGGCCTGAGGGTGACTGTTAACTTCTAGGGAGACATACAAAACAACCAAAAAGCCTAGACAGAGTGAGCAATGTGGCAACACAGTCTATGGTGACTGCATGTCCAAACAAAATTCCATGAGTTTTTCTGAGCATTGGTGACAAAGTTTTGTCTTTCTTGAGCCAAACAAAAACCTGAGCTAAAAAGAGCCCAATCAACATCACTTGTATTATGTTCTCATTTCAGTTGCTGCATTGTCAGAAAAAGATATTCATGTAATGCCACTGAATTGGAAAATTAAATATTTCATCCGAGCCCTAAGTCACTAATTTTTTAATCCATCTAGAAGTGGCTAATCTCCTAAAACTTAATTTTTAAAACTATAATTTGACTCCTATATCAAACCAAGAAAGCAGCTATATAACTTGTTAACAATTGTGTTCAATATACCAGGCTATGTGAAATTGTTAGAACTCTATTCCTTTTCTGATGGTCAGAACCCAGAGTTCAGTAGTTAGAAATCCCAAGAGAATGAGCAACCACATTAGTCCAAATATGAGCCACCTTTGATTGTCTCTCTAGAACGAGATGTCCTTGAAAGAATCCAAAGTAAGGTTTTTCTACAGACCAGATTTGGGGAGAAAAGGCAATCTACATTGGATCAATGCCGTATTTAGATAACGTTCTCCTTCTAAAAACACATGCTTTCACAAATGATGCTATTGTGTCAGTTTTGAATTTTGATCTAAAAAAGCAGTCTGTTGGTTTAATTTTCCTGGCTCACTAGTGCTGGATATTCTTGCTGTATGCTCTTAGCAAAGATCATTTAAGGCAGTGGTTCTCAACCTTCCTAATTCCTTTAATACTCATATGTGGGCGGACCCGCCTAGAAACGGATAGAGCAGCGGTGTTTCAGTTCCTAACACCATTGGAAATATGTGTTTTCCAGTGGTCTTAGGCAACCCCTGGTTCAACACTCCCCCGCCAAAGGGGTCAGGACCCACAGGTTGAGAACTGCTGATTTAAGGCATTAGGCACAATGACTCAACTCCTGACAGTTTTGAATAAAATATTTTTAAATTCAGACTTGGACATCTACTTATTATAGAATACATCACTGTATAGTTAGAATTGTAAATGCAAATCCAAAGTGAGGAACTTATTACGATATTGTTTTTCTATTGGCAGAAAGGATTTGATGTGTTCAATGCACTAGATTTGATGGAAAATAAAACATTCCTAGAAAAACTCAAGTTTGGTATAGGAGATGGTAATTTGCAATATTATTTGTACAACTGGCGGTGTCCCGGAACAGAATCTGAAAAGGTAAGTGGAAACTAGAGTAAATTTCACAATTAGTCCAAGTTAATAAACTGTCCTAGATTCTTTTTTAAAGATATTTTTAGTATTAAGTTTTACACACCTTTAAAAATGAAATAGTTTCACCCTCTGCCATAAATACTGGTTTGCTTACATACACTTGTGCAGCTAGATGGGCTTAGTGGCTAGAGTGCTGAGCCTGGAGTCAGGAAGACTCGAGTTCAAACAGACATGTACTAGCATGGTGACCCTGTGCAAGTCATTTAACTTGTTTGCCTCATGGGATAACAACAGTGTCGAGAGGATCAACTGAGATAGTAATTATAAGGTGCTAAGCACAGAGCCTGGCACATAGTTAAATGTTGTTATTATTATTATTATTATTCCTCGATCTGACCATTACATTTCTTCCTTTCCTTTAGGTTGGTCTCGTTTTACAGTAGAAGGACATTTTCATTTCTAGAACTCTGCAGTCATCATTTGAGTTGATGTTCTATTTAACAAATCCCGGAACCACTGTTCCAAAGAATAAAAGCACAACTTAAGTGAAGTCAAAGTGATCTATAAAATCTGAAGAAAATCCATACCTGACCAATTTTACTTATTTTGGGCCATTTTCAAAAGAAAAATCCATCCACCTTTTACAGTCTGTTGCTGGGAGGGAGTAGGGGAAGAAAGGTACAAAGAGCACATTCCTCTTATTTTCAGACCTTTGATTGCCTCCTGACAAAGAGAAGGTATTTTTCCACTGTAGAAAATGAACTGTTTTTATACAAACTGAACTGCAGCAACGGATTAATGTAAGAAAATCTTTGTTAATACACAGATAAACTGCTGCATTTCTATTTATTAAGTGGTAATGTTTGTCAGTGTTACTGAATGAAGGATTCATTCTGAATATTTTTGCTTATTCATTTCACATGGATATTATTTGGGCGGATTTATGGAGGCCAATACTTTTGTAGCTCAAATGAGAAGTCTTGGTAATTGTTTAAGTGTGGAGCAGTATAAAAATGTACTGGGTTGACTGGTACATTTAGTTATCCAATAAGCAATGCTGCTGTGTCAATAAAAACACAGATTTGTACTTCGCTCTTTGAAAGACCAGTGGATTGAATCAGTAGCACTGAACTGTGTGGTGTAATCATTTCATGTGCTGTCTGAAAGATTATACACTCATTACTCTATGTTACAGCTGCTGTCCAATTTTAGATTTTTTCCTCAAGGCAGTGTGAGGAAAGGATCCCAAACTAAAAGAAAATACCCAGTGGGATTTATTAATGCTATCAGGACACTGATAGTTTGAATGTTTCCATTGCTTATATGCAAAATTGCACACATTCCTTTATACCAACTTTATCATGACATCTGTCATTCTAATGAAAATATCTTATTTGTAAATAAGTATTCATAATTTTGTTACTGATGGTGTTTTTATCCAGGGTTTGAAGCAAGGTTTCACTGTATAATATATGTGTATATAATATATATATATATATATTGCCAATATTCAGAAAAGAGAGGGAGCTGCTAAATGAGGCCTTGTAATTGGCCTTGACTTAAATGCCACAAAAGTACATTCTTTCACCTTTCTTCACAACAAGTGTAGTTTCTAAAGCTCTTCATTTCACAATTATTTACAACTATGTGATGGCATTTCTCTTGATAAAAAGAGAATTTAAAATAACTTTTCCACTTGGTAAGGAATGAAAACAAGCTGACGGCCTGAAGCTCTTAGCCTAGTTGAGAACTGACCAGAAGAACATGTGATCTACAAACCTACCACTAGAGGGCCTTACTGGACGGCTGAGTTCGCACAGGCAGAGGTGTCAAGACACCACTGAAACAACACTCTAGCCTGTGGCTGGAAGCAGATGATTAAAATTAATTGGGAAACATTTAACAAAATAAAAATACAGTAGAGCATAGGTAATGTTAATGAGGTTTTCTAAGTCAAGCACGGGGATGTTTATATACAGTTTAGTAGCTAACAGGGAGTTCCATAAGTTTTAGTGCCATTTTAAACGGTTAAAGTTCATTATACAGGGTGTCCCAAGTCTCAGTGCAGTTTCAAACTGTTAGCTTAACTCTGCACTAAAACCTTTTGGGACAGTCTATATCATTGGAGTTGCATTTCTCTCAAACACTACCCCCAAGGTATCTCAAGGGAAGGCTTTAAAAAGCCAGAGAATCAACCAACAACAAAAAAGGTTTTTTCCCTCCAACAACCACTTCAACCTTAAAATATTTTAATTTAGGGAAAGGATTTTATTGGGAATCCTATAAGCTGAAAAAGGTTATTTTTGAGGACTTAAAAAAAATCTACTTGACATTCTATAATTTTGACATTAACTTATTTTAAAGTAAAACCATTCCACTTTTACTTACTCAGTTACAGTATTTTGACCCTTTTAACTTTATCCACGAATAGACACAAATGGCCTATTGAAAAGGGTAGAGTGCTTATTTCAAAATCAAGTACTAGCTCTACCCTTTTCAATAGGACATTCATGTCTATCCCATCCCTGTGTAAACATGCCAAAACAAACTTTGTGTAAAACTACCCATGTTGAGTAAAAAAAGATAGGAAATCATGGAACTTCAGACCTAGAGTCAACATCTAATGTAACTCCTTCAACCAATGTGGAAGTTAAGAGGGTAAGTGACCTACCATGGTCACACAGACGATCAGTGAGTGCCAGGTCTGAAAGTATTGAGTTATTATGATAACCACGTATTTTATAAAATTTAAGAAACTACCACACTATTGGAAAACACATGTAATTTCTACTCTATTAAAACCCAAACTTGTTTCTAGCTAAAAAGCACCTTTGAGATTTACTATTAATAAACGCTCTGAACAAATTCAAAGAAGAGTAGACCTCAAAGTAGAACATCAAAATTCAAACTACTTACGTTTTAGTTGTAAAAATAAACAACTTAAGTGCCCCCTTCTGCATTCACCTGTGTAGTTTTGTGGCCTTTCAGGTTTTTTTTTTAATACAGCTGTAGAACTTTTGCCGCACTTCATTTCTTTCTCTTTTTTCGTATTTGTCATTTCTTTGACACAGTATTTCATTGCATTAATATACCATAATTTATTCAGCCATCGTTTATCCAAATGTCATTGGACATTTGTTTTTCACTACTGAAAGTAAACCAACTATTAGAAAATACATTATCTGCTCCCTTTTTAAATCCTTAAAACAGGGTGTTCTTAACCTTTGTGTCATGGACCCCTCTGGGAATGTGATAAAGCTTATAGGACCCCTTCTTAGAGTGTTTTTAAGTATATAGAATAAAATATATAGGATTACAAAGGAAATACATTTCACTGAAAGTTAGAAGTGTTTGGTTTTTTTTTTAAAAATAAGCAGACAGACCCAGGGTTAGGAACCCCTATTCCAGAGATAGTTGCAGCAACAAAAAACATTCTTGGAACTTTTTTTTCCTTTTAAATCAGTATCTCCTGAATACCATGGAAAATGTGTTTTTCATGTATTTAAAATTATGGCACCAGGAAACTTTCACTTTATTACTAATTTCCTATCATTCCTATTTAAAAGTATTAATCCCTCTCCCATCTAATCTAGGTGCCAAAGGTGCCATACTTTGTGTAAAATGACTAGAATCAGGCCAAGAAATTGGCTCTGGTAATATGGAGTCTAGCTTTCCTATCCCTACCTGCACTATATGCTACAAACCCATTGTCTCCCAGAGAATCATCACTGAGTAATGTGTTTTTCCCAAAAGTCCTTGATGAAATGGAAGCCTAAATTAGCAAAAATGAATCCATCTTAAGATGTGTTATAGATAAAGAAAATGGGCAACCTCTTTAACACACTCATGTACAAAGCATGAATTAGGATAACTGATTCCCTTCATCAGTTAAACTCAATACAAATTGATACTCCAAATTTCAAGATTAAGTGGATTGTTTCAGAAAACCATTTGTAGTCCAGTTTTCTTTGGGTGAATATATTAGATAATAATGCAGCTATAATCCAATTTCATCTGCACTGATTAAGTATGTCTGTTGTGGCAAAATGATTTTGATAGAAAGATAGGTATGATGAAATACTGATGTTCTCATAAACCAGCATTTTACTGGCCTCTTAATCTTATCAGTTTGAACATTTATTTTAATAAATTTTTGTTTTTATACTCAGGTTTTTAAATAACTGATGCACTTAAATATTGGTTTAAACCTAGACATGTTTGTGCCCTAAAGTTACATTTTTTAAAAAAGAAACATTTAATGAGCAACATGTAAAAGTAATTCATGTTTAGAAATTAGTTTTAATTATGAAAAAATGTCTTACAAGTTATGTTTCACATGCTATTTTAAAGTAGTTTTTTTATTTTTTGGTGGTTTCCTTATCTTACTGGGATTTGGAATTAGCTTCTTTATTTTTAGGGGCTGTAAAGTTATGGCAGAAGTATCTTGCTGATATTCGACAAGTTTTCGCTTATTTTTAGTAAGCTCTTCAAAGGAGGTTTCTAAGACACTTGCATCTTGCACTTCTAACGTTTCACATTCTGTATCTTCTAGGGAATCTTTAGCTTCCTCTTGAAGCCATGGCACATGTAAACTAGGTACCCTGGGAATTATAGCTTTTAGTTCATCAACAAAGGCTTCGGTGTTTCTTTTGAAACCCAGAGCTAGAACACACTTTAAACCAATAACAGGTGCAATGCTATCACTAAGGCGAGGAACCTGGCAAGCTGGCACAGCTCTGCTGACACTCAACTGAATCAGGTGGGAGGTCATCATTGCAGGTTTGACAGATTTGCACACTAGGACTAAAAGAAGTTCATTTTTCTCTAGAGCTCTGGTAACTTCATTAATCCCAATAGCAAGTTGTTTCCTGATATGTATAGGAGTCCATCCTGGTACTTTCTGGTTATGGCTAATTTCTGTTTCTTTTTTCTTCGGAATGTCATCTTCATCATCAGTACCCTTTTCTTTGGTTTGTCTTTTTGAAAAAGGCCGTTTTTTCTTCTTTGGATTCTCAATTTTTTGAAGTCCAACATGTTTAAATCTTTTTTCCAGTGTCTGTAATATGAAGTGCATATCCTCTCTTTCCAGAGTACTCCAGTTGATAGCATATGGATTATTTAGTGATGTCTTTACAGTAAATGATTTTGCTTTTCGTATCGATCCCTTCCCTGATGCTGCAGCCATCTCGAATGTTCCTTGACACCAAAACTATTAAAGAAAATTAACATTAATTGGGAGCCCTTATTTAAAATAAACGTTTTCAGCAAATATATATCTTGTTTGTTATCTTGTTCTGGAATTACCAAATTTTTAAAAGTCCCATTTTTATAGCCATTCCACTAATCTGCTGAAGACTTCCCCAGAGCAATATGGTATCACTTTCATTGAAACTTAGCATCACTCTCTCAGTCGCAATGAAAATTGTAACCAGTTATCACCACAGAAAATATGATTTGAAATCTAAACAACAAATAAACTACAGTGTGCTAGACAAATTTATGAGCAAAATTTAAAATGTTTGCTTCTCTGCATAAATATAAAAGCAGAAGATGTTTTAACTCCTTTTACTCTCTTTGCATTAATTTCCTGAGAGAAGGGGATTGTTTTTGCCTCTTTGCATCAACAATGCCCAACACCTGATACTTAAGAGGAAGACTGTATCAAAAACTATTCTAGACTGGGGAAGACATCTGAAACCTGTTAAGTGCTGCCTTCATTTCTTCCAGGAGTCCCGTATTCTAACCAGTTCTATTTAGGTGTGTAGGTATACATGCACATACATATCTGTGTATGTTTACATGTACATCATATGTTCATATGTGGTCTTTCAGGTAAAATTTATCACTAGGCCCTTGATTTCAAACAAGATATTAAGAGGTAGCCTGCATAAAGGAAAGAGCACGGGACTTGAGTGAAGAAACATGGGTTCTATTTCCTTTTCTGCTAATCCACACACGCACCCACACTCCCACCCCTTTCCTTCACTCACCTTAGTTTTTTAATTTGGGAAATAAATATAAAATGGTATACAGCATCTACCCTGGTAAAGTCCACTGGTAGGATTAAAGCAATTAAGCACTCATTAAGTGAAAATAACCTGCGTGCTACGGTCAACCTCTAGCTAGTGAAGATCTGACCAGATCCCGGGGAGGGGTGGGATTAAAACCGATATGCTAAAGATTAAGGAAACCTGAGTTGACTAACTCATTTCCAGGTGAAAGTAATTTCCACCTCCAATTTCTAGTAACAATTGGCCTGTTTTTATCCCCTCCAAGAGACTTCTCTCAGGAAAAACTGGCCTCTCTAATGCAAGGCTTCTTAAACTTTTTCCACTCGCGACCCCTTCAGCACTTCCTAAACTGCGGCTCGCGGCCCCATAGGCACTGCTGCCCCACTGCCCGCTACACCCAGCTACAAAACGCCTGAAACCGAGTTCCCTTAATCCAAGCAGCTTCCATCTGTTGCTTACAGTCAATAGAAATACAGAGACACATGAACTCTAGAGAATATATACATGTTGCGACAGATATAAGCCACACACACACACACATCTTGTTTACGTGTAAAGCAGCAGTGAAGCTACATAATTTGCACGTTGGATTTCCCCCCCGATTGTCTTCTCTATTGGAATGCGAGGGGTCCTAAGGCAGGGAGTGTTCTTGAGAGAAAGGGATTGTTTCTGCATTTATTCCTGTTCTTGCATTTATTCCCAATGCCCCTAGCTTGGTGCAGTGCCAGCCACACGACTGACTCGTTCCCCACCCTCAGCACGCAGAAAGCGCTTTATAAATCGTTACTTAACAAATATCTCAAGGCCTGCCGGGAACGACCCCGTGAGGGCCTGCATGCCCAGGCGGCGAGGGGGCGCGGGTAGGCCAGGCGGACCCGCAAGCCGGGTCGCTGCCCTCGGTCACGAGGCCGCCCCGGGCCGGGTCATAACGAGCCCTGGGCCTGAGCCGCGCGGCCCCCAAAGACAACGACAGCCACTGCCTACCCTAGTCCCCTTCCCCCAAGGAGGCACACCGCGTACTCCACGCCAGCGGCCCCGCACGCCCAGGGATCCGACTCACAGCGCAGGGTTCTTCCAGCTCCGGGGGTTTTTCCACAAGGCCGCCTTCAGGGTCCAGGTCGCCTCATACTGAGCATGCGCAAGGCACGGCACGGCCTTTCCTGAAAGAGAAAGGGGACGAACTCGCTAAACTCGAGGCCGAAGATCTCGCGCGGAGTGCAGAACGAACACCCACCTCTTCCGGCTTCCAGCCAATAAGAAAGCCAAGCTCGCGCCGGATGTGCTTCTTTCCTCAGGGTTTTCCGGTTAAAGAGTGGTAGATAGGATGGGGGGAGAATTTCCTTCCCGGCACTGCGCTCCGGAAGAGTAGGTTGCCGTGGTAACCAACCGCTCCAATCTCCATGGAGACTGCCATCCTCTGACGCGTTCTAGGACTCTCAACTTGGTTCTCTCCTCACCTCCTCCTCCGGGCTCCAAATTTAAAGGGCCCAGCGGTTAATTGGCGCCGCCAGCTCTCGCACCTTAACGCCGGGGGCCAGCTTGACCCCATAGATCGGTGTGTAAGTCTTTTGAGAACCGTTCACATCCTTTGACTCCTTTTCTATGGCGAATGGCTTTAGGTCTTACCTATTTAGGTTAGTTGTCTGTGTATCTTCAATAAACATTTGTTAAACGCCCTACTGTGTGCCAGGCACTGTGCTGAGCGCTGGGGATACAAAAAGAGGCCGGCAGCCCCTGCCCTCAAGAAGCTTACCATCGGGGCGGCTAGGTGGCGCAGTGAATAGAGCACCGGCCCTGGGGTCAGAGGACCTGAGTTCGAATTCGTCTCAGACACTTAACACACTTACTAGGTGTGTGACCTTGGGCAAGTCACTTAACCCCAATTGCCCTGCCTTTCCCCTTAAGGAAAAATTTTTTTAAAAAGAAGCTTACCATCTAACCAGGAATTCTACATGCAAACAAATCCTTAGGAGGCAAGCTTTATGCAGGATAAATTGGAACTAATTAAAAGCGGGACAGTGCTGGAATTCAGAGGGGTGAGGGAAGGCTTCCTGAAGAAAGTGGAGTGTCTTTAAATGCTTTTGCCTTCCCCTTGAGATTACCTCCCATTTACAAAGTATATACCCAAGTATAGACCAGACTCTGTCAGCTTTTCTTTGTATCCCAAGCACTTAGCACGGTGCCTAGCACAGAGTAGGGGCTTATAAATGCTTATTTAGTTGACGTATCAGAGACATTTGATACGATTTTTTTGCCCATTTAATTCTGTTACTTTTCAAGTTGCAATGCCAGAATGTAGCTAGCATTTTTCCAGTTATTGTTAAATTACTTCCCTTAGTGATCTCTAAATTCTCATCAGACTCTAAATCTGTGATCCTACAAATAGTCACCAAATAGGGCAAGAGAGGGTATTGGTGTCTTCAAAGTGTCATGAGCTGCTCCAGCCATGTGTGTTCTATGCCCATGACCTTTCATGCATGTTCTCTGGTCACCTTTGTTCCCTCTGTGTGTGACCCTCTACATATATCTTCTGGTCACTTAAGTTCCCTGCCCATGTCCTTTCCCAACCAGTAATACAGTAACTAGTGGATGGTATGCCCTTTCAGGCAAGGAGGAAATCTTTCTTGTCACTTGTTGTGCTATGCCGTTTGATTAAACAAACTATATGTCACTTGGAACTAACGCATTCTTGGTCCTGTCTTCACAGGGTTGTTGTGAAACTCAAATGAGATAATATATGTAAAATACTTTATAAGAATACTCCATTAATGTGCTTTACAAATATTATTTAGTAGGAAAGGGAGGGGCAAAGAAATAGAGGGGGATAACTAATAAAAGTGAAGCCACAGTTTTGTGTAAATGCTGATCTACAAAGTACCAGAAACTAAGAGTAGTCTTCTAGGGCCCATTCTAGGGGCTCTGAGTACTATACCTGAATCTTTCCTTTCACTGTGAAAACCTTTTCTCAAAGAAGGGCACTGATCAGGGAATGGTCAAGTCATTTCTGGACATTTTTCTCGATATGCTGCTTGTAAGGTGCTCCCAGTGTGGTAGGTAGTGGATAGAATTGTGAGGATCTGAGTTTGAATCTTGCCTCAGATAATTACCAACTCTTTGGCCCTGGTTAAGTCACTTAACCATTCAGTCCAAGTTTCTTCATCAGAAAAAAAAAGGATACTAATAGGTCCTCCCAGAGTCGCCATTGTGAAATGAGATAATGTATATGCACTTTGTAAGCCTTAATGTACTATTGTTATTGCTAGCTGTTGTTATTATATACAGCACATAAATACTCGGGCTATCCATAGGCAGAGCAGGCTCCGTGGCTAGAAGAATTTACCAGCCCACCCTTCTATACAGTAGAAGTGCTAATTGTGTTTAACTTTAATATAACAGGTAGATCTTCCGTGAACACAGCAGCCAGCTTTCCATCACGGTGGGCCATATCATCTGCTTATCAGTCCATCAGTCAATAAGCTGGGTCTTGAAGTCAGGGAAGCCAGGAGGCTAACATGATGAGGGAGAGCATTCCGGACCAGGGTGACAGCCAGTGAGAAGACAGGGAGTCAGGAGATGGAGGGTCATGAGGATTTAGAAGGCCAATGTCACTGCATGGTAGATTTCTTGGAAGGGAGTAAAGCATAAGAAGACTGGGAAAGTAGGAAGGGGCTAGGATTTGAAGGGCTTTACAAACTGTCTGGCTGTCCTCTTCCTCCTGGACAGTTGGCCAAATTACTACTCATGAAAACTTTACAAGAGAGGACACAAGGGAGCAGGGGAAAGAAAAGGAGATCTAATTCAAGTTTATGTACTTACTGACTTCTAGAATGTGAGCCCTTAAAAGATCCTTAATGAATCTATATCATTCAGCTCTTCCATTTTATAGATGAAGAAACAGAGGCCAAGGGAAGGGAAATTACTTTTCCAAGATCATAAAACAAACAAGTAGCGTGGACTCCATTAAAACTACATTTTCCTGCCTCTCCCAATCCTGAGCTCTTTACATTATAGGATTCCTCTTCTCCAGTTTGGCAAATGATTCAGTTGGGAAGGAGAATGATTCAGGCTTGAAGGATTGGGGAGAGGGTGACAGATCTCTGTGGATTTCATCTGTCTTTGCTCTCCCTGTTCACTGAGTTGGTTAATTAGCCAGGCAGAAATTCTCCTGGGGGTTTGGGGGGTGGAGAAGCAGTTTTCCTTTGGGCTCCAGGGATGAGAAACTGCCAAGCATCATTTTCTCACATTTTCCTGAGGCATTTTACCAGCAGATGGAAGCAAAGCAGCAAGACTGAAGTTCCACATGTGAGAACTCCAGCCTGCCTCCTAGCTACACTCATTGCCTCTGGAGAGGTTTCAGTACAGCATCATGAACAGGAACAAGTCCTTCTCATAGTTATGGTGGTGGAGAAGGGCCACTACCCTTGATCTTGGGCTTTTTGTTTGCTTAACTGTACAGTGCTTGTGTGGCATTTGGCCAGTGGTCTAACTCCATCTGTGTAAAAATAACTCATGCTCTAATAATGATCATTTCTATTTCTATAGCACTTTATGGTTATCTCAATTCTCCAACTCTATCCACCTATCAGTCTTTATCTCCATTCCAACCCCAGTCCTTCTGCTTAGAGCCTTCAATATACATATCTATGTCCTCTTATATACCCAGGCCTCCCAGTTCATCAGCCTTCTGAATTCTCCGAACCTTCCTATTCAACTTTACCTCAGTCACACAAGGACAGTCACAACTCAGCTCCTGATTGACTTGATATCATATCCCCCACACCTGTTCCAAAACTTCTCTTCTATTAAGTCACCTGGACCTCTACCAACTGTTTCCCACCCTCTCCAAGAGAGTACCTCCTCTCTTATTTTAGAAAAAATAGAGCCCCCATATTTTCTACTCAATTTTGTACCTCAAACCCCACAGTATCACTTCCCTACTCTCTCCTCCTTCTGTTCAGTCTATGATGAAGAGGTGGACACTCCCCTTGCTAAGGCCAACCCCCTCTTGTGCCCTTGATCCAAATCCCTTTTGTCTGTTTAGGGATCTTGGCCCATTGATTGTTCATCCCCCTCCCAAACTTTCATCACTTCTTATCTACCAACTGCCTCACTGCTGCCATCAAACATGCTTAGGTGGTCCCTAGCCTTAAAAAAAACCTTCCCTGACCCTCCTCCCCCCCCCCATATCATATGTCTATTCTCACTTTCAACTGACTCCTGGGAAAAGCTGTTCACAAAGAAACGAAGGGGGAAAAAATGTAAAGGAAGGCGATTCATCAGTGTCAGACCTTAAATTATAAGGTAAGAGCATTGTTGAAGTGTAAAATGGATAATTTTGATCATTTTAAATTAAAATTTCTTGTATTAAAAAACCAATGTAGCAACAGCTGGGGGAAACAGAAAATTGAGGAAAAACTTTCATAGATAATCTCTCAGAATATGATTATGTTGGAATACTGCTGTGGTGTAGGAAATGATGAGCTTGTTGATTTAGAAAAACATGGAAAGACTTAGACATACAAAGGAAGATGCTGTCCACTTCCAGAGAAAAATATGACATGTGGAAATACACATAATTCGGTCTTACCTATATGTGTGTGACTGTATATGTGTATATATGTGTATATTTGTATACACACATATATCTGAATTTAGCTATAGCCTTCTTTAGGGAGGGAGGAGTAAATAAAGCAAATAATAAAGAAATAAAGTAAAAAGTGCAGAAAACAAAAGATCACCTAGAAGGAAGCAAAGAAAAGCTGAGTAGCTTTGAAAACACTGTGTAGTGTTTATTATACAGGTTTTCTTGAAAGGGAATTTTATTGTTTTATAATGAATCTGCTCATATGTTCTGCCATGTTTATGGAATGGAAATACTCTTTTTTTCCTTTTCTTGTTTGTATTTAAGTTTAAAATAAATTTTAAAAATTTACAAAAAGGAAAAAGCTGTACACATCCACTTTTTCACCTCCCATTTACTCCTTAGCAAGTTACATTTGACCTCTGACCAATTACCACTTGACTAAAATGTCATCTTTCAAGCTCACCAACAATCTCTTAATTACTTTTCACATCCCTTTTTCTGTGCAAGATCATCATCCATGTCCCACTTGACTCTGAGGTTAGAACCTGAGAGGTGATTGGAGAAATGACAATGCCCTCAACAAAACCAGGGAAGTTTAGCAATGAGATGGTTTTAGGGGTAAAAATATAAATTTAGTCTTAGACATATTGATTTTAAGATGCCCATGGGGTATCCAGGTGGAACTATATAACAGAGCAGGCAGTTGGTAAGATGGGAGTAGAGGGTAGAAAAGAGAGCTGGATATGTAGATTTGGAAGTAATCTGTATATAGATAATTACTACTCACATGAGTTGGTGAAATTACTAAGGGAGACTGTATACAGAGAGGAGGGCAAAGGCTGAGAGAGTAGTCAGACATGGTAGGTTGGAGAAAAGTAATAATTAGCAAATGAGATAGCAGTGGTTAAACAGGTAGGACGAGAAACAATAGAGCAGTATTAAATGAAAAGAGAATCTAAAGGAGGAGGTAACCAATAGTGTAAAAAAACCAACCAAACTATAGAGCAGACAAGTAGAGGATTGAGAAAAGGCCGTCGTAATTGGTGGCGGAGAGCATTGCTAAACTTGTAAAGAGAAATTTCAATGAAATGATGAGATCAGAAATTAGATTGTTAGAGACTGAGAAGTGGGAGGTAAGGAAAGCAAACAATGGTTACAGCCAATCTTTTCAAGGGGTTTGACCATTATGAAAGGGATAAGAGATAAAGGGTGGCAGCTGCTGGTGGTTAGATTTCCAGTTTTGTCCAGAATCTAGACGTGTCAATCTTCGTATCTTTCCCAACGAGAAGGGGCAACACAGATACAATGGATGTCACTTTTAAATGAGAAGGGAAATGGGAGGGAATTGGTCAGGAAAAAAGGAACCCTGAGCTGAATTCTTTATCTTCAACCCCAGTTCTTTCCCAGTACACAAGAACTGATTATAAAGAGACATCTGTGCTAAGGATTTTCTTGCTACAGTGCAGAAGCAAAGAACTCTCTCTTGGGAGCCCAATTTGTCAAAAGTGACTCAAATGTCAGAACAAAAAGCAAGCATTTATACTACCAGATGATACTTTCATACTAACATTAATAAATGGCAGTTATTTAGCACCTTAAGGTTTAAATAATACGTCACATATCTAACAGTGGAGTGATGATGTGCTGCTGAACAGGAGTTTGCCATTTACTCTGACCACTCCCTAACTTCCAGAGGATGGGTTGCTCCTTCCCTCTAGTAATGGTTTTTCTCTTGAACCAAGCCCAGGTAATAAAGATGGTGTAGGTCCTACCTCAGTGATGCCCAGACAGTTAGGGCATCCAAATCATTGTTCATTTTTCCTCTCTTAAACTCTTACCCCGCCCCCCCCCCCCCCACCTCCTGGTCACTTTCCCTGTTACTGTAGAAGACCACACCATCCTCCCACTTCCTGAGGCTAGCATCCTCTATTCAGCCACTAATGTGATTTTCCTAAAGCATGGGTCTGATCACGTCACCCTTCCCACCACTTAATAAACTCCAAATTGGCTCCCTATTTCCTCCAGGATCAAATATAAAATCCTCTGCTTGATGTTCAAAATCTTTCATGAATATTCACCTCTTACCTTTCCAGCTTTCTTACACCTTACTCCCCAACACATTGTACTCTTTGGTCTAGTGACACTGAACTCTTTGCTATTCCAGGAACAAGACATACCATCTTTTAGTTCCCAGCATTCTCTCTCTGGCTGTTCCTTATGCCAGGAATGCTCTCCCTCCTCACCTCCACCTATTGGCTTCCTTTAAATCCCAATTAAGATCCTATCTTCTACAGGAAGCTTTTCTAAACACTCAATTCCAGTGCTCTTCCTCTCTTATTTTCTATTTATCCTGTATATAACTTGTTTGTCTATATTTGTTTGTTTGTTATTTACCTCACTTCATTGTGAGCCCCTTGAGGACAGGGACTGTCTTTAGCCTCCTTTTGTATCCCCAGGGCTTAGCGCAATGCCTGACAAGTAAGTGCTTAATACAATGTTTCTTGATTAATTGGTTGCTTGCTTTCTTAGAGGATTCTTGGCAGGAGAATATTTATTCAAAGTTACTCAAATACTCAGGAAGAAGTCAAACTTTTATATTGACTATTTCATACTACCTTTTTTGATACGATCTCTGACCTGGGGAAACTGTAACCATGAATGAACAGTTTTCTTTTACAATCCTGATTCCCCAGTCAATGGAACGCTGGCAAAAAGTACTTTCAGCTTTGAATCTGTCTCTTTTCCTTCCTTACAAAGCCACAATTGCCCCTCTCCACTGCTTTCCAACATATATATAAATTAACAATGAAGTAGTTAACAGCTTTTATCACAGTTGCTGGTATAAGAGACAAAACAATAAGGTAAATAAACTTTTCATAAACAGAGAGAGATTAGCCTTCCACAAAGAGGGAAGAAGGGGCATCGGGATGGAGAGAGAGAAAAGAATAGAGTAATGATGGATCACTGGGTCCAGTTGCAGGAGTTCTGATGGTTGCAGCAGCACAATGCTTTCCCGTGTCTCTTCTGCATAATTTTGTCACACTATCTCAACCTCAGAGATTCTTTGCTAGTGGTTCAAAGTGGCCACTTTCCCTTCCATCACTTTTCTTTCCATGTTCCAAGGTTTTCCTTTGGCTCCCATTTCTCTTATTCTTCTTTCAACAGTCCCTTAGCGTGGGACAGGTTTGCTGGTCAAAAGTCCCTCAAGCCACATTGGATGTCACATTTACAGTACAAATAGTCAAATTAAAATTTGTCGATAATCTAAAAACTGAGTCTTAGTACCTTCTGTATCCTTCTCTCCCATGTTGCCACCTTTACTTCAGAAATAGATGGGGCCACATTGAACTTTGAGTCATTTATAAAACATTTTCCTATGATTCATGGGTGACCACGCCTAAAAAAGTTTCATCACCAAGGGGCCAGGCTACTGATGTTGTGTCTTTTTGTGACGAGCAACTCTGGTCCTAGTTTGTTCACTGTAATGGCTTGACAAGTTTGAGATTATCCAGAAGTATTTCATAGATATTTCTTCACTCTTCACTTTTAAAATTTGAGATGGTGTTTGACCTGACTAGTTCTTGTTACAACTCTGGCTTGACTTCCCCAAAAGCTAGTAGAAGGCTCCGATTTGGAGTTGGGAGGGCCCATTCAGAGACCATCTTATCCTAGGTTCATAATGTGGGATCAGAGGTATGCCAGTAGACTTCAGAGGGTCTGTGGATGGGGGTGGGGTGGGATGCATATTCCCCTTCCCCTTTAATCTGAAATTTAACAACCCCTTCAATTATTGAAAAACATTATTCTGAGAAGAGTCTATAAGTTTCGAGAGACTGCTAAGAGTTTATGACACAGAAAGACTAAGAACCCCTCGCCTAGTGCCACTCCTTCATTTTGGAGATAAAGCAATGGAAGCTTACAGCAATGAAATTACTGTGTGAGGCCACAGGGAGGCAAGTGGGATTTGAACCCAGGTATCTTGACTCTTCATCTGGTTTGAGGAACCTCTAAGGTGAAAAGATAATTTAAAAAAGGAGAGAGCCCGAGTGAGGTCAGTGCCCTTTGAATGGTCCCCCTGGTCTTCCAGCCCGCAAACCTTGAGAAGTTCGAGGACGGAAGCCAAGAATAGGGAGACATTCACAGACTCGCTGAGCTTCTCCCCCGTGGTCCCTACAGCTTTTCTGTTGTTACCACTGGCACAGCTGGCAGCCTGAGGTTCCTTCTTTTCCCACCTCCAGCCCCAAGAGACCCGCAGGATAGCAGAGGCAACAGCAGCGCCCAGGGCTCCTAGCAGGTGCGGGAGGCGGGTGCTGATGTTGTTCAGCTTCCTTGGGCACCGAGTACAAGCCTCCGGGCCAATCGGAGGCTCTCAGGGGCTGTACCTCCCAGGGTGGCCTCGGGGCTTTAAGAAGGGGCTGGGAAGCCGGCGGGGATGAGGATAGCTGTCCATCCAGGACTGCAAAAGCAGCAGCTCCCTCGGAGCCGAAGCCGAGTGCTTAGAGGAGTAGCACTGTAACCATGTCTCTGCAGGTAAAACTCTGGCGGCCCGGGATGCGGCCAGTGCCCTCTGGATGCTCATCTGCTACAACCCATAGGGAAGGAAGAAAGGGGGGTTGGCGGGATCTGGCCCCTCCCAGGTCGCGATCATTCATTAGGACCTTGGACTCTGGAGCTTCAGGGGCTCTGCCTTACTCTGGCCCACTTCCTAGCCTTTTTTTCACCTGCGGGATGACGGGATGTCCAGGATGCCCAGAATACTTTATCAGGCCCGTCAGCGGAAGTCCATCGACTTCAGGCATCTAGGACAGCGCAGGCTTAAGGAGCTGGGCCAACCAAAGCCCACAACTCTTTAAAAGGGATGGGCTGCATGCAGCTCCGGGTTCTCTTTCAGTCCCTACTGCCAACTGAGTGCTTGGGGAGGGGAAGAGGGAGGAAGGGTCTTTAACTCCCAGTTTCAATTAATGTCAGGGACATTTGAAAGGCATTTATATGCAGCTTTCAGAAGGGAGACTAGGAGGGATGAGGAGGGCTTTAAGTCCTCTCTGCTCAAAGACAGACAAAGAGAGAGAGAGAGAGAGAGAGAGAGAGAGAGTGTGAGAGAGTGTCAGTCCTAGGCCTCTTCGGTTGGAAGGGATGCCTTCCAGTCTGCTCTGTTTTGACTAGATGCCTTAAATTGGCCACTGAACTCTTGTGCCTTCCCACTTCCCCCTCCCCCATTATGATGCTACCAGTGCCAGCAGGAAAACAAGGGACTAAGTGTTTTCCAGACAAAGCGATGCCAAGGAATTAATTTCTCTCTGAGATTTATTCTCCTCACTTTAACAAATTTCCATCCAAAACCCCTAAGCCCTACAGAAAGTGCCCCCACTTTAAAATATTGAAACAAGTATCTTTTACTACAATCTCTTAATTTTTAGGAGGCCAATTTGCTTGCATTTTATTGAAAATTCATCATAATTCTATTTATTTAGATCATTTTTACAACAGAATATCAAAGACCAATTGCACTACTGAAAAGAAAAGTACACACACACACAAACTGGTCCCTGGGATCACAGGATTTTGAGCTAGAAAGAAGGTGCCTTAGAGATCATTTGAACCAATAAACTACTTTGAGCATAAGAAATTGAGCACAAGAGTGAAGGTAGTAATATAGACAGTAATAGCCAAGATTAAGGCTTGGTCCTCTGATTCCAAATTCAGTTATTTTTTTCATTATCCTCGGATATCTCTATTATACTGTTTTTCACCTTTAATAACGCATTTAAGTGTTAGAAACATCTATGAACATAACATTCAAAAAGAGTCCTTACAGAGTTGATTTTGGTCAAGCGATTTCCATTGAAACCTTACCCTCCCATCAGTATAATTGGCAGAGTAACTTATTTGTTGATTTTGTGCTAGTTGATACCAAGGTGGATATGATCATTTAGTGACCATTGAAGATTATTTGAATTGTTCCTTTAGAGAGTTTCTTTCTATAATCTGCTCTTTATTTTTTAAATTTTTTTAAAATAATCTGCTCTTTAGAATAACCCATATGTGGAGATGTGAAGGAATAACTCAACTCAGTTATGACCCCAAATTCTACCTTAGTTCCAACTATAATTTCTGCCTTCTCTTTTACCAAGTCTTCTATCAGCTCTATTAATGAGTTAGCAAAATTGGCTGAACTACTGACTTCCCTGTAGGAAGGTGATGCCATCCTAGATGACTGCTTTTTGGAGTATAGAGCTGATAAGGTGAGTTTTAGATTCATTTGTGTTTTCCTCTGCCCATCCTCTATGTAAATTGCTATTGAACAGGGTAAGACAAGTATCTCTTTGTTTGATATAAATTAAAGAGAATTCCAAAAATCCTGAATTATCACATATAACCTATAAAAGCAACCCTTGATTTTACCAAGACTGATAGGGAGAGATGAATTTTTTAAACATCTTTCTGCCAGTTAGAATATAGCTGCAAACCCCAACATAGGAAATGAAAACAAACACCCCAGAGGACATAGAAACTCAGGAAAACAGTAACAGATTGTTAGGTTGAAAACAGAGCTGGCAGCATAAATTCATTGGTATGCTCCAGCAGAAACTGGGTAAGTTTCTCCTCCCTCCCTTCTTTGAGCTGTCCAAAAATGGACTGAATTGCCTTGGGAGCTGGTGACTTCCCCCATCAGAGACTGTCAATTGGGAGAGCTTTTAGAGGCCATCTATTTTGACCCATATCTGAACAAGGTTCCTCTCTACAATATACCTGACAAGAAGTTCTTTTAAAAACCTCCACAGAGGTGGAGCTCACTACCCCAGCTTTTGGATAGCTCAAAGCATTAGGCAGTTTTCCTTACGGAAAGCCTAAATTTGCTTTTTTTTTTTTTTTGCCCCTTCCAGGCATTGCTCCTAGTTTCTTCTATAGACAACAAGGTTAAGTCAGATACCTTTTTCACATGATGACCTTTCAAATACCATACTTGAAGTTAGCTACCATATTCTCCCTAAATCTCTTCTCCTGACTAGTTCCTTCAATGTAGCTTCATATGAAATGATCTCAGAGCCTTTCATCACTCTGGACCCCCTCTTCTGGATATTTCTTCAGTTTCTTAAAACATGGTATCCAGAATTGAACACAACATCTTACATGTGTTCCAGCTAGCAGAATCCTGGCCTCCCTAGTCCTGGACATTATACTTCTAACCTAATGCAGTCAATCATTGCCCCTATTGGCTCATATTGAGATTGCAGTCCTCTAAGACCCCCAATCATTTTCATTTAAACAATTTTTAGCTTAATTTGTTTTTTAATTTTTCATTTTTTCTTTCTAATTTATGGAATAAAATAAGCATTTTCATAACATAGTACAACAAAAAAAGATGATTGCACATGAAACTGCAAATCTACTATGTATAACTTACTACTGTTTCAAATATACAACAAAATTACCAGTAAATACTCTCTAATCACACCTCTGCCATCTTGTATATACAAAGTTCATGAAAGTAACTTCAGAAGTCTTGTAGCTTGGCCTCTCCTCCCTCCATATGTTGATATAAGGAAATTGAGACCCAGAGAGGTCACTTGCCTAAGGTTACAATGGTAGTAAGTGGCAGAGATGGGATTTAAATTCAGGTCCTCTGAGTTCAAATCCAGAATCACTCTACTATACCATAGTGCTTCAATTTAATCTTCATTAACTCAGATGTAAGACTACATTTATCCCTATTGAATTTCATCTTACATCCAGCTTACTATTCTAACCTGTCAAGATCTTTTTGGATCCTGACTCCATCACCCAATATTTTATTATACCTCCTAACTTTATTTCCCAGCCTTTCAAAAGATGAATTTTTCTCACAGCAATTTTGAAGATCAGGGCTTGAAATTGGCATTGGTGCCAGGCATACTTATATTAACAAAACTGTGGCTCTTTGACATATCTAAGTATTCCCTACCTTACTTCACATGGCAAGAGATTCTCCTCCCACAGCAACTTAGAAGTACCTTCTCCCCAAGTAGCTCATGCTTGTTACACTGGTTGGGAAGGAAGATTCCTTTCTTGCAGGCAGCCAAGCTCTCCCTTGGCTATAATACTGCTAGGAGGGAACATTTCTGGTGTACTAAGTCCACATAGAAACAATGAGAATTGAAAGCCAGTTGCCTAGTCTGTCCCTTATAAGACATTAAAATTCATAACATAGTACAATTCATGTTTATTCATGTTTCAGCACTTCAGGGATCTGTGATTTTGTCCAGACATGTATTCTCTCCATTAATTCAGGCAGCAACCTACTACAACTCAGTAGATGGTCTTTGACATTTTCAGTTACATGGGTAAAGATAAGTCCCACTTACATTGTATTTCACCTGAAAAATGTGGCTGGGGTCCCAAACAAGTGATTTACCTACTTTTGGAAGACAAGCTGTTGGTAAACTGGGAACTGTCTGCAGTTTTAGAGTGCCCTTTTCCTGTTAATTGAGAGAGAGATAAAAAACAGAGAAAAAAACAGAAGAGATGAAGGGGAGGGAAAGAAAAAAGGAACTGAGTAGACTGAGTAATCATATTCACTGTGTGGTATTAAAAAAAAAACTACTATATACTTGTTGTCACTACATACTACATTAGACACTTCACAAAAAGACATTTAAAAATTAATATAGAAAAAAACAATCAAAAAGGGCAGTTTTTACTTGGCACCTAAAATGAGTTGACTGCTACAGCTGTGCTGAATTTAGCCTTGAATTTCTTGGCAGTTAATTTGAAGACGGGAACTTATTATATTTTATCATTCTTGATTACAGATAAACTTATGTTTTCTTATATCAGAGATGAACTTTTTCTTAGAACTGAACTCAAAGAGGTATATTCTTATATAGGAGCATTAGATAATGTAATAGATAATCATCTCCAAGGACAGTTCTATAGAAGGTATGAAAATATTGCTTACATGTTCTCATATCAATATGCTGGATAAGCACTTTACCTTTTATGGAGCTTAACCCAGAACATCAGTGAAGTCATTTCTATTGAGCACTAAGATAACCATTGATTTGTGATGATGTCCAAGGATAAAATTCTAGGAATTTAAAGAAATGAATGATGTGTTTATTAGAATGACTTTTTCAAATATAAAATTTATCATTCAAGCCTTTGGCAAGGGTTAGATTGCCACAGACCAATTCATAGCTGATTCTCTGAGGAGGACCCAATTGGCCAGGTGTGGTGACACATATCTGTATTCTCTGCAACTGGGGGATGCTGGAGCTGGTCGGTCACCTAAGATAGAGAATTCTGGCTGCAATGGAGTTAAAGCAAGTCATCAGACTACCCGAAGAGGGCCAAATTGACTGATCTAGGTCAATAAGGATCGGGGATCAGGCTGTGGTTGGCCACTGAACTTCCAGTCTGGGAGAGGGAGAAACAGTCTTTAAAAAAATAGTGCCTTAAAATACACAGATATTGAATTGTTAATTAAAAAGACATCCCATATTTTCTTGATCCTAAATGTATGAAAGACAAAACTGCCAGTTCCTATTGTTAAGGATCAAGAAGTTGACTTATAATTTTTGCTCAGATAAGGGCTACCTCAGACATAGGCCACAAAAGGTGCCTGTAAATAGAGTTAAGATTTTCCTTAAAAAGGAATTTGTGCAAGAGTTAGAGAGCATTATAAAATGCAAAATGGATAATCTTGATTACATTAAATTGGAAAGTTTCTGTACAAACAAAGCCAATATAACCAAGATTAAGAGGGAAGTGGAAAATTGGGAAAGAATTTTTACAACCAATGTCTCTCATAAAGGCCTCATTTCTAAAATATACAGGGAATTGAGTCAAATCTATAAGAATACAAGTCATTCCCCAATTGATAAATAGTCAAAGGATATGAACAGGCAATTTTCAGAGGTAGAAATTAAAGATATCCATAAGCATACAAAAAATGCTCTAAATCACTGTTGATTCAAGAAATGCAAATCAAAACAACTTTGAGGTACTACATCTGACCAGTCAGATTGGCTAAGACGACAAAACAGAAAATGAAAAATGCTGCAGAGAATGTGGAAAAATTGGAACACTAATGCATTGTTGGTGGAGTTGTGAACTGCTTCAACCATTCTGGAGAGCAATCTGGAACTATGCCCAAAGGGCTATAAATAATTGCATATCCTTTGACCCAGTAATACCACTTCTGGGGTTGTGTCCCAAAGAGACCATAGAAGTGGGAAGAAGACCCATATGTACAAAAATATTTATTGCAGCTCTCTTTGTGGTGGCAAAAAATTGGAAATTAAGGGGATGCCCATCAATTGGGAAATGGCTAAACAAACTGTGGCATATGAATGTAATGGAATACTATTGTGCTATAAGAAATGAGGAGCAGATGGACTTCATATTTACCTGGAGAGGCATATACAAACTGATGCTAAGTGAGAAGAGCAGAACCAG
>CM053581.1:543001161-543029068 GCA_028627135.1 Pseudochirops cupreus
AAAAATTATCTGGACAATAATTATATATTGTATAATAAATTATTATTATCATTTATATGTGCTTTAAAATTTACAAAATGTTTTCCTTATAAGAAATCTGTTTTGCAAGTATTCTCCTTTTATAGATGAGGAAGTGAAGGCCCAGAGAAGCTACATGTCTTAGCCAAATAATTAGTCAACTAGTTACTTTTAGAGTCAGGATTTAAGACTAAGTCTCTCCCAATTCCTAATCAGTCCATTGTTCTTTCCACTCAGACAGAAAGAGCATTTATTAAGTCCTTACTACGTGCTAGTTACTATGCACAGTTCTTTTTATTCACAGTACAAAGTGCTGGGGATATAAAGACAAGCCAACAAGTCAGTTCCTACCTTCAAGAAGTTCCCGTTCTAATGGGAGACCATATAGAGAGGGAAGCTAGAAAGGGGATGGGGGATGAGGCAGGGAGACGACAAGGCAAGACAGTTGACTCTCAAGTGGAGGGTGGGAATGGGAGGGATAGAAAGGTAAAAAAAGGCAAGAGAAGAACAATGCCTGTAACTAGGTTTCCTTGAAGATTACAGTTTTCCAAAGTATCACTCATCCTTTCATTTTTCTATCAATATAAGGGATAATAATAATAATAATAATAATAATAATAATATACTTTATGTGGCATTTTAAGGTTTGCAAAGCAGATAGGAGCAGTTACATAAGCAAGTAGAAATTAAACAGAATATTTCCTTAACATGGATACTTTAGAGTTTAATTAAAGAGCCAGTTAAGTGTTTGGATCCATTTGCCTTGAGTCCAATGTCTCCTTCTATCTGCTTTGCAGTAGGCTCATTACAAATGATTCCATGCTCTGCCTAGAGGCAGAAAGTGTTGCACTGGGTGACTTTCTTTGCCCTCTCTTTTCAGAATGATTTTCACAATGCTGCTGAAGATGTCAGGAAACTAAAAACCAGGCCAAATGATGAAGAACTCAAAGAACTCTATGGCCTCTACAAACAATCGATTGTTGGAGACATTGACATCGGTAGGGTACCTACACATTTCTTGATTGGGCAGCGTTTGGGTTTTTGAATAACAGTTATGACGCCATCTAATAAAAATGTAAACTTTAAAAAATCTGTATTTCTTTTGGCAGAGTGTCCAGGAATGCTAGATTTAAAGGGCAAAGCCAAGTGGGAAGCATGGAACCTCCAAAAAGGTGTTTAATTGTTAAACTGGGAAACATACATTTCTTGTTTGGTATACCAGAAGATTAGCAAAGGTAATCTGTTTCTTTTCTTTTCAGGTCTCTCAAAGGAAGATGCCATGAGTGCCTATATTTCTAAAGCAAAAGAGCTGATAGAAAAATATGGGATTTAGAATAATGCTTGAGAGAATTCTCTTTCATTATGAAACTTTCTTATAATGTAAAATAAATTAACATTTAAGGGAAAAGGTAATATTAACTCTTCATATTTCACTTCATTCTTTAATGTGAGTTGAAATATTGAACTGTAATCTGTAGAAGAAAATTAAATAAATTTTTACTTTCTTTAACTATAAAGAAATTTGTGGCTTTTTAAAGAAAAAAAATAAAAGATTGTTTTGTGAAGAGAGGGCAAAAATGAGAAAATAACTTCATGCTTACCTGGTTTGAAAACATGACACTGATATTTACACACTTTTTAAAAAAGTAAATCCAGCTGGAGCTTCCACAATAAAAATAATTCACAATAATAAGCAGATGAAATGCAATTTAAGACTGCAAGTAGAAGAAAGAGTTTTCAGAATAAAAAGGTGATAGTTTCATTATATTGCATCCCAATCAGATCACATCTAGAGGACCATATTCACTTCTGCAAAAGGATGTTCAGAAGTCGAGAGTAGCTAAAAGGAGACAACTAGGGATGGAGAAAGGTCTTGAGTCAATGACATATAAGGATTTCTTGAAGAAACTGGGAACATTTATTTAGTCTAGAGAAGAGAAAATTTGGGGGGATGCAGGATCATAGATTTAGAGCTAGAAGGAATCATTTTATAAGCCATATACCCCAACTTTGTCATTGAGGAACTGAGGACAAGAAGGATGACATAGTCTCACCAGGGTCACACAACTACTTAGTTGGGGTAGAATTGGGGTAGAATTTGAACCCAAATATTCCTGACTTCAAGTCTAGTAAATATTTGAATTGTCTGTCATAGGGAATAGGATTGGATTTATCCTAGTTGGCTCCAGAGGACAGAATTAGGAGCAGTGTGTAGAAGTTGAGAAAAAGAAACATTTAGAAATGATGTGCGAAAAATTTTCCTCACAATTAAAGTGATCTAAAAGTGGAAAGAATGGCCTTAGGAGGTGAGAGGTTCACCCTCACTGAGAGACTTCACACAAAAGCTGAACGAACACATGTTGGATGTGCTACAGGGATTCTTTTTTCAAGGATATAGATTGGACTTTCAATTGTCTCTCAATTCCAAAATTCTGTGCTCATCAATGACCAGGCCTCCCAACAATCCTCTATGGTAGGGATTTCTAACTTGGGGTACATGAACTTGGTTTAAATACACACACAGTAATAATTTGTATTACATTTTGTAAACTGAATGTTGGTGTAATTAGTTTCCTTTGCAATATCACATATTTTATTTTATGCATTTAAATGCATTGCTCTGAGTCTTCACCAAATTATCAAAGGAGTCCATACATATTAAAAGAAAAGATTAAGAACTCTTGCTCTAGGCTGATTTCAGAAAAACCTGGGAAGAGCTCTATGAGCTGATGAAAAATGAAGTGAGCAGAACTAGAACACTGTACATAGTAATAGCAGTTTTGTATGACGATCAACTGTGAATGACTTAGCTATTTTTAGCAATACAATGATCCAAGACAATTCCAAAATACTCAGGATGAAAAATGTTATCCACCTCCAGAGAAAGAACTGATGGAGTCTGAATGTAGATCAAAGCATTGTGCATTTTTTCATGTTTTTTTTTTCTCCTTTGGGTCTATGTCTTCTTTCACAACATGGCTAAAATGGTAATGTGTATAACTTACATCAAATCATTTCCTGTCTCAGGGAGGTAGGAGGTGAAGGAAGGAGAGAGATAATGTGGAACTAAACAAAAATTTTAATGAGTGTAAAAAATTGTCTTTACATGTAATTGGGGAGAAAATAGATTATTATTTTTAAAAAGAAGAACAAGAAACCTTGCTCTAGGACAGTGGTTCTCAACTTTCCTAATGTCGTGACCCTTTAATACATTTCCTCATGTTGTTGTGACCCCCAACCATAAAATTATTTTCGTTGCTACTTCATAACTATAATTTTGCTACTGTTATGAATCTATCTGATACGCAGGATGTATTTTCATTGTTACAAACTGAACATAACCCAGAGGTTAAGAACCACTGCTCTAGGACTACCTGTTTTTATCCTTGGAAGGACTGAAATTCAATGAGGGAAGAGTTTGTTTGATCAAGTGGAAGACAGAGTCCATCAAGGAACTTTCTCCATGGCATCTGCTACACTGTAGGTCTTCCATTATTATGGCATATGCTGATTGCAAGATATTGGGCAAAAGACATAGTTGGTAGTCCAAATTATCTTTGTTTGTGCCCTATTACTGAGAGAAGTTCTCATAACAATATCCATTTAGGGGTTGAAGGATAACAAACACTTGAAATTCCACATCATTTGTAGTTTATTTTAGCTCATACCATCAAAGCTCAAAACCAAGCTCAAACTCAAAGCCAAAAAGCATTACAATGAGTTTTATGACATAATTGTAAAATATTTAGAAATAGAAATAATAAAAATTTGACTTATTTTACTTATATTTTCATTAGTTTTAAGTTTTCTCCAGTGAAAGTAATAGCAATTCTTTTTGAAGAAAAAAAATTCTGATTACTATAAAATCCTCTTCTAATAAGCAAATCAATATTTCAATTTAATTTCATAAATAGTTTTTATAACCTCTATGCTGAGCATAAGGTTACATTCTACTTAAGTAAGACTCTTCACTATGAATATATTTTCTTTCTTCTCACTTTTCCCCTGTTCCATTGTAAAAGGAGGTGAGGGCTTCAGGAAAATTGATCCTGAATCTGTTAAAAGTAGCCTTAAGGGGTATAGACAGTGTTGGACTTCAAGGTAAAAAGACTTCGGTTTTCACTAACTGTGTGGCAACAGGCAAGTCACTTAATGACTATATGCATCAGAAAAGTCCTTGGTCCTTAGCACGGACTGTTGTGATCTTTTGGTGGAGAACATTACCTCACAGGGATGAAATCACAAATGCTTTGTGAATCTGTGTATTAATGGAAACAAGAATAATTCCCTCTTAATTATTTCTTCAACATTATTTCCATTGGTCAAATAATAGGAAAAGTACCTTTGTGCTTTATTGATGGGGATAAACCTACAAATGAGAGCAATGGAAACTTGAAGAATCCTAACACAAAGAGAAATAACTTAGTTTGACGTCCAGTACGTTATGTATTTGTTGGGAAGGGTCCGGGTTTCTTATGGGATATAACAAGAAGGATATTTAGATTTAATAAGTCACCTGACAGGTTTTTTAAGCATAGCTTTTAGTCTATTGATAAATAAGACTAGAATGGACTAAAAATATAGAGTCACTTTGATTGCCTTAGATTACTAGGGAAAGGATGTGTGATTTCCCCACCACCACCAATCAAAACTCTGCACCCTAAGCAAAGTAGGACATTTCAAGGCATCTGGTTATGTAGTTGATGATGAAAGTCTCATTGGAAGGGTTAGTGAGATAAAAGTGATTCCCAGGAAGTTTGTGAGATTCTAAGCTCCCACTTGTTACGTCCTTCCAGCCTAAGAAATAACCAAAACAAATACAGACTTTATGGCAACAATAGAGCAATACCCCCAAAGGCATTTTTTTTTCCAAAGGCATTTCTCACTCCTATATATTATTACCCTAGGATCTCTCTGGGTAGCCTGAGTGTTCTTCTGGCATCCTTGCAACGTTAGAGGAATACAAGGAATCACACACCCCCTCAGGACATCAGGGAGATGATAGGGCAAATTTATTTGAGGACACGCACCAATGTCCAGGCAGGAGCACATGGACCAAAATGACCTACATTGCTGGAGGGAATGTCCACAAAATGAATGACAGATCTACTGAAATCAAAGATTCCTCACTATAGGGTAGGCTTACATGACTTATCTTTTGCTACATGTATCTTATCTCTTCACTTACTTGAAGACCTATTGATACAATAGGCTCATTTTGCGTGCATCTTGAATCCTCACTATTTAAATTTAACAAGATCTGGTTGACTTCTCTCCATGGGCAGATCTGTGAGGTAACATTTGGCTAAATACAAAAGAAGCCATTAAGAGTACTTCACCTTCCAGTTTCTTTGCTGCATCTTCAGTTCCAGAAAAACATGTAATATCACAAGAAAGAAGAGTCTTTGATGATCTGTCAGAGCTGTGAACAGAAAAAGTTTCATTTTTCCTAAATCTTCCAGATTTCACAATCTCTCTTTGTTGTCAGAGTAGTGATGCTCAAATGAACCCCTGCTACATTTTCCCTGTGAAATTAGCAAATATCAATCAAGATTTATTAAGTGCCCACGTGCCAGGCATTGTGCTAAGTACTTAATGAAAATTAAGGGCAGAGTATTAAACTGTTATTCATGATAGACTCAGGTAGTACTAGTTTAAAGAGTCCCAGACTCCTGATTGACTTAGAGTCGACCTTGGTCTTGATTCTGGGCCCCTTCCATAAATCTGGAATTTGCAATAAGGTAACAGCAAAGTCCGTCCATAAAGTACACAATTCAGAGGTTGGAGGTCAAATGTGAAGCTTCCATAGCTGTGACAGACCTCTTTTTATCAGTCATTGTCACATTGATGTTTCCCTTATCACCTGCTTCCCAAAGAAGTTGGCAGTAGTCCTGAGTCAAAGCTAGAGACTGGGTGGGTGGGTAGTGTTTCAGATTTAGGTCAACCTGCTTTTTGGGGTCCAGTCAATACAATTCATGATAAGCTTAGTATATGCTAAGAGGATATAGGTAGTAGGTGCTGTGGGGGATATAAGAGAAACATAAGGCACAGTCCCTACTCTCAAAGAACTTAAACTTCATTAGGAGTAGAAAAACATACCCCAGTCTGGGCAGGGAAACTACATTATTACGATTATGTATTTGGTGTATACAACCAAAATGTGTTTTATACACACAACAGCAAACTATAGGGAGTCAGAATAGCAAAAAAGACTATTTGGAAGCTGCCTATTATAATCAGAGGAAGTTTCATGGAGTAGGTGGGGCTTCAGCCCATTTTTTAAAATGTAGCACAAAGAATGCTCATAAAAGGTATTTTTCAGGACAGATAAATGGTGAGATGCCACTAAGGTATGAGGCAAGTGTGGAAGCAAAACATAAAAAGGAGATAAAATCAGGTTCTCTTGCTATGGAGAGTTTTGCTACTGGTAACCAGATTAAATTAACATATCCTACTATACCTTGTTACATTTATTTTAAAAAATTATTTTTATTGACAAATTTTGTTTTTAGCACGTCATATAAAAACTCAGGGTATTCACTGGTGTATCCCTCATGCCAAACAATCCTTGATACCAGTTCAGTAAAACTACCTATCAATGACTAGAACTGATGGTACAGGTAACCAGTCCTATTCTTTGGTTATCTCCTTTTGTGAAAAGAGTCAGTGTAGGGCCAGCTAAATGGCGCAGTGAATAGAGCACTGGCCCTGCAGTCAGGAGGACCTCAAATCTGACCTCAGACACTTAACACAAAACTAGTCATGTGATCTTCGGCAAGTCACTTAACAGCAATTGCCCTGTCCTCCCCCCTCCAAAAAGCAAAAAAAAGAAATAAACAAACAAAAAAATGTAAAAAAAAAAAAAAAGGAGTCAATGTGGTATAACTGACAGAAGGCCAACCCTGGGCAAGACAACCAGGGTTCAAGCCTGCTTCTGACATGTATTGGTGGTGTGACTCTGGTAAGTAAACAATTTAATCTTTCAGTGTAGTCAAGGATTGTGAGTCATAGATCTACCAAGATAAAAACTAGGGGTCTAAGGGAAGCATTTATATGTGCTTTATATGAAGCACCTACTATGTGCCTACTAGGCACTGAAGAAGCAATAAAGCAATCTTTGCTCTCAAGAAGCTTATATTCCTTCCATTTTATGAGTTTTCATTCAAAATTGTTTTCATTTCTGTAGCTTTAATAGTTACATTTATAAAGGAACGTGTATATGTGTTGTTCTTTTGTCTCTGCTCTACTCACTTACCCTGTTTCATTCAAAGGATAATGGAAGATGGTAGAAACTGAAGTAGCCACATGTTACATAGGTTAAGCTCAGAAAATATTAACGAGAGCTCCTGATTCTCTCTTGGGCAATGGGTTGGAAATAGCAGAAGCTGCATAAGGTCATGGGAAGGAGCTCTGAACTGGAGGCCAAAAAGTCTGGGTTCTACCCTTGGATTTGGTTCTGCCTTTGGGAATGTCCTTTACCCTCTGTGCCTCACCTTCATAATCTGTAAAATAGGCGGGGTTTGGAAGAGATGATTTTTAAGATGCCTTTTACCAATCAAAGTTCAAGGTAAGCAATTCTGGCTCTTTGCTCTATGGTTCCTCCTAGGTTCAGGTCTATCAAATAATAGCAGAGTGAGAACCTGATGTCCAAAATGTCGGTCAGCAGAAATGGGACCCTCCTAAAGCCACCATGAATATCTTACATGTTTTCTTTCTTTGAAACCCTAGTTGATAGGATGAAGTCTCTTTTCCTCTGTCTCTTTCCCCCTCTCCCTCTTTCTCTTCCTTTCTCCCTGTCCCCCCTCCCTTTTTCTTTTACTTACATGAAACTCAGCATCATTTGCATATCTGCCTTAAAAATAGGAAGAAACAGTTCCAAAAGTTCTTTGTTTTCAAAAACTTCCTTGGGAGTGCCACCAACGTGCATCATAAAATTGAGCAATTCCTCTTCTGATATACTTGAAAAATCTGGAGTATTCCAATAGTGCATTTGCTTAAAATGTTAAACAAAGGAAGTATAATATGTCATATAGGTTATTTAATTTCATTTCACAGCTTTAATTATCTAAGGAAAAAAGAATTAAATTAAATTATATTTAGTATATGAGATTCTTTAACTACAGGGCTTGGGCTCAGCAAGGATTGTTGTAGACCATTTCAAAAATAGCCGATCGCAGATGACTGTCCTGGGATCAGATCCTACTTCATCCCAGTTCCTCCAGTATCAACATCATCCCCATGCTCTATAAAAACAAACAAATATAGTCAAATAACATAGTGAAAGGAATGGAATAGAGATGGACATCCAGAGGAGTCCACTGGTCCTACAGGAAGGTCTTCAGGGTTGTTCAATAGGGATATACACCACGAAGCAACTGGGAGAGTTGATGGACAAGAAAAATATAGGATGAGAAAGAGAAGATGGGCTGAAAACAGTATCTTTGAGAAGAAAGTATTCATATAGGCGAAATTATAGAACCATCAAAGTATAAATAACATACCTCCCCTCTCCCATCTCTTCCCAAACCTCCAATAAAATAAATCACATTACTCACATGTGGAGGAGATGCACTTGACACAAAAAAATGCACTGGTTCTAACTTGTAATTTTCTTTTAAGTGTGCAGCTGTCCTAAAAGCAACATATGATCCCATGCTAAAATGTGGAAAAGAGAAAAATCGGCCAAATGAATGATGATCCATTCCAAGTCAACTTAAAATAAGCATATCTTTAATGTACCATAAATATAATTTTTCTAAGTTAGGGAAATAATAAGAAATTAGGCTTATATTATTTCAACAGGAGACTAAGCAAAGGAGCTGGCATTTCATCAACAGAGAGACTCTCAGTGTGGGAACTTCCACAGGTGAATACAAGGTAAGTCCTGGGGAGTTGCTTGAAACATTTAGAGGTTGAGTGACTTGTCCAAGGTCACATACTTATTAAATATCACAGAGGAGATGTGTGCCTTGGAGTCTTCCTGACTCCAAACCCAGTAAGCTATCCTTTATGCCACATTCACTGTCTCTACTGGTTAGTTTTATAATACAATTTTACTTTTTACTTAAAAAGGCTATCTGTGATGTTTGTGAAAGGCAGCAGAGAAAAGAGTTATGTGGGGGAAACATCAGCAGACAATTTAAGAGTACTGATTTCTGGAGTTCCTAGAAAGCAATTTAAATCTCCTTGTCCAGTATAATTGATTGATTTGAGCATGGAACCATTAGCATACAAGATAGCTGAATCTGGATGGGGGTAAAAAGTCAGGTAAAGTGAGAAGCATGGGAGCCTACTAAGACAGGGCAGGATGAACGCAACTGACGGTCAACTCTGCTAATCCCTTACTTTCTTGCTAAGTCTTGTATTCTGTTTTTCCTGATAGAAAAGGAATAGACTAATACTCACAGAACATTTTTAAGCATCATGACAAAATTATTATCAAATAACTTGGGTATATCTAATTTGGTATATTCATAGGGACAAGAGTCACAAAATCACAGAATTTTAGTTGGGAGGGGGCTCAGCAGCCATCTATTCTGATCCACACATGAAAGAATTTTTTGCTCTAACATTCCCAACATGTAATTGACTATACTAGAATGGGAGCCAGGAAACTATCATACTACTCCTATCTCTCACTAGTTAGCTGTGGGACCTAATGAAAGTAATTTTCCCTCTCTGGTCTCAGCTTCCTCATCTGTAAAATGTGAGGGATTGGTGCAGATGGTCACTAAGGTCCCCTCTAGATTTAAATCTTATAATTGCCTGCATGTATGTCTAAGGCGCTGGCCCACCTGCCTCAACAACTTACAAGATTGGGGTGAGGAATGCACTTCGTAAACTGCTGAGTCTTTATTTGCATCTTTCAATTTTCATTGGGTCAAGCCACTGCATGATCAGCTGAGTAATGTCCCAGTATAATTGATTGCTTTGAGCAAGGAACCATAATATTAGCATACAAGACAACTGAATCTGGATGGGGGTAAAAAGTAAAGTAAAGTGAAAAGCATGGTAGCCTACTAAGAGAGGGCAGGATGAAAAACAATGTGAAGCACTGTGGGAAAATATATTGTCAAAAAGAGGGGTAGAAGGACATGGAAAGCAAATGGTTTCTCAACAAGCTTTTTCCACAAGGATATACGGGATTCTCTGCCCTATATCTAGAGAGTTCGGTCCTCCTTAAAACTAAGGCCAGCAAGGAGGCACACACACGGAAGGTGAAGTGGCCAGGAACTAGTTAAGTAGAAACTTCATGGACTTAAGATAGGAGTCAAGAAACTGGTATAGAATAATTTGCCTATTTTTCATTGTTTTTCTTCTGGTCATTATGCCCTGTGCCCCTCTCTGCTTACCCTATAACCCCCTACCTACAGATGTAATCACAAACTCCCCCCCTTGCCTACTCTTCATTCTTCTTCTTGCTCGGTCATCATGCCCTGTAATCACAAACCCCTTGCCTCAGCAACTTACTTGCACCTATGAAACCATACTGTATATAAGTTTCTAAAATCCTGATCTCTGTGCTTCTCCTCCTTTTGAATTGGCATGGAGTAGCCCCAGCTGGTAAATTAAAGCTCCTTAAAACTTTTTATTCGGACTCTGTGGTCACTTTGTTAAGACTCATCATTTCAAAGGAATTCAGCACTATGACTGCCTACTGAAATTGTGCATCAGCCCTGAAGACTGTCTTGTGATACTAACTCATAAACAAGAAAGCAAAAAGTAGAAGTTGGATGCAGAAAGAATCTAAGGGGAAGAGTAGTCATTATGTGATGACCAGCACTTAAATCTCCCTTTTGGAATAAGTAGAATGTAGAATGAGAAGATCTGACCACATACTACACTACACACACACACAGAAAACCCAGCAGCAAAACTCTAAGAGGTCAGGAGGAGAAATGTGGCAAATAAGCTGCTGTTATTATTTATTAAAGTTTATATGGTTTCTTTGGTCATAATGAAAAAGTTCAGATTTTATCATTATCTCTTCAAACTTTATTCTTTGTTGATACTTACTGAGATTGTCAAGTTTATAATGAAAATAATCTTAAAAAAAAGAATTTAGCAGATCACAAGTTGATGAAATAACTTTGACCCACTACTAAGTCCACAAGGTTGAATCCAAGATTCATTTACAATAGTGTTAAAAACAATTGGAACACTGGACTTTTATCATTTAATTCTCTATCACCCCAAAGGGTGACCAGTTCCCTGTATGAAGCTAGGTCGTTGAGACAGGGAAATTTTTAAAGAGGTCAGACAGTATCACCTTTGACTATTTCACCGACCACTCTGATGGAATGTATCCAACAAATAGCATGTATGTTCCTCAGAGTCGCAAGTATCAACTGTACAATGCCCAGAGATAAATAATGCTCTCTATAGGCTTTGGATTTAAGATTCCCAATTTCTCTCTATCGACATGCATCTTTCATAACTTTAAGAGAAGGACTTTAGCCAAAGAAGGACAAGGAATTTCAAAGGTTATTTAGAAGGCTTTGAAAATGAGAAGGCCAGTGAGTGAATGGGGGCAGGACAATCTGAGAAGGCTCAAAGTTTGAAGGAGAAAAAGACAAAGGAAAAGAAGGGCTCAAGCTGAAGGATTTAGGAGCAAAAAGGAGAAAGACAAGAAAAAGGGAAGATAGTTGGTAAGATCAGGAAATGAAGACAAGTTGGTAGGACAAGATTGGTTGGTTGGCTGTTGTCCTTCATTCTTGAAGAGGACCAAAATGACATCACTATGTTAGTGAAGTTACAGTGTGTCTGACTGTGGCTGATCAGACCAATACAAGCTCAGAATATTCTACCCCAGGTCAGGCACAAATAGTCCATGTGAACATTTGGGGTGGATTCTCTATATTTGTGCATCCCAGGGTTGGTTTTTTCGAACTACTTCAATTCTGCTTTTCTCATACAGAACATCACCTTCTCAGATGTAGGCATGCCATGCTGGACAGTCCTGTGCCAGTGTCTCCCATGTCACACAATCAATTCCAAAGCTCTCAAGAGAGAGCTCGAGAGTGTCATTGTATCACTTCTTCTGACTACCATATGAGTGCTTGCCCTGTGTGAATTCTCCATAAAACAATCTTTTAGGCAAGTGTACATTTGGCATTCAAAGAATGTGATCAGCCTATCAGAGTTGCACTCTCTGCAGCAGAATTTGAATGCTGGGCAGTTTAGTTCGAGAAAGGACCTCAGTGTCTCGTATCTTTTTCTGCCGGACGATCTTCAGAATCTTCCTAAGACAATTGAAATGAAAGTGATTCTGTTTCCTGGCATGGCGCTGGTACACTGTGCAGGTTTCACAGGCATACAATAATGAGGTCAGCACAATGGCTCTCTAGACCTTCAGTTTGTACTGAATACTTAATACCTCTTCTCTCCCGTACTCTTCTTAGGAGCCTCTGAATCACTGAGCTAGCTCTGAGAATGCATACATCAACCTCCTTATCAATGTGCAAATCCCTAGAAAGTATACTGCCAAGGTAAGAGAAAGAAAGATGGGTGGGGTATGAATATGCTAAAGAGGTATTAAAAAGTCAGAAGAAAGACAGCTTATGAGATGGCATACGCCCTACCCTCAGAGCAGTTTCTGAAGCAATTCTTCATTGGAGCTATGGGTAAGAATAATAAAATATGAGAATCTTATATCCAGGAATTATGGAGATCAGGGAAAAGTGTGCATTGATCAGCATAAAATGCATAATATTTATATTTTGGCCGAGTCTAAATGATTTCTATATATGCTTAAACTGTAGGCAGGTCTTCCTCCTAGAAGTGAAGATAAATAGACTTTAGGAACACTTTTCTAGTTTTCAGGAGCAAGAATAGGAAAAAATGAATTGTTCCTTTAAAAAAAGATGGGATTCAATGTGGAGATGAAGAAGAAAAAGGGAATTTGAAAAACTATAGAGGGATTTTTTTATTTATGTAATTGAGATTGGAGGATGAAAGAATGACTCACAGATGATAAAGAGAAGAACCCAAACAAATGTGAGGTTCTTCTCAAAGAGAAGGGAGAGAGAGACCCTGGAGAGCGAGTAGCTACTTTATGGAATGATGATGTTGTTTGATGTCATGTGAAAAATTATCTAGCAAGAATCCAAGGAACAAGAAACAATACTGGTGGCTAGTGTTTCCCTGCTGAAGAAGGAGCACTGATACAGGCATTGGCCAGCTAGAAAACAATAGGCAAGTCTACTGTCTTTTGGCGGCGTGTATTCAGGCCGGGAATTGTTAAATCAGAACATCACTATATGTGTCTACCTTGTTTTATCTGGGCATAAATGTTACTGCCAAAAGGATTCCTTTTAAAAATATAATATTTTATTCCTCCCCCCCTAACATATTTAGACAATTGCCAAAAGGATTCTAAAGAACTCTGATACCGATTATAAAATCTTGGGTAAGAGACTGAAGACCTTAGAAGCATAAGTGGTGATCGCTATTGCCTATTTAAGTCAAGGGCTCCAGAAATGAAAGGAAAATTTGAGAAGTGAATAGTTAGTTAAAAACATGGCATCTGAGAAGGCAATTAGAATTTCTAGACCCTTACCTTCCAGGTATCCAGATGAGGGGGCAGTTTGGTACAATGGAAAGAGTACTGGCCCTATTCAAGGGACCTAAGGTCAAATTCCACTTGTGACATTATCTTTGTGACTTTAGGCAATTCATTTTACCTCTCTGGGCCTTGTCTGTGAATGAGGAGATGGACTAGATGGTCTCTGAGGTTCTTTTCAGGTCTATATCTATGATTCCCTATTATATAGTATGCCACACTCTTTGGTCCCCATTGGTCTTATAGTCTCAAACCCCTAATGTGACAAAGAGCTGTTTTTTTCCTTTCTTGTTTTTTTTTACCTGTGACCAAAAAATGCAAAAGGAATATCCTGAAGCATCGGCATTAAAGCATTAGAAATTTCAACAACTACAGGATCCATGGTTGTTTCAAATGGCTCCTTAGATCGACTTTCTCTTCCAGGAAGCCTTATAGAGGAAACTGGGAATTGAGAGAGACAGACCAATATATACTAGTGTGATATATATTATTATAATATAGAATCTTACCATTCATTCACTCAATAACCATTTTAACATAGAATTGCATGAAAACAATCTAAATGATAATAATCAATTCTGCTCAGAAAAGTTCATATATTTGTCAATAAAATAATAGTAAAATATATTTCTACATAGTGATTAATTCATATTACCTGCAACACCTAACACATATGGTTATTGTGAGGAGCAATGGGATGTGATCCCCACTTTTGCTCTCTGTGATGACTTACTCCCCCCAACTTATTCCCATACTGACAGCGGTGGGTTTTCCACAGAGGTTATCACAACAACAGCATTATAACTCAAAGTTTTTCAGAGTCCTATGGGTAAATCTATTGTGGGAGGGGGTAAATATGAACACCACTCATCCCTGTAGCTCCTGAACCCCCCACTAGTATGCTTTCTATTTACACAAAATCAGTCATCACATCACCATTAGTCATTAAATATGAAATATTTACTTAACTATAAGGTGAAAATGAGAATAATGATAACACTGTGGTTACTCAATAAGGAAATGCAGTAATAATCAAAACATCCATTCCACCCATGAACCTGGATCACACTTTGTCTCTAATGGATGCAGTGCACATGGAAGAGAATGGGAATATGTTTATAGAAACCCAGCAGAGAAGTGCATGAGTGACAAAAACCTGCGTCTGCACAGCTCACAACTCTGGAATGGAGGTTTTTATGTCCCTAGGTGGCCCCTTCAGAAGTAATCTGTACTACACAAAGCTGCTTTTCTGATATTTGTTTCCCTTCTGGTCTTTACTGTTCTACCACTAGGCAAATCCATTGCTCTTCTATTCTCAGACTAATGAATCAATGATAATGACAACATGACTTAAATTATGGAATTGATGGAGAACATGTTAGTAAGATAGATTAAACTTTAAAGTGTCATGTGTTCATACACAAATACACACACACAGAACTGGTTGTTAAACATGTACTATCAGATACCTGCTTAGAGGCCACCTTGTTCAGCCCCCTGACTTTATAGGTGAAGAAACCCCCTCAGAGGGGCTAAATGACTTGTCTGAGGACACAGAGGTAGTAAATGAGAGAGGGAGCCACTTATCTAGCCAATGCATTCCTTCAACATTTATTCAGCATCTACTCTCCAGAATGAACTGTGCTGCACTAATCAGGACACAGAAATGAGTAAGAGTTCCCTGCCCACCTCTCCTCTAACATGGCTTCTTTCTGCTAGGGGTATTCAGGTGTAACACTTATTATATTACTTCTGGGTAAAATAAGGTTAATTAATCATTAATTGGACATTAGAGAGGTTCAATGGAAAGAAATTACTGGGCTACTGGGCACAACTAAGCACTGAGATCAAATGACTAGAATTACCATTCCCGGAAACCTGAGGTCTACAGAGATGATCAGATACTAATGCCCTGTTTAAGTGTCTCTTTTATACAGTATGAGGAAGTAAACATACTTGCTGTTACATTTCCTAAGGGAATAGATTCCCTCCCCACTTTTTGTATCATTTCCCTTGGCACGCTACCCTTATTAGCAACAACTAGATTTTAAATTTAGATTTAATTCCCTTCTCATAAGAAATTATCTTGTATTTATTCATTATTCTTCTCTGTAGGGCAGCCAGGTCATGCAGTGGATAGAGTGTGGCCCCAGAAGTCAAGAGGACTCACCTTCCTGAGTTCAAATCTGGCCTTAGACACTTAGTAGCTGTGTGAACCTGGGCCAGCCACTCAACCCTGCTTTCCTCATCTGTAAAATGAACTGGAGAAGGAAATAGCAAACCATTCCAGTATCTTTGCCAAGAGAATCCCAAATGGGGTCACCTATACTCGAACACGACTGACCAATAATTCATCTGTTGTTTCTCCCTAGTACAAGTCGACATAACCTGTTGCCCGCCAAAAGATTTTGAGCAGCCTGCAAAAAATGTAGAGAAAACCATCCTTTGTATGTAGAAAAAATCCAAGCATCATTGATTGTAAGTAGCTGGTGGGCTGCAGGACATGCAGGCCTGCCCTGGTTGAATATGAGCTCCTTGAGGGAAGGGGCTGTCTTCCTTTTCTGTCTGTGGCCCCAGGGTTTAGCACAGTGCTTTCCACATAGAAATTATGTAATATTCTTTTTATTCATTGATTCACAATATATTTTATGTATTCTTATATTGGTACATGTTGGCTCTCTATAGAATATACAATTTTTGGATCCAGTGATGGGTTTGTTTTTAACATCTTAGATCCTACCTGGCACATAATGAGTTTTTAATGTTTAACGTGCTTTTTCTTCAGCAATTCACTTTTGTCTCTCAGCATGACGAAGATATGGCCTGAAGACCATTTATTCTTCCCTTTTTTGGAGAGAAGAAAACCACCTTCAAAATTTTCTGAACAAGGAGACTTGTTCTTTACATACCCAGCTGTTGCTGTTCCCTAAGAGGAATGAAGACACATTTTCATCACCTTTTGCATTTCTCAATGAATCTCCAGTTTGCTTCTATCGAGAGAGTCAGAACTTCCCGTCTTCAGAAGCAGCTCTAGGAAGATCCTGTGGCGACATCTCTTTTTACAAGGGATCAGAATTTATTTGTAAAAACAATGGCTTGTTTTCCTATGGCATTCTGAGGGCTCTAAGGATGATGAATCATTAAGAGTTCAGAATTCTTTATGAACTCTCTGAACTGTTGTAGCGTGAAGCAAGCAGAACTAGGAGAACAATTTATACAATGAAAACAATTTAATAGAGAAAAATAACACTGAAAGACTTTAGAGCTCTGAGCAAGGCCCAAATAAAGGACAAGTCCAGAGGGCAGATAGATCACACTACTCGCCTCCAGCCAGAGATGCAAGAGACTTAAAATCTAGAATGAGACATATTTTGTTAGACACGGCCAATGTGGGAAATTATTTTGTTGGACTGTGCATGTATGTTATAAGGGTTAAGCTTATCTTTTTTGTTGTTGTATAATGGGAGGAGCAGTGGAAGGAAGAGATAAATACATTTTGTTTAATTGTAAAATGGAATTAATTAAAACATTGTAAAAAGAAATGGATCAATTTTATGGTCTATAAATAATAGAAGTTCATGGAAAACAGTCATTTTTTTCTCTTTTGCAAAGTTCTTTACATATTTTATCTCATTTGATATTCACAACAACCCTGTGACTGTATTAAACCCTGTTTTACAAATGGAGAAACTGAGCCTGCGAAAGGTTAAGTGACTTGCCCAGGAATATATCACTAGGAAGTGTCTCTGGCAAGATTTGAACTCAGGTCTTTCTAACTCCAAGTACAATGTTCTATCCACTAAGCCACATAACTGTCTCTATTATTATGTGTAGTTATTAATATTTGCAAACCATGGCGGTTATTGGGGTTGTTATGTTTCTTATGCATCTGAATATGCATATAGAATATGCATTCTTATGCATATTTGGTATAATGTATACTAATTGAGTTCATTCCATTAGTTATAATTCTCCTTTACAACTTGATTAATGTTTAACGTAAAGGTATATGTCAGATGACATACGATCTTGGGGGGTAAGGAGGAGGAGAGAGAAGTGGAGAAAATTTGGAATTCAAAAGCTGTGGAACTGAATGTTGTCAACTAAAAATAAATAAACTGAAAAGGAAAAAAAAGTTCTCTGGAAAACTAAGCTGTGAGTGATTTCAAGAGTGGCTTTGATAAGTCCTAAGATAATAACCCAGATTCTAGATCATAATAGGCATCATCTGGCATGAGAATAATACCGGCATAAAGTTCTTTTACACACGTAATTGTATTTTATTGTTCCAAAGAAATCTGGAACCTTGAGATTAAGCCACATATTTCTAGCCACCTTTCACAAATGGGAATGTGGGTACAAACAATGAGACTAGTGACTCTAACAACTTCCCAGTTAGACAAGGTCAGGGCTGGAATGAGAACCTGGGTCTCCTGTCAGCTGGTCTTTGAATTCATCCTTCTAAAATTTACTGTTATCAAACAATCTTTGGGCACCTGCATCTGTTCATGGCTGCCTATGTGTGTCTTCATGTAGCAAAGGGAGGTTTTTGGAGGCGAGCTACAGGAATGATTATTTTTCTATTCTATTTTCATCTCGTCTTGCTTATAGTTAGTCTCAGGATCCCAAGTGCAAAAGCATTTCCAGGAATTAGCTGGTCTAATTGACCCCAGCCAAAAACCTCTATATCACCTATGATTTTTTTCTCCCTAATCTGAAAGACTGTCAAAGATTGCACTAAAGCAAAGTTACTTTCGCAGCATCTATAGATTCTAAGCATTTTTATTGTGAAGAAATTATTCCAAATCTCTAATAAAAATCTGCCTTTATAAACTTACACAATGAATACACTCCTTACCCATTAAGAGTGTTTTTGAATCTTATCACAGCATTACTTGCTAATTGGTTTTCCTGTCTCAAATCTCTCACCTCTCCCATCCTTTCTTTACATAGTGCCAAAGTGATTTTCCTATACCAAAGTGACCATGTCCCTTGCTTACTCAATAAACTCCAGTGGCTCCCTCTCTAGGATCAATCAGTTAGTCAAATACAAAATATTGTTTGGCATTTAGAGTCTTTCACAACCTGGCCCCCACCTACCTTTCCAGCCTCATTGCATACTGTTCTTCTTCAGTCAATCCACAATCCACTCAAACTAGCCTCCTTGTCATCCCTCTCACATGACAGGCACTCTCCCATCTCTGTGACTTTGCTCAGATTGATCCCTAGTCATTTACACTCAACCTGACTCTCAGAATCTTTGATTTTCTTCAAAACCCAACTCATCCATTACTTCCTACAAGAAGACTTTCCTAATTCCCCTGCAGGGTAGGGTCTTTTCCTCTATCTTCCACCCCCACCCCCATTACCTGGTATTATTTATTTTGTTCATTAGTCATACATACATACATATATATGTGCATATATTCACCCACATACACATAAAGGTAAATATAACCATACGTTTCCTTTGTATGAATGTAAGCATGTCATGGAAGACAGAGAGCCTTTGGCGTTAGAAATGTCTGGGTTCAATATATAATATATGTGTGTGTGTGTGTGTGTGTGTGTGTGTGTGTGTGTGTGTGTGTATGTATATATTCAATATATGTATATATTCAATATATGTACTGGCAGTATGATCTCAGTGAGACACTTAACCTCTCAGTTCCCTCAGAAACTTTTTAAACTGTAAGTTGTAAAGAAGATGTCCAACTGTATTGGAAGAAGTTCCTCATTGGGAGCTCTCTACACTGATGAAACAATATAGCCAATAAAAACACCCACACATGTATAAATGATACATTCATAGAATATAAGTTCCTTGAGGACAGGGGTGGTTTCATTTTTGTCTTTGTGTACCTTTGTATCTTTCTATTTCTATTTTACTCTCTGGTTCTAGAAGATAAGGGCAGTTTTCCTTGATAATTTCTTGAAAGATGATGTCTTGGCTGATTTTTTGAGCATGGCTTTCAGGAAGTTCGATAATTTTTAAATGATCTCTCCTGGATCTATTTCCCAGATCAGTTATTTTTACCATGAGATATTTCACATTGTTTTCTGTTTTTTTCATTCTTTTGATTTTATTTGATTATTGCTTAATATCTCACAGAATCATTAGCTCCCACTTGCTTCATTCTAATTTTTAAAGAATTATTTTCTTTCTTCAGTGACTTTTTCTGCCTCTTTTTCCATTTGACCAATTCTGTTTTTCCAAGGCATTTTTCTCCTCATTGGATTTCTGTAACTCTTTTGGCCTATTCTGTTTTTAAGGTGTTATTTTCTATAGTATTTTATTGTGCCTCCTTTACTAAGCTGTTGACTCTTTTTTCATGATTTTCTTGCATCAATCTCATTTCCCTTCCTTTTTTTTTTTTTACCTCTCTTACTTGTTATATAAAATCTTTTTTGAGTTCTTCCATGGCCAATCCATATTCTTCTTTGAGGCTTTGTATGTGATAGTTTTGACTTTGCTGTCTCCTGAGTGTATGTTTTAATCTTCCTTGTTACCACAGTAACTTTCTACAGTGAGATTTTCTTCTGTTTGCCTATTTTCTAGCCTATTTCTTGACTTTCCACTCTTTTCTAAAGTGGAGCTCTGCTTCTAGGGTGGAGGGCACACTGTCCCAAGCTTCAGAGGTTTTGTATAGCTGTTTTCGGAGACACTTCTAGGGACCTGTAAGTTTTCAGTTCTTCCAAGAAGTTATGATCTAAAGAGAAGTGTTTACTACTCTCCTGGCCTGTGCTTTGGTCTATGAGTGACTACAAGTACTCTTTTTTGCCCTGGAACTGTGAGGAGGGTCCCCTCTCCACTGTGACTACAAGCTCTGGTGTGCTAGTGTTCCTCTTCACCCTTGGACTGCCACTCAGGACTGGGACCTGGATCTGAGTATGGGCAAAGCAACAGAGTCCTGCCTCCAGTGCCACCAAAGAGACCCCTGTAATCTTTTCCACCAATTGTTCCACACCCTGACCATCTGTGGGGTGAGAGATCTGGAAGTAGCAGCTGCTGCTGCCACTGCCACTACTGATTCAATCACTCCCAAGACCTGCTCCTGATCTGCTGGGGAGTGGCTGTGGGGGGCCTGGCCTTTGCTGTACTCTCATTTGCACTCTCACCTTTTCCGCCTAACTTCTAAGTTGTCTTGGGCTGAAAAATGTTTCTACCTCATCCTTCTGTGAGTTCTGCTGCTCCAGTATTTGTTTTAGTACACTATTTAAGTCTTTGGAGGTGTTTTGGGGATAGCTCGGGAGATTCCCAGCCTTCTCTCTGCCATCTTAGGTCTGCCCCCAGATAGATGATTTTTTAAAAATACTCTTGGTCCCTTGATCTTTAGTCTACCTTTTCCCGTTGAAGGTCAGAGTTTCAAAATCACCTGATTTCTGACCTTGGAGTGAAAGAATGATTTTAATTAAATAAATATTAAATATACAAAGAATGTTCCCTATACTTTCTTCCCTTTTACTTTCCAGGACCTTTTGCAGTCTGGCTTCTACCTCTACCACCTTGCTGAAAGGGCACTCAAAATATCACTGCTAATCCCCTTATTACCACATCCAATGGCTTTTGGTCAGTTCTTATATTCCCTGACCCCTGTACAGCATTGGACTGAGTCATTACCACATCTGTGCAACATTTGTAAATCCTGCTCTGACCCCAGATCACTACTTGTGTGAACTCAAGGAAATTTCCTTATCTGTTAAATAAAGTTGCTAAACTAAGATGCACTATAAGGCTGATTCAAGTTCTAAATAATTTCTGATTCTATGGTGTTCCTAGAGGAAGACTTAGATTCACACCCACATTTGATACAAATTGGCTGACCTGGGACCTTTTTTAGCACTGAAGGCAACTCCTAAGACAGAAAAGTTGGTGTTTATTTCTACAGATAGAAGGAGTTTCCCCAACGTAGTGTTCGCAATATCAAAGAATTACAGCTTCAGTTCCTGTCCTGTCTGTATGATGATCCTACTGCCATTCTTCTGGCTAAGCTCCTACTTTCCTGTTTTCTTTTTCTTGTTCTTCCTTCCTCTTTCCAAACCCCTAGGAGAACTATTTCCCAAGGTTCTGTCCTTGACCCAATCTCCTTTCCTCTCTACATACACACTTTCTCCCTTGACTATGTCATTCACCCTCACGGCTTCCAGAATTACCTCAGTGAAGATGATTACAAATATCTAGCTCAGGTCAGAACCTTGGCTTTGAGCTCAATGTCCACTTCTCCAGCTACATCAGGATGTCTTCTGAATGTTCCCCTGGCACTGTCAAAACTCAAAATGTCTAATACTGAGTTTCATTCTCTTCCCCTAGGCCTGCTGCTTCCTCTTTCTGATTTCATTACTTAGGCCAGTAGCAACAAAGTCCATTCTGACTCTCAAACCGAAACCTAAGGGTTATTTCTGTCCCTTTCTCCTCCCCTGGCCCTCCTATCTGACTGGTTACCAAACCCTGTTGGTTCTATCTTCTCACAAATCCTCCTTTTACCTGCTGAAAATGTAACCTCTTCTCTGAAGCTTTCTCAAACTCTCACTGCCCTCTTGCCTTAGGCAGTAATAGCCTTTCCCCTCTAGAACATTCACAAATCACTTTATTGTGCACTGCTCTAATATACATATAGAACCAGAGTATTTAGAGTTAAAAGGAATCTTAGAGGTAATCTTGCTCAACTTAACCTTTCTGCAGATAGGGAATCGGAGGCTCAGAGATGGGAAGGGACTGCTTCTTTTCTGTACTATAATGGTGTTACCTGTACATGTGTACAGATGTGTACAGCAAGTGCAGAATGCAATGAGACACAAACATCAGAAAAACATGTTTGTGAGTGAATAAAAAGAGTTCAGCCTCCTTCCAACACAATTTACAGAGTAAATGATGCACAGCTTCACACCACCTCCTCTTCAGCCTCCCTTCTCCTCAGCTGTGGTATCCCAATATTGCTGATACTCAGAAACCAAATAATTCATGTTGCTTTCTCCTTCACTGAATTTCATTTCATCCATGCCCTCTCTAGTACACCAGTGTAAGAAAGCCTTTCTAGGAAACATGGCTGTAAACTGCCCAGGAATGTGTTTAAAGAGCTCTCAGGTGGCAATACTGTTAGCAATGAAGGTGGCAGGCATTTTCAGGACCCGGGGTGGGGCAGGGGATGTCACAAACAGCCAGTATCAAACTGTTGGCATTCCATTCAACAGTCACTGCTCTTCTTATTTTGAACATTGAGCATTTGCTCATCTTTCTCCTTCATGGACATACGGCCTCTGAACAGGGCTGCCACTGTAAGACAGTACTCATGCTGTGTGTGGGTCACCAGCAGCCATGGTGTTCTTTGCATCAAACATCTGCTGGGTGGGCTCTGGCACAGTTAAAGCCTACTACTGCTGGCTACCTCAGCTACCCATGGAGCAAAGCCAGATGTAAAGGAGTGCAGACGGGTTTGTTCACTGCCAGCAAGTCAGCATTAAGCTGCTCTGGGAAACACAAGCAGGTGGTGACTCCACTCATGGTTGCTGACACCAGATGGCTCAGGCCAACATATGTGGGAGTGGTTAGTATCAGGGTTCTGAAACAGATGCCATAGAGGGCTTCATCAGCAATACAACAGGTTTCATCTGTGTCTTCTTCAAGCTGGCTTACTGAGAGGGGTGCATTGTAGTGCTCCAGTACAGTGTACACTATACATAGATATAGATACACACACTACATATATGCATGTATTTGTGACTATCTCTCTCTATACCTATATATATCTATATACCTATATGTATGCATATACATATAGAAAGGTATAGTGAATTGAACTAAAAGTTGCCTGACAGAAATAGGAAGCTTCATTACAAGGAAGGGAAGCTCTGTACTCTGTGTCCTCTTGTTAAAATGGAAACTCTGCCATTTGACCACCATTCTTCTTTCCTCTCCTAGCTCTGCTGGCTGATCTGGTCAGTCTTCATGACAATGCCTGAGATGCCTCCTCACCCTGGAAGAACGTTCCAGCCCTGAAGCTTCCTGCTGCCCCTGGTCAGTTCCTCCTGGAAGAAGGTGCTTACATTTTTAGGAAGTAAGTCCTCCATAAGAGAGGTTCTGAGCAAGTGCCTGATGAATATTTATTGATTCAACAATGGCTACTGAGAAATTATCTAAGAGCAGGGAGGATTTTTACCACCTTTTCATGTGAGTCTCCTGTAGGTGAAACCAGTTTTGCAAACCGCAGATAACACAATGATAAATCACTAACCTTCTATTAAGTGATGAAAACTTTTACCCCATTGTGCAAAATAGGCAGATCCACTTCCTGCCCATGGGAAGCAAATCAGCTTAAAAGCTGCTGCAGGGCGCGGGTACAAGCAGTTTACAACTTGTCCTTTCCTAGGGGAGACCATTAAAATACATTAATTATCAAAGAAACCAAGATATTCCTTGTTTGTTGAACAAATCGTCTCATTTTGATCCAATTTCCCAGTAGAAGGGTTTATAAAGTACAAAGTGTCCTTCTGCATCCGGACCCAGGTGCTATTGCCCACAGAAGCCAGTTTAGCCCCATCCCGTTTTAAGTTGGTTCTCATCCCAAATGCCTGGAATATTGTCCCCTCCCCATCTTCTCAGACTCCCTACTTTCCTTCAAAGTTTAATGCACAGTACACCTCTTACAAGGGGCCGTTTCTGATTTTACCAGCAACTAGGGTTTCCTTCCAAGTTGCTCCACATTTATTCTGTATTTACTTAGACTGCAAACTCTGAAAAGGCAGAGTTCAGTTTTTGTCTTTTTATATAAAGCAAGTGGCAGCTAGGTGGTGCCATAGAGCGCAGCATGCTGGGCCTGAAAGCAAGAAGATCTGAAATTAAATCAGGCCTTAGATACTTATTAAGTGTGTGACCCTAGGCAAGTCATTTAACCTTTGTCTCCCTCAGGTTCCTCATCTGTAGAATGGGTATGATAACAGCAACTACCTCCAAAGGTTGTTGTAAGGATCAAATGAGATGTGTACAAACTGCTTAGCATGGTGCCTGGCACATAGGGAGGGCTATATACATTCCATAAATAACAGCTATTATTATCATGCTGTAGGCCCTTAATAACTGTTTACTGATTAACATTAATTTAAAAAGTCATCATCAGGATTATTGATTAGCATTAATTGAAAATAATCATAACAAATATTGATTAACATTAATTTTAAAAATCATCATCACAATCCAACTTCCTTTTTCAAGCAGAGTGTGTCCCACATCTCCCCACCCCAAAATTAATTTGAGAGCAATAAACGAATCAGAGCATATCTCCATTGTAAAGTCTTGTCTTTTTAAAAATGAAATCATTATAGACTCTAGCTGACTTATTTCCAAACTTCAAAGGCAGTGAAGTCAGAAGAGAATCACGTTGACTCTTGCCTCCAACATCTACTAGTTAATTATGTGATGATGACAAAACCCCTTCATTTCCATGGGTCTCAGCTTCTTCACCTCTAACATGGGGATAGTATCTACAGCCCCTACCTCATGGTTGTTGTAAGGCTCAAATGAGATGCATACGTATTAGCTGTTATTATTAATAGTAGCTATTAACATTGACTGTTTTTGTATTATTATCTTTCAGAGCTAAATGAACTAAGATGGGATTTGGCCCATTTCCAGTTGGATCTACATCAAAGTTTAACACAAACGACTAAACCAAATATTTGAATTTCCTGAACTGTGGCCTTTAGACCATGAAATAATATTTCGACAAAAGGGTAAAACAACACATTGTTGTTATCTCTTTAAGTCGGGAGATTCTACTTTTATCTGTTCGTGGCATTTTAGCTCTTCCACCATTGATTTAAAGAGAACCAGCCCTGTGGGTTCCTGGGACTCCTGGTTGCTGTTACCTACTGTTGCAAGCCCATCATAGCAGTATTTATACTAGGACATATTGGTTATTGATGCAATTCACTTTTGTAGAGATTGCTTCATTCAACCCCTTTGTATCCCTAGAACCTAACACAGTATCTGGTACATAGAAAATGCTTAATGAAAACCAGTAGACTCATTGATTCAATTCAATTCTGTGCAGCAAACATTTATTAAGTGCCTACTATGTAACAGGTATTATGGTAGGTGCTAGACATGTAAAGGGGAAAAAAGCAACCCTTGCCCTCAAGGAGCTTACATTCTATTAGAATAATATCAATTTGTTCAAAAAGCATTTTGGCCACCTAACTAGGATCGAATATAAACTCCTCTTCTTGGCATTTAAAGACCTTTACAACCTGGCCCCAACCTACCTTTCCAGGACTTAGCTATGACTCCCCTTCACATACTCTAAGGTCCAGTCAAACTTGCCTCACTGTTTCTCACACACAGCACTCCATTTCCCATCCCAGTTCATCTGTTGGACTTGGGCTGTACTCTCTCCTCATCTCTATCTTTTAGAACACTTAATTTCCTCCAAGGTTGGGCTCAAGCACCACCTTCTACATGGGGCCTTTCCTGACTCCCCCAATTATTAGTGCCTTTTCCTGAAACATCCAATAATATATGTAAGATCTGGGGAAAAAGGAAATTGAGGAATAGGGTGCCCTCCTCCATTCCCTAACCTCCCTCCCCTGTCCCCCAACACGCCACATACTCTGTGATCCAATGATACTGACTTGCACAATGGAACTCTATCTCCTGGCTCTTGGCATTTTTATTTGCTCTTCCTGAGGCCTGGAAGGATCTCCCTTCCCATCTTGCCCTCCCAAGTGTCCTGGCTTCCATCAAGTCTTAGGTAAAATCCCATGTTCTGCAAGAAAACTTTCCTGATCCTTCTTAATACTAATGCCTTCCTTCCATTGATAATTTCCAACTTATCCTGCATATATTTTATTTATACATATCTGTGGGTATCTTATTTGTACCTATCTGCACACATATATTGATATATATATATATGTATATATATGTATTATACATATATACATATATATGTTGTTGAGTCATTTCAGTCATGTCTGACTCTTTGAGACCCCATTAGGGTTTTTCTTGGCACAGATAATGGACTGGTTTGCCACTTCCTTCTCTAACTCATTTGACAGATAAGGAAACTCAGGTAAACAGGGTGAAGTGACTTGCCCAGGGTCAAAAAGCTAGTAAGTGTCAGAGGCCAGATTTGAACTCATAAGGATGAGTACTGTATTCACTGTGCCACCTAGTTACCTCACCTCACACATAATAAGAGGTCTAATACATGCTTGTCTGGACTGGATAGGATTGGATTAAATATATTGAGTCTTACCCTTACCCTAGTTCCTTTGTTGAGTACTTTCATCATCTTCGAAACTGTTGAACAATTCACTTTCAAAATCAAGTCAAGTGATAACGTTTCATATAAAGCAAACACATTTTAGGTCACTGTATCCCTGAACTGCTCAACCTGACCCCTTGGCACAGAATGTTGCGTCAAGATCATTTATATTTGTCATTTCTATCTAGAAGAAATAGTGCCCTTGGAGTAACTGGGATGGAAATGCTTTACCACATCTAAAAGAACAAGCAATATACTGAGTACAAGGAGATCTTTACTCATAATGGTGACCTACCCCATTTCCTCAGCTAATTTGTTGCTCGCCATGCTGCGCAGAATTTGTCGTCTTGCCTACTTGGCACAGCAAAGAGTGCCCTTTGTCTCTCTTACTTAAACGCCACTCAAACACCACTGAACAGATGGGAAACTGTTCTGGATGATCTTACCATAACTTCAATACCTACAAAAAGAAGAAATAAGTTAGAAACTACATGAAAAGTATTTTTTTTTCATAGATATCTTCTGTTTTGATATCACCTTCATTTCTAATTATATCCCTTTGTCCTCTCCCAGAGAGTTATGCCCTGTCAGGGTCCTGAACTCTCCCATTAGGTCTGAAATAATGTAGATTGACTTTTTTTTGTTTTTGCAGTGGTAGAGTTGGGGAGGAAAGCAGACCTTCTATTTTAATCAACATAAGGAAGGAGGGAGGTAATGACCGGAGAGGCACAGTCAGGAAGAATGAGGCTCAGGTACTGCCTCATCACCCACTGCCTGTGTGAGCTGCAGCAAATCACTGCCTCGGTGCCCTACCTACAGAATTCTCTGACTAGATATATTCTTGTTCTGTCATTTTTCAGTCATGTCCAAGTATTCATGACTGCATTTGGGGTTTTCTTGGCAGATACTGGAGTGTTCTGCCATTTCTTTCTCCAGTTCATTTTACAGATGAGGAAACTGAGGCAGACAGGGTTAAGTGACTTGTAAGTGTCTGAGGCCAGATTTGAATTCAGGAAGATGAGCCCAGCACTCTATTCGCTGTGCCACCTATGAATTAAAATTTCCTAAA
>CM053581.1:543029568-543053571 GCA_028627135.1 Pseudochirops cupreus
GAGTCATGCCTCCCAATATATCTATTCCAATGATGTATTCAGGAATGGGTACAACAACCGCCGTATATTCTTTCTTAGGTAACTGCCCAATTTTCATTGTTATTTTAACTTGTCTGGCTGATAATTCAGCCCCTCCAAGCCCTGTGATGGTAATAGGAGTTCCATGTTTAAACTTATCAGGGTTTCCATAGATAAGTGTGGCCTCAGCCCCCGTGTCCAGCAATGCCCTAGTTACAGTAGTTGATCCATTCTTCCAATATATCATTAAACCAATATGGGGTCTGCAATCTCCCCTGTGTATTTCTTTAGTCTGGGCTGGGGGTTGGCCTATTTCCTGTTCTTGAAGGTGGGGCAAATTGGGATACAATGATTCAGATTCTCCCTGAAGGTGGGGCAAACTTTCAGGAGTTCCTGCAGGGGTGGTTCTTGCTTCCCTATTCATTCTAATGTTAAGCACTTTTTCTTAGTACATCTTATGCAACTCTTCAGTTGGAATACCATCTATTCTTCTAAAATCCACCCCTGCTCTCAATAGAGCTGTAAATAGTTCCCTTCTTGTCAATCCATTTTGTCTTTGAGTCCTCTGGCTATTTACTCTTCTTTCTGGAGGAAATTTATCTCTTCCCCATTCGCCTAAATCACTTAATTGTGAAATCTTATCCAGCACCTCTGAAAGAGGGTGCCCTACTTCCCCAATTAATGGGGTCAGAATTAGGTGCTTGTAAGCAGGAGGAGCCGTCTTCACTATGATATTCCTATGAGGAACTCCTAGGGGGGGTATCATGATATGTATTTGCACCTCCAAGCATGGTAGCAGTTTTCATTACCAGTGTGTGTGAGGATACAGTGAAGGAGACTATACAATGTTGGAGAACCATTCTTTTACTAAGTCCTGTCATTTCTTCCTCTGCATTTTTACTACTACCATCCTATTTCACCCTCATCTCTTTATTCAGAGATAATGGAATTATTAAAATCAGCTTATGGTCTCATTCTGTGTACTAGATAAAATCACTGTTTTTGTCATGTCACTTGCTGGGAAACTATAAATTGTCAGTCCGAGTTTTACAGAACAAATCCTTTTATTAAGGGTATTTGTTCTGTGAAGTTTGGGTTCAGTCAAAAGGCCACACTAAAGGACCTAGAAGCCACATGTGGCCTCGAGGTCACAGGTTCCCGCAACCCAAACCTAATTTAACACTGTATCTTGAGCAGTATTAAAGAAGAAAAAGACACTAACCGCTTTCTAATGGAAATTAGTCTGGAAAGAAAAATGTATACATGTGAAACCCAAGTTACAACTAAAATCTTGGTGCAGAGCTCTCTGGGACATAGTTGATGCTGAACAAGGCTCACTGTTGCAGACACCCACAGGTTTTACTAAGAGATGCCTGTAAAGGACTTTTTCTTACCTCCCAGTCTTCTTTAAAGCTAGTCAGAGTAAAGAATTCTGGTCCTTTTATTTTTTTTAGAGGGGGGAAGGCAGAGCAGTTGGGGTCAATTGATTTACCCAAAGTCACACAGCTAGTAAGTGTCTCAAGTGTCAGAGGTCAAATTTGAACTCCTGTCATCCTGACTCCAGGACCAGTGCTCTACTTACTGTGCCACCTAGCTGCTCCCAAGAATTCTGCTTGAAAATTTCATTCATTGGATTTTTCTACTGTGTATGTTATTTCTCTGTATCAAGGAATGAAAGTTGGGTACATATTTTGTTGATTTAGGGATAATTGGTACTTGTACCATGAAGCTAGGCATAGCCTTTGTATTGAGGAGGCAGCAGCTAGGAGATGCCATGGCTAGAGGGCTGGCCTTTGAGTCAGGAAGACTTGAGGCCTCAGATCCTTTTTAGCAGTGTGACCTTGGTGTCCCGTAAATTCTCTGCATCAGTTTCTCCAGCTGTAAAATGGGGATAATATGTTCCTTCTAGCATTGTTGTGAGGATTGAATGAAATAATAAGTGTTTAGCACAGTATCCTAGCCTTAAGAGTAATTATGTAGTAAGACAATTAATAGTAAAAATAGGCACTTAATAAATTTCTTTCCTTCGTTTCTCTCTTTCAAGACCTAAAAGAAATTAGACCTAATAGAAATAAAGCAATGAGCCTAATGCACATTAGGGACTTAGTCTGAAATATTAAGGATTTGACATTAGCATCTAGCGATCCAATTTCCCAGAGTATGTCCACAAAATGATTGGGAGCAAGTAAATATGACTCTGAACAAAATGAAAACATTTCTTATGTTCAGATTTTGACTGGCTTGCAAACATGATCACCATGGTAAATAGAGGAGATTTCATCATTGAGTAAAAAGACCCAACTAAGCCTTTTTAAAAGATGAAGAACAATATGAAAAATTCTAGCCATTTTTAAAAAAGAACTAATAACTTCAAAATCACAATGAAAACAAACAGGATTTAGGATATAAGCAGTTCAATTTTGTATAAATTCAGTTTTCTCAAAAATTAGATAAATACAGTATCAACTTATAACCTACCTGCACTTCTATTTCTGAGGTGCTCTCCAGGATTACACAGCATGAATGGGAAGTATGTAAGTGATATCTGTGTATTTCAAGGAGGGAGGGGTTCTTCCTCTAGCCCTATCAAACCTAACTTCCAAGAAGAGATGAGCAAAATCTGCTGATAGACTTGTTAGAAATAATCTTGCCCGTCCTGTTGCCTTTTTTTCCTTTTTTTTAAAAAAAATGTTCGTGGCTTCAATAGTGCTAAAATGTAACACCATACTTTTACAGTCTGTTTTTTACATATAATTAAAAATAGACATTGGTTATAAAATATAGCTAATATTTTCTGATTCTTCAATTTTATGTTTGTTTTCCACTGGGAATAGAGGAAGCCTATATACATGTAAATGTATATAGTCTCACTTGATTAAATTAGGGAGTGGTGAAAGGAAAGTATGATGAAAAAGGGTGTGAATGGCTTCAGTGAGGGCAGGTACAACTAAATAGCACCTGGGACCCTGTCCATACTTACCTGCCACCACCCTGTGTCCTTAGGCAAGTTCACTTAGCTTCTCTAGGTCTCAGTTTTCTTATCTGCAAAAAAAGACTTAGATTTTACTAGATGGTTAACACCCCTTCCCAATGATACTATTTGGTAATTAAGACTAATCTCACTGTCCCTTACACATACCATACTCATTCCTTCCCTCCAACTGGGATGCCAATCTCTGCTCTACTTTTCAAATCCTACTTATATTAGAGTGCCCAATTCAGTGAGTATCACCTTCAAGAAACAGTCCCTCTAGTTAATATGTATCTTTCCTTTCTCAAGATTTTTCATAAAACTTAGAATAAGTATAAGGAAATTTCATAATATCGTCTAATCCAGGGATTATTTTCCTGGGGCTCACAAACCTTTATTTTTACTATTTGATAACTATTTAAACATAATTGATTTCCTTTGTAATTCTAAGCATTTTATTTTATACATTTAAAAACATTTTTCTGAGTAGGGTTCCTTAGGCCTCAGCTGATTGCCAAAGGGGTCTATATGACTAAAAAAAAAAGGTTATGAACCCTTGATCTAATCCAACTCTCTCATTTTAGAGATAAAACCTCACTAAACTTTAGTTAAGTAACTTGCCCAAGGTTACACAGATAGTAAGTGAAAGAGCTGGTATTCTAGCCCAGGCCATCTGATTCCAATTTCAATGACCTTTTGATTGATTTATATTGTCTTTTGTTCTCTTAATTTTTCTATGTCTATTAATCCTACCTCTCAGGCTGAGCCTCCTTATCTTTAATTTTCAATTAAACTTAATCATCTCCTCAATGGACCATCCTATTCCCACCAAACTCCTAGAAAAAGTCTTATGTTTCTCGTATCTCCATTTCCTCACTCCTTACCTAACCCCTTGCAAACTGCCATCAGTCCTTACCCTGGCAAGTAGTAGGCACTGTGTAAATTCTTATTCCTTTCCTTTCCCCCTTCCCACTTAATTGAAACTGCTGTTTCAAGGTTATTGGAGATTGCTTAGCTGCTAAATTCTGTGGCCTTTTCCCAGTCATTGTCTTACTTGACCTCTCTTTAGACACTTTAGACACTTTTGGTCATCTTTGTTCCTAATATTCTCTCTTCCTTTGATAGGACTTTGATTTTCCCTCTTTTATTACTTCTTTTCAGCTTTTCCTGATAGATCATCATCTGTCCCTTGGTTTTTGGTGGTCTCCCACAAGGCAATATCCTAGGGTCTCTTCTTTCCTTTCTCTGTAGTCTTTTGATGCTATCATTTGCTCCCACTGGTAACTGCATGCAATTGATTCACATCTTGAAGCAGAAGAATCCCAGATCTATACAACCAGTCCTCAACCAGCTTCTGAACTTAACCTAGCATCCAAGGTTCTTCAGAATCTAGATTCAGCCCACATTACCTGGTTTATTTTGCATCACTTACCTTTATTAATTTTTTATTCCAGCTAAATTGATCTTAATAGCTCTGATGGCTGTTCCCCAGAGGGCATTTCATTTCCAGTCTCCATGTATTCACACAGGCCATTCCTTGTGTCTAGAAGACACTCCTTCTTCACTTTCCTTCTCCCTCCTGCTTCCCTACACCCCCACCTGATCCTCTTTCAAACTAAACTAAGAGGCTATCTTCTATGGGAAGTCTTGTATGAACCTTTTGTTTTTGAGTGCTCTCTACTTACTTCGAAACCCTTATTTACTTATCTTTGTGTATCTTATATTCACCCTCCTCAGCAGAATAAAAAATTCAATGAGGGTGGGGTTTATTTGTGGAGAGTTTTGTTTTGGTCTTTGTATCCTCAGCTTGAGAAATGTTTGCTGAATGTACGATGTTGTAAGCTTCTTTCAGAACAAGAACTATTTGTTAAATTTATTTTATGTCTCATATAATGCTTTTCATCTATATTGGTCCTGAGAAAATAGTAAATACTGGTTAATTGTTTGGACCTAATGATTTTTAAAAAGCAATATATTTTAAGGGACTGATTTTGTTTTCTTTAACTTTGCAGTTTTTACTGTCTCTAGAATCATGGAAAACCAGCTGGCTAAGTCCACTGAAGAACGAACATTTCAGTACCAGGATTCTCTTCCTTCATTGCCTGTTCCTTCTCTTAATGAGTCATTAAAGAAATACCTTGATTCAGGTATAGCTTCTCAGATATTTTTGCAGATATTAAATGGCATTTGATTTCAAATAAGGAAAAAATGTTTAAAAAATAGTTGAGTTGAGTTGCTTGGTCCTCTAATGTCCCAAGGCATTTTAGAAATAAAACAAGATATTAATTATATAAAACATATCCTTTAAAAATTCTCTCTTCTATCTCTTGCTTTTTCTCACTTCTGTTCTATCCTTTATCATCCTTTTTCCTGTTTTCTCTATATCTACTTTGACTTGCAATCACATTTCCCCCCCAAATTTCCTATAATCCAACCATTCTAATAAGATTTTGTCAATTTGGAGACTATTTGCTATTGCTATACTTTATGATGACACTGTTAAGTTCACTTTATTCCCACTTTTCTAAGTTACTGAATGTTGATGTTATTTGACTTCTGAGTACTCTCAATGCATTTATTCAGTGTATACCCATGTAATGGCTTAAGCTTTGCTTTTCTTACAACATGCAGTGGGAAATGTTTGAGCTCCCTTGTGGCACCTGTAGCATTTTTGGTGTAGGCTTTCGAACATTTTCTCAATTAGTTGACACCAGTAGTTGGCACTTGAGGATTCGTGCCTCTGATCAAGGTCTCCAAATGACTAAGACTGTGCTCTAATATTGGTTATGACTACACAGGGTTCCCTTGACTGTTTGATTAAAATCCAGAAGGCAGTACATTTTCTAACTTGTTAGTTCATTATTATTGTTGAATAGTTTTTTTCCAAAAAGGTGAAATCTGAGAGCCTTTTTAAGAAGGGGTAGACAAGACTGCATCGTGCCAATTCGTATTTCTTTCTGCTGTATAATGTTTCCACTGCTATTTACTTGTAAGCTCCATTATCCTTGCTCTTTAAGTTGTTAGGTTGCTAACACACTTAATACATTGTTTTATATTTATGAATACCAAGGTGTGCATAGCTAATATGGACTGAGGTGGATTGTGATGATGTTTGGTCATTTAGAAATTATTTTTTAAAAATATTACATTTTTTCCTCACAGTTAAACCATTTGCAAATGAAGAAGAATATAAACAAACAGAAGAAATAGTGCGAAAATTTCAAAATGGAATTGGAGCAAAGTTGCACCAGAAATTACTTGAAAAAGCAAAAGGAAAAAGAAATTGGGTACTTGCATGTTTTTACAAGTATTGTTGACCAGTATCAGGATGTTAATGTAATGTAAAATGTAATCCAAACACACACAACGTATATAAGCATATATACATTTAAATATATTGTAACCTTAGAGTAATTTTTATTGTTTTAGTAGGCAACAAGGCAGTGATTGCTATAAAAATTTTTAGACAATTAGCTTCATCATTATAATTAACGACTCGGGGTATATTCTCTACAATAAATAGTACATTTGATCTTAATGAGTCATTAAAGAAATACCTTGATTCAGGTATAGCTTCTCAGATATTTTTGCAGATATTAAATGGCATTTGATTTCAAATAAGGAAAAATGTTTAAAAAATAGTTGAGTTGAGTTGCTTGGTCCTAGGTTATGGGTGCTTGAAATTTAGAGTTATAGGAGTTAGAACTGCAAAGCTCCATAAAAATCACTCAGTACCACCTTCCTCATTTTTATGGATGAAGACATTGAGGCCAGAGAGGCTTGGCGATTGTTCCAGGATCACAGAGGTAGTGAGTAGCAGGGTTTTGATTCTAGGTCCAAGGCTTTTCCACTTTTCCTTGTCTTTTCTGTGGATACTAGTATACTATAGACCACATGAGACCATTGTGCTAGTGAAGGAATGGTCTAGAAAGTAATGATACAGTATATACACTACAATACATTTATAATGTATGTATAATGTAAACACAATATATTTACAAAGTAAAACTTTATAATGTACAAATTCAGAGTAGTGGTATTTTAGTATTGCTGAAGAAAGGAAGTTGGGGAGGTTAAGAATTGCCACTCCTGGGAAGCCAGTCTGTGTAAATAGGGACCTCTCACATCAGAGGAGAGGTCTGTTTGGGACATGAACTAGAAGATGAACTTCCATGATGAAAAGAGAGTCACTTGAAGTGGTATATATGCTAATGACTCACCACATAAGAACTTTTTGAAATAAATACAGTACCAGACTTTTTACCAGCCATTGTCACTTGAGCAGAATTCTGAGAGCCTTACAGTTCCCATGTTCTCTGCTTTCCATTCTGTAGGGCAAAGGTTTGGGAGCTGTTGTGACTTGCAGCCTTAGTTAGTCTCGTTTATCTTAATTTGAATACCTCCTTCTGGTCCTGTCAGATTAGGTTCCTCAAAAAAGATCTCAGGGTGATTTTATTAGATCTCCTTGTTTGTGCAGGAAAACCTGTCAGTTGCATTTGGCGAAAGATTGACCCACCCAGATTTTAGGTTGGTAGATGTAGAAGAAGCAACACCTATGGAAATTTTCACTAGTTTAAAGTGGACTGAAATTTTAAAAAATATTTTTGGAAATTTTTTATGTATTATTTTTTCTAATGACAAACAGTTTTTAACATTTATTTTTTAAAGTTTTGAGTTCCAATTTCTCTTCTTTCCTCTGACCCCTCTCCTGTCTTTGAAAAGGCAAGCAACTTGATATAGCTTATACATGTTGTACATGTGCCATCATGCAAAACATATTTCCATATTAGCCATATTATAAAAGAAAACATACACACAAAAAACTCAAACCCAAAACAAGAAAAATAAAGAAAGTTAAAAAAAAAAGCACGCTTTGATCTGCATTCATACTTTATTTGTTTTTTCCTCTGGAGGTTGATAGCATTTTTCATCTTAAGCCCTTTGTCTTGGATCATAGTATTGACGAGAATAAATAGCAAAGTTACTCACCTTTGGTTAAAATGATTTAAATATTGATGAGAGTAGAATACCCATTGTTATTTACAGGGCTAAGATTGGAATAACCTTAGCTATTTTTAACAGATTAACTTCTAATGAAGGTAGCTTTTAGTGTCTATAACATGCATGATTCTAGAGACTAGGAATTATATAATGTAGAAAATACCCTTTGATTCCAGATCAAAATAAGGACATCCAAGATTCAATGCATTGATGTTTCTAAAATGACCTTTGCAGTGATTCCTTGCACTTCACCATTGTGTTCAGGATGCCACAGTGACATTGGATGGCAATTTCTTAAGTGCATAGTTTGACTGTTTTTGTAATTTGGAGGTCTTTCAAAACAGAGAAGAAGCCACAAGAGCATTTGATATGTGTGCAGGATGGTTTTAACTTTTAAAAGAAAGTGGTATAGTTGAAAGAACACTAACTCCAGAGTCAGCAGATCTGCATTCCTATCTTACCTCTGAAACTTACAACTTTGTGACCTTAGACAAGTCACTTAATTTCCCTGGTGGATCTCCATTTCCTCATCTATAAAATGAGAGTTTGGATTAGATGACCTCGAACAAACATTTTAGTGCTAGCATGATCCTAGGATCACTAAATAGTAATTAAAAATAAAATAAAACAATGTTTTAAAAATAAAACATTTTAGTAACTCACCTATTTCTGAAGTTCTGTTCTTGATCACTTTCAGCTGGAGGAATGGTGGTTGAATGTTGCCTACCTGGATGTCCGTATACCATCACAACTGAATGTCAACTTTGGAGGCCCCGCAGCTCACAGTGAACATTACTGGCCTCCAAAAGAAGGCACACAGTTAGAAAGAGGATCTATAAGTCTTTGGCATAATTTGAACTACTGGCGGCTACTAAAAGCGTAAGATAGGGACTCATAAGGATATCATTAAAGTTTTACTTGAAGATTTAGATAATGGACACTGTGAAATTTAACTTATTCATCTGAATATAGACATTGAATTTATGGTGGTTGGATACTTATTGGATTCTTAGTGTAATTTTTTGACTAATTTCATTTCCCATAGGGAAAAAGTGGCTGTTCATAAAATTGGAAATAGGCCTTTAGACATGAATCAATTCCGAATGCTCTTTTCTACTTGCAAGGTACCAGGAATTACTAGAGATTCAATCATCAGTTACTTTAAAACTGGTAAGTAGAAAAGGGAGACTTTGGTTTTTGGTTTTTGTAAAGACAGTGGGCTTTTTCAAGGAGAACTTCATGATTTTCATTGACATGAAACACTTTAAGGTTTTCAAAATGCACTATACACATTATCCTAAAAACAGCTTCCTTCAATTTCTATTTAATAATGCTCAAATAAAGAAGTAGTCACTAAGTTTACATTTGTAACATAGATATAAATACCTCCCAAATAGTGTCTACATCATATAATTATATGTGTGTGTACACTTGCATGTGTGTGGAGGGTAATATGTATAAAGAACCCTCTATAATAGCAATCTTTTCCTTCCTGCCAATAATAAGGTAAAATGGACCTTTTTTTAAATTTTGTTTGGGACCCTCAAACTTAAACTTCATGCTTATAGATGACTGACAGTATAGTCTTTAAAGAACATTCGCCACCCTTCTCAATTTTATATTCATTCTCTTTTTACCTCTGAGCTATAGAGAAAAGCTTCATTCAAAAGTTAAAGTTATTTTAAATTTAATAACTGTCAACAAAACTGATCAGTTAGATATAAAATAAGGGGGGAAAAATCTTACTCTACTAGTTAGCCTTTAACAAGGCAGAATCAAATGAATGAATAAACAACAGAAAATGCTTTTCTTCTGTTTCTCCTTCCAGAGCTGCCTTAAATTCCAACACAGTTGGCTCTCTTTTACTTCCCTTTTTCTTGTTTTGTTTTCTTCCTTACCTTGTATAGATCCATGTTTTGAATTATTTTTTGGATGTAAATTTGGTGGAGGGATCAAAGAATTTGAAATTCCAGTAGAAGGAATGTAGGAATAGGTACTAGAGGCCTTTAGCTTTCAGGAACTAGAGTCTAGGTATGGCTTTTTAATCAAAACCGTGTCATCCGCCAGGCCCTTTGTAATCATAAAAAAATCTGGAAGAAGAGGAGGTGATTCTTCTCATAAGGATAGGAGTCAGACCTACTTTCCCTCCCCCTCAGTGGCTAGAGGCATATTTCTTTTTTCCCCTTTTTTTCCTCCTCCTAGAGAGTATAGACCTGAGAACCAGAAAGATTGCATTGAAAGACTAATTTAAACTAGGCCAAGCCATAATAGGTTGAAGCTTGTGGTCTTCCATTTTAGACCTGACATCACAACTTTGGCAATCTGCTGTGTACCATACCTGAGCCGGAGGCAACATGAGAGATGATTTTTAGGAACACAGGCAAAATTGCAAGGTTCTTCTCTCCTCCTCACACTCTCTCCTCTCCTTTCTAATTGACTATTTCTATGTTAACTTGTTAATGTGTGCTTATTTAGGGTACATTTTCCAATGTGATGGATAGATTGTCATGTAAATGGAGACCTGTTATCCTCATTTAACTTCTGGAGAATTTAGTCCTGTGTTTTCTGCTCCTTGTTGCAGAGAGTGAAGGACACACCCCAAGTCACCTAACAGTGCTGTGTCGTGGTCGAGTTTTTGTCTTTGATGTCATGCATGAAGGTTGTATGATGACTCCGCCAGAGCTGCTCAGGTTTTCAAATTATTTTGCATTCCTTGAGTCTGCCTAGGTCATAGTATCTTTTTGGAGTGATCCAGCACATTCTTTGAGTTCTTTTTTTGAAAGGACGTGTGGTTTCATGGAAATGGAAAAGCATCAGAGATGGAGAAAAAGTTCTACTTGCTGATTTTGTATCTTTTTTAGTTTGAGTTTATGTTATTTGTTGAGACTTTTTTTGGTGAGATTTTTTTTCATTTTTTTTGCTTTTGCTTTTTGGAGGGGGGGAAGATAGGGCAATTGGGGTTATGTGACTTGCCGCAGGTCACATGGCTAGTTTTTGGGTTAAGCGTCTAAGGTCAGATTTGAACTCAGGTTCTCCTGACTCCAGGGCCAGTGTTCTATTCACTGTGTCACCTAGCCACCCCTTTCTGGTGAAATTTTGACTCATTCAGAGACAAAGTAGAAGAAAATTTAGTACAGAATAGCTTTTAAAATGATCAGAAATAACTTTAATGACAGAAGATTACATTTGGAGGTGTGTTCAATAATACATTTCATCTAGAAACTTCAACTGCTCTGTTATAAAACATTGGAAAGAAGCAAAAAGGTTATGTATGAAGCTCATAATTTAAAGGATATGTAGTGTATTCCAAGAACTCCTCAGCTCTTCAGCCAAGGCCTATGTAATCCTACTTTATTTGCAGTTGTAACAAGCATCATTTGTTACCTGGTTTCTCATCAAATTAAAGAAGGGTAGGTGCTCCTATAGCAGGCACACAGACAGCAACAAGAGGTAACAGTCTATACAGCCTGATGCTGGAGGGGGAAGCCTAAAGACTATTTTTTAAAAGATACAAAAACTCAAAAAGCAGAGCAGTCAAAGGCCATTTAAAATCATCGATGTAGAGTTGAAAGGAATATTGGAGATTGTAATTCAGCTTCCTCTTTTTATAGATAGTTGACTGAGTCCCCAAGAGGAAGAGTGATTGTCCACCATCTTTTAGATAGTTAATGGCAGTGTTGATATTTGAATCCAGATCCTGGGACTTTAAATGCAACATTCTTTCCACTCAATCACTTGCTACTAGAGGAGCTAATAACATTACGTAGTATCCTTGAAAGCTCCTATGTTCTTACTTCACAGTATTTCTAGTAACTGTGGACTGATTTTCACAGTGATGACCAAGAGTCATTAATAAAAGCTTAAATTATGTTTGGGTTACTCTCTCTAAGGGGCAAGGGAAGCATGAAACCATTTTTAAAAAGACTTTCATCCAAATGATTAAAATAGAACTTTTGGTATCTTAAAAGGCATGAGCCTAGTAAAAGGCCGTCTTGTTGAGGACTGGCCTGGTTAAGTTCATTGCTGAAGAACTAGCCACTGGTTGGTAAGTTTTGCAAGCCTTAAAGACAGTCTTTTAATTCTGATTCTTAGAGAAGCTGTGACTGATGAAAATATTAGCATAAGGAGTTCCAAAGGAAAAGCTTTTATCAGGATCATGTACATACATGGAACAGCTCATTCCATGATGATAGGAGATAAATGAGTTGTTATTCTGTTCTGTTTTGTTTCTAGGCTCTGCTCCCTTTATTCGTTGTGTGCAGGTTGAAGAATAAAAATCAGACCAATCCCTTAAGTGTCTTGGGACTTGAGCTAATCTTAGTAATTCTGTTGTGTGTAGGTGTTTATCTGGGCATTCTTATAACTTAAGTGAAAAAGATTTTAGGATTTGTTTCCTCAGAAAAGAGTTTTTTTTTTTTTAAAAGCATAGTCTGAGTTTAAAATTCAGACTTCTATTTTTTAATATGAAAAAATTCAAGAAGTCTAGGAGGCAGGAAGTATGTATTTTTATTTCATAAACAAATGGCATAAAAACTCAAAGTTTGATATTTAATTATTAACTTGCAAGTAATTTCTCACTATGGTAGGTAAAATCTCACTCCCAGCACAATATGTACCTTTTGTGAAAAGACCATTTCAAAGTTGTTGAATTTAACAAAGCTGGGTAAAGTGTTATTTTTTTTGCCCCTCCTCCACATTCCCAAGGTTTGAAAAAAATTTCCCCTGCGAATCACTTATTTCTGATTCAAGTTTTCCTTTGTGCTGAAATGTTACAAATTTTATGATCAGTTGTCTTACTGGATCATTTAAATCACCAAATGCATACTGATCTACCTAAATAAATATACCTCTTACAGGAATGATAATTATCCATTTTGATGTTTTTCAGGCTAGCTGTATTTCTCCATGGTTGAGAGTTAAAATATGTTGAAAGTTTTTGACCTAAGTGGGAAAATGGTCATTGTTTGGAGCAGGAGAGCTGGTTTCACAGCTAAAGCAAGCCTGGCAATTTGAAGCCCTTTCTGGCTCTAGTTTACCTTTCTAGCCTCATTTCCTGTTTCTCTTCACAAATTCTATACTCTAGCCGAAGTGGGCTCTCTAGCTGTTCCCCAAATTACCTTGTGCATTTGCATTAGCCACCCCCATATCTGAAATATTCTTCTTTGCAACTCTCTGGGTCAAAGCTTGGCTCTGTGCTGCCTCTTCAAACCCCCTCAGTACTAGTGCCTTTGCCACTCACAAGCAAGTCAGGACATCCTCTGAGAACAAAGGCTGACCACTTCTGAATGCTTTGTCTGCTCTCTCCTTCACCCCCACCTTGTGTAACATTTATCTGTGCACATGGCTCTGCCCCAGGAGTGGAAGGGCTCTGAGGGCAGAGCTCAGGGTCTTCAGCACACTTAATGTTGGTCTGTCAGCTTGAATGAACTTGAGAGCAACTTCCACAGTGGAGACACTTGCCAATGAGTGGGAACAAATGCTTTGCTGCTCCTGCAGAAACAGGCCCTTTGAGGAGTGCTCTCCTGCTCCAGAGGAGCTCTTGGCAGTCAGTGAAGACAGGACAATGAAGCAGGAGGGAAAACACATTTCATCCTCAAAATTTGGAGACAATACAGGACAAGAGAGAGCTTGTGTGTAAATAAGCTATTTTAAACTATTTATTAAAACAGCTATTGCAAGCTGGTTGCAATAGCTCTGGCTCTTAGAAATGAATCCTAAGGTTTTTCCAGTTTTGATCATTGATTTGATGTAAGATGTCATAAGGAAACCTTGAAACATTCCTTTAAGAGTTTTTTCTTAATGAAAAGCAACTCCTCTTCCTCATGATAAAAAAAAACTGGCATTTTTAGAGCACTCTTAAGGTTAGCAAAGCACTTTCTATACCTTTTCATTTGAGCCTCACAGTTGTCCTGTGAGAGATTAGTACCCTGGGTATCGTTTATTCCCATTTTACAGATGAAGAAGTTGAGACCCAAAGAGGTTACTATGACTAGCCTACAGTCATAGCATAAAAGGGTTAGGGTTAAAGCTCCTACTGAAATGGGCCTCCTTTCTCTCCATCGGATATATGCTCTTTAGCTTCTACACTTAAAAAATAGCATACAGCAACCTTGGGGTGGATTTTTGGCATGAACGTGTTCTAACCTTAGCTTGAGGCCTTAAGGATTGATTTGAAGCAGGAGTGTAGGACACAAGTGAAAACATTTAAAACTTTAGACAATATTTTCCCTTTTTTAGGTAAGAAACATGTAGTGGTAACTTTAATTTCAGATTGGATTGCCAGTGTTTATATGATACTGTTTTTGTGTAAAAGTCTTTTGTTTTAGTTTTCATTTTTGAAAAGCACTTATATGGACTAGGGAAGAGTGTATGTATCATCTTGAAACACGTTATGTCAATGAAAAACCAAATTCTTTCAAAATCAAACTAACCAAATTTGTGTTACTAAATCATCACTCCTTTATGTAAACCATATGGCAAGAAAGAAACCCATCGCTACTCATATGTCTTGATCTTCTTTCTTAGTTAATAGTGACATAAGAAGATTTAAAATACTGATCAAGAGCAGACACCTGGGGAAGAAGTAACTAATAAATTGTTATAGATCTGTCTAAAGGAAGTCTTTGTTAAATTTTAGTTTAAATATGAGTATAGTTGGTTTTGTTATTGTTTAACATTAACTTCCCCATAAATTTCTTATTTAAGAAATAAAATATTAGCATTATGGTTTCTTAGGCAAAAGTATCTGTAGTATGTATACATCCTGAATCCTATGTTAATCTAAATATTTTTTTTAAAGGCAACTCACATATATCCAAAAAAAATGCCACAGTGAACCTGACGGACCTGGGGTGGCAGCATTAACCAGTGAAGAGCGGACCCGATGGGCCAAGGTTATTACATACGTTTATTGATGAAGATTTTTCAGAAGAGAGGTCCCTTTGAGGTTATCTTAATTTAGAGTGCTTCTTTGGCTTTTAGGCGAGAGAATATCTGGTCAGTCTGGATCCAAAGAATTCGACTCTGTTGGAAAAAATTCAGAGCAGTTTGTTGGTATTTTCCTTGGATGATTCTAGTCCGCAAGTAACCCCTGAAAATTACTCCGAGGTGCGTACGTCAAATTTTGTTCTCATTCTACGCCTCCATTTTTCTCTGTTAAGACTCTTGGCTATATTGGAGGCGCTCGGGGTATTTTAACTTTTTTTTTTTTATACAAACTGTTTGTATAAACTGTAAACTGTTTCAAAGGTGCAGAACTAGGAGTCAAAACTTACAGATATTTAAATAAAGGATTAATATCAGCCTAGAATTATGTAATGTTGACGTAGACTTTTAACAATGTTTTGTTAAGTAACTATCAAATATAAGTGAAAGCCCTTTGCTCATGTGCCATGAGGATTGCGATATTGTTATAAGGAAAATAATATATTGTATGAAGTTTTCTAGATACCTTAAGTTAAACTTTCCAGATTTATTCACAGTGGTAGGTATAGTTTCCAGATAGTTCTACTGTTTCTGTAAGATCTGGGGTCAAACCCTCGCTTTGCTACTGTTACTTATATGACCACAGCCTTTTCCTTAGTTCAGCTACATATACTGACTCGTTATTCATTCTTTGCTATGAGGATGGTTTTAAAGTATCACTTAGTAGATAGGAAATCCAACATTATTTTACCCTTTATAAGGCTTTTATGAATAATCTTCTAGAATATAAATGTGGACCTTTTGTACCTGCTGTCATGTGCCCTCTCAGGGCCTCAGTTTCCTTGTCTCTAAAATCAAGGGGTTGGGTTAATTGATCTCTAAAATCCTTCTCCTACAGAATCCTGTGATTTTGCGAACACCAAAGCCGTGTCTTCTTGTTTAATTCTCTACACTGCCTTGAATATTGGTTTGCTTTTCCTTACCTCTCAGCCTATAGTGAACTCTAGTTAGAGTTGTAGTAGAGCTCTAATGAACAAAAAATGTTACTTGCAGGATTATTGCTCTTCAAGCATAACATTCTAACTTATTGTATCTTGCTCATAAAAGAAGGAAAAGTAGACAGCAAATAGGAAGAAATAGACAGCAAAACTATACTAGTGGGGGACCTCAACTGTCTCCTCTCAGAACTCAATAAATCCAACCAAAAAATAAACAAGAAGGAAATGAAGGAGGTAAATAGAATATTATAAAAGGTAGATGTGACAGAATGTTGACATGATTTAGACATAAAGAGTGATACCATAAACAAATTAGAAGAGCAAGGAATGGTCTACCCATTAGATCTATGGGGAAGGGAAGAATTCATGACCAAACAAAAGAGAGAGAGCATTATGGGAGGGCATCTGAGTGGCACAGTGAATAGATCACTGGCCCTGGAGTCAGGAGGACTTAACCCCAATTGCCTTGCCTTGCCCCCCTCAAAAAAAAAAGCATTGTGAAATATAAAATAGATAATTTTGATTATATTAAGTTAAAAGGCTTTTTTTTCTGCAAACAAAACCAATGCAAACAAGATTAGAAGGAAAGAAGAAAGTTGAGAAATAAACTTTATAGCAAGTGTCTCTAATAAAGGCCTCATTTCTCAAATGTATAGAGAACTGAGTCAAATTTATAAGAATACAAGTAATCCCCCAATTGATAGATGGTCAAAGGGTATGAGCAGGGAGTTTTTAGATGACGAAATCACAGCTATCTATAGGCATATGAAAGAATGTTCTAAATCACTTTTGATTAGAGAAATGCAAATTAAAACAACTCTGAGGTACCACCTCACACTTGTTAGATTGGCTAATATGACAAAAAAGGAAAATGATAAATGTTGGAGCCAATGTGGGAAATTTGGGACACTAATGTACTCTTGGTAGAGTGGTGAACTCATCCAACCATTTTGGAGAGCAATTTGGAACTGTGCCCAAAGTGTGTATGCCCTTTGATCCAGCAATACTACTAGGTCTGTATCCCAAAGAGACCATAAAAAAAGAGAAAAGGGCCTACATGTGCAAAAATATTAATAGCAGCCCTTTTTATGGTGGCAAAATATTGGAAACTGAGGAGAGGCCCATTAGTTGGGAAATGGCTGAACAAGCTGTGGTATATGAATGTATGGAATACTATTCTCTAATAAATGATGAATGGGCAGATTTCAGAAAAACCTGGAAAAATTTGTGTGAATTGCTGCAAAGTGAAATGAGCAGAATGGGGAAAATATTGTACATAATATCAACAACATTGTGTAATGGTCAACTATGAATGCCTCAGCGTTTCTCAGCAACACAATAATCCAAGACAAACACAATGGACTCACAAAAGAAAGTGCCATCTGCTTCCAGATAACGTAACTGATGGACTCTGAAGGCATATCAAAGCATATTTTTTACTTACTTTATTCTTTCTCTTTTGATCTGTTTTTTCTTTCACAACTTTGACTAATATGGACATTTTTTACATGATAGAATATGTATAAACTATATCTAATTGCCTACCATTTTCAGAAGAGGGGAGGGAGGGAGAGGGAATCATTTGGAACTCAAAATCTTGTAAAAATGAATGCTGAAAATTTTCTTGTCATGTAACTGGGGAAAAAATAAAATACTATTGAAAATTTTAAAAAGGAAGGTAAGGTTATGAATAGGTTTTATATGTTAGCCCTTTAAAAAAAAATGAGTGAAAACTTAAGTCATTTGGAAAGACTTTCTGTTTTAGGTAGCTGCAATGGTGCTTACTGGTGATCCAACAGTACGCTGGGGTGACAAATCCTATAACCTTATCGCCTTTTCCAATGGACTGTTTGGCTGCAATTGTGATGTGAGTGAACTTCTGAACTTAACTTTTTCTTTTTCTTTTTTTGTAAATAATGAAGTTAATTGGAAATACATTAAAATTCCAACCTGCCTTGTGACAATTTTCATGAACTTATATAAACCCATATATGGCTGTTCCATAGCCCTGGTTCTTTTTATGCAATCATATAGGAAATTTCTGTGAGTACAAATTATAGGAACAAGCATAATTAATAGAATTCTTAACTGAAGTAGGGTAAAGATATTTATCTCTTTATTTTCATTAAGATAAAGCATATGTATGTTTGAAATGAAATTTGCATACATGTAGTATAAGCTCCTGTAGAACAGATTCTGCAATTTGAAGATGACCATTAGATGAGATTGATAGAAAAGTTTGTTTTTTAAAATAATATATTTAAATTCACAGATTACTGGGGTTTGTGGTCATATGTTCAAAAGAATAGATAGCTTAGTATGGAATTGTGGGAAAACCACAAATCTTCTTTTGGGAGGAAGCAAGTCTGGGTTCTAGAATTAGTTTTACTACCAACTAGCTGTGTGCTGCAAGACAAGTCTCCCTTTCTGAGGTATGTTTTTTTTATTAGTAAAATTAGGGTAAGAAGGAAAGCTAAAATTTTCAGTTCTTAATATATTTTTTTTAGAGGGGGGAAGGCAGGGCAGTTTCATTAAGTGACTTGCCCCAGGTCACACAGCTAGTAAGTGTGTCAAGTGTCTGAGGCCATATTTGAACTTGGGTCCTTCTAACTCCAGGGCCGGTGCTCTATTCACTGCACCACCTGGCTACCCCCAAAATTTTCACTTCTTAACTTCCCTGGAAGGCTAGAGAAGGAATGGTGTATGGACCCTAATGAATACAGAGTATGAAATCACTAAAATGTCTTTTAACTTTGGAGATCAGTTGAACTAAGTGAAGAATGTTCTAGAGTTGAAGTCCTTTATCTTGTTCGAATTTAATGATCTTGTCTCTCTCTTATCTCTGGGGGGCAAAAACGGTTTTTGCTTTTTTCTTTGTATCCTCAGGACTAAAAACAGACTTTGGCCCGTAGTAAGCACTTAATGCATGCTTGTGGATTGCTTTTTGTTGGACTTGAATGGTAGTTATAGCCTTCTAGAACCCCATGAGTTTTCTATAGAGCTCTATCCCACCATATTCTTTGACATATTGCATCAAGATTTCTTCTCCCCACTTCCCTATTCCTCCCTGCCACAACCTCCTTCTATTCGCTTTTGTCACCTTGGTGGTTGAAGGAAGGCTACAATGATTTCCTCTGCTACCATGCCCAGAAGCACCACTGCTTCCCCTAATAATCACAGCAGCTCACTCATGGCTGTTTCATCACAACTGCTTTGTTTATTAAAGAACATAATCATTTATTGCCTTCATTTTGCATTTGGGGAAACTGAAGCTTAGAGCATTTAAAGTCATTCTAATGAGTGGTAGAGTCAGAATTCAAACTCAGGTCTCAAAGTTCAGTGCTCTCTCTACTGCAACTTGCTGCTTCTTCTACTGAACAGTAACTTGGAATGCAATTGATAGTTGGCAGCTATGTTAATCAGTAGTGATGTGGTAACGCAGAAATAGAGACTGGGCTAAAAACAACTGAACAGAAGTCAGGTTATCAAGGGATTGTGGGTAGTGAGAGGTCAGAATCAAGAGATTTGGCATCCAGAGTTAATAAGGGAAAAAATGTGGCAGATGGGAGCTATATTACTGACTGTGCTAAGCCTGTATCCACCAAACCCCAGCCCGTCTTTTTTTCCCCCCAGATTCCCAATACTGTTTGGGATTCCCTCTCTCTCTCTCTCTCTCTCTTTCTCTCTCTCTCTCTCTCTCTCTCTCCCTCCCTCTCTCTCTTTCTCTCTCTTTCTCTCTCTCCCTCTCTCTCCTCTCTCTCTCTTCTCTCTCTCTCTCCTCTTTCTCCTCTTTCCTCTCTCTCTCTCCATCCAACTCACTTCTTCAGTCCAGAAGCCCCATTCCCACATGCTGGGACAATCCTGCTTCCTCCAACAGGAGCTATTACTGATTCTGTCTGTCTGTCTCTAGAATTCTTGCTTATATACACTGGCCTCCTGTCTCAGACAATCCCCTTCTTCCACATCAACAGAGGAGTTACACTGTCTCAGCAGGGGACAGAGTTCGCACCTTCCATACTTAGCCCCAAGGTACTAAGTGCAAAGTATCTGCTAAAGGATTGCTGTTATACCACCTAGCCCTGTGATTCACTTTTGAAAGCAATTATGGCCATAGTTAAATTGTCTTTTATCTTTACTTGAACAAATTCAAGACTATCCAGAATACTCACTGAAACTCTCAACTCTTTATGTTTCTGTGACTTTCAAATTGTCATTAGGATAACAAGCAATTACTTTTTCCAAATTTTCCTAGCATACTCACACATGCCCTGAGACTTTACCAATACTACCTTGGAATCCCTGGCTGGGAAAATCCAAATTTTAATGTTGGCTTCTTATAAACTGTGTCACACAATAGTAGATGAGCTTCACCATGGAGGCTGTACAGTGATAAGAGCAGGAGAGCTGGGTTCACCCAACAACTTTTCCACGAACTAGCTGTGAGTTTGTCAGCAATCTATTTAACTTTCCCTGGCTTTAGTTTCCTCCTCTGTAAAGTGATAGGCCTAGAGGAGATGAGCTCCAGTGTTTCTTCTGACTCTAACATTCTATGATATGTGATATGCCATTGAAGTTCTTAATTCTGTGATCTGTAAATCCATACCTTTAAAAATTAGATGATGCGGCATTAGGGAACATTAAGAAACATCTTTATCTTCAACAGTATTAAGTTTTGCTGAGGCATGGAGGGAAAATGAAAGTGAACCCATTCCATGAAGCTTTAAACCTCCTTTATTGTTACAGCATGCGCCTTATGAGGGTATGGTCGTGATTGAAATCTGTCATTATGTAGATCAGAAGATCTTTGAAAATGAGGGGAGATGGAAGGTATGTTTGGCTAAATATTCCTCTTGTTTTTGTTCTATGCATTTCTTTTTAGAAATTATATTTCCAAAAGTTGGGGGGGGAAGGATATAAAAGAGAACAGAGTGGGGGAAGGGGTTTTCAGTAGGCTCGCTATTTTGGGGTGGGAGGTAGGGGAAAGACAGGGAGAAAAATTTGTAACTCAGAATCTTGTGGAAATGAATGTTGAAAACTAAAAATAACTAAATAAATTGGGGGAAAAAAAGAATTTGTATTTCCAGATCTTTTCTCTTCTTAGGGCTCTGAAAAAGTGAGAGACATCCCCCAGCCCGAGGAGCTCGTTTTCACCACGGACTGCAAAATATCAGATGCCATTGCCCAGGCTAAAGAGCAATACCTCAAGCAGGTGGATTTGATGCAATTTTCTTTTAGTGTTGCTTTTTACCTTGTGGAAACTTGGCCATTTTATAATTAGCAGACCACAAAGCACAAGTGTAGTGATGATGTGGTGGCTGTAGCTTTCTCCAGATTACTGACTGCATGTGACCTGGGTGAGCTCTGGCTGTAGCATCTGGCCTTTTTTTTATTTTCTGACTCTTCCCTTTTTTGTTAGGTAGCAGACTTGCAGATTGTGGCTTATGCCTTTACCTCCTTTGGCAAAATGCAAGCCAAGAAGAAGCAGCTTCACCCTGATTCCTTTATCCAGCTGGGGCTTCAGCTGGCCTACTACAGACTTCATGGACGGTGAGGAGAAGGCTGGCTCTGCCTTTGTGCCTCCGGATTTGTGCACTGAGAAGTGGTGTGTTGTGCTGAGTAGCGAAGGTCAGGGCTCTAGCTTCTCCTCTAGGTGTGTTCCTCCCGTTACCTCTTCCATTTGGTGCCGCGTCCTCTCCTTTTACTGCCATTGCTTCTTTTGACTGTTAACTGGAGATTCTTTTTTTTTCCTAAACCAGGTTTTAGGACAACAAATTAAACCTCTTATAAAAATGTGAACTTTTTTTTTCTGACACACACCTCAGACAGAACCACTAGCTTTAGGGCAAGGATGATTTTAATTCTAATCTACATTTTTGGAGATAGAAGTCATTGACCAAAACAGATCTCGGGGAATGTGAATATAGTTTGTATTTCTGGAAGAAATAAAGCAATTTGTTAGATTAGATCTTTTTTTTTTAACTTGTATGTTGGTTTTAGGCACAGTCAGTGATTTTTTCACTTTTTTTTTTTTTTTGCTTTTTGGAGGGAGGAAGGTAGGGCAATTGGGGTTAAGTGACTTGCCCAGTGTCATACTTCTTGTTTTTTGTGTTAAGTTTCTGAGGACAGATTTGAACTCAGGTCCTCCTGACTTCAGGGCTGGTGCTCTATTCACTATGCCACCTAGCCACCCCAGATTCGATCTTTTTTAAAATAAATTTTTCTGTTTAAGGAAATGAAAACAATTTGGGATGGATTTTTTTTTATGAGAAAATAACTTTTTTTGGTGGGGGAAGGCAAGGCAATTGGGGTTAAGTGACTTGCCCAAGATCACATGGCTAGTAAGTGCTAAATGTCTGAGGTCAGATTTGAACTCAGGTCCTCATGACTCCAGGGCCAGTGCTCTATTCACTGTACCACCTAGCCACCCCAAGAAAATAACTTTTGAGACAATCCTTCATTTAAATTTTTTCCCTTTTAGCCCAGCTAGCTGTTATGAAACTGCTACAATGAGGGCTTACTACCATGGTCGCACAGAGACTGTGAGATCGTGTACTATGGAAGCAGTTGAGTGGTGCCAGGCCATGGAGGATCCTTCTGCCAGTGTGAGTATTGGAAAATGACTTCTTCAGTGGATTTGGTATAATTTCTACCTTTCAGTAGCCCCTCTGTTTGAGTTTTCCATTTGTAAAATTTGAGTGAAATCTCATTGGACAATTTTAAGGTGAAAAGCAGTTTTGATATTTCCTATTCATAACATTTCTCTGTGTGAAACTTGCACTTGAATGGGACAGCATGTTTGAAGGCAGTGATGGGAAGAAGAAGCCTTCCCTTCGAGGAGTGTTTTTGTTGTTGTTGTTATTTTCTTTTTCTTTTTTTAAACTTTTATTTATTTTAGTTTACATCATTCATTTCCACGAGATTTTGAGTTACAAATTTTCTCCCCATCTTTCCCCTACCCACCACCCCAAAACAGCCATCCCATTGTATAACACCCCCCCCAATCTATTCTCTCCTATGTTCTCCCCCATCACCCCTCTGATTTTCTGGTAGGGCAAGATGGATCTCCCTACCACAGTGCCTGTGTACCTTAAGTTCCAGTTGGATGTAGTTAATAATAATAATAATAATAATAATAATTGTGTATATATACATATATACATATATATTTTTAACATTTGATTATAGAACTTTAATTTCTAGATTCTTTCTCTTCCTCCCTCATTACCCACTCCCACTGGAAGGAGAAGCAATCAAATACAGGCTGTACATGTATAATTACGCAGAACCTCTCCACAGTGGGCATATTGTGAGAGACTGATTACGTGTCCCTCCTTCCTATCCCACCCCTCCCCCCCGTTCCACTCTCTACCCTGTCCCTGTCCCTTCACAGAAGCGTGCACTTCCATCAACCCTCTGTCCCACCATGCCCTCCCCTCCATCACCCCACCTCTCATCCCCACTCCCCCTACTCTTCTGTGTGACAAGATGCCCAGTTTAGAGTTTATGTTATTCCTTCCCTAAGCCAAGTTCAGTGAGAGTAAGGTTGACTCTTTCCCTTTTGCCTTCCTGTTCTCCCCCTCTATTGTAACAATTATCCTTTGCCTCTTCCATGAGATGCTCAATCCCATTCTGTCTCTCCCTGTCTCCTCTCAATCTAATCCTCTCTCACCTCAGGATTTCACCTTTTAGAATATTGTCCCTTCTTATTCAATTGATCTTATACCCTCTCTGTATTCATATATACATACTGAGATATGTGCTTATATGCATATATAAACCCTCTTATATAGATATACGTGTATGTATATGTATATATACATTTGTATTCCCTTCACCTATCCTCATACTGAGAAAAGTTTCATCAGTTACAATTGTCACTTTTCCATGTTGGCATGTAAATAGTTCAACTTTGTTAAGTTCCTTATGATTTCTTTTCCATGTTTATCTTCTCATGCTTCTTGTGTTGGAGTGTCAAACTTTCTTTTCAGTTCTGGTTTTTTCAGCAAGAATGTTTGAAAGTCCTCCACCTCACTGAATGACCATATTTTCCCCTGGAACACTATACTCAATTTTGCTGGGTAGGTGATTCTT
>CM053581.1:543054071-543091680 GCA_028627135.1 Pseudochirops cupreus
GCTTTTTGGGCCTCTTTTGCCATTTGAGTTAATCTATTTTTTAAGGTGTTAATTTCTTCAGTCAGGTTGTTGACTCTCTTTTCATTATTTTCTTGCATCATTCTTATTTCTCTTCCCAATTTTTCCTCCACTTCTCTCATTTGGTTTTCAAAATCTTTCTTAAGCTGATCTCTAGCTTTTAGGCAATCTTCATGTTTCTTGCAAGCTTTTGGTGCGGGAGCTCTGACTGTGTTGTCTTTCCCCCATTTCCTGCTTTGATCCTTCTTTTCCCCAAAGAAGGAATCTAGGGTTTGGTTGCTGTTTTTACTTTGCTTCCTGTGTTTATTCATGGTTGACCAGTCCGTGATTTTTTAGCTCTGTGGAACTCTGCTTCCAGAGGGTAAAGCTCTGTCCTGAATCGCTGGGGTTTTCCCAGCTGCTGGAGCTTTTAGGAGGCTGCTGGGGCCCTCCCCAGCTCTGGCTCACTGAAAAGGTACCCCAGGATCACCACCCAAGACTGCAATCCGGATCCAGGCCACTCAACGTGAGAGTACTTGGCCTCTGAACAATCACTCCCCCCCCCCCCCACGCCCAGCAGTCTGCAGGCCGGGAGCTCTGAAGTGGCAATGTGGAGGCGAGTGCAGGACCTCCACTTCTGCTGCTTCCTTGCCCTGAGAGCAGTTTGGCTGGACCCACTTTTCTCCCCCGATTTTTAGCTGAGTTCCACTGACCTTTTACTTAGTTCTTTTTTTTTCTTATGGCTTGATAATTCTGGAAACTTCCACAGCTGCCGCAGATCCGCTCTTCTGTTGCTTCAGCTGCAGCTCAGCTCCTCAGGCTGCCCCCAGGGCCAAGCTGCCGTTTCAGGCTAGGCTGGTTTCAGCTTCCAGCCCTGAGATGGTTCCTCCTAGTCGAGCTGCCTTTAGCAGAAGGTATATTTGTGTGCGTTTTAGAGTTCTAGAATTTGTTTAGAGTCATATTTTATGGGTATTTTGAGGTAGCTATGTGGGAGCTGCAATACCTTACTGCTCCTATGCTGCTATCTTGGCTCTGCTCCCGAGGAGTATTTTTTTTTGTAAATTTTTTTTTTAAATTTTAAATTGAAATACAAAATGAGAAAAGAAAAAAAAACATTGCCATGTAAACAGCAGACCATAAGAGAGGATACAATATAAAACAATACATTTCCATTTCAAGAAAACTTATATAATAAATAATACATATTGTTTTCAAAGCTGCCCAGCTTTTCTTTGCTTCCTTGTTGGTTTTCTTTTGTTTTCTACTGTGCTCTTTTACTTTATTTTTTCCCCCTCCTTCCAACCTCTACCCTAAAGAAGGCTGCAATTAAAAGTGGAGATATATATACATACACATACGTATAATACATATGTGTATATATATACATATATACATAGATATATATATATAGATATCTAGAAACATACACATATATACACAAATACATTCATGCACATATATATAAGACCGTACTATGTTTATTTTGCCTATCTTCTTTGATAGGTCCAAATCTTTCCATGTTTTTCTAAATCAACTAGCTCATCATTTCCTACATCCCAGCAACATTCCAGTCCAATCACATCCTATCTGAGAGATTGTTTTTGAAAGTTTTTTTTCCCAATTTTTTGTATTCCTTCTATTCTTGGCTACATAGGTTTCGTTTATGCAAAAAAAATAATTTATAATACTTGAAAGAAATTATCCTTTTTACACTGCAACAGTGATCTCTCGTAATATAGTTTAAGGTCTGATACTGCTGAATCTACTTCCTTTACACCATTTTTCCCCAGTTTCTTTGAAATTCCCAACCTTTTGCTCTCCCAAATGAACTTTGTTATTATTTTTTCTAACTCAGTAAAAATTTTCTTTAGTAATTTAATTGGGATGACATTAAATAAATAGACGAGTTAGGTAAAATTGTCATTAAAAAATATATTGACTTTACCTACGCATGAACAGTAAATATCACTTCATTTATTTAGATCTGAATTTATTTCTATAAAAAGTGTTTTTTGTTTATGTTCATATAGTTCCTGTGTCTCTTTTGGCAGGTATGCACTCAGGTATTTTATACTTTCTAGGTATTTTAAGTGGTCTAAAACAATATTGAATAATATTACTGACATAGTATAGTTTCTTTATTTTTCACTTCTGATTAGATCTGTTTTAAGTTTAACTTTGTCTGAGGTCATGATTACTATCCCTGCCTTTTTTACATGATAAATTCTGTTCCTGTGCTTTATTTTATCTTTGTGTATATCTCTCATTTTTATGTTTCTTGAAAGAAACATATTGTTGAATGCAAACTTCTAATCTGCTGTTCAGTTGCATTTTATGAGTAAATTTGTCCCTTTCACATTCTAAGCTACAGATTACTTGTGTATTTTTCTCTTTCCTATTTCCTTACTATCTTTCTCACTCTATTTACCCAATCTCCTCACTCTGCTTTGCTCCTCCCCACTACCCTGCCCTTCTATTCCTTAACCTATCCACCCCTCTAAAAGTCCCTCCTTTATCCTCTCCCCCCACTGTTTCCCCTTGCCTTCTTATTTCTTTCTGAATTTAGAAGACTTTTGTACTCTTTTAGATATATGTTATTCCCTCTTTAACCGATTCCCAGTGAGAGCAAGGTTCCAGCACTACCTGCCCTCCCTCCTACTAGCTTCTTCTGTTTAAATTTTTCCTTTTATGCCTCATTTGTATGAGAGAATTACTCCTTCTTATCTCTCCCTACACAGTGGGTTTTTTTTTAGAATCACCTCGTCATACTCAGCTCAGCCCAAGCCTTTCTTTCAAACTACCCAGATAAAGATGACAATTGTGAGAGTTCTGCTGATACTTTTTACTTGTAAGGAGTAAACAGTTTGACCTTATTGAGGCCCTGATAATTGGTCTTTAATGTTTACCTTTTATTTCTCCTGGATGTTATTTGTCAAATTTTCCCTTAAGGTCTGGGGTGTTGTCACAAAAACCTGAAAGTTTTTGAGTTCATTAAATGTCCACCTTCTTTCATTCATACTTAACTTTGCTGGGTAAGTTCCCTGGGTTGTAACCGCAGCTCTTTTACTCTGTAGAGTATAGTATTCCAGGACCTTCCTGTGGTCCTTCAACATAGTGTCTCCTAGGTCTTGTAGCTCCATGATATTATCATAGCTCTATGACATTAAATTATTTTTTTCAAAGGAGTATTTTTTGGTGTCAGTTTCTGTGCACATTGAACTTGATAGTGGGGCTGCTATCATTCTACTGACAGACTGCAAATCCCATGAGAGTAATAAAGCTGAGCTTTTTACAAAGTGTCTCTTACATTTTAAAAAGGAAAAAAAATTTTTATACAGATTTGCTTATTAATATTTTGACAAGCCCTTTCTTTCCAGTGGCTCTGTACACTAGAACAGGGCTTAAACTTTTTCCATGTGCAGCTCCTTCAGCACTTCTTCAACTGTGGGTCTAGACCCTATGTGGGATTGCAGCCCACAGTTTAAAAAGTGCTGCACTAGAACAACTTGGGTGTGCATTAATTTATTTATATAATAATTTAATTAATTATATAACAATTTGCTTCATAATTTTTGTAATTTTTGCTTTATCCATTTTACACACTTTTATTTCTGTATTCAAATAGGAATAATAAGCAAGGAGCACATTACTTTTGGGATAAGTCAGTGGAAGGAAGAAGTCAGGAAAAAAAAGAAAATTTCTCAATTCTGTTTTCCCAGAATTTTTCGCTGTTCTCTTATGAATGATAATCTGAAAAAGCCTGAACTTCTGTTTGTTTTGGTAGTTTCCTCTTAAAATGTGTCTTGTTTTTTGTTAACACAGCTTCGCAAACAGCAGCAAAAGATGTTAGAGGCTTTTGCAAAGCATGGTAAAATGATGAAAGAATGTTCATCTGGGAAAGGTACTTAATATTCCAATATTCTTGGTCTTTTCTGTAGTTAAAAATGTTTCCCTAACTTACAGCCTTGGGATCCTTTGCAGGATTTGATCGCCACCTTTTAGGTCTTTCTCTCATTGCCAAAGAGGAGGGGCTGCCCATCCCGGAACTCTATACAGACCCGCTTTTCAACAAAAGGTAATTTATTTGATGTTTTACACTTTCAGTTGAAAAAGACTTATCTCAATCTGATGAATTACAAAGCCCTTTCAAAAACCTTGTAAATACAATAAAGTTTGCTTTGTTACACAGCGGAGGGGGAGGAAATTTTGTCCTCTCAACTAGTCTTCTTGGGTACACGCGAGTCCATGGAGTGGTGGTTCCCATGATTCACGGCGGCTATGGCTTTTTCTACCACATCAGAGATGACAGGTGAAGCTGTTTCTTTCTGTCCCTGGTATTCTTTTGAGGTAGATAATCATCATTTCTGCCTCTTTGAATTTCTTTTCCGTGCTGTGATTTTACTGATGACTGTGCTGAAGACGTCAGTTCTGTAGTCAGAGGAGTTCAGTCTGCCCTCCCAGAAGCTTTGCTTTTTGCCCTTTGCGCGCTTGCTGTGCATTTATGTTTGTCCTGTCTCCCTCTGTTAAGCTGTGTATGATCAATCATTAGTATTTACACATTAAGCAAGAGCACAGTGAGTGTTGTGTTGAAGCTGGATCCTTCATCTTTCCTTTTCCCTTTCTTCTTCCCTCTCTTCTTCCTCCCCCTTCTCATCTCTCCTCTTTCTCATTCCTGCTAAACCTAAGGCACCATCCTAGATTCTGTTCAAAATCATCTTACAAAACATGTCAGAGAATTAGCCTGCAGAGAAAGTTGGTCAGCTAGCATTTCAGGTGCTGTGCTAAATGCTGGAGGTGCAAAGAAAAGCAGAAATAGAGTCCTTGCTCTCAAGAAGCTCACAGTCTAATTGGGGGGACAACAAGCCAGCAACTGTGTACCAGCAAGATGTATTCAGGTTAAATTATGGGTGGTCTCAGAAGGAAAGCACTAAGATTCAGGGAGACTGGGAAAGGCTTTTGGCAGGTGGTGAGACTCTAGCTGAGACTTAAAGGTAGCCAGGAGGTGGAAACGAAGAGGGAGATTTTCCAGGCATGGGGATGGCCAGTGAAACCGTTTGGAGTCAAGATAAATATCATGTGGGAGGAACAGCAAGGAGGCCAGTGTCACCAGATCAAAGACTAGATATGAGGGAACAAGGTTTAAGAAGATTGGAAATGTAGGAATGGGCCAGGCTAAAAAGGCCTTGGGATGGCAGAGAATTTTATATTTTATATTTTTATATTTTATATTTTCATCATCTGGAATTTATTGGCTGAGAGGGGTGATATGGTCAAATCTGAGTTTTAGGAAGGTCAATTTGGCAGCTTTTATCTAGCCATGCTGCCCCTATCTTGTGCTTGTAAAGCTGATTTTTTTTTTAGACTGAAGTATAAAACTTTAGATTTATCCCAATTAAATTTCATCTTATTGGATTTGACCCAATAGTCTAGCTCTTTGATCTTTTTGTATCTTAACTGGCATCAAACATATTCACCATTCTTTTAAGCTTTGTATGCTATGCCACTTGTCATCTATACTTTTATCTGGTTATGGGACCCAGGCTCAATTATAGATCAGAAGTCTCCATTGGGAGGGGGGGAACACATATTAAATTAGGGTCAAGAGAGGCAATGGAAGTGGGAAAAGATTTGCTATTACAGATAGTACAGATGAGAAATGATGGTGGCCAGGGTTGTGTAGGGGGTCTGTACAAGAGATATTCCGGAAGTAGAAATGGCAGCACTTAACAACAGACTGGATGTGGTGGGGCAAGAATCAAGGATAGCACCTACATCTTGAACCTGAGTAACTAGGGGGGTGGTGGTATCCTCATGCCTGGGTACTTCTTATGGTACAAGTTCATTTAGGGCAGGTTAGGTTTGACTCTTGTTTGTTGGTTGGAAGGGGAGGAGAAGAATACATTATGGTTAGGTAGGAGACACAGTGATGAAAGGGAAAGAGGAGCGGGGGAAAGTCTAGAGCAGTGGTTCTCAACCTTCCTAATGCTGCGACTCTTTAATACAGTTCCTCATGTTGTGGTGACCCCCAACCATAAAATTATTTTCGTTGCTATTTCATAACTGTAATTTTGTTACTGTTATGAATCATAATGTAAATATCTGATATGCAGGATGTATTTTCATTGTTACAAATTGAACATAACCCACAGGTTGAGAACTGCTGGACTCTAGAGCAATAATTATAGGAGGAGGTGTTAACAAGGAGAAGAGTTTGCTTAAAGATTTGGTAACTGTTCCTGTTGAGTGCTAATGAATAGGATGGTGGTACTGACCTCAGTGGTGTAGCTAGGATATAGGTGTATAAAGGATTCCTTTAGCGATTGTGTATAACACACACACACACACACACACACACACACACACACACACACACATCTATTTATTTATACCGTACAGATTCGTCGTGGCCTGTACAGCTTGGAAATCGTGTGCAGAGACTGACGCGGAAAAGCTGGTGAGGGTGACATTCCAGTGTTTCCAAGATATGATGCAGCTGATGAACACCGCCCATCTCTAGAGAATGATTCTGAACTAAGTCCATACCAAAATATGTGATTTAAAGGTGTGCATGCTAGGCATAAATTGGGGCCATGCAGAAGAATCTTGATTTGATGGGAGGTAGTTAAATGTTGTAGTAATTAAGAAGAATCTGTCAACATTATACTCCCTGTAGCACTTACTGCCACAAATACTAGAAACGCAGCACTGCTTCTAAGCCGAGTGTAATGCTTGCCTCAATAAAATAGTGTAGAGCTATGCAATGCATAACATATGCCTCAACAATGCAAATCCATCCCTTTTCATAGTGCAAGCCTTACTCTAGCTTTTATAAGAGATTTGTGTGGGTATCTGTATGAAAACACTGACAAATTCTTCCTTGGCTATTGTCTGATTTACATGTTGCCACCTCCATGCACTTTAATCTCTTTCTAGCTGCCAAAGGGCTCGTCATGATGAATACGTTCAGAGGCTCAGCTACCTAAAATTCATGCCTTATGCTTCTGCTGCAGAGAGAGGCCAGGCACAGATTTACTGTGAGGGAAGAGACCACTAGAATTTCATCATTATCATAGAAAAACTAGACTGCAGAGAACAACAAAACCTGGATTGTAGCCTGCTGGTTGATGCTAAAGACCTAATATACCTAACAAAACAGCTTATCATGTATTGCTGCTTCATGAATCTAAGTACAAAACACTTGATATAAAGTTAGTTTTTTAAAGTTTGTGAAGGGTTAAATGGCAAATTCTCAGGATCTACTTTGCTTTTTGATCATTCTTTTCTCTGTACAACTTTGTAGTTTGCACTCAGAAAATAAAACTTATTGAATCATCTATTTTGTGTGTTTGAACTTAGTGCCATTTTGAGGAATTTTGTAGGGTCTGGTTGACTTTACCACAGAAGTAATATTTTCATTCTACTAGATGTGGCCGTTCTCAGACTTTGGTAACAGTTCACCCTGATATTGATATGGTTAAGAATTCAACTTCTCTGTGTCTTCTCACTCATCTAATAGAACTGAAGTAGATTTGAGTCCTGAATCTGAGGTGGAGTGATCATCTAGACTTTACTTGAAGAGCTCCAAGGAGGAGAGGCTCATCAGCTCCCCAGGGGGCCCATACCACCATTGCACAGCCACAATTGTTAGGAAGCTTTTCCTGACATCAAGCCTAAATTTGCTTCTTTTTGACTCCACCTGTTACTCCCAGTTCTGCCTTCTGGGGCTAAACAAACTACTTTAATTGTTCTGCTCCTAAAATATGGCATCTAGAATCAAACACAATATTCAGCTGCAACCTGATTAGGGCAGAGTGTTTTGGGACTATTCTCTCCTTCATTCCGGTCACTTCCTCTCAATGAAGCCTAAGATTAAAAACGTGAGATTTTCAGGCTTGTCATGTACTGTTGCAGTCCACTAATCCTATGCTCCATCTTTTTTAGATGAACTTTGATTTAGACATGCTACCCCTGTCTTACACTTGTGAAGCTGATTTTTTTTAACCCAGATACAAAATTTTACATTTATCCCAGTTAAATTTCTTCTTACTAAATTTGGCTCAGTGTTCTAGCTTGTCCCTCTTTTTGGATCTTAACTGGCATAAACATGCTGTCCTTCCTACTTTTATGTTATGTGCCAATTATAAAATAAACCTATTAACATTACATTTGTCTGGTCAGAGGATACAGGCTCAAATATATATCAGAAATATCTAGCAAGATTTGGGGGCACAGTCCACCAGAAAGTTGTTTTCTGTTTGCTTTTTACTAGGACAGCTTAGTATAATGGAAGAACATTGAATTTGGGATCTGAGGACCTGACTTTGAATCCTAGTTCTCCTACTTACAGCTTATGTGACTGGCGAAGTTATCTCTCTTTCCTCATCTGTAAGCCAAGATCAGACACTTTAGAGAAGCCATTATGAGGGAAAAAACCACAAGAATATCATCCTTGACCACTAGCACTAGGCAAGATTATCTGTGTCCATATATATAAAGAGTGTTTAAATGACATCTTTCCTGTTTCTTCTCCTCCTCTTCCCTCTCTTATTCTTTTTCTTATTTCCAGACTAGGAAGGTGTCCTCCAAGCTTGAAATCTTATAATCTTTCCAGGAAATCTGGACTTACTTTTGCTTGACACCCTGTTTTGATGGTTCCTTTTGATATCTGCTCTTAGCCACACACACAGCATGGTGGTTTTTTGTTGTTGTTGGCCCTGCCCTTAGGATCTAAGGCAGAGAATTCTTTTTTTTTTTACACATACTTGTTCCTGTTTTATTCATTCAATGTAAATGCTTTACTTATTCAATCAAAACTTGTTGTTATGTACTTTTTATGTCTTTCTGCATCAATAAATCACCTAAAAAACAAGAACCAAATCCACCTTAATTGTGTTGTACAGTGCCTAGAATGGTACGCTCAAATAAGCAAGTAGAAAACAGCTTTCAATGAGGATGAAAAGGGAGGTGGAGGTTCTAAGCAAAAGCTCTGAAAACATAAATGAGATATGGAGACTACTTTCTTCTTCTCCTTTATCTGAAGACTGTCCATCTAGGGCAGGTATAAGATATAATGGTGGAAGACAGTATGGGTAGAAGCTTACTACTATGTGTCCCTCTAATCTAGAGGCATGTGCAATGAGCATTCCATTTGGAACATTTCCTCAATCAATTGTAAGCAGTCTGTATAAAAATGGAGTCAAGGATCCTCTTTAAAGATGTCAGTCAGGCGGAAGGTCTCCTAAGCAAAGAGGTCTCCAAGACCAACCAAATGTCTCCAAGGATTCTGAGAATGGAGCAGCCTAGGAGTCCCAGCACATCTGAGGGATGACAAGGCACAGAAGTGAGAACAATGAGACAACATTCATAAAAGATTCCACTTTGGAATGATTCCTTGAAATGTGGACCTTTACTGTAAGCCAAAATCCCAGTGACTCCAGGAAGTCCATCACCATACAGGTATCAGAGATGATGACACACTCGGTAATATCAAAGACTGGTCTCAGATGCATTTCCCACATGGCTCATATGCCATCCAAACAGCAGTACCCACCCATATTCATTTCAAAACCCCTAGCCAGTCCTGGGCAAAAATGAGCAACAGAGATGGGCTAAGGCTTGATGGTAAGGTCCAAGAGAGTCCATCTTCAGGTTATGCTGTACTCCACAGAGTGAGGTCAGGAAAATCACTCACTTCTTCTTCACGGAAGGGTTTCCCACCTTAAGTGAACATCAGCTTGTACCTTAGCCTGACAGGCTCTTTGTGTGGATTTGCAAGCAGCAGAACTTGAGAGATCACAGCGGGTGGCTGCAGTGGACTAAATGCAGGGAGCTTAGAACTGGAGGCTGGTTGTAGTTTCACTCTCATTGCCTTTGGCACAGCCACCTGAAACACTGTCCCAGACAAGTTGTGGCACTGTACTCAGCATAGAGAGCAAAAGTACATGGACCTCTGGGAAACTTGAGGCCCCAGCCTGAGAAAAATGGAGCAAGACTTTGAAACCATTTTGATCATACACGGTGATGGGAGGCAGGTCACTGGGCTTAATTGATTCTAGTGGAACAAAAACTTGAGCTAGAGATTTATTCAGGGGTGTTGATGGAGGAGGAGTGTCTCCTGGTCATCTCCCAAGATTGTTCTCGGAAGGAATTGGTACCCACCACTGAATCTTTGGGGAGCGTTTTCTGATGAAGAAATTCAATGTGCTTTATAGGTCAGGGATTTGAGAACTCTGGGCAGTAGACAAGCCGGATAACCATTTCTTCTCCTTAGAGCTGCCTTGGGAGCCATTTGTCTGGTCAGCCCTGCCAGGTAAGGGCTTCTTGGCCACTGTACTGGAGGAGAAATTTCCATTCTCCAGATAACCATTCTCTGGGGCAACCTGAAGAACATCAAAGTCTGAGGATGTCTTACATGTGACTGTGGCATCACTGAGACCTAAAGCAGCCAGCTCCTTCTCTAGAAGACAAGATGATGTAAGCTCATACTGCTCAGAAGACAGCCCACATCCAGAGTCCAGTTCAGAAAAGTCAATCAGGGAGTAGGTTTTGATGCTGCCTTCCTTATCCTGTAAGGCTTAGGAGGCAGACAACTTTCCCTGTGTGCTGCTGGTGATCATGCTGGGCACCACGTTTCCAGCATTGACTTGGCCCTCTACCATGTGCTTATACAGGAGAACACCCTGAGTGAGTATGTCATTGGCCTGGAGAATCTCCACTAGGGCCTCATCATCATCCACAGTGTCACTGGCAAGCCGGAACAGGGTGGACCTCAGCTTTTCATACTTCTCATACAGGCCCTGCAGGCTCTTCCGGTCCAGTTGCTCTGGACCCTTTGGCCCCTGACAGTTTCTCAGCATCTCATCTTCATCAGTTTTACATTGCTGTGGACTTCCTGGATGGTGCTGATCCTCTTGGACACCTTCTCAGATTTCTCTTGTTCCTCCTTGATGAGGGTCTTGATTAGTCTATTGGCTGCCTGTAAATCTTCAGGGTAGTTACTTTCCAGAAGCCTTGCCAGCAGCTTTGTTTTTTCTTCATCAACATCAAAGATGGAGCTCTTGGGCCTGGGAGAAGGTGGGGGTAAGATTTTGTCCACTGGTAATTTGGGGTCTTGCTTAATGATTCCTTGTTTCTTCAGCATATGATAAGCATCTCATATTTTGATGTCCTCAGGAAACCAAACTGTCCAACTGAACATTATTTCAATAATTCTTGATTTGACTTTTTCTGTGGTCCAGGATCCAAGATACTTTGGAGAAAGTACTTTGATTAGCTCAATCAGAAAACGGAAGTTGGCCACCTCTCCATGGAATTTCTCTCCACAATAGTTCTTGCATACCTCCAGCACTGTTAAGGCATGAAGAGCTTCCTGCTCCTCTGGGGACTGGATCTTGTGGGCCCGCAGCCAAGGTGCATGGGATGGGCCATCAGGGTCAGTATTCACCTGGTCACAGAAACACTGGATACACGACCAGTTCTCCTCAGGCATGCTTGGATCTGTGGCTTTATTGAGCCACAGCTCCAGCGCTGCCACACCCTTGGGCCCCGGTGCTGCCTCAGCCACAGCCATCTACCTGTACTCCCCAGCTCCATCAGGTGTAGGCGCCCCTGTCCCAGTGCTTCAGGCAGAGAATTCTTTACCTACCTGCTTAGGTAAGGATACTCTGTGGTAACAGGTGGAGAAAGCCATAGGGTTGTTCCTTTTCTGGTGACCTTTGGACTGATTTGCCATAGCAATTTATAAACAAAAAAGAAAAAAAATACAAGCTAGATAATTGGGAAGTTTGGAGCCCCACCATCTGTGCCAGCCATAAGGGATTTTTAGCTTCCAGCTCAGCTGTTAAGGTCCCCTCCATGGAAGCAGTTTGGAATCTTTCATCTCCTTTCTGATTCACCTGCCAGCTCGAGTCACTAAAGCATTCTCCCGATGTCTTGCCCAGACCTACCCCTACCTTGTTCAATCTGAATCTATGCATTGGGGAATACCTGGATTCACCTACAGATGGAGGAAGAAGGTTCCAGCAGAACTCAGTAACTGAATTCAGAGTTGGAAAATCTCTAGAAGAGAAGGTTTGGTGAGGTATTTAGAAGAATTTACCAGGTTGCAAACTTAGCATTCCATGGATTTTCTATTCATCCGTTTTGAATCCTTTTTTGAAGGAAGAGAACAAGTAACACATGACACACATATTAATTATATGAATTTTTAACCAAGATAAAGAATTCGTGTTTACTATTGTAAGCATCCATCATTGGAGGTGAAAGCAATGTGGTAGAGGAGTAGCTGTGTAGTATAATAGAGAACACACAGGCTTTTGGAATCAGATCTGGGTTCAAATTTTGCCCCTGAGCCTTACTACCTGTTGACTTTAATAAGAAAGTCACTTCTTAACCTTCCCGGGCCTCAGTTTTCTCATACATAAAATAAAGAGGTTAGGCTCAGTGGTCTGTGAAGACCCTTTCAGCTTTAGATCTATGAATCCGTGAAAGAGCACAAAGCAATGTTAGGTTTAGTCCCAACTTCATTTTTCCATAGACTTCAGAGACGCACATGTTTTCTTCTCAGGCAGAAGGAAAGCTCTTTGAGAGCACTGACTTTCTTCAACTAGTGAAGTGCCTAGTAGGTGGTTAATAAATACCTGTTGCTTGATAGATTGATCATGACATTCCAATGAAGTACTTATTTCATTTTTCCATACACTTTAGAGACATATATTTTGTTTCCCCAGATAGAATGTAAGCTTCTTGAGGGCAGGGACTATTTCTTTGTTGTTTTTGGCAGTTCCTAGGATGTTGCTTGGCACAAAGCCTGTACCTAATGGTTGTTTGATGGATTTTAAAATGGAAATAAATGCATGAACAAACCTAATTTGTAGTAGACTGAAAAACTTTAAGCAAGAAGAGATTAAAACATTGGTCAACTGTAGCATGATGTCATAGGAAAAATTAAGATTTTGAGTCAGTGGACCTGGGTTCAAATTCTGACTCTGCCACTTACAGCCTGTGTGGCTTTTTTTCATTTAGAAAATGAAGGGGTTAGACTAGATGACCTTTATGGTCCCTTCCATTTCTAAATTTATGATCCTTTGATCTAGAGAAAACTTGGTATTGCAGTATATCAGTAGTTTTATACTTTCTGTTCTGCAAGAGACCATCACCACCTAGGGATTTATTTTTCCTTTAGACTTTGCCAGAGGATTTCAGAAAAGCAGACTTTGGTTCCACATTAAAAAAACAACAACAAAACTTCCAAATAATTAAATGTGTTCAAAAGGGGCATGTGGTGCCTCATGGACAGTGAGGTCTCTGTTACTGGAGGTCTTTGGGCAGAGGCTGGATGATCACTTTTCAAGTTGACCAGCCCTAGTAACCTCAATCTGATGAGCGAGCACAAGGCAAGGTCTCCATGGAGCATGTTGGATTGACCTTCTGTGGCATACTTCTGGGACAATATGAACATGAGTCACACAGGCCAGGCCGGCATGCATGGATTACAGTTGGTGGAAACTCCCACATCAATGAGATCACAGATCCAGTGAGTTATCTTCTTTGCCAAGTTTCTGCCCCCTTTGCTTTTATTCCAAATACATTTCATTTCATTGGCCTTGGTCCACACATATCACCTGTTGATCTTTTTGGATCCCGACTCTGACATCCAGTATGCCAGGTCAACTGTCAGTGACATGTAAGAAGTCTTTAACCATTTGGAAGATTTGGGTTCAATTAAAATCTCCTATGTCAGAAACAGGCAGCAGTGATGGAGGAGGCAGTCATACTGAGATGGGGGCAAGGCCCACAAGAAATCCTAATCTGATCAGCACAGCAAAGTGGACACTACTATCACCTCGTCATACTGTTCTCCTCATGCAATAAGAATCTTCCCCATTACTGGCAATTTCTCTTAATTTTACAATTATACCTACCTGAACTTGTACAAGTCTTGGAGTCAGAGGACCTGGCATCAAATACTACCTATGTGATCAAGTCAATTAACCTTTCTAGGCTTCAGTTTCTTCATCTTTGAAATGGCCAGAGTCAGGGCTGGGGGGAGGGGACAGGTTTGAACTATATGGTTTCTAAGGTTCTTTCCCACTCTATTTGATTTTCTTATCTAAGTGTTTATAGTAGACTAGGTACTAAAGGCTGGGCTGCAATATCACATTTCATCAGTGAAAGTGATTCACCAGCCCCAACTTCCCCAGCTTCCTTGAATTTCAGGTATTTATTTCTTTAAATCAGATCCCTATTATCAATTTCATAAAAATAAAATATGATTTACTAGAACTACTAGAGTTTATCTGGAGCAAGATCTACTCATACCAAGTGACCACTTATTACCAAAATTTCCATTACAAGACAAAAAATAGTGAAATAGTACTTATGTTTATTTCTAAGAAGTGAAAAATAATAAGAGTTCATAAGTTCTGCGTCCCAGTCTGAACGGTGACCAGTGAAAAGTAGATGCCTTTCTGAGCCAGCAGTTGTTGGTGTGTTCCTTGTTCTTTGACCTTGCCGTTCTGGAATACCACAATGAGGTCAGCATTCTGGATGGTGGAGAGACGGTGAGCGATGACAATACAGGTACGACCTTCTCTGGCCTTGTCCAGCGCTTCCTGCACCATCTGTCGGTAAGCAAAAAGAAGGTATTTTTAGGGGTTCAGAAAGGGTTCTCTTCCTTGTCGTTGTTTTATTCCATTTTGGTCACAGAGATGACTTCTGCTTTACAGATTAAATGTGCATAGAGAATACTGTAGCCCATACCTTTTCGCTTTCTGTATCCAGGGCTGAAGTGGCTTCGTCCAACAGCAGGATCTGCGGGTTTCGAATGAGGGCTCGAGCGATGGCGACGCGCTGCTTCTGGCCTCCCGAGAGCTGAGTGCCTTTGTCTCCCACCCTGGTTTCATATTTCTGAAGGAATGTTTGGAATAGGTAACTATACAGGGTAGGAATCGAGATCTGACTCGGAAAAACCACTTGGGTGTATTGCAGTGGATTTCAGCTCTAGTAAAACAGCTCGTCAAAGAAAACTTGCGTTAGCAGAAGCGTGATGACAGGCATTCAGGTGAGTACCTTGGGGGCGTGGCGGTTGTGATTTTGGGGGGCTTTTTTCTGCCAATCTGGAGATTTATTTTCAAAACTGAGCCACAATGCCTAGTTTAGGTGGAAAGATTAATGTTTCTCAAACTCTTGGTTTTGGTCTCCAGGAAGACTCTGGGGACAAATCCTTACAATTCTCTAATTCTTGGTAGTGTCCCAGCAATGATCAATCTGATGGTGTTTGTAGTCATTGTGTGTTATTTTTATCAGGAACATTCACCAGGTGTTTGCCCTGTGCGCGCTGTGCGGTGCCCTGGGGTACCGAGTCAGCTATGGCATATAACCTGCCTTCAGGGAGCTCACAGTCTAACGCGGAGGCAACACATGTACAAGTGCTTTGAGAAATTTGAGCAGGGAGAAATCACTTTCACTTGGGGAAATGGGGATGGAATTCTAAAATCTGAGGATTAAAAGGGGCTTCAGAAGCTATCTAGCCCAGCCCACACCTAATGAGGTGATCGTTCAGCCTCTGGACCCGTAGCGAGAGGAAGCCTCCTGCCTCTCAAGGCAGCCCATTCTACATTGGGATATTTCTAAGAGGAAGTTCTTCCCCACGTCAAATCTGCCTTGTTGGAACATCTCTTACACTCTCTGGGGCCAGGCTCAGGACCAATTCTTCTACATTACAACCGTTCAGCTATGTGAAGGCAGCTTTCATGGTTTCCCATACATTTTGTCTTTTCCAGGATAAAACAACTGCCAGTTCCTTTAAACTATTTTCATATGACATGGACCCAAGGTCCTTCCTCATCCTGGTTGTCCTTTTCTGGATGCTCTGTAGCTTATCAATATCCTTCCTAAACTGTAGTATCCAGAGTGGACCACAATGCTATTGACGTAGTCTGACCAGGGTAGAGTATAATAGACATGTCATCTCCCTACCTAGTTCTGGTCACTATCCCTTACTGCCCCATTCCATTGCTGACTCATCTTGAGTTTTCAGTTCACTAAAACCTTCTCAGACCAAGTTTTGTCTAGTCATGCTTCCATGATTTTATACTTTGTAAAGTTTGTTTTTTGAACCCAAGCATAAGAATTTAAATGTATCTGTATTAAATATTATAGTAATAAATTCAGCTCCTGAGTTGTGCCTTGAAAGAAGCAGAAGACCCAATTCAAGTCTACTTCAAGACATGGGAAAAAAGTCAAATGAAGGCACAAGAGATACCAACTCTGAGATTCCTCTTTGGGATAACAACCTCCTGATCTTCCATGCCTCTCTCAATCTATCTGTCCTTGTTCCTTGCCTCATTGTAAACACTGGTGACTTGGTTGTTCCCTATTCTAACTAACGACACTATTTCATCCTCACTGTTGTTCTCCAGTCTTGCCCCAGTGCTTGACTCCTTTAATAATACCTGCTTCTCTACTCTTGAATCTTTTGCCCTGTCACTGTCTAACAATTCTGACTTGCTGATCTTCATCACTAGTTAAGTCCTTCTGTTTATTCTTACTCTTAAACTTCTGACTCACATTGAAGAAAATACAGAAACTTGCTCAGTGAGTCTACTACACATTTATGTTCCCTAATAGCAGCTGGGCTCTCACTCTTATATGGCAATTCTTGAAACCATCATTTAAAGATTCTCTATCACTTCACCCACCATGGCTATTCTAAACCTTTTATCTTCACCCTAAGACTGATCTTCAACTCTTTCTTTCTCATGCTTAGTTTTACTGAAGATATAGACACCATCAGTTTCCAGACTTTCCTTTGCCCTTGCCCCTCTCTTAATCTGGGTTGGCATGCTTCTTCTCTTCTCCTGAAGTCTCAGAGTCTACAGCAGGGATTCTTGCCAGAGCTAACCCTGACATTTGTACCTTTGTTCCCATTATCTGCCAATTTTTTTTTTTTGGTGAGCTTGCTCTATGAATCATTCCTTCTATCTTGTGCATTTTCAGTTTGTCCTCCAATGACTCTTTCCCATGAGGCTAAAATGTGCTTGGGTTTCTATTTTCTGAGTGTAGAACAAATAAGCATCACACATCACACCTTCCCCCAACCACTTCAGAGCTTATGTTAGACCAATGTGTCTTATCTAGTAAGAGCATTTTGTGAGGAGGGACCTTTACTGGAAGTTAAGAAACCTTAACAACAGTCTGGCTTTGGCACTAGCTGTGGCACTTAACTGCTCTGAGCTTCAGATAGCTCCTCTTTAAAAAGAGGAAAATAATATTTATGTAAGGAGGGTTAGAGGGCTGAACAGCATGCTGGGATTTGTGGTTCAGCCCTCTCACTAATGATCGACTCTCATCATCTTTGAGCCAGACTTGTTTCATGCCTGGGAATTCTTAATGGGATACACATAGCCTGTGAGAGGGAGAATGAGAAGATGGATAGGAGACTGTAAGAGTTAAGCAGCAGATGTGAGACCATGGCATCCCTAGCCCCACTCCAGGCTTCAGCAGCTGAGCTGGAAGGAACTGGGGGTACAGGGAGAATGATGAAAAAGAGAAACTCAGTGGAGGTGAAACTGCATGTGGGAAAGGAGAGATTGGGGTGGGCTTTGGCTAGACCTTGGGAACATCTTCGAACTGGAGACTCAGACTGTGATGCATTCTGCTTTCTCCTTGCACTAGAGAAAGGCCTGGTGAGGATTGCTGTGGAAAATCCTCGGTGGAAGGCCCTCAATCCTTTCTGCTCCCTCCTCCCTTATGGAAAGGACAACTGACTATCATCTCACTGGTTTCCCCTTTTTCTTCTTTGCTCTCTCACACTGGAGTCTGGAGATTTAATTAACCCCACCCTGTTAAAAAAAAAAGACCAAGAGGGAATGATTGTCCCTCTGAACTCTAAATTCCAGGATGCCAGCTTCTGTTACACATGTACTACCAAGCAGATGATTGTGGAAAGGGCTTTGTAAATGTTAAAGGGTGAGAAATATGTGAGCTGTGGCAGGTTTCTGTCTCTACAAGGCCCCATGGGCATCTGCGATTCTCTCCCTCCTCATCTCTGCCTCTTAGCTTCCTTCAAGGCTTAGCTCAGGTGCCGCCATCTACTTGAAACCTTTCCACCCAGTCCACAGTGCTTTCTCCCTTTTCAGAATATCTGGTATTTACTATATGTCTATATGTTGCATCCTCCCAATAGACTGGAACCTCCTTGAGGTCAAGAAGTATTTCAGCACAATGCCTGGCATGCAATAAGAGGTGTTTAATTAATGTTGGTTGAGTTGTAATGGATTGGGTTCTTTCTCTTTCTTTTGCTTCACTGCCTCAGAGACAGTAGTTACAGCAAGATGACACAGGGTTCAATCTTGCACCCTATCTCTATAAGATAAATAGTTTACTAACAGCTATAAGAATTTGATATTATTTATACTTCAGGAGAATGGTTGAAAATGCCATTTACAATTCAGTTTTAACTCTGCTCAAGTTACTGTCAGTTCACTTACTTCAGGTAGTGTCTCAATGAAAGGATGGATGTTGGCGGCTCTGGCCGCATTCACAATCTCTTCCTGTGATACCACCCGGCTATTGTTTCCATAGGCGATGTTCTCTGCGATGCTGTAGTCGAACAAGATGGGCTCCTGGGACACGATGCCAAGCTGAGCCCGGAGCCACTGGACATTAAGCTTCTTGGTTTCTTGACCATCCAGAAGCTGCAAATAAGAACCCACAGACTGAAAGAACAGTCAGGCATAATTCTAAATAAACTTTTTAATTTGGAAATAGACAGCTGTTATTGCTGGCAACCTTCCTCCTCTCTCTGTATATCACTTGTCTGGGTCCCTAGCAAGGTGTTCAGGACAAAGGATGATGGTCTTATAGGCCTGAGAGCTATAAGGGTACAGAGAGGTAATCCAGTCCAATTTCCTTATTTAACAGATGAAGAAACAGAAACTCATGGAAATTAAGAGACTTGCTGAATGTCACAAAGGTTGAGATCAGAGATTTAGTGCTGGAAAGGAATTCAGAGACCATAACTTTATAGATGAGAGACTGAGACTCAAGGTGCTAAATGACTGGCTCAAGGTCATACATATTTATCAGGGCTTTACAGCTAAAAGGGATCTTGGAAGAATCTAGTCCAGCCCCTTCGTTTTACAGATTTGAAAATGGGTCCAGAGGCCTTAAGTAACAAGTCCAAGGTGACGTAAGTAGTAAGCCACAAAGCTGGGACTGAAACCCAGCTCTTCTGATTTCAGAGTTCTATCCCCTGCACCCACCAAGCCAGGACTAGAACTATTCCTTTGTTATTGAAGACTGTGTCTTTCAATGAGCATAGCTAACCACAAGTTGGCTCTGTATGATTTTCATATATTTCCTTTAATATAAGAGCCCATTTTAAGGTGGGGAAACTGATGCCCATAGGAGTGAACTGATTGGTCCAAGGTCACATAATTAGCCAGTGGCAGAGTCGGGTACAATTCTCAGCAATCCTGATTCATAGTCTGGCATGTTTTTCCTTACACCGTTTTGTTAGGCTACTTGTTGATTTGACCTCTGCAATAATCCTTTTTAATTTTTGTTTCTTTCTAAGGTAATTTTTTTGTTACTGATACATGAGAAAACTAGAGGCTGAGAGTGGAACAAAGGATTATTTTTTATAAGACACAAGCAAAAATGACATACTGTCTTACTCACGTGAGGCACATCTCTAGTACATAGCTTATCTGTCAGCACATGAGCAGACCACACCCACACTAAGACTGCAAGAAGCCAAACCAGGACATGGGCATATGAATCATGGCACTCAGTTTGCTGTCACTAGCCAAGGGGTACATAAACAAGCCGAAGGCACTGGGCAAGGTAGAAACTGCTCCCTTGTACCATGGTGGCCACCCTGAAACTTCTCAGGCTGAAATTTCAGTCTAAAAAGGCTTTGAAGCCTTTGTATGAGATTTTTTTTTAAAGGTCTGCATAACATCTTGTCAGTGTTATTACAATAACCTCTTACTTGTTTACTTAGCATCCAGTTTTTCCCCCTCTCTGAACCAGCTTCCACACAGCTACCAAATTGATATTCCTAAAACACAGGTCTAAGATGTCACTCCAGGGGCAGCTAGGTGATGCAGTGAATAGAGCACTGGCCCTGGAGTCAGGAGGACCTGAATTCAAATTTGACTTCAAACACTTGACACATTTATTAGGTGTGTGACCTTGGGCAAGTCACTTAACCCCAATTGTCTTGCCTTCCCCACTCAAAAGAAGAAGAAGATATCACTACAGAAGCTTTGGAATTCAAAGTCCTTCCCAAACTGGTTCCAGCATATCTTTTGAGAATGCTTATGCAATAACTCTCCTCCTTCTGCACTTGACATTCTAGTAAAACTGAAGGACATCCCATTGTCTCTCTGTTCCTAAGCCCTGACTGGTCCCCATTCCTGGAACACTTTCTCCCTCCTCACTACTGCTTCTTGGAATCCCCAGCATCCTGCTCTCTTACTGCCTCTGTATTTAATCTTGTGTATCAACTCCCTGTTGATAATTTTTGCTCTACCTGTTCCAGGTTATTGGTTACTCTCCTTTACCTAGAAAGCCAAATGAGATTTGAGTAGTTCTGCCTTCTCTCTTTTATCAATCATCTTTATCCCATCCACCCCAAGCAAAAGTCTTATCCCTTTTCTGATCCTTCTTTTTCCTTCAATATAATTAAAATACTCTTTTTGTTGTCCTTAGCTTCCCTTACCAAGTAGCAGCTCATTTTGAGCTTTACCATTCCTGACATTTTTATAGGACCCTGTCACATCTTTATGCCCATCCTCCATTACCTACCTTGCTTCTATCTTCTGTATATTTCTTTTTTTAAAATCTGTAAGATTAAGTCTACATATCCAATAAGCTGCCAGATCTTGTTTATATCTCCAAAACGTCTCTCATGTGTGCCCACCTTTCTATACACAGTCATTACCCTACTTCAGGTCCTTATCACATCATGCCTAGACCATTGCCTCCTATTTGCTCCTTAGTTCAATTTTCTCTCCATTTCCAATTCATTTTTCCACACACATGCCAAAGTGATTTTCCTAACGAACAAGTATGATCATGTAGTCCATGTAAGTCAATAAACTTTAGGGCCTTCTTATTACCTCTAAAATGAAATCTAAACTTCTTTGTTCATCAATTCTCCTTGTTCATCAGTTCTCCGCAGTGAATATAAAATGTAAACCACTGTCAGGATTTATTAGCAGTAAGTTCTACTATTCAAAGTAGTTGACTGTTTGATTAAGCTAATTTACCTACTATTTATAAACAAAAATCTTTTTTTTAAACCGAAAATGTCTCCCAGACCCAGTGATCTCACTTGTAGAAGATCAGTGACAGAAAGATCCTATATATACTATGATATTCATAGAAGAACTCTTTTAGTAGCAAAAATATGAAAACAAATGTGTGTGGGGAGGGTGCCCATCCAGTGGAAAATGGTGAGCAAACTGTGGTATGTGAATGTTATGCGACATTATTGTGCCATAAGAAACAACAGACATGATGAATTCACAGAAATATGGGAAGACATAAGAAGTGATGCAGAATTTAAAAAAAACAAACAGAACCAAGAAAATGATCCACACGATGACTACAATAATGCAAATGAAAACACAACAAAAAAAAGATATTCAGAATCAGATCAAATGCAATGACCAATCTTGATTCCAGAGGACTGATGATGAAACATGCTCTGTTCCTCTCACTGGGGAGGTTGGGGAGTCTAAACATAGAATGTAGTCACTGTACTTGTTGCAGGTGTTATTTGCCTGTCTTTCTTTGTTAAAATAGGATTCATGGAGAGGGGTCCTGGGAAGTGATAGTGGTATAAAAAAATAAAAAGCATTAATAAAACTTTTCTTAAATACCCTCAAAGTAATCAATATGTGTTAATTGTGTGCTTAATGAACACCCCTTCTTTTAGGGAAAGAATTGCATGTGAATCATTTGTTAGGGACATCTAGCAAGATACATTATTACTACAGTTAAAAGTCCCCCCCCCTCAAAAAAAAAGTTCCCAATCTCATGATATTCCTGGAACACGCATATGTAATAAATATGAATGTGTGTGGGAGGAGGCTTGTTAACAGCTACAATGTTGGGGGCTCCTTGATAATCATATTCCTTGGTAAAGATGCCTCTCAGAGTTTCTTCAGAAAATATAAGAATTTTGCCCCAGTTTTCCCTTATTCAAGATTTTCCCAAAGAACATTAGATTTTGGCTACTGCATAAAGTATCTACAAAAAAGTGAAAGTGCTCCCATCACTCTCCACCCTTCTCTTTCTCCCAGCGACTCAATGCCTTCAGTTTGCCCTGCAGGTATAGTAATCAATTGCTACAGCAATCAATTCTCTACTCAGCTCTCTCTTCCCATAATTATATTCTCTGTACATCAGAAGAATTAAGCTCAACAACATGGGACTGCGCTTCCTAGTTTAAAGCTACTTTATTCTTTACTGACCATCTGTGTCCTTACTTTTCCCCCTAACTTCTCTCTTACTCCACCAATAAAAAACAAAGATTATCATGGTAAAGTGGGTCAAAGTGTATGACTCTGGGAATGGGTGTGTGTGTGTAGAGTCACAAGTAGAAACCTTGTAATTCTCTAATTCAGACTAAAGTTCTACTAACAGAAGATTAAAAGGGCTGCTACAACAAATTCCTTCCACAAGTCCCTACTCTAACTTTTCATCATGGTGTAGAGGTGATCCTGTGCTCTTGAAAATGATGCTACCAGAGTGAAGACTCTCCTAGATTCTATCAAACTATAGTGACTTCCAGAGACTTCTAGTGAAACACTAATCATGCTGTTACAGGAAGAACTTAGTGAAGTGTAACAAACTTATCACCAGTTTGTTGGCTATGAAGGGATGTATTCTTTGGCCATGGCAACCATGAACTGTGTCACTTCCAGGAACAAGTGATGTAAGAAAGCAGAATTTCTGGTAAGACTAGGTTGTCTGATATGGGTGAATTGGAGAAAAGTAGATACTGAAGGCACAACTGAGGAGTTGAAGAAGTAGACTTGGAAGTAGAATGGTTGTAAATCCAGGATGGCACCATAGAAAGAGCACAGAACTTGCAGTCACTGAACCCGAGTTTAAATTCTGACTCTAGCTGGTCAAGTTACTTAACCTTTTTGGACTTCTGGTCTCTTTATCTGTAAAGTGTTAGGGTTGAACTAGATTCCTTCTAAGATCTCTTTCAGATCTAAATCTATCATCCCATGAGAGTTAAAGGTCCTTAATCTTGGTTAAGCTTCCCCAATAGCCTTTTATTTTTTTTTTAACATTGTGTGGTTCCCAGTAGAGCATTTGGCAGTCCATTAGTTCCTCCTTCTCCCTGTGATATGACCAGTTCCTGTCTGGTGATGCTGTTTATACCACTTCTCCTATGCCAACCTTTGTTGCAGCCTGCTCATATCCATCATATGCCTTCCTCATTATTCTTTGGGTGACATGCAACTTTAATTTTCTAGCACTTATGATATTCCATAACTTAAAGCCACATTACCGAACAAATACTGAGAGTGAAAAGGGCTTTGTTTCAGTAAGAACTTTACAGTAAAAAAAAGCACTGCCTAATTTCCCAAAGGCAATCCATCCCTCTCTCTTCTTACTGTTCAATCCTGGGTCCTGTTTACTGTCCATCTTCAATGTCTGTCAAAGATAAATGAACTAAAGAACCAATTCTACGGGTTGTCCATCCCACTGTATGACATTGTCTGGTATATAAGTAGTCTCCATCTATGTGGTTTTTGCCTCTGTGGACATTTAGGCATGTTCAACTCAACTTTATTAAAACAGACAAAAACTAGGCAACTTTTATTAGTCCTAAATGATTATATTGAGAACAGTTCACTTACCACCTTTCCAGCCAGGGGATCATAGAATCTCTCAAGGAGTTGCACCACAGTACTCTTCCCACAACCACTGCTGCCCACAAGAGCCAGGGTCTGACCCTTTTTCACTTCTAGGGTCAGGCCTTGAAGCACGGGGACATTTGGCCGGGTGGGATAGCTGAACACAACTTCATTAAATGACACGTTCCCTTCAAACTTGGCCTAAAATCAAAATGAAACCAATAATGGACTGATTATTATTTGAATAAGGACTATTGAATTCAGGAAACTTTACAGGAGGCTATTGGGTCCAGATATAAATCTCATATATAATGTGTTCCTGGTACCTTATAAAATTCTTATGTAGAAACATTAATATGTAAAATTCAGATAAAGTATACCTCAAACTACAGAAAAACTCATATGCCATAGGTCTTTCTATGAAAATTCAATGTTTTGTCCATTTCTAACAGATTTTTTTTAATTGAAAGAGACCACAGAGATCCAACCCACTCACTTGTAGGTGTGGTAGAATGGGGAAACCGAAGCCCAGAGGCCTCTTGTCCAAGGTCACATAGGTAAGTGGCACAGCTGGGATTTGAATTAAGGTCTTTCAATTCCAAATGTATAACTTTGCATCATACCATGCAAAAAACCCTTGTGGAAAATAAACAATGTGCATGCACAAAAAAACTCATAAATAAACTTAAATTTTAAAAATAACATGTATAGAAGATAGAACCAGGGGCATGTAATGAAGAATGAATACAAAAGTATGGCCAGGTTCTGTAGGAATCATATCAGGAGGTCAAAGAATGCCAAGGGCAACAAAAAAGAGTGAATTACTTTTTCTTTCTTTCTTTCTTTTCCTTCTTTCCTTCTTTCTTTCTTCCTTCCTTTCTTTCTTTTTTTGGGCTACATTACAGAAAAGAGGAGAATCAAAGAAGGAAGAAGACTGCTGCTCATGGTAGCAGAGGTGATAATAATGGACGATGAACAAAAGACAGAACTAACTACTAATACTCTCATATGCTTCTATTTTCTCTTCCAAGGAGAATGATCTCTGACCTGGAAAGAACAGAACAACAAAGAACAAACAGGAAGCTGAAACTTAGCGTAACCAGAGAGATAGTAAGGAAGCACCTATTTGTCTTTGATGAATTCATGTTAACAGGCCAAGAGCAACGACATCTCAAGATACTGAAAGAGTTGGCAGATGTGTGAACCATTATCCATGATCTTGGAAAGATCTAGAAAATGGGAAAGGTGCCACATCTTTAAACGAGGGAGTGGGCTACATGATTTCTAAGTTCCGTTCCACCTTTAAATCCTGTGATTTAAATAGTAATAGATACTATGGAGCAAAATAAATAACCATAATTTCAAAAAAGAGAAGACATTGAAATCAGCCAACTACAGGCCAATGAGCTCATCGACTTCAACACCCAGCATTATCCAGGGAAACATTAATAAGCATATATAAAAGGTAGTGGTGATCACAAAGGGCCAGCATGGTTGCATCCAGGACAGGTCTTGACAGACTATCATTATATCTTTTTTGGACAAGGTTAATAGTCTGGCAGATAGAGGAATTTGTAGTTATAATTTAGCTAAATTTTAGCAAGGCATTTGACAAAGTCTGTTTTTCTTTCTCATTCTTTTGGACAAAAGGAAAAGATTCAGGTTTAGAGAATAATACAATTAAATGAATTTCAAACTGGTTGAATATCAGACACAAATATCAGAACTGTCACTAATGGTTCAATGCCAAGTTGAAAAGAGGTCTCTATTGGTGTGTCTCAAAGATCTGTAGCACCTTGAATACATGTATAGATACCATATTTATCAAATTTCCAGTGATACAAACCTTGAAGGAGAAACTAATGCACTCATGGATAGTCATTCCAAAAGATCTCAATAGGCTAGAATAATTAGGAGCAATCTAAGAAGATGAAATTTAGTAGATGGATGTAAAGTCACACTTGCATTTTCAAAAATAAGTTATATATATATATGATATGGAGAAAATGAACTGAAGTTCATTCATCTGGAAAAGATGTGTGGTTTTTAGTGGATTATAAATTCAATGTCAATGGTGTGATATGCCAGTCCAAAAACTTTAAGCTACATTAAGAGAAGCATAGTATCCAGAAGGAGGGAAGCAAGAACACTGTTGTTCTCTGCCTAGTGCCAATCACATCTCAAGTATCTTGTTCAGTTCTGAGTACCACATTTTATCATCAAGAACACTGATAAGCTGGAGAGCGTCCAGAGAAAAGTCACCAAGGAAGAACAAATTATGCTATATCAGAATCAGTTAAGGGAATGGGGTAAGTTTAGCCTGGAGAAGAGATGACTTTCAAGGTGGATGGTTGCAAAAGGGATGACTTAGGAAGTATATTCAAGTTTCTGAAGGATTGTCACATGCAAGATGGTGAGATTGTCACATACTTTGAAGCTCTAGAAGTAGGAGCAATGGGTGGAATTTGAATAATCAGAGTTATCAAAAAAGAGAATAGGTTGCCTCAGGGAGCAACGAGCTCCCCATTAGAAGAAATTCTAGTAAAGGCTGGGGATCACTTGTTGGGGAGGTTGTAGAGAGGATGGGTTGAGCTCAGTTGCCTCTGAGGTCTCTCCCAATGAATGAAATTCTGTGATTCTACAAGACTTATCCTGCTATCGAGGTGAGACCATGCCAGTAATTGTCTTGTCTTTGTCTTATTCAAAGGCTTTGGGATTTAGCAAAGCTAAATAAAGACTAATAATAAAGACAAAGCTTCTGGCTTTATCTTCAGGCTTCCAGACCTTCCTTGAAGTGACTCTATGGAGCCTGGGTAGTTGGAGAGGAGTCAAGAACTCACCCGAAGCATCCGGTAAAGAAATCTTCCTCAACTTCCTCTCAGGGGGTGCTTGAGTTAGGATCACAGAATCTTGAGTTGGAAGGAACCTCAGATACCATATCATTCAGACTTTACCCTGTAGAAATCCTTTCTGTAACTTTTTGTAAAGTAGTCATCTAACCTCACCATCTCAGTACCATGGTGACAACTCATTCCACTTTCAGACCACTTCAATGGTTAGGAACTTTTCCTTTACATAGAACCCAAAATGTCACTCTATTTGTTCCTTCTTCTCTTTAAGGTCAATCAAAATAAATCTTATCCCATATAAGAGACCTTCAAATACTTGAGAGAGTTCTCATGTCCCCCCTCCCTAGGTCTGCTCTTCTCTAGGCCACACATCCCTTTCTTCCAAACCATCCTTATAAGGCATAGTTTAACAGTCCACTTACCATCCTGGTGATTCTTCTCTGAATGTGTTCCAACTTTTAAATAATCTTCCTAAACCATGTTTTCTTACACTAAAAATCTCTCCACAGAAGAACAAACATATTGGGAGCTACTAATAGCTGAGCGATTCTTAACTCATTTGTTCATAATAATGATGAGTAATTTTAATGGAAATAATTCACTTCCAAAATGTGCCTGTCCTTTGCTTTAGATAGAGAGCTTTCAGCCAGGGAGCAGGCACATCCAATAAACCCTGGACAATATTTTGGTAACTCTTCACTTAGCTCTCTGGTTGCCCTTCTACCTCAATAATGAAGAAAACTTGTTTTAGCCTCTTTGGGCACTAATTTGCATGTTGTAGCTTTGTTGGTTATGAGTTTATTAGGAATATAAATGAAACATGAAATGTCTAGTGTAGGGTGAGCTAAATGTATAACAACCTTTGGCAAATGTATTATCCTTTTTAATTATCATAAAAAATTATAGCAGATGACAAGGCATAGTGGAAAGAGCAATGAATTCATTATTAGAGGACCTGGATTTGAATGTCAGTTTTACAACCCGTGTGACCTTGAGCAAGACTTTCTTTCTTTGCCTCAGTTTCCTCATCTGCAAAAATATGGAATTCTCCTAAATGACCTCTAAGGTTCCTTCCAGGTCTAAATCCTATGGTCCTATGACTTTCTGGTTAAAACTATCAGAGAGTATCACTGTGTCTCCAAACAATAAGTCAACTTCTAGAAAACAAAACAAAACATAAGCAGTGGTTAAGCATTCAAGAACTTACAGGCTTCAGTCCTGCTTCACTGTAGCTGTCTATGAGAGGCTCTCTTTCGAACAACATAAATAAGTGGGCTGCCGACAACTTGGCTTTAGCATAGTCTGGAGCAAATGAACTAGCGTGTCCTAAGGCCATGGCCCCAAATACAATGGCAGAAAACACCCTGGAACAAGTACAGGTGGATAATGTCAGATCAGTCTTAACAAACAGTTTTTCAAATTCTGTAGGACCAAACAGCTGATTTAGCTTGTAAAAATCTCTATTCTTCCTACTTACATTTATTAATTCCCCCAAATGCCCAACCTACTAACCCCCCCCTCCTTTTATGATTTTCCTTTACTATTCTGTGTACACTACAATTCTTCCAAATTCCCTGGAAACACTAATAATAAGGAAGTAAAAGGAAGAAGCTTGAGTCCATTGTCTGACTAGGTTTTTTTCCCCCTACCCACTCTCTCTTTTCCTTTAGGTTCCCACTCATTTCTAATAGCAGCTTCCCAATGTCTTTTACTTATGATTAGACAGTAGTTTTTGCATTGGGAGAATCAGGTTCATTATCAATTAACTTCAACAAATTGGATTATTTATTGTGGAAATTTGTGGATGGGGAAACTGAATCACATAGTGGTTGGGTTTTGACTCCAATCACACAGCCAACTGCTATCTTGTACTCAATTCTGATGGAGAAAGACAAACTGTTTGGTAAATTAGATACAAAAAGAATCACTGGAGAAAGTGACCATGTCATCTTAGAATTTGTGATTGAAAAAAAGGAGTACTTGACATGGTCAGGTATGTTCCTTAAACTTTTGGAAAAAAGATTTCAAAAAGTTCATGTAATGATACATATGACCTCCATGGACAATGCCTATAAATGGGTAGACGTTTGAGAAAAGAATGGAAAATTGTCCAAACATGAAATTCTGATAACACAGTTGGAGAAGATGCTGATGATGAAGGAAAGGGGAGCAACACCTCAAAAGATCAATGAGATTGTACAAGGCCTCTTCCAATGAGCTCAGATTTTTAAAGGATGAATACAAATGAGGGGAGGAAGGACACAAAAGAAAAGATGAATATAAAAGAAAGACACAGAACTCTTAGGATAGCAACATGAAAGTGAATGCTTTTGGACAAGACAAGATTTGTGTGAAAAAAATAATGATAATAAAAAAGGGCATTTTAACCCATGTTTGAGGGAAAGAAGACAAACAAGGAAGGATGAGGTCTCTTGCTTAAGGCAGATGAATGATGTAATGGTAACAGAGAAAGCCAAATTCCTCTAATTCCATTTTACTAACTTTGTATTAAGGAGAAGAATTTTCATGAAAGAAAGGGTAGACTGAAGTTCGAGAGAGGTGATGAGACCATAACAAAATATATCTTCAAAACAAACAAATTAGATTCCAGAGGTTCAGAAAGAGTTTTCAGTTGTAATCACCATATTACTCTTAGTAATTTTTAAGGAATCATGGAGAACAGGAGAGAAGCCAGAAGAATGTTGACTGGTGAATCTAATTACTTTTCCAAAAATGCTGAATCCTGGAAATTACAGATGGTCCAGTGCAGACCCTGGGATCTAGTTGTTACTTCTCACTCTCCCTTCACAATCTACCCACTTATTTTTTTTGGTCATATATCTCCATGATGATATTTTTTATGCACCTTGGTGTGACCAAATCATCATTGGTGACTATTATGCTATAGTCTACCTACACTCACCATGTGTCTCACCATTGTCCTTAGGATGATCTGCACCTTTGATTTCTCAATGCATCACATTCATAGAGTATGAATGCAAAAACATTTGTGTTGAAAAGATGGGATTTTTTTTTTCAGGAAGAACATTGGGTTGCTGAAAGTGCTATGTAATTTTCCCCAAATGATATCCATTTTGCTCTCTTCCTCCTATTCAGTACTGGACTCAGTTCACTGTCTTCAGCATCTATCCAAGGTAAATGTATTGTTGGACCCAATTTATGGGTTGTGGATCCAATTTCATATTGTGATCTAAAGAAAAGTCTTCATCCACTCGGTTTTTCCTGTGTAGATAGTTGAGTCAAATTCTTTTAGGGATGATGGAATTCATTTAGAAGCCTCTTCAATGTTTTGAGAAAATGTGATCAGCAGAATATCATCTACCACTTGTAAAGAGGAACATCTAGAGAACTATAGCAGTCCTCTCTGAGTCCTCCCAGCTACTAGTGCCTTCCCCTCTGAAGTTACCTCTCATCTACTCTGTATATATCCATCTACACATTCTCTCTCCCATTAGAATAGAACTCCCTGAAGTCAGGGTCCATGTTTTTGCCTTTCTTTGTATCTCTAGTGTTTAGCACAATGCTTGACACATAGAAAATGCCTAATAAATTCTTGTTAATTGCTTGATTATCTATAGGGAATTCCTTTTTTATTTGGGTTCTGTCCTCATGATGGTCTCAGACACCTTTGGTGAACATATATTTCCCTCTTTTACTCCTCCCTTGATTATTCCTCCCACAAACTATTTGTGATTGTATTTATCAAGAAATCTTACATAATGTTTAACACACATTAGGAGACACATTTGATGGCCTTTAAAGCTGCATTTGTTCTATCAAACCAATATTTTTTATAGTCAACGAACTGTGGGTAGTGTGATACCTTGTATTCTCTGTAATTTTCAGTCAAATGTGTCTCTTAAAAATGTCATCTTCTGTAAGATATGGTTTGCAAAAGACTGTCTGTTCCCATCTTGTATTTTTCATCAAGCATGTCTTAGATAACATTTGTAAATTATTCTCCTATTTTGTAAAGATGAGAAAGAAGGCATGTGGATTAATCTGGACTATTGAGTAGGATCCCATTTAGTCTCCTTACTTCTACTATCTTTTTGCTAAGCCATAATTGACACAGCTGCCAAAATAATCTTCTAAAAACATAAATCTGATTCAAAATCTGCAGTGGCTCCCTATTGCCTCTAAGATAAAATGAATTCCTGAGCTTGGCATTGAAAGTCACTCACAAATGGTTTCAAATGACATTTACAGATTTATTACATATTATTCCCCTTCAAACATTCCATATTCTAGTCAAACTGACTTGCCTGTTGCTCCTCAAACTTGGCATTCTGTCTCTTCATTTCCTTTGCTGAAATGCACTCTTTCCTTTATCTCTGTGTTTTGGAACCCTTCTATTCCTTCAAGGCCAGATACTACCTCCTATGTGAAGACTTTCTTGATCCCCTTCTGTTGACAGTGCTCTTTCTTGCCTCAAATCATCTTGTATTGATTTATCTGTGTCCATTTTGTAGAATACAAGTTCTTTGAGGCCAGGGGCTGGTTTCTGTATCCCCAGAGCCTAGCCCGATGCTTTGCATATGCTAGCTTCTTGATATGTGTTTATTTAGTTAATTCAGTTGAATATCTTGAGCATCATCCCTCAGTATCCTTATGTCATTTCTGGCAGAGTTGTCTTCAACATATACTTTGTATGGTTTAGCTGTTTTTCTCCATTTATGTTTTCTTTAGTATCATTTCTATTTCCTCATTGAGGAAATATAGCACCTTGAGAAATATGAAATTATATCCTACATCTGGTGATTCCGTTAGTAATTTTGAACAAATTTCTTATAAAATTGTAGAGTTTTTCCATGTTTAATCTTTTTTCCCCTTCTTCCAGTTTTGCCCTAAAATGTTTTGGGAATAAACTGGATTTATTGTACCTCACACCAGTCTTTCAATAAATTTCCTTCTCCTTTCATCACTACTCACTGTTTCATAGGGCAATGCTGGTCGTAATCTTTTACTATCCTTTTTTGTAAAATTTTACAAACAACTTTAAATTCTAAACTACCATTGCCCTTGATTGCCATATGCTGCCACTTGGCAAGGAGATAAAACAGAATAAAATAAAATAAATAAGATAAAATAAAATATTTTCAGGTTGAGGTGGTTTCTAGGCTATTTCCTTTATGTCACTTGAACTTATCTAGGAAATGGTGAAGTCAATGTCTAAGTCTGTCCTTTATCCACTTTCTATTTTTTCTGCATCAGTAGTTTGTTTAAATAAGACTTTCATTTCTTGATTCAAAGTCATATTTTCTAACATTTTTGCCATTCTCCCCTCTGTCCATCTTTGCATTGATGTCATCAAATATTAGAATATATAGAGATTTAATTTGGAATTTTAAAAATCAAGCTCTTCTTAGAGCTACAATTACCTAGAAATGGACCTCTTTGCTTACATTCATGTTAACACCTGGGAAACTCTTTCTTGGATATAGGCTCCACAAAAAAGCTGTACCCAGGTTCAAGATACTTGTAGGTCTGCATCCTCTCAAAGTTATATTTCATGAGTTTGTGCCTGAGATATTTACTTTTTATTAAACAGATAGAGGACACATTTTTTCAAAACAAAAGGCATTTAATGAAATAGAATAATAATTCAAGCAGTAGTAGAACCTTTCTCCCATAAACCTGGAGCACATTTGCTCACAAATACACAAGCCATCAATGGGAAGAGTGGACATGCCTAGGGAAAATGTGTGGGTGAATGTACACTTAAGTGTGTATCCTGGCCAGAGTACATGCAAGGAAGGCACACATGTAAGGAATGCACATGATCATGAACCATGCATGAAGTGCACACACATAGTGAACAAGTGTGGCCAGGGAACATGCATGAAAAGGCACACACCAGGAAGCCATGTGGCCAGGGACATGTGTGGGGCAAACACACATAAGGACACACATGTTGCTAGGGCAACTCACACCTCCAAAACTGTAGAGCTGCTGATGTCCTCTGGTGATATCATCATGTGGTTCTAATTTCTTCTGGGTAGTTCATCACTGCTAGGCATTGCTCTGATGGTCTTGTAGTTGCTGCTGGGATCCTCCACAGAGTATGTGAACATGGAGCTTCTCTCTGTGACCAGCTTCTGGGCTTCATCTGTTCCAGGACATGGCCTGGCTATTCTGGCTCCTGTCTTCTTAGGTGCAGTGACTAGAAAGCCTCTCCCTGATAAGCTTAGGTGAATAGCTCTTTTAGTCTATGACCAAAGATATAACCTATCACACCTAGTTAAGGGTCTCAATGTAAAACTAGTCAATGTCTCCAGGCTAAAGACTTTTGTCTTAACTATTTGGATTTGGTGGTAAGTGGAAGTTGGACTCTGAAATACACCTCACTACCAAGATCCTATGTATTTTGCCATGCAAATGAACAAATACAGGGAAGCAAGAACAAAAAAGATTAAGTGGGACTGCTATGAGGCTATTGCCCTGTACTTTAAATCTTTTATTACAAACTCCTGCTTTTCATACACAAATGTGGCTGCCCATCAATCTCCAAGGCTTTGACTAGCCCTATACTCATCATGAGTACCACAATGTGAGATGACCAAGTATCTTATGAAGTGATGTTCTCTTTAAACCTATGATAAGGCCAACTCTACCCACATCTTATTTGCCTCTTCAAGAAGAATATTGGGGCCATACTTCCATTTGGTTAATTTCTTTAAATCTTCTAGTTTCATTTATAGATGAACTGTCAATATTGATATGATTCAGTTCCATGATATGTCAACCTATTGGTCACTAGATAAGTATTTTATATCTTGATCACCAACAATTAATTTAATATTAATATTTTAATATTCTAATGAATTTATGATCTAACCAAAGTGGGTTCTTCCCCCAATGATGCAGATTTAAATCTATTCTTACATGTTTACAGTCAGTTTTAAAACTTTGCAATTCTTAGCACCATCTGTCCCTTTTCCTGTAACTCTACAAGCCATCACTTCTAGAACAAGCAAGAGCTTACAAAGGATTATGGTACATTTTGTACTTTTTCTTCATTTCATGGTTGGCATGGCCAAACAACTTAATACCTCATTTTTAAACTACTGGTAATGAGACTTTTTGTACTTAGCTAGCCTGATCTTTGGATAACAAATACAATGTGGCATCTGGATTATACCCAAAGCCTTCCTAGCATGATAGAATCTGTTATAACTTTTGCTTTACCATCTTCTAGAAAACAGGATCACTGCCACGCCATCTTTTTTATTTAATTCCAAAAATACGTAGTATGACTCAGTAAAATAAATAAATATATTTCAGTAGAGATTAAATAAATACTATATATTGCACTTATGTATTTCATTGTTTTTCAAATGTATTTAGATGCTGTTATAAATTTCCTTAAAAGCACAACTAAATTAATTCATAGTCATTTTTTGCCATTGAACATTTTAGAAAAACTGTTAGCCTGCTTTCCCATTGCCTCAGATGATGACACGATAATAATAGTAATAACATTTCTATAGCATTTTAAGGATTGCTAATCCCTCTGCACACTCTCAGTTGTTCCTTACAACAGCCTTATGAGGCAAGTACTACAGGTATTATGATGTCCTATTTTGAAATGAGGCAAGTGAGGGTCAGAAAAGTTCAGTGACTTGCCCAGAAAGTGTTTGAGGCAAAATCAGAACCTATATCTCTCCCAGATTCACGCTGAGAAGGATGGCTAATACATTCAATGACAGAATCAGTATTCAAAAAGTTTTTAACAGGTTGGAGTGACGGGCTCAAACTAATAGGATGATGTATAAATGTCCTTAGGGCAAAGAAACTTTACAACTTAAAAACTGTAGGAAGAAAAAGACCTACAATAAAAGTAGTTAATATGAAAAAGACTTGGAGATAGATCTTGGGTGAATGCAAGCCCAGTGTGAATTAATGGATCCTAAAAACAAGTGTCATCTTAATGAAGAGAAGCCCAGTGTCCAGAACAAAGGAAGGAGGGGTTCCAATGGCCCTCGTGTGCCCACTTGAAAGTATTAAGAAGGGCAAGGAAAAATCAGAGCACGTGTATAGGATCTGGGCAGGACTCAAAGCCGTGTTATATAAGGAATGGTTGAAGGACTTGGTGACAGTTGACCTACCAAAAAATTCTTTAGGGGAAGATGATTGTCAATATATCAAAGATGACTGGGTTGATATGATCACTCCCTGATACTCATTTTCTATATTGTCTCAACTCTTTAGATAGTTGTCTGAGTCTCATAGAGGCCAAGTAACTTGGCAGTGGTCACTCAGCTAGTAAGTGTTAGAAATGGGACTGAAATTAAATCTTGCTGGTGCCAAATCCAGCACTCCATTTTGTTTCTGCTTCTCTTAGTATCTGTATGTGGGAAAGTGGGGGTAGGACAGGAAGGTAGACATGGGAGCAGGTATTTGATATCTATCTTCAAACATCCAAAAAATGTCACCTGTAAGAAGGATTAGACTACATACTTCCAGGAAGCAGAACTAGGACCAATGGGTAGATGTTGTAGGACAGCTGATCTCAGTTCAATCTATGGAGGACTTTTGAACAATTAAAACCACCTCATGTTGGAATGAGTTGCCTTGGAGGTAGTGTTGGAGTCAGAGACTGGATGATTGCCTCTGAGGGATTTTGTAGGGAAGATTCCTACATTGGATGGAGGATTGGACAAAATTATCTACTTCTAAGACTCCTTTTTTCTCTAAGATTCCAAGGATCCTAACTTCTAAACCATGGTTTCTTCTATAGCACCTCCCACATGTTAATAACTATCATCATAGCAAAAGACTTCATTTTCAATTTTAAACTCCTTTGATTGAAGTGTTTCCTGCCAAAGATCCTCTCTATTTACAAAAGAGAAACTTCTAAACCAAAGACAACAGTACTGTCTGAAACCCTATTCTGGAACAGAATAGCCTAAAAGAAAATTTAAAGATACTCACAGAATAACATCTCGAAAACGCATGTGTCCATTCACTACGAGGTAAGCACCAAATCGAAAACAACCAGCATAAGAAAAATACATAAACGCCTGAGATATGCTAAAAGTGATTCCATAAATGTGGGCCTTCCGTACAGAATTCCTGAAAAGGAAGACCAAAAGAAGTTTGTTTATTTTTGCCTCATTTTTCTTCCTTAACAAGATCATAGGATTTGAAATGGGACGGACTCAGGTTTGAATTCTGGCTCTGCTAGAAACTAGCTATGAGCCTGAGCAAATCATTTAATATCTCTGGCTCTTAGTCTCTTCATTTGTAAAATGAAAAGGCTAGACTAGAGGACCTCCAATTTGATGGCTAGTTTTAAATATATGATCTCTTAGATACCTTCCAATTCTAAATCTTAGTCCAACACAAGTTGGACTAAGGCAATCAGGGTTAAGTGACTTGCCCAGGGTCACACAGCTAGTAAGTATCAAGTATCTGAGGTCAGGTCAGGTCCTCCTGACTCCAGATCTTTTTCTCTATCCACTACACCACCTAGCTGCCCTTGGACTAGATGACTTCGGAGGTATCTTCTAGCCCTAGCTCTATGATCCCATGAAATTCTGAGGACTGATCTAGACAGAAATATCAACAGAGATTCAGTAACCTTGATATGCAGCAGAAAACAAACAAACAAACCCTGAAAAGACAATGTCAAGTTTAGGCTTAAAGTTTAATTCCCATCAACGTATGGACTTCTTGACTCAAGCATCTACAGTTTTCTTTTCAAAATGAATGTCTTAAAGACGCAAATATCAGAACCACAGATGCATCTATCTATAGGCACAATCTAGAAGTCCCTCATGATCTAAAAGTGAAAAGCCCCCTTAGCTTGTAAACTTTAAAGCACCATGTAGGGATGAGTTGTTTTAAATTCTGGAACATGCTTTGGGTCAACATTATAGGGCAAATTGTCAATTTTCCATTGTTCCTTAATCAGACTAGAACATGAGTGTAACTGTTAAGATCAAATTTCAAATGGACACCAGAAGAATCTGTGAGCAAGCTCCATAGCTCACCAGAAGAGATAAGAAACTGTCACCAGAATGATGCCGTCCCTATAACTAAGGAAATGTGTTTAGGAAACTTAGTAACTGAGTTTCCCTGTTGAGTGTGATTTGTGTACAACTACTTTATTCCAGATGAAAGGCTCTTAATCTTTTCCATGTCATGAACTCCTTTGGCAATTTTGTGACACCTACAGAACGCTTATCAGAATAATGTTTGTAGTGGTGGCTAGGTGGCACAGTGACTAGAGCACCAGCACTGGAATCAGAAGGACCTGAGTTCAAATCCGACCTCAAACACTTAACACTTACTAGCTATGTGACCTTGGGCAAGTCACTTAACCTCAATTGCCCTGCATTCCCCCCTTCAAAAGGCAAAAAAAGAATAATGTTTGTAAATGCATTAAATAAAATGAGATAATATTTGTAAAGCATTTAGCACAGAATTTAGCCTATAGAGGATCTTAAAAAATGCCCATTTTCTTGTATATAGGATTCTAAAAGGAAACTAATTATATTGAAATACAATTATGAAAATATTTTTATAAACAGGTTTCTCAATCTCCAGATTTAGAACATTTTTTTTTTTTAGGTTATAGACTCCTTAAAGGCAGGAATTGTAGCTTTTTTATTTTTATAGCTTCCTCAGCAACCAACACTGCATTTTGCATACAGTAGGGTGTCACATATTTGATGAACTGAATTGTTTAATGCATAAAAATATGCTGCAGTGAAACTGAGTAGAGTTTATAATCTTCCTATTGTCATATAACATTAATAAGGAAAGCATCTAGGAAATGTACTGATTTTTAAATAGAGAGTGAAACACAGAAGAGTAGGGGGATGGGGGATGAGAGGTGGGGTGATGGAG
>CM053581.1:543092180-543135349 GCA_028627135.1 Pseudochirops cupreus
GGCTGTTTTGGGGTGGTGGGCGGGGGAAAGACGGGGAGAAAATATGTAACTCAAAAATTTAATAAAATAAAGAACAACTGTATTTAAAAATAAATAAATAAATAAATAGAGAGTGAAGGTAGATTGCAGAAACTATATACTAATAATTGAAATTATTTCCTGAAAAATTTTAGAACACATTCTTTCAGACAACTTCAGAAAAAATGACTACTAAAAATCATAGCTTCACCATAAACAAGTCCTTGTTCAGCTGTTTTCTTGTTGTATCTCTTTTTGTAACCCAATTTGGGGTTTTCTTGGCAAAGATAGTGGTGTGATTTGCCATTTCCTGCTCCAGCTCATTTTACAGATGAAGAAACTGAGGCAAACAGGGTGGGTTGAGTGATTTGCCCAGCATCACACAGTTAGTGTCTGAGGTCAGATTTGAACTCAAAAATGAGTCTTCTTGACTGATCCTGGCACTCTATCCACTGTGCCATCTAGCTAGCTCTGGAATAAGCCAGAAGAAGTTAAATTCATTCTTTTTTAAAGATGTTTCTAGTTTGGTTGAAGATACATTCTCCAGGAAGCCCCTCCTATTCCCTATCTGCTAAAGACTCCTTAGTTTGAACTCATAGCACTTTGTACCTGCCTCTTTCTAATTTTTTAAGGCTATTTGTGTACATGTCTCATGCCTTTTACATGAGTCACTTGGGAAGATGACTTTTAACACTCCTTGTCAATAAAGATTTTTGCCTTTGTTTATATTCCCAATGCCTAGTATATAATAAATGCTTGATGAATGAATGAAATTGTTCAATTAAACTGATATCTAAACCTAGGAGTCTCTGCAATTAGAATGGCTTTAGACTTTAGGGCCACTCTTTTCCTACAGGATGAAAGATTTAAATGAGCCAAAGAACAGGAGCCCCCTTTGGTCAGAATGAAGCTGATCAATTATCCAATGTTAATTTCTGCTCTGAATTGCCCAGATGGAGTATATACACCATCCAAACTCAAAACCAAATCATTATTCAATTCTCTGCTACCTCTTGATTACAGAGCCTTGACTTTCCCGATGCATTTATAGTAAATTTCGGTATTTAATAAGAGAGCATTATCCTTACAACCACACTGTGAGCTAGGGTGTTATTATAACTTTTATTATTATTATTATTATTTTATAAATTATATTATTATATTTATACTATATATTTATTATTACATTTTACATATGGGGAAACTGACGTTCAGAAAGGTTAAATTATTTGTCCAAGATCAAATGGCAAGTAAGTAGCAGGAGGAGAGATAGGTCTCAACTGTGGATTTCTTGAGTAGTAATTCACAGTTCTTGCTTTCATCATATTGTCTCCTGTTACATTTTTAAAAAATCTTTTAAAAACCTACCTGCTTATATAATGCCTCCACATCCTTCTCATTACTATACTATTTGAAGAAATATGATACTCAATATTTTTCATGTAATGTCTCATTTTACCTTCCCGACCTAAGACAGGTATTGTTATCCCCGTTTTACAGATGCGGAAACTGAGGCACAGAGAACCAGGGTCACATAGTAGGCATCTAAGGTAAGATTCCAATATCATTACTACACTATTTGATGTTATTTTTTTTTTGCCTTTTTTTTTTTGGAGGGCAGGGCAATTGGGGTTAAGTGACTTGCCCAAGGTCACATGGCTAGTAAGTGTTAGATATCTGAGGCTAGATTTGAACTCAGGTCCTCCTGACTCCAGAGCCAGTGTTCTACTCACTTGGCCATCTAGCCACCCCATTTACTACACTATTTGAAGAAATATGACCTTCTTGACATTAATTCAATATTGATTCACCCCATTTTTAAGTAAAGCTCAAACACTTACTAAGAGTTTTTTGTTTACTTATTACCTGTAGGGCCCATTCAAATTTTCTCCATACATTGATTCAAATTTCCTTTCTTGGGTCAAAGACACAACCGTCCTTATGTTGTCTATTGCCTCCGTCGCAATCTATAACACAGACCAGATCCTCATTAGAAGAAATAATACTATACTATAGTATATTGTACTGCATTATAAATCATTATTATTAGTCTATACCTGTGATTTTATAGGGAATTCTTGGTAAAGGAACACTCACTTATACATACAGACCAATAATTTGGAAAGTTCCCTAGGACTCTGAGAGGTTAAGCAATTTGGCCAAAGTCCCAAAAGAGGCAGAAAACGAATACAGGTCTACCTGGTTCCAAAGATGATCTTTGGCCCACTATACCATACTGCCTTTTATAAACATTACTATGTAAATATGGTATTAATACCTCTAATATTTTACGATCACAGTATATTTGAACAAGTCAAAGATCTATGATTTCATTAGTGAGGGAACTCCTTTTATTGAATGTAGACTATAATGAATCTAAACCTTAGTCGAGATAAGTCTTAGAAATGTTAAGTCTTAGAAGGTTAAGAGATATCCCCCTGGGATCAGGAGAGACTCCAGAATAAACTAAAACTCCCTAACAGCCAGGCTAAATAAATAGCATGTCAGTCACCTGTATTGTATAGGCTGGTCCTTGGTGAGGAAAATCAGTTGAATTCATTCAATTTAACTAATTCACTTGGTGGTACAGAGCAGTGAATTTTGACCTTGGAGTTAGGAAATCTAGATTGCAATCCTGGCTCTGTTTCTATTAGGTGGGGGACTTAATTTACCTGAGTCTGAGATTCATCACCAGTAAAATAGAATTAGCAATATGTGCTCTGGATGGGCTCCTAAGACTAAATTAAGTAATATATTAAAAGTGCTTCATTTTACCACCAAGGAAACTATGCCCAGATAATCTTAAATCACTTGCCCAAGGTGAAGGAGTGTTAGAGGAGCCTTTTGAACCCAAATCCTTTGATTCCTGGCGACATAGCAAATAGAGTGCTGGGCCTGGAGTAAGGAGTTCAAATATTGCCTCAGATACTTACTAGCTGTGTGACCCTGGGTAAGTAACTTAATCCTCTTGGCTTCAGTTTCCTCATCTGCAAAATGAGCTAGAGAAGGAAATGGCAAACCACTCCAGTATCCTTGCCAAGAAAATCCCAAATGGGGTCACAAAGAATCAGATGTGACTGGACAACAACAATATTTAATATAGTGCTTTAAGGGTTGCAAAATATTTTTCATATAGTCTCTCATTTCAGCTTCCCAATATAATCCCAAGAGACAGGTATTATTATTCCCAATTTACAGATGTGGAAACTGAGGCATAGAGAACCAGAGTCACATAGTGGGTATCTGAGGCAGGATTCCAATTCAATTCTTCCTGACTCCAAGTCTAAAGCTGTATTCAGTTCTAAGAGGTAATGCTATTATTAGGAGTTAATACTAATTAGTAGTAGCATTAGTTTTTAAAAACACAGATTTTATGGCTATGTCAACAATTGCTGTTACATTCTTGTTTTCTGGTATAAATCCAAAGGCTGACCTCTTTTATTCAAGCTAGTTCTCAATGTTCAGCAAAAGCTTGAAAGACTTAAAAAAAAAACTGGTATGCCTAAAAAGAGACACCTGAACCACACAGCTATGATTAATTCTGTAATTCAGCCCTAGTGTACTTTATGATGCTGGATAGAAGACTTTCCCTAGAGTCAGGAAGCCTTGGGTTTAAGTCACGGCTTTGGCACAATATCAGCTTTGTGACTACGGACAAAGAATAACCTCTTAGTTCTTCAATTGATACTTAAGACCGGTAAGTTACAGGTAAATTGGTGGCCTGTATAGACGACCAGAAATTCTCCATGATGATGAAATCACAGATTCACAATCCAAAAATTAAAATTCAAACCAAACCAAACTTTGAAGTTTGGGGAGGCAGCTCAACAGAGAATGCTACGGCTAGGAAGAATGACTTTCAGGAATTCGGGGAGGAGCCCTAACACTGGACATGCCCTGGGTTATCAGTAGCAGTTCATCGGAAAAGAATTCAACTAGTTAATGCTTTGAGTTTTGAAAGTCTATAACTATTCCTTTGTATATGGGTTGGTTATTTTTCAGTGATAGAAAAACCCAGCATATTCTCTTCAGGTCATTACAATGACAGTCATGCCCTCTTGGAAAGCAGTCCTCCATTCTTAATGGATTCCAGGACAGTCGGCCTCCAAATTGTCTATTGGCTAGGCCTTTTCACCTCTCTGGGGACTCCTGAGAGAAGCTTTATTTATTTATATGTACTCTAGTCTTGTGATCTTTTTCCTGGGGGAGCTCAACTGCCTTAGATGGGTACTTAACAGCTTCCTGTGAAAACCCCAAGCCAAAGAGAGGCTTGAAGTTGTTGTCTTATTCTGAATCCAATTATCAGCCATTTTTCACCTCTTCAATCTTCTTTCACCAATAAGAATTTTAAAAGCCTCTTCCAGACTTGCCTTCAGACTCTAGCAGCCCTGGCCCCTTGCCACTTTCCTCTGCCTTGCTGCTTTAGGGGTTTTCTCTCCTTCATCTCTTTGGCACCAGTTTCTTGCTTTCTCTCCTAGGATTCTTCCCTTCTTGGACTCAGATCCAGCACATCTCTCTCCACTCCCAGATCCCCTTCAGGATTCAAATCAACTCAACAAGCATTGGTTAATTATTTATGTTCCTGCCAGACACTGAGCTAGATGCAGGTTAGATGAAATGGTATAATTAAGGCCCTCAGAAAATTCAGCTTGCGTCTGAATTACCCTGTTAAGTAAGTTGATTTGCTACCCCTACCAGAGTCAAATCAACCCTTTACTTCACGATGTGTGTATATGTGTGTGTATGTATATGTATGCATCTATCTAATCTGTGTGTATGCATATATATATATACACAAAAAGCATATGAATCTCTCTCTCACAGACACACACACACACACACACACACACACACACACACACACACACACACACACACACACACACACACACACACACACACACACACCCCAAACCATACAGAAAGGGAGAGTACCATAGTATTTAGAAAGTGGCCCTGGAGTTGGGATCTAAGTCCCAACTCTGACATATATTGGTTGTGTACCCTTGGGACCTTGGGCAAATTACTTAATCTTTTGGTGTTCCTGAGCAACTCTTTAAGACTAATTTACAGGAAAATACTGACATGGATGGATGGAAGAAATTTCCTTTGGAATTTCTGTACACCAGTGAAGTGACAGGTCTAGTTTCTAGCCTGACCCCAACAATGCTAAGTTTAATTGTATAACATGTAATGGTTGGCAAAAAGAGTGCCTCAAAAATAATGGCCACTTATGCACCATCACCCACTGGAGAAGATGAAGAAGAAATCCATCAAAGAATTCCATAAGACCCTCTGAATTAAATCAACACACTACAGAACAATTCAATGGTGGGAATTGGTGAGAACATCAGAAATATGTATTTGAAAATATAGCTCAGGAAGAAGGAATAAAAAGTCAGAGACTTTTCGACTTCTCAGAAGCCTTATACACGTACATTTCTTCAGTCACTGTTGATTGCAGTAAATAATATTATTCAAAGTAATGGACCCTTATAAATTATAGCCAGCCATTGCAGATAATCACCAAGATTCACTAGCAAGTTTCCCAAAGATGTTTGTACATTCACAAGAACCTTCATCAGACCCACCTTTCCAGCAGCTTCTAGTTCCTTCTTGTCTCTTTTAGCATTTCCAGCTAACATTTTCATTTCAATAATTCCAGATAGAGCAATGATTGGAACAACTGATAATAGCAAAAGAGTTAATTGCCAACCGTATACAAATGATATGATTATCCCAGTCCCAAGATTTGCTGTATTCTGAGCAATCAAAGCCAGTCTGCTACCTGTAGCCTGAAAAGGAAAGAAGGAAGCATCTGTGTTCCATGTTCCATGCAAATGAGCTTATTCACTGATTCATTCAACAAGCATTTCTTAACCACCACCCCCAAATACATGCCAGGTACAGAGCACAAAGACATACAAAGACAAAAGCAAAAAAAGGCCCTGTCCTCAAGGAACTAACATCCTCCTCAGGGAAGATAATATGGGCACAGATAAGTAAGTGTAAAATATAGACTATTAAATAAATTAAGTAAATATAAGATACAGTCAAGCTATAACATACGGAAAAACGAGAGATGATCGCTCAAATAAATTCAAAGTTAGTTTCAGATGTGGCAGGTCACAGGTGGGTGGATAGCCCTACCACCTGTGGACATCAGGAAAGGCTTCATGTAGAAGACATTTGAGCTAAGTCATAAAGTGAGCAAGGGTATCTTAAGGGGCAGAAAACGAAAGAACCACATCCTTGGAATGGGGAACAGCTGAAACAAAGGCACTGAGAGGTATAGGCTTTAAAAAGACCACATAAACCAGTTTGGCTAGAACATAAAGGGTTCACAGTGTGTGTGTGTGTGTGTGTGTGTGTGTGTGTGTGTGTGTGTGTGTGTGTGTGTGTGTGTGTGTGTGTGTGTGTGTGTGTGTGTGTGTGTGTGTGTGTGTGTGTGTGTACTCTAAATAATTAGCAGTGGATTTTGTATTTTATCTTTGGAAGCAATAGTCTACTACAGATACAGAGCAGCTAGGATGGATCAATGGATACAGCATATGGCCTATGGCCAGGAAAATCCAAGTTCAAATCTGACCTCAACCACTTACTACCTGTGTGACCCTGGACAAGTCACCTAAATCGTTTGCCTCAGTTTCCTCATCTGTAAAACAAAACTAATAATAGCACCTCCCAGGGTTGTTATAAGGATCAAATGAAATAATATTTGTAAAGTGCTTAGCTCAATGCCTGGTACACAGTAAAAGCTACATAAATGTTAGCTATTATTATTCTCAAGCAGGGGAGGGGATTGGTCATGCCTGGGATTTGGGAATATCAAATTGGCTGCTTTGTAGAAGGTAGATCGGAGAAGAAAGAAAATAGATACTGGGGGCTGACTTGTTTTTCCAGGTGCAAGGTGATGAGGGCTTAGGGTTTCAATGGAGAACAGGGGATGAATGTAAAGGTTATTGTTTTAGTCTCTTCAGCTGTGTCTGACACTTCATGACTCCATCTGGGGTTTTCTTGGTAAAGATACTGGGGTGGTTTGCCATTTCCTTCTCTAGTTCATTTTTACAGATAAGGAGGCAAACAGGGTTAAATGACTTGCCCAGGGTCACATAGTTAGTAAGTATCTGAGGCTGGATTTGAACTCATGAAGATAAGTCTTCCTGATGTTTTGAGCACTATGGCGCCCCCAGCTGCCCACGAAGGATTTAGAGGAACTAAAACTGTCAACATATAGCAAATGACTGTATATGTGGGTTAGGGTAGGGCATGTTATATATTAAATAAGAGTGGATATTAAAGAGAGGGATGAGCGGAAGATGCCTCTGTATGGATCCCTGATATATATATATATATATATATATATATATATATATATGTATATATATATATGTATATATATATATATATGTGTGTGTGTGTGTGTGTGTGTGTGTGTGTGTGTGTATGCACATATATATAGCTTCAGTATCTCCTTTGAGGCTTGCTTAATTTCTTTACGAAGGACCCCCAAACATGATACTACATCAGTGGCTCTGGTAGTTTCCTACTTCCTTAAGCTACTCATTCTACTCTTCTTATCTCTTCTTATAGATAGGATGGAAAAGAAGCCAATATCTTCTATCAAGGGGATAAACTCAGAGCATCCCAGAACCTTGGAGTGGGATAACCTCAGAGGATATCCAGTTCAATGAAGACCAAAGCACACATCCTTTCTATGACATTCCTGACAAGGGATGATGGATCCAGTCTCTGCTTGAAGGCATCTAATGATGGAAGACCCACTACCTAGAAAGGAAGGGAACCCATTCTATTTTTGGACAGCTCTAATCAATAGGAATATTTCCCCCATGTTGGCTCCTATCTGCCTCACTGGACCAAAATTGTCATCTGAGGATAAGCAAAACATACCTACGTTATTTTGAAATATTTGAGCTAGTCAGTCAATTAGTAGATGTCAGGCAATGTGCTAAGCACTAGGGAAACAAAGAAAGGCAAAACTACTGTCCCAACTCTGAAGAAGCTCACAGTCTATGGGAGAGATAGCGTGCAAACAATTGTTCACTAACAAGCTATATGCAGGATAAGGATTAAGGGGGATTAGGAATGGTTTCCTGTAGGAGGTGGCATTTTAGCTGAGACTTGAAGTGGAGAAAACCAGGAAGCAGAGAAGAGGAGGGAAAGAATTCCAGGAATGGAGGACACCAATGCATTGAGTTGGGAGATGGAGTGTTTTGTGGAAGAAATAGCAAGAAAACTAGTGTTAATGGATCACAGAGTATGTGAGAATACAAGGAGATTGGAAAGGTGGGAGAAGAGAGAAGTTATGAAGGCTCAGAACACCAGATTCTATAACCGATCCCAGAAGTGACAGGAAGCAAAGAATTTATTGAATCAGGAGTGACATGGTCAGCATTGTCCTCCAAGAAGATCACTTTGGGAGCTGAGCAGAGGATAGACCAGAGTGCAGCGAGACTTAAGGTGCTGCTACAGTTCAGATGTGAGGTGATGTGAGCTTGTCCCAGGGAGTTGGATATGTCAGAGGAGAGATGGGGGCATGAGCAAAAGATGCCAATGAATTTAAAATCAACAGGACTTAGCAACAAATTAGAGTGAGGAGTGGAGGATGGTCCCTGTGTGACTGGCTTAGGGGACTAGAAGGAGGAGAGACAGCCTCAAAAATAATAAAGGAAATTCCAAAGGGAGAAAGATTTAGGGAAAAGGTGATGAGTTCAGTTTTGTATTTGCTGAGCTTAAGACATCCATGGAACATCTAATTCTAATTGTCTGACAGCGCTGATTATGTTACTATAAATCCTTCTTTTTTCCAGGCTGAAAACTCACAGTTCCTCCAGTTAAACCTCATATGGCATGGCTTTTATTTCCCTCATCATCCTGGCCTCCCTCCTTCGAACTCGTTCTGATTAGTCAAATTCTTTCTTAAGACAAGCACTAACAACTTGGTACAATACTGGCAGGTGAGAGCCCTCTAGCACAGAATATAATGGAAATATTACTTCTCTAATTTTGAACACTGTATTCCAATTCATGCAATCTAAGCTTGCATTAATATTTTTGGTTTGCCATATCATCATACTGTTGACTCATTAATAATGATGATGATAATAATAATAATAATAGCATGTATTTAGAGTTTTAAGGCTTGCAAAAGAAGACTTTGACCTTGTATGTCAATCCATTTGATCCTCACAACATCCCTGGGAGCTAGGTGACTGTATTATCCCCATTTTTCTGACAGGGAAACTGAGGCACCAAGAAGTTGGTAAGTGACTTATCCAAATGAAGCATCCAGGATCACACAGCTAGCAAGATTAGCTGAGGTGTGATCTGAGCTCAGGTCTTCCTGACTCCAAGTCTAGAGTGATTTGCAGTTAGCTGTCACGTTTATCAGGTTTTCTTCATAGGAATTGTTTTCTAATCATTTCTTCTTTATCTTGTGTACATGGTTGGGTTTTTTTTTAAACCCAAATGTGGGACTTAACCTTTATCCCAATTAAATGACTACTTTTTGGGAATTCACTGATTCTGTTGCACTAGGAGGGCATTAATGGGCTGAAAACATGCTACTGATTTAAAGGAATTTGTGTAATGCTGAGAGAAGTGTACTTTGTATTACTCTGTATATGATTTCTATTTACTTAGCCTGCTTTACTCATTCCTCAGAAGAATATGAGCTCCTTGGAGCATCGAATATTTCATTTTTTGTGTATCCCAAGTCTCTAACACTTTATAAATATCTGTTGAATTGAACTAAAATGGCAAATATTAAAACCTCCATTAGGTTAACATTCCCTGGAAAGATCAAATGCTATAGAAATCACCCCCAAAGTGAAAGTTCCACTGCACATTGATTTCCAGCTATGTCAAAGGTGAGAAATGCACCAGCAGAGAGTAGGTTACATACTCCTTGAACTTGGGACGCATCAGTTGCAAGCCTTGTTGAAAGCGCACCAGTACTGTTCTTAGGATCATCAAACCAACTCATGTCCTATAACAAAGCCAAATAATATTCTTTAAATCATGAAAAACATGTATCTATTTGGTCCTTTCCTATGATTTCACTAGTGTAGAGAACCCCTAGGGTGGGAACTTCCTCTGCTAATGTTGTTGGGCAATTCACTTGTAACATCATTTTAGAATATTACCTGGGGCACTTCGAGATTAAATAATTTGCCTGTGGTTAGAATTTGGCAGAGGCAGGATTTGAATCCAATTCTTGGTGACTCCAAGACTGGCAATCTATTCACTTATATCACATTGCCTCTCTGTTCTTAAAATAGTGAAATAAAGCTCCCCATTCCCCAAACAACAACAACAACATCAATTCTCAACCCCAAAGAACAAGAATAGTACGCACGTGTTGGACACATGCTTAATCTGGACATGGAAGACTGTAGTGTCAATTCTTGACCATGTGGGATGGATTCAAAGCTCCCATTGCCATTCTACAGTCTATGTATACCCTCGATGTTGACTTGAGAAAGAGAGTAACCCAGACCATTTTGGAAGACGGGTGAGGGTTCAGCCAATACTGAACATACTCCTTGGATTTGGGACTCCTACATAGAAGTTAACTGACCTGCCTTCAAAGGGAGAACATTGAACTTGTAGCAATGAACTTGGCATCACAGGATCTGCATTCCAATTCTATCTCTCTCATTCACTATCAAATCATTTAACTACTTTGGGCCTCAGTTTCCTCACCTGTAAAATGAACGGGTTGGACAAGATGATTTCTACGGTCTTCACACTATACAGCTATGATCCCATTGTGGCCACTAATATAGTGGTTGTTCCTAGTCCTAGAGTTCTCTCTTCGGTGCTTTATGATGGAGGTGGGAGGGAAAAGTATCACAGAGGTCCATTTGCAGAGCTGAGCATTTTTTGTTTAAATCTAATTTGCTACCTGACTGTTGTATTTTAGGTCATAGGTCTTAATAAAATTTCTAATGAAGCCCATGGAGTAGAAGCTGGTTCTTGTCTTGAAAATGTTGTTAGCTTGAGTCTACCAAGTCCACGGAATCTATTTTTCTCATTTTAACTTATTCTCCCCCACCCCTAACACATCAGTAGTGTAAATGGTCTAGGAGAGGTATATTTGGGTGTATGTTAATTCTGTGCAGATGGAAGCCCAGTCTCAGCACACCCAGGCAAATGTAAGAGTGAATCTAAAAAGCAAGTGAGAAAAATACCTGTCTTAGCATTGCCTTAAAAGCCATAAACCGAAGTCGTGTTGTGAGGATCTCCCCAGCTTTACCAAATGTGAAGCCCTGATTGAGAAGAAAAGAAAAAGGCCACCATTGTTACTTTCTACCTTCCCTAGGTCTTGGGCATAAACTTCTCGGATGCAAACACCTACATATAACTTTCACCATCCAAGAGAATTCTGATCCACTTTGGGGATTTCTGCTTTGTTTTTGAGAAGAACTCTACCGTCAGTAACGATCCAAGTTAGTGAATATCCTAAAGCAATAGTCTCTAGTTGCTCCTAATGGTGTTCAAATCCAGTGTTCATAGATCTTCAAGTCTCGAGTTTGTAACAGAATCCCAGGCCTAGAGGACGCCTTGAAAGGCTGCTGAGTTGATTCTTGTTGGGGGCTTGGTTACACCCAAACTCTTCTGAACGTTTATTGTCTGACCCATTTTTAAAGACTTCTGCACAGAGAGATTTCATTTTATGTTAGGTTCCATTTTTAGGAAGAAGAAGACTAGGTGACTCAGAAGTCAGAAAATAAGATAGGACTAGTCAGTCTTAGACTCGGGTTCAACACCTGCCTCTGACACATACTGGCTATGTGACCCCTCATACAGGTTGCTTACCCCCTCAGATCCCTAGGCAACTCTCATTGGACTATAAGTAGCAAAGCCCAGGAGTAAACATCTGAGTACCACCTTTAGGCAATATGCATTTTCCTACCCTTAAGGAGCTTGTCTGCATTAAAAAAAACAAAACAAAACTTGTCCAATGACATTTGTTTTCCTTAATCATTATTTCTAAAAATTGTTATCTTTCTTTTTTATATCACCTTCACTCCCCAATATATGCCTCCTCCTTCCCTCCCCCAGAGAGCCATCCCTTATGACAAACTATTAATAAAAAAATTAAGATCTACAAAACTAATAGACAATCCACCAAGTCTACTATTACATTCAGAGCTTTGTTCCCATAGCACCCTACTCTCCGTTAAGGAAAGAGGGAGGTACATTGGTTGACTTTCGTTTTTATATCATACCTATCCCATCTCCCACCTCCCAGCACTGAATCCCTAACTTGTAATAACAAAATTAAGTAAAACCACCAAGATATTTGTGACCAAGACAGTACACACACACACACACACACACACACACACACACACACACACACACACACACTCATACACCTGCGGTCCCCCACCTCTCTGCTAAGAGAAGTCTATTTAATTATCTATTCTCTAGGACTAAGACTGGACATTCCAAGTCATCAAAGCTTGCATCCAAACTGCAGTTAGCATGAAGGATTTAAAATGGCGACTTGGTTTTATGACTGGCCCATAATGCATGTAAATATTTGGAAGCAAAGGGAGAGATGGCTGGGCACCTACCTGGAGGAAAAAGGTAAAAAAAGAAAGAATTCCGAGCCCTAAAAACAGCAATGAGAACATATTGCACTTCTGTTGTTTCACTTCATCGTCCCCTGGTCCAAAAATCTATAGAAGAACATGAAAAAAACCCACTAGGATCAGGTGACTTTCCTTTGGTTGCTTGTTTGTTTTTCCTGCTCTAAATGGTGAGTGGTACTTGGGACACATATCAGAAACTAGATCCTTAAACCATGGGTTTAATAAAAGATGAGGTGGTTTTGGAGTAGCAAAACCTGTGGTTTCATTGCTATAGAGAAACCTGATGTAGACTGTCAGGATGGTGGCGGGGAAAGAACACTGTTCTTTACCGCCTGCTTGTTACCACAGGCACACTTGGGCAAGCTATTTTCATGTCCTAAGCCACAGTTTTATCAGCTGTAAATTGAGGGGGTTGGATTTGATGGCCTTTAAAGATAATGAGGGAACTCCCTCTCTAGACACAGATGAGCAAACTCAAACACAGATGAGTTTTAGAGAACCCTCTGGGACACTTCAAGGTCAACTGATTTAGAGTCATACACTCAGTATGTGTATGTAGGAGGCTAGGTCTTACCCTAGGTCTTCTTGACCTCAGAACCAGCACTCTATACATGTACTATACCAGGCCATATAATTAATTCAAATTAATCTCAGTTTATTTAATTAATCCAAGGTTATTCAGTGTTACTCTTGTTGTTACATGGGAGGGATTCAATGTTACTCAAAGGTACTTTGTAAAACTGTAAACCTTAAAGCACTACATAAGAGCAAATTGTTATTTATTACAATCCTTCTTCTTCTTTATGGCATCAAGGCGACACAGAAGATAAGGTGCTGGATTTTAAGTGGGAATCCTGCCTCAGACGTTTACTAGCTGTGTGACACTGGACAAGTCGCTTAATCTCTGTCTACCTCGGCTGTAAAATGGGTTAATAATTGACCTGCCACGTGGGATTATTGTATCAAATGAGATAACTATGCAAAGCACTTTGCAAACCTTAAAGTACTATAAAAAAGACACTTGTTATGATGATGATGATGATGAACTTACTTTCATTCTAAAATTCTATGAGCTTTATCAGCTCAAATTTCACTTTCCTAGTTGTTAGTATGTCCCCTAATTACTTCCACATTTTGTATTTCATTATGTATGATAAGTTATCCATGATAAATCTAATCTATAAGTTTTATCTATTTCTATCCATAAATTTAATCTTATGTATGATAAATTTAATAATCTATGAGAAATACTTTTTAAGCCTTAAAGCACTATGTAAATGCAAGCCATCATTACTATTACTACTACTATGTTGTTACTGTTCCCCCTCTCTTCTCACTAGATTAGAAACTCTTTGAAGCAAAGACTCTAATTATCGGTCCTTAAATCCCAAGTGCCTTGCTTAATGCCTACCACATAGTATGTATTTACAAATGCTCTGAGTTTCCTATAAAGTCCACACAAGCCTGGTGTTCTACTCTCTTCTCCATAGGGACTCAGATTTGGCTTTGTTTCACTTGAAAACATTTTCTTCAAGTGGGCAGAGATATAAAATCATGGGCTGGATGTAAAGAAAGCTAACCAGCTACTTCCATTCAAACGTTAGGTCGACACCAGTCACCGAGGCTTGGATGAAAGATCACTAACTGAGGGACTGACAAAAACTAACATGTTACCTGATTTTTTTCAGACTTACTGCTAACATCTCTGAGAATATTATTGAAAAGGCTGGCTGTAAGGCCCCGTTGATAATGGCACAGAGGGTTCCCACCACAAAGTAAGGCCATTCTGTTTTATTCAGCTTCAGGACTTTGAGAAAAGAGACTGGTGGCACATCTGGGTCCTAGAACACAGAAGAATCCAGAGAGATAGTTATTCAACACACAAACAAGCATTCACAAGCTAGGACCATCAATCAAAGAACAATGACTTGTTGAGCACCTACTGTGTGCCTAGCATTCGGATAGCTGCTGTGGAAGATAGGAAGTGGATGACATAGTCACTGCCTTAAGGGACTTAAAATATAGTTGAGAATATAAGCACCACCGGCATTCCTGTTGGGGAATAAAATGCATATAAAACAATGCATTTGTTTATTTGTGTCCCAAACTGTGATTTCATTGGGAGGGGAAATTTCCTTTGAATGAACTGTTTTGAAATTATGGTCTCAGAGAGTTGACTGTGGGTATTAAGGGGTTAAGCAACTTTCTCAGGTTCACATGTCTAATGTGTGCCAGAGGCAGATACTGACCTGTGCTCCAGACTTCCCAGGCCAGGTCTCTTTCTGCTCTTTCAACACTTTCTCTCAATACATTAATTATAAAGTATAAATGTGGCAGCGTTGACAAATTTGACCGAGTCTTTTCTTTTTCCTCTCTTTCCCACTTTCTCTTAAGACACAGATGAATAAAGTAAGAGGGTAAGAGAGCGAGGGTAGGAAAATACATGACTTCCCAAAATGTTGAAAATTGATGAATCAGTCAGTGCAGAAAGGCACCAGGCAGGGACAACAGATTGGAGAAAGAAGATAAGAAACAGAGGGACAAGAGGGGAACATGTTTGCATTATTAAACAGGCCTAGAGTTTGTGGGCATAAGGGCCATTTGGCATGAAGGACCATCTGCCACCAAAGGAGGAGTGCCAGTTTACAGATTTCTCCTGAGGAAGGGAGAGGCAATTGTTCTGACACAGCTAAGTACTGGTGCCACAGAAATGGTGGAATTGCAGACTTAGGAGAGATAGAAATTACTGCCAATATCTGGGAGCTCATTAGGGAAGAGGGGAAAGAAGCAAGACAGTAGCTCTGCCCTTGGAGTCGTGACTATAGTGTCATACATGAGAAGCACTAACTTGTCCTACTGTGAGTTCGATTTCTGGGAAATGCAGTCACTGTCCAGGAGGAGGGAGCCAGCACTTAATAAGAACAATGGATAATAATTATTCCTTATTACATTGGCCAAGGAAATACTCTATCAGCCCTATCTAGGCTATACTAGTCTCATTTCTGTATCAAGATAAATTTTTTTCTATTCACATCTGTCCTGAATAAATTGTTTATGATTAATTGCCCTGGAAACATCAGGCTGTTTGTATGTAGGAGCCAAGTTTATTACCTTCAGGGAAAGCTAAGATGAGCCAAATTCAAAGCTGAGACATAAGCAAGACACAGTTGTACAAGACAACTGAGGAGTCTAAGATGGAATCAGGTATTTAAGTAATAGGTGACGGGATGCAGAAAGCTGCCTACTAACTGCACAAGACGTCCTAAATACAAATAAAACCATTTTTTGCTTTTTTCCAGCTCAGCTGAGGACAGAATAAGAAAGAATGGGTTAACATTTCATCAAGAAGGCTAGACACAAGGAAGCAATTTCTGATGGAAAAGGCTATTTATCATGGGACTAAATATCCAAAGATAGCTCTTTCTCTGAAGGTCTCAGAAAAGTCATGACCTTGGATTTCTCATTTCTAAAAAAGAGAAGGGTAGTATTCAAGTCTCTCACACTCTATAAATATGAGAAAACATTGTGTTCTTTCCCCAGATTTACAATTCTCTTTTAATTCCAAAGCTTCTGTGTCAAGAGTATCTCTGACATTCCATTCAACTCAGTTCAACAAGTATTTATTAAGCACTTACTATGAGCTAGTCACTGGGAACACAAAGACAAAGGTAAAGTAATAGCCTTTACCCTCAAAGAGCTTGCATTCTATTAGAGCAATCTCTTTTGTGGTAGAGGCAGGTTGGTGGCTGCCTCTACTCTGCCTTTATTTAAAGTGAGCTCTCACTTCCCACAGACCAAATTATCATCTCAACGTTAAGATTCCCATATCAATATTACAGTCCTAGTCTATCTCCAGAGTTCCAGTGTCAGAGCATCATTTGCCTATTAAACTGGTTCTCCCATAGACACATCAAACTTTGTATGTTCAAAACTGAGCTCATTATCTTTTCCTCCTATTTCCCCATCATTTGAACCTCCTTTTTCTGTAAAGGGTACCACCATTACTCTTCCAGCCATCCAGATTTCCATCCCTGACTCCTTTACTTATCCCACATATTCAGCTGCCCTATCTTGTAGTCTCTACCTCCACAACAGCTCTTGCATCTTCCTCCCTGTTCATTTACACAACCACCATCCTGCTTCAGGATCTCATCACTTCTAGCCAGAACTCTTCCAATACTTTCTTTCATAGTCTCTTTGCCTCAAATTGCTCCTCACTCTAATTCATTCTCCACATCGCCACCAAAATAGTTTCCTAAAGCATGAGTCCAACCATGCCATTCCCCTCCAAGATCAAGTATAAATTCTTCTTTTTGTTATTTAAAGCTCTTTCTAACCTGACTCAATCCTGTCTTTAGTCTTATTACTTTTCTTTATGTATCTATGTCTTTGTCCATGTCTCTGTCCACGTCTCCTATTTCCATGTCTTTGCTCTGTTCCCCCAACCTCCCACTTCTGCCTTTTGGAATCCTTTGCTCCCTTCAAGAGTCAGCTCTACATGAGGTTTCCTGGTTTCCCATACCACCCTTCCCACCCCTCTACCCCAGATACTAGTGTGTTTTCTCTCAAGATTACTTTGTTTTGCCTTCCATCCTTTTTGTATATAGCTATAAACATATCAATTTAAATCTATAATATTAATGTACATCTACATATGTATATACACACATCTCCTTCATTAAAATGTAAGCTCTTTGAAGACAAACGTTTTTGCTTTTTTTCTTTGTATGTCTAGTACTTAACACAATGCTGGGCACATAGTAGGTGCTAAAAAAAATCCTGGTTAATTGACAGTTAACAAATGCTTGCTGAATTTTTTTGAATGGGAAGACTGAAAAATCCACCAAAGTCAAGAAAAAATGGAAATTAATTCTCTTCCATTTAATGATGAGGCTAAACCATCATTGCAATCCATGTCTTTCCCAAGTAAATACACTAATTTGAGAACAAGATCAAGAACTCCTGAGCAGGGGAAGGACTCTCAACAATTATGATTATATTGACATCTATTGGGACCCAACACACATCACAGAAAACAATAGAGCTGATAAATTTCTAGTAGTTTTTCTGACCTAAATAAGGATGAAAATCATCTCAATCTTATCTAATGTTAACCAAATCAGAATTTTAAACGTATTTTAGAATACTTTCTCCAAGAAAAGTACAAATGTACCTTCCTTACTGAATGGCTTCTTTCCAATATAGGGCTGTTAAAATAAATGGTCAGGCCATCTAAAGGATTTGGGGAGGAAAAGATATGAAAGAGACTGTGGGGAAGGAAGAAACCAGTCCTAGGATATGGCTGAGAAGAACATGCAGCATTCTGTCAAGCTGGGGTCCAAAAAACACCAGCTGTTGCTGTGTGTTGGATTATGATCTCCATGGACTTTTGGACTGCAGGGACCATTTGTTTGTTCAATCTCTCAAAGCAGCTGCTTTTCCTGGTTGCTCCACCTTCCTGGGGTGCTACTCACTAATGATCCCCAGAGTCACAGTTGGCTAGGCCTTTACTTTGTTTTAATAACACAACCCAAATCTCCATGAATAATTTCCAAGAATATACATTTTTGCTATGTCTAAGGGTTTTTTAAAATGTAACTAATAGGTTCCCTAAATATAGTCTCTTCTAAAGTAGTCACTACAACACCTGTCTAAAATCCAATATAAATGAATATATTGTTATCAGTATTATTGTGGTGTTTTTTTTTTTTAGCTTTTTGGAGTACAATTGAGGTTAAGTGACTTGCCCAAAGTCACACTGCTAGTAAGTGTGTCAAGTGTCTGAGGCTGGATTTGAACTCAGGTCCTCCTGACTCCAGGGCCGGTGCTCTATTCATTGCACCACCTAGCCACCCCTTCAGTGTTATTGTTAATAGTAAGAGTTTGATGTTGATTTTGTTCCCAAGGCACAAAGTTAATTGGAAAGATCTGATTTCCAAGACACAAACATGAATACTGGGCTTGTTTTTCAATTTCTGTGTTTGAACAGTCTGAATATTAAAAAAAAAATTTAAGATAGCTCTAGGTCTCAGGGTTAGGAGCCCATGAGCTTATTTTAAAATACAATTTTAGTTGATTATAGTAAAAATTAAATACTAAAATCTGCTAAGACTTTGGGGACACCTTATATTTTGATAACTGTATATCATTATTATTGGTATCTTTTTTATCTCATGAATTATATTTTAGGCATATAAAGCCATTCTTTTAAGTGGGGTCCACAGGCTTCACTAGCATCTAAAGTATCAATGACACAAAAAACTTTAAAACCCCCTAGGCTAACAGTTACTGAGGCCAAGGATTCTACAAATAGTGCTATGGTTATACTTTCAATTGGAGTTAATAAACTTACAAGCTCTTCTGGAGCTACATCAAAGCTATTCTGATACTTTCGTGAATTTCTAAGACTTTTGTGTGTGGAATTCCTAAAAAGGCGTGATTTCAGGCCATTTGGTGCCATCCCAGATGCATTTTCATCTTTTAATTCAACTTCAAATTCTTCTGACTGAATCTGGTTTCCTGACATCTGAAAGAAATACAAAGTAAAGTTATGAAAGGGTTTTGGTTGTGTAATTTTGGATTTGCAAATGTAATTAAAACAGATAGAGAAACAAAATTTTGAGATTATGTGATATTAGTGGGAAGAGCTGTATTCAGAGTAAGAACACCAGGACTCTGATATGGGCTCTACCCCCATCACTTGGGGAAACTGCTTACCTTGTCCAAACTCTAGTTACTCCTTAAAGCAAATGGGGACAAAATACATGCAACATGGCAGGAAAGAATCCTAGATTCAAATCCTACCTCATAAGCCACATGCAAATAAATCTAAAAGATTAAAAATTTAAAAATTAAAAATAATTCTGAGTCTCACTTTTGTCATCTGTAAAAGGATGCTAATAAGATCTGTAATCTCTCTCTCCACAGGAATATTGTAAGAACCAGATGAAATAACATAGGTAAAATGCTTTGTAAACCTTAAACTACTCTATGTCAACTGAATAATAAATGAATGGATGAATAATGAAATGGCATGTATTAAATGCTTACTTTATGTTGAGTGTTGTGCTAATGCAAATACCAGTGTGAGACAGTTCCTATCCTAAAGATGTTTACAACAAAAAAATAAATCATTTATATAATAATAACAATGGCTCACACTTTTAAGATTTGCTGAAAGTTTTTATGCATAGTAATCTAATTTGATCCACATGACAACCCATAATTATTCCCAATTTGCAGATGATGAAACTGAGTCTCAGACATGTTAAATGATTTACCCAGGGCCACACAGTAAGTTGCTGAAGTGGGTTCTTGTAGGCTACCAGTCCAGCATTTCAAGTCTTTAAGGATTATAAAGTGTCATATGAGTTTTGCAGATCTTAAAACATTGCTATTTGGAGCAAAAGAGGGAATTAATACATGTGGATATACTTTGTAACCCTCAAACACTAGACCAGGTCATGCCGCCCTCCGTAGCTCCCAAAGGTGCATTTCTCCACTGGCTGTCCTTGGTGCCTAGAATGCTCTCCCTCCTCACTTTATCCCCTTGGCTTTCCTGGCTTCCTTCAGGACTCAGCTCAAATCTGCCTTCAGCAAGAGGCCTTTCCTGTCTATCCCAGCCCTCCCAACATCTCTTCCCTCTGAGATTATCTTGCATTTATAATATATACATGTGTGTACATGTATGTTCCTAGTTATTTGCATACTGCTTTCTCCATTAGAATATGAGGTCTTTGAATGCATGCATTGGATTTATGCCTTTCTTTGTATCCCCAGCACTTAAAACAATACCTGGAACAAAGGATATGATGGATTTAGCGACTGAAATAAATCCACTGAGGACCACTCAATTCAATAAGATGTTTACTCTAAACTGGGCATTCATAATGAAGATGAAATGGATAAAAGAGCTGACATTTACTCAACATGTAGTGGTTGATTACAAATTTAATTTCAGAAAGTAACCCAAGACAATGACTAACATAAGGGCAGAAAGGTAAAAACGTCTTTTTTGCACTGGAAGTCTTCATGAGTCATTTTTCAAAATGCCACGTGTTTTTAGGAAGCCCTTCAACTTACAAGTTCCAAAACATATCTCACAGCTGTCATGAAGTCTGAAAGTTAGGTGTGGCTTGGGAATATTTTCACAAAAGTATTCTTTCTCTCACTTCTTTTACAGCTGGGGAAAACACAACCACAGGTCATGGTCACCACCCAGGGGATGTAATGGGTACTGCTTTGCACACCTGGATGAGGATGGAGACTAAAGGAGCTCCAAACTGAGTGAGTCTTATTGGCTCTTCATGGGTTTTCAATGACTTTCCTATAAACACACTATCACTCTCAGAATCTTAGAACAGGATAGTAATAATAAGAATAATAGCATTAATGTAGCACTTTAAGGTTCACAAAGCTCTGAAATATTATCATGTTTGATTCTTACAACAATCCTGCGAGGTAGGTACTATTATTGACTCAATTAAGCTGAGAGATTTAGTGACTTGCCCTCTCCCCTTGACATCACAAGTCCAACCCCTGACATCCTCTGTATTACAGCTTTCTATATTGGTGTCTTATCCCTCAATAAAGACTGTAGGTTCCATGAACAGAACTCTGTCTCATCTAAATATGGAGGTCTTTGTCTTATCTCAACTTCCCAATTCCCTTCTCACCTAGTATGGGGTTGTATACACAGCAGATCAAATGAGATAACATTTTAAAATAAGCATTGAACATTATTGTAAGTAAGCGTTAAAGGACTATATACACGCTATTATGACTATCAGTAGTGGGCGCAAGGTGAATACTTGTTGTTTTTGTTGACTGTGTTGCAAAGTGATTCCACTTCATTTTACCCTTAGCCAAAGGCCACCATACTTTTGTACATATATGTGGTATGTGTATGTGTGTGTATGTATGTGTATGTTTTCTTCTCTTTTATTTTCTTTCTTTCTTTCTTTTTTTTTTTGGTTTTTGGAGTGGGAAAGGCAGAGCAATTGGGGTTAAGTGACTTACCCAAGATTACACGGCTAACAAGTGTTAGGTGTCTGAGGTCGCATTTGAATTCAGATCCTTCTGACTCTAGGGCTGGTGTTCTATTCACTGTGCTACCTAGCCGCCCCCTGTATGTTTTCTTATTAGAACTGTGGTTTCATTGGTGTGAGAAAGCCCTGTCTACCAATACAGAACGAGTACTGCAAGTTAAAGGTCTTAGAGACTTGCCTTGGACACTGAGAGGTTGTGCCTTTTTCAGTCTTTATTTGTCAGAAGCCCAAGTAAAGTACATATCTCCCTGGTTCTGAGGCTGGTTTCTGAGGCCACACAACCTCACTCATATATACACACAAATATATAATTTTTTTACTTTTGGAGAAAACTTAGTTTTCCTTCAATCCTCTCTCCTTCACTCACTGTCTTCAGTGAACTGTCATCTTTAGGGACAGGGAGGTGCCAGAGCGGGTAGAGTGTGGGACCTGGAATCTAGAAGATCTAGTTCAAATCTGTCATCAGACATTTATTAACATAATATTAACATATTAACTATCATTATAATCCTGGGCAAATTACTCCACCGCTGATCGCCTCTGTTTCCTCATCTGCAAAATGGGGATAATAATAGCTTTTACTTCCCAGGGTTGTTGTGAGGAGCAAATGAGATATTTATAAAGTATTTACATACCTTAAAGTATTATATAAATGCTAGTTATTATTGTTATTGTTAATCATCTTAGGAATGTCAGAAGCCACTTCAATCAAGGCGTACAGTTTTTAAGTTTCTCCATCCATCTTTTCTTTTTACTTGGTATCATTTCCCAGTAAGGCATATCAGTTGCATTCCATTTGGAATAATCCTACAGGCATGGGGCTGCTGGTTTATAGAATCATTTACAGAATGCTTTAGAGAAACCAAGCAGGGGAGTTATTAGAAGAGAAATACCTGCATGTTAACAAGTTTGAAGTAAACCCCTTCCCTTTTCATCAGCTCACTATGGCTCCCTTGTTCTGTAATGACTCCATCCTCAAAACCAGCTATGATATCTGCATTTCGGATTGTAGACAAACGATGAGCTATCACAATGGTAGTTCGACCTTCTCTTGCCTGGGAAAAGCAGAGAGAGAGAGTGAGAAAAAGAAAGAATGGGGTGCATGGGATGGAGGAAGATTATAGGTTGAAAGGTTCACTTTGTACCAGAGTTATCATACTGTAACTCAAAGTTCCCTGATTCTACTTTTTCCCACCAGTTCTTTATTAATTGATATAACAAATGCTTCTATCATATCTATTCATAAAATCATAAAATTCACAACTGGAAAAAACCTTCTAGTGGCCAGAGCACTGTTTTTGATGTCAGAGAATCTGGGTTCAACTTCTGATGATTACTTCCTCTGTGATCCTAGGCTAGTGATTTAACAACTTCTTTATCTGTAAAATAAGGTCATACCAAATGGTCTCAGATATTTTCCTCTGGTTCTATGATCCTTCAATCTAGTTCAAACTCCTCATTTTACAGCCAATGAAACTAAGGCTCAGAAGAGCTAAATACTTGCTCAAGACTAAACCCTTGGCACCTTGGCTCCGAGTGGAACATAGATAGGCTTTAGTGGTGCCAGCAGATATTACTAATCATCTCGAAAAGTAAGTTTCTCAAGCACTGATTTAACTACTTGAGAAGCCCCAGAATTCTGTACCAAGGGCCACTAAGAGACACGATGTTATCAATTAATCACCCCATCTGTACAAAGTCTTAGGTAAGGCTTTGCAGAACATTTTATTTTTTAACAACTGTATTCTAATAGGACAATATAATTGCTGCAAAAATACTTCCAAATAGCTAAGAGAACTGACTTATCAGAGGAGGTTATTTAAGACATTGACAGCATCTGACACAATTCCTCATCTCCCCCTTCTGGAGACTCCTCTCCTGGTCTTTGAAAAGCTGGTACCTATCTATCCACATGTCAGTCTTTGCTGGACCTTTATCCACATCAAATCCATTAGCTGAGTGTATCTCCCACAGCTCTGTCCTGAGCTTTTCTCTCTGACCTCTCTACTATGTTGTATGGTGATCCCATCAGCTCTATTGGTTCAATGATCTTTATGCAGATGATTTTGAAACCTGTATATGTAGCCCTACTGAGCTCCTGACCCACAACACCAACTGCCTTACAAATATCTTGACCTAAATGTCCTGCAGGCAACTCAAACTTAGCCTGTCTAAAATACAACTCATTATCTTTCTCCCCAAACTCTCCCCTCTTTTGAACATAACCATTTTTTTGAGGGTACCACCATCCTTCTAATCACCGAGACTCACTGACCCGACTTTCACTTACCTCCTATATCAAATCTTTTGTCAAATACTGTTGTTTCCACCTTCACATCTCTTATACACACTCCCTTCTCACTCCTAACACAGACATCATCCTAGCACAAGCCCCCATAACCTCTCACTTGGACTGTTGTAACAGACTTCCAATCGATCCCCTCACCTCAAGTCCCTCTCCTCTCCAATCCATAATCCAGCCTCAACTTAGCTTCCAACGTAATATCTTTAAAGCACAGGTCTGCTCAGGCCACCTCCCTAAAGGAGCTCAAGTGCTTCCTCCTTGCTTCCCTCAGGATCAGAAGTAAAGGACTCCCTTTGTCATTTCAGGATCTTTAGTCTTCTCACACTTCACGCCTTCCATGCACTCTATGAACCAGCTGTCCTGGCTTTCCCTCTTTGTCTCATCTCTGTGTCTTTACCCAGCTGGCCCCACCCCCATCTCTCCCTCTTGGCTTCTCTCCTCCTTCAAGTCTCACTTTCTGCAGGATCTCGTTTCTAGCCACCCCAACTGCTGGAGCTCTACACCTTCCGTCTGCTCTGCAGGGGTCTTTTATACATCTATTTATTTATATGTTGTCTCCCCCCATTTGCAAAATACTTAATATCACTAGCATGTATATAGCACAGCGGTTCTCAACCTGGGTCGTGACCCCTTTGGGGGTCAAATGACCTTTTCACAGGGGTCATGGGGGTCACCTAAGACCATCAGAAAACACACATTTCTGATGGTCTTAGGAACCGAGACACCGCTCCTCTATCTGTCTCCAGGTGAGTCCACCCACATGCAGATATACCCACATATTAAAGGGTCGTGGCATTAGGAAGGTTGAGAACCACTGGCTTAGGGGAATGCCAAAGGTGGATAGAACCCACCATCTACAACCTGGACCTCACTGCCCCAGCAAGTCAGCTGAGATAATGAATCCCATATCCCATGCACCTTTGATTTTCAAAACAGCAGGAGCATGCAGAGACATGATGGGGGAATAAATGGAGGATCACAAGAGGAGTCCATTTGTCATTCACTTGCTGCTTTACCAATCCAGATCTGGAAAGCAAAGCTGCCTATTTTTTTTTCCTACATGGTAGTTTATGCTGCATATCTTGGGTTCATTGGGGTGCACTGACCTTATCCAGAGCTGCTTGTACCTCAAATTCACTCTCAGTATCCAAAGCCGAGGTGGCCTCATCCAGCAGAAGGATCTTGGGGTTCCGAATGAGAGCTCGAGCAATTGCTATTCTCTGCTTCTGACCTCCACTCAGCTGGGCCCCTCTTTCTCCCACCAGAGTGTCAAATTTCTGTTAACACAGAGAGCAGCTGATGGAGCACAAGGTGGTAAAGGGGCACAAGTTTTGGACTTGGAGTCAGGAATCCCTGAGTTCAAATCCTGCCTCAGAAAGTTACTTTCAGTCTTAGTTTCCTCATCTGTAAAATAGCTTCTACCTCCCAGGGTAGAGTAAATGTAAGCAAAATTTACAGGGTTTGGGGATATCCCATATGTAAAGGTTTGATATAAATGCTAGCTTTTATGAACTTTCAAAGAAGGTATCTTTATTGCAGTGTGGTAGAAAAAGCATTAGGCCAGGAGGTAGGAGAACTGGGTTCAAGATCTGCCTCTGATACAGATTATGATCCTCCAAGTCTCTAACCCTGTAGGCTACAGAGGAGGTACCAAACTCTATTGGTGGATGAAGTTCCCTCACCTGGGAGTTCCCTGTATCAGTGAAATCACAGACCCAGCCCCTATTCCTGTCACTTGTAAGAGATTAATAGAACATGATCAGCTAGATTAATTCTATTCATTTATTTAGCAAGACATCTTTTAACTTCTAAAGAGAATACTGAGCTGCTTTAAGTTAAATGAAGGTTTTTAAAAATCACTGCTCAAGGTATTGTTTAACTGTTTTTAGGGACTGTACATTTTGGGGTGAGGGAAAAAGAGTAGGAGTTGGTTGGGTAGGGTCTGTACCTTATCCACCCACTAATGTCTAGTTTTGACATAGAGCTTTAGGATTTGTGATGCACTTCGTGAATATCTCATTTCATCCTCACAACCACTCTGGGAGGTAGTGCCGATAATGATAAAAAGAACCAGAATAGCTAACAGTTATATAGCATTTGCTGTGTGCCAGAAAAGGTGCTGAGCACATTTCAAATATCTCATTACATCTTCCCAATAACTCTGCAAAGTAGGTACTATGATTATTCCCATTTCACAGATGAGAAAACTGAGGCAGACAAAGGTTAAGTGCCTTGCCTAGGATCACACAGCTAGAATCTGAGACTGGATTAGAATTCAGGTCCTCTTGACTCTAGGACCAGCGCTCTACACACTGTGCCACCTAGATGCCCCTAAATGAATAAATACATTTTTAAAATGACGACACTGTCCGTCCCTTTACCTCTGGTAGTTTCATGATGAACTCATAAGCATTGGCATCTTTGACGGCTTTCTTGACCTCATCCATGGTGGCATCTTCCCTGCCATAGCGAATATTTTCAGCAATTGTGGTGGCAAACAGCACCGGCTCCTGACTCACCACTCCAATTATTTCCCTGAGATACCTTACGTTTAGAGTTCGAATATCTTGCCCATCAATGTTGATCTGAAAGAAAGGAAAATGCCTCCATCCAAGACCTGGAATCGATAACTGAGAAATGCCAGCCCTGACAGAGGTCCATCACACCACCATCAGTCAATTTGGGCAGGTCCATGTACACAGGAGCAATGTTTTCAGGCAAGAAAGGGAGAAAATTGTTTTGTTTTCGGTTTTTTTTTGTTTTTTCGATCAGGGAGTGCACATTATCATCAACACCAACACCAACGACAAAACCCAAGCTGTGTCTGGCTCGTTCAATTGAGTTCCATGCCTCGTTCCTTAGGAGATCATTTTTATTATCCCCATAAACATCCCCAGTATGAAAGAGAGCTGAGTCTTCTATCAACCTAGCTGCCCTAGCCATAGCTGTATTAGCATTGTCACTGATCACCAAACTGCCTGCAAATTTTGCCCAGATACCCATTGGCCAGAGGAAGCAGGTCTTCCCAGGCAGTATGAATGGTAGGGACAGTGAGATATAGAGCTGAACTGGTATTGACAAGGGACTGAAACAAGATTCTATGGTTCCTGAATGCTCTGGATACATAAGTTACGTAGCTTCTTGTCCAGTCATGTGTCTGACTCTGTGACCCCATTTGGAGTTTTCTTGACAAATATACTGGGGTAGTTAGCCAACTCATTTTACAGATGAGAAAACTGAGGTAAGCAGGGTTAAGTGACTTGTCCAGGGTCACACAGTTAGCAAGTATCTGGGGCTAGATTTGAACTCAGGTCTTCCTGATTCCAAGCCTGGTGCTCTATCCACTGTGCTGCCCAATTTATGTAGCAGTTAACATCTGAAAAGTGTTTCTACAAATATTCTCATGTGATCCTCACAACAATCCTGAGAGCTAGGTGCTATTAGTATCCCCTTTTTACAGATGAGGAAACCAAGGCATAGAGAGGGTAAGTAAGTTGCCCAGGATCATAGGGTTACTAAGTGTCCAAGGCAGGATTTGAACTTGGCTCTTCCTGACCCTAAATCCAGCATTCTATCCATGAAACTACTTAGCTGCCACAAACTTTGCAAATAAAATAACTACTGATTTTACTATCATGACACCTTTCCCAAGCAAAGTAAGTTTATGTGGTGCTCACTGTCACTGTAGAAAAGTGCTTCATACAAAGTTCTTGGCAACAGCGAAAGCTCATTCAGGGGTCTTACCGTGCCCTCCAGAGGGTCATACAGTCTCTGTATCAACTGAACAGTTGTACTTTTCCCACAACCACTGTTACCAACCAGGGCTACTGTCTGTCCACTATTAACCTTGAGATTGATGCCCTTTAAAATCTGCACAGGAAAAAGGAACATCCATTACATAACCCCAAAAGATTTGAATTTCTAAAAACTTTAAACAAGTGAATGTGTTTAAAAAAAACTTTTCAATGTGTTCAAAAAACTTCAAATAAAAAATATCAAATATAATTATATTCACACAATTAAGCAATCAGTTCTCAGACACAAATTTTTTTATTTAACTTACCTTGACATCAGCTCGGGAAGGATAAGAGAAGTGAACGTTTCTGAACTCCAGATTTCCCTTGATGTGGTCTGGTTTATGGCCAGCCTCAGAAAAACTGTCAATTTTAGGATTCTAAGTAAAATAAATGCCATGGGGAAATGCATTGACTATTTTTATACAGAGGACTGTTATTCCTATTTTATAAACTCAGCCAGACTGTTTGAATACAGTTACACGGTCACAGCACCTTTATCACACATCAAACACCCAGGCTTAAGAGTAGCCACTCTATTCACAACTGCATGTTTGAGACAGCTTGGCACAATAGTCTTCCTGAAATGCAGGTCTGACCACATTTCCCTCCCCTAATTCAAAAATTCCTGACGCTCCTTTTTCCCTCCAGCATCAATTTATAAAATCTTTTGTTTGATGTCCAAAGTCTTTTATAATCTAGTCCTTTCCTACCTTGCCAAACTTCTTTTTTTAAATTAAATTTTATTTTCTTTTTTAAAAAATTATTTGTAACATTTTCTTTTTAATTTGGGTTCCAGATTCTTTCCTTCTCTCCCACACCCTCCCACACCCACCGAGGAGGAAAGCAAAATAACAATTTTTATTAAGATCATACAAAACATACTTCCATAATAACCATATTGAAAAAAAAAGCCAAAAAAAGTGAGAAACATACTTCATCATGCACACAAATTTTATCAGTTTTCTCTCTAGAAGTGGATAACATTTTCTTTTAATCATGAGTCCTTTGGAATTTTCTTGGATAATTATATTGATCAGATAAGCCAAGTCTTTCACAGTTAATCATCCTACAGGATTGCTGTTATTGTGCACAATGATGTTCTGGTTCTTCTCCCTTCACTTTGCATCAATTCATGTAGGACTTGCTTGTTTTTTGTTTTTTGTTTTTTTTTTCAGAAACCACCTCCTTTGTCATTTCTTATAGCATAATAATACTTTATCACAATTATATGCCACAACTTGTTTAGTCATTTCCCAATTGAGAAGAATCCCCTCAATGTCTAATTCTTTGCCATCACAAAAAGTACTGCTATAAATATTTTTGTACACATAGGTCTTTTCCCTTTTCCTTTTGTCTCTTCGGAGTATGGACTAGTCATGGTATTACTGGGCCAAAGGGTATGCACAGTTTTATAGCCCTATGCAAATAGTTCCAAATTATTCTCTAGAATGACTGGACTGGTTCAAAACTCCACCAACAGTTTATTAGTGAACATATTTTCCTTCATCTCCTCCAGCATTTGTCATTTCTGACAGGTGTGAGGTGGTACCTCAGAGTTGTTTCAATTTGCCTTTTCTCTAATTAATAGTGATTTAGAGATACAATTATAGATAGTTTTGATTTTTTTCTTTTAAAAACTGCCTCCACATATCCTTTGGCCACTTATCAACTGGGGAATGGCTCTTACTTTTTATAAATTTGATTCAGTTGTCTATATATTTGAAAAATGAGGCCTTTATCAGAGAAACTTGCTGTTTTTGATATTATTTCATTGTCTTTGGTATACTTTAGCAAAATGTAGCTTCCCTGATTATCTCTTTTAATTAGTTCTCTTTTTACTTTTGCTTGGTCTGAGATCATGATTGCTACCCCTGCCTTTTTTACTTCAGCTGGAGCATAATAGATTCTACTCCAGCCCTTGATTTTAACTCTGTGTGTTAAACTCTGTTTCAAGTTTGTCTCTTGTAAACCATATATTGTTGGATTCTGGTTTTTAACTTGCTATCTGCTTCTAATTTATGGGAGAGCTCATGTCATGCACATTCACAGTCATGATTACAAACTGTGTATTTCCCTCCATCCTATTTCTTCTTTAGTCTTCTCTTTCTCTCCTTTATCTTTTCTCTATCTGTTTTGCCTCTGATCAATGTCTCCCTTAATCAAGCTCTCCTTTTATCAATCCCTTCCTTCTCCCTTATCTCTTATCTCCTTGCCCTCCTATTTCCCTATTGATTGAGATATATTTCTATACATAAGTGAGTGTATATATGTATATATACATATAATGTGTGTGTATAATATAACATATATTACATATTATATATATGTATGTATATATATATACATGTATGTATGTATTTCCCTCTTAGAGAGTAGATTCTGAAGAGAGTGAGGTATTGGCTGTTACTTTTCCCATATTTCCCCCTCCACTATAAAATCTCTTCCTTGTGTGCTTCTTTTATGTGAGAAAATTTTCTCCATTCTACCTCTCCTTCCCCCTTCTCCCAGTGCATCTTTCTTTCTCATCCCTTCATTTTTTTTGTATTATCCCAACATAATAAATTCACACTCATGCTCTCTGTCTACGTAGACTTCTAACTGCCCTAATAATGATAAAGTTCTTAGGAGTTACATGTATCATCTTCCCAGTTAGGAATGTAAACAATTTGACCTTGAATCACTTATGATTATTCTTTTTTTTAAATGATTACTCTCTCATGTTTATTTTTTTATACTTCTCTTGAATCTTGTGCTTGAATGCCAGATTTTTCTATTCAGCTCCGGTCTCTTCATCAGGAATGTGTGGAAGTTCTCTATTTTATTAAATATGTATTTTTTTCTCCTGAAAGATTATACTAAGTTTTGCTGGGTAAGTTATTTTGGTTATGATTCTAGCTCTTTTGCCTTCCAAAATATTATATACCAAGACCTCCAGTCCTTTAACATGGAAACTGCTAAATCTTGTGTGATCCTCATTGTGGTTCCATAATATTTGAATTGTTTTTTTCTGGATGCTCGACCTGGAATTTGGCTATAATGTTCCTTGGAGTTTTCATTTGGGGGTCTCTTTCAGGAGGTGGTTGGTGAATTCTTTAAGTATCTATTTTGCCCTCTGGACCTAAGATATTGAGGCAGTTTTTTCTTGATAATTTCTTGAAATACAATGTCTAGACACTTTTTTTGATCATGGCTTTCAGGTAGTTTAGCAATTATTAAATTATCTCTCTTTGATTTATTTTCCAGGTTTGTTGTTTTTCCAATGAGATATTTCACATTTTCTTCTATTTTTTCATTGTTTTGATTTTGTTTTACTGTTTCCTGAAGTCTCATGGAATTGTTAGCTTCCACTTTCCCAGTTCTCATTTTTAATTACCTCTTTTTTGATTTGGCTAATTCTGCTTTTCAAGGAGTTATTTGAATCAGTTTTTCAGTTACTTCTGTGTTTTTAAGGTGTTATTTTCTTCACTATTTTGTACCTCTCTGACCAAACTGTTGTAACGCCATGCACTAGCAGATTCCCAAAAGAATGCTACTGTGAACAGCTTTTAAGATTCAGATTACACAGTATAGTGAACGCTCCATTTATTCCATAACAAATCAAGGCAAACATTCACAACAAATCATAATATAATATTCACAACATCACATCTTATCACAGAAAAGCACAATATAGTGTTCACAACAGCTTAACATTAGAATGGCCTCACAGTTTTCACTACAGTGGCCACAATATTTAGAACAAAGAACAAAAGAATAATCATCTGGTTTCCCAAAGGGGAAAACCCTTCTTACTTAATCATTCAGTCATTTCACTATATAATAATCAATCTTCCACTCATGGGGCAACCATAGATTAACTTAATCAGTCACTTATCTAGCAATCAGTCACTAAGTATTGGTAATCACTAAATACAATCATTAGAAAATTACACAAACCCTCCACCTCTAATACACTTCAATTTCATCACGCGTCCAAGGGGAGGCCTTTTCTTCATCTTGACTTGGGGTGGTCTCTCAGATTCCCTGGATCCCCTTCCATGGTCCCAACTCCTACCAGAATCCACCAAACAGTCACCTGGATTCAGGGGGCAGAGAGCTCCCAGGTTCTCATCCAGTCCTCAGAGGTAGACAGCTCCCAGGTCCTTGTCCAGTCCTCCGGGCAGTTCCTGTCAAACACCAAAGTTTACAGGGTCCAGCACATCTCAAACCCTTCACAATTTCTGTTGCCAGGAATTCAAGGATCAACCATACCACAAACAAACAAAGGCCTATCCTGGTCATGCTTCTTCAGTCCTCCAGCAGTTCAACTGGCCCTAGGACCCAGAAGGAATCTCAGTCTTCCAGGAGGCAGGAACTTCAGCCTTCACGAGATTCTGGTCTCAAGAAAACTCCAACTCAGTTCTCAGTCAGCTCCCAGATGCTGGGAAAGAATCTTCTCTGTCTCTGTCTCTGTCTCTGTCTCTCTCTGTCTCTCTGTCTCTGTCTCTGTCTGTCTGTCTGTCTGTCTGTCTCTCAGCTGGCTTCAGTCTCCATGATTCTTCCTCTACCAGGAGCCAGCCAGGAGGAAAATTCTTGATTCTGATTCTCTGTCTCTGGAACTCTTCTTACACACACACACACACACACACACACACACACACACACATTGGTTTCCTGTCTCAGCCAACCCCTTCCTGTTTTGTCAGCAACAAGAGGCAGAGTTGACACCTTCTGTTTCTTTCTTAGCCCTTACTAAGGGCTAAGTACCTGCTAAATTATCATTACAGCTGTTTATTCTCTTTTCACAATTTTCTTGCATCACTCTCATTTCTTTTCCCAATTTTAACTCTACCACTCTTACCTCTTTCTTTAACATTTCCAGAAATTCTTGTTGAGCTTGGATCCAATTAGCATTTTTTCTTTAAGACTTTGCTTGTAGCTGTTTTCACATTGTTGTCTTCTTCTGAGTTTGTGTCTTGGTCTACCTTGCCTTTCCTAGCTTTTCATGGTCAAGTTCTTTGTTTGTTTGTTTGCCTGCTCATTATTCCAGTCTATTTCTTGACTTTGAAATTTATGTTGAAGTTGGGCTCTGCTCACCTGGGGATGGGGAAAGCATTGTCCCAAGTTTTAGACTTTTTCATGCTGCTGTTTTCAGAGCCAGTTCTGGGAGTCTGCAAGTTTTTGGTGCTTCCAAGGTGGTGTGATCTGAGTAGAGGTGTGATCACTGCCCACTTGATCTGTGTTCTGGTCTTTCCCTAGGTAGGATCCCTCCTCCCCCGTAGCCACAAGCACTCCCACTCCTCGTGTCCCTGGAACTATGACCACATCCCCTGCTCCTTCATGACTAATCACAAGTGCTCCTCTCTATCTTGGAACTGTGACATAGAACTGCTTATGGGTAAGGGAATTGACAATTAGCACCAGCAAAGTCCCAATTCCAGCAAAGGGCTGCCTGTGATCTCTTTTTGACTGGTTGTCCAACCCCCTTACCATCTCTGGACTGAGAGGTCCCAAAGCTGCTGCTGCTATGGCAGTAGACTCCAATGCCCACGGGCCCCCACTACCATGTCTCAAATCTTTCCTGCTGTCCTCCTAAGTTAGCAAAAACATCTCACTTTCATCTTTTGTTGACTCTGCCACTCCAAAATTTGATTTCAGGTGTTATTTTAAAGTTGTTTGGACGGGAACATTGAGAGAGTTCAGCTGGGTCCCAGCCTGTACTCTGCCATCTTGGCTCTGCCCCTCCTGCCTTGTCAGTCTTCTTATGCATCATTCTCCCTCATATACCCTAGACTCTAGAGGGTCCAGTGATTCTGGCCTCCTTACTGCCTCTCACACCAGATGTTCCATCCCCCCAATCTCCATATGCACTACCTATCCCCAAAGTTGGAATTCCCCCTTTCCTCACCTCCACCTCTTTGTTTCCTTCATGTTTCAGTTAAAGTCTCACCTTCTGCAGGAAGTGTCTCCCAATCTCCTTAATTGATATTAATATCTTTTCTCTGAGATGATATCCAGATGATTTTGTTTATATGTAGTCATTTGCATTTATCTTCCCCATTAAGTTGTTTGCTCATTGAGAGCAGATTGTTTCTTCCTTCCTTCCTTCCTTCCTTCCTTCCTTCTTTCCTTCCTTTCTTTCTTTTCTTCCTTCCTTTCTTCCTTCCTTTCTTTTTCATAAGTGCTTAGCACAGAGCTTGGCATCTATTAGAAGCTTAATAAATGCTTCCTAGACTTGATTTAAGGTACAAAAGAGTATTTCTTACCACTGGAAATGCATTTCTCTGACTCTATCCTCTGTTTTACTTCCAGTTGTGGGTCTCTTCACAGATACTTTAGGGGAATGAACTAACAACAGCCATACCACAGAGGTGACACAGGACACTGGAAAGCACCCTAGATTTGGAGTCAGACACTGCATTTAAGACCTGCCACTTGCCAGCTGGGTGGCCTGGCCCAAATCAGCTCTCATTTATGAAGCTCTATTACCTTATATATAAATTGCAAATAATACCTCCCTCACAGAGGTTCTATAAGGAAATATGAAGTGTAAAGTACTACATAAGTTACAGAATCATATATTGTGAGCTTGACAAGACCTTTGGGGCCATTTATTCCAATTCTCTCATTTTACAGATGAGGGAACTGAGGACCAGAAAGGGGGAGACCTAAAATCACATAGGTAGGAAACAACAGTCAGGGTTTGAAGCCAGGTCCTCTGAATTCAAGGCCAGTGCTCTCTCTCCACCATACAATGCTAATTATAAATTGAGGAAATATATGTGAAATGCTCCAAGCACTACATAAAGCTTTGTTCTCATTCTCATTACCATCATCATCATTATAGTTGATTCCATTATTTCAGTTGTCTCAACAAAAGTATGTAACTACTGCCCAAACGATCTAGTTGACTGTCACACAACTAAATACCAAGTGGTATTATGGATAGAATGCTGAGCCCAGAGTCAAGAGAACCTGAGTTCAAATCCTGCCCCAGACATTTACTATCTGTGTGACCTTGGGCAAGTCACTTAATTTACCTCAATTTCCTCAATTTCCTGTAAAATGAGGATAACAACAGCACCTACCTCCCAGGATCGATGTGAAAATCAAATAAGATAATATCTGTAAAGCCCATAGTACAGTGCCTGGCATATAAAAGGTATTTAATAAAAATGCAAATTCCCTTCTTCCCTATCTGTGTGACCTCAGGTAAGTCAGTTAACCTCTCTAAGCCTCAGTTTCCTTATTTGTAAAATGAAATGGTTAGAGCTGATGGCCTCTGAGATTCTCATAAGCTCTGAATCTATAATTCTATGATTTACAGCATCAATTGTACAGAAGTCATAAATGTAAAAACCACTCTTAGCTCACTAAAGAAAAAGGGCTGCAGTTTGACTCTCAGACAAAAACCTAGCCCCCGTGGGGATGGTGAAATTTTTTTGTTGCCTTTTTTGTGGGGGTTTTTATGCATTTGATCAGTGAAACTCAAAAAATGTAAAAGCTTTTTCCTTTTTCTTCTGTTTCTTCTTCTTCTCCTCCTCCTCCTCCTCCTCCTTCTTCTCTATCTCTACCTCCCTCTCCCTTTCTTTGTCTCTCTCTGTCTGTCTGTCTCTTTTTAAAATCTGAGCTTGGGGTTTTTGTAATTAATTATCAAGGTCAGTGCTTCACTTCATGGATTGACTTCATCCCTATAAACAAGGTCACATCTGAGCACATTAAGTAAAGGTATCACAACATGACAAAACTGGCCAATAGCCAGATGGATGCACTCTAGACATTCTATAGTCATGCCAATCAAATGATGAAAGGTATTGTATATTGGGCAACAGGAAACCACACCATGTTATAGTCCATTGATCTGGTTTTGATTTTGCTATTGTATTCCAGGTGTAAACACCCAGGGCAAGCAATGGCCTGGCCACAAAACCCTCTGGGACTAGTAGTTATTCTCAAAATGGGAAGCCAAAGTTACACAGGTATAATTACAGAATATGATCTCAGATAACAGCTAGCATTTTTATAGAGCTTTAAAGTTGGCAAAGCACTTCATTTACTTTATTTCATTTGATCCTCAAAAGCATGTGAGGCAGGGACTATTATTATTTGGATTTTATAGATCAGGAAACTGACGTTCAGAGAGATGAATGGAGAGAATTCTCCATGATCAAATAGCTCGTTAGTACCTAAGGTGAGATCCAAACCCAGGTCTTCTCAATTTTAAGTCTGGCACGATTCCCTGCCTCAATCTGGGTCCTTAAAGGAATAGGGGAAAGAAGGGAATAAACATTTATGTAGTGTTTAGCATGTGCCAGGCACTCCCCTAATTATATGAATATTATCTCACTTGATCCATATTTCAACCTTGAGAGGCAGGTGCTCAGCTAGTAAGTGTCTGAGGCTAAATTCAAACTCAGAACTTTCTGACGTCAGGTCTCCACTCTATCCCCTTTGCTATCAACTGCCTCCTTACAATACTCTACTTGGAGAAAACCCAAACCATCACCATGAATATTCTTTCTGTTCCATTAGCAAAGGTTAGTCTAAATATAGTAGTCAAAACAGGAGAGCCTCAATGTTGTTAAAGTTGTCTTCTAAATACAAAATGTTCAAATAAACAAAGACACCATTCCCTTCACCCACAACTGAGAGAAGCAGGTTTAATCCATTGTTACATCTATCTTTAAATTAGATTTAATTTGTTAATCTTCAAATCATTTTTAATGCATTAAGAAAACAAATGACTTACGTTATCAATAATATCAAAGATTGCATAAGCTGCTCCTCTTGCATTAGCGAATGAATCAATGAACGGTGCAGCCTGCCCAACACTGAAAGCTCCTATTAATATTGAAAAAAAAACCTATGGAGAAGACAGGAGGAGGAGAATGTGAACAGTCAATTCTAGGACCATGATGTCATCTAGTAAACCCTACAATATTGGGAAGAAATGTTGGGGCTTGGGGGCAGGGTAAAGTTACACAGAACTTATGCAAGTTAGTACTTTGCAACCCAAGTCACATTTCATTTTTCCCTCAACATGTGTGTATATAGACATAGATACATATATAGATAGATACATGCATATATATAGATACATGCATAGATACATACATATATATGTATACAACTCAACTAACAAACCTCAAATATAACTTTCTATTGCTACTCTCCTAAACCAATGCAGGGTCAGATTTTAATTCTATTCCCAGCATTCTAAGGTTGAGTCTATAGGGAGTAAGCGTTCTCTCACAATGTTTATTTCCATGGGCCTCAGTCTCCTCATCTGTAAAATAAGGTGATTGGACTGAATGGCCTCTGAAGTCTCTGCCAGCTCTACATATGAGATCTTATGGCTTCATTAACTGTTCCAAATGATTTTTTCCCCCTCTGTAGAGCTATAGGAGATGCTACAAATAAGACACATAAGAACCTGACTGAGTATGGGCCATGGCAAACCAACAAAGAGGTTTGGTCCACAAAATTCTCTCACAAAAAGCACATTTTGAAATAAACATCTTGCTAAGTACCTTAGGACTGAGACTAGACGTATTTAGACACTTCCACCCAGATATACACTTTAGGGATTCCTTGGAAGGAACTTTGGGCTACTATCTAAGTACAACCCAAACACTTCACCTTTTAATTTGAATTTGCATTTTTTTTCACAAAGGTAACAAATTCATATCATTCAGAAATGTCCAGGATATGGTAGTGAGAGCCTTGATTCTTAGTTTATTTAATTTGTCTGTGGAAAGTAGAAATAAGGGTATATGTCTTCATAGGATCTGGTGCTGAGAGAGATCTCAAAGGGCTGTCTAGTCAAACCCCCTCCCCCTGCCCATTTCATAAAAAAAGGAACTGAGGCCCAAAGAGTTAAATGTTTTGTCCAAATTCACGTAGGTAGTAACTGGCAGAGCTAGGGTTTGAACTCTAACTCAAAACCCCATACTCTATCCATATTCCACACTGCTTAGTATAACAATTATTGTTCAGAATGACGACCCTGTGTCATTAAGAAAAGGTTTTTATGATGTTTAATTAACCCTGCTCAAGAAACTAAGAAATCAGGCAATCTTTTTTTAAAAAAGATTGTGGAAATCTTAGCTAACAGAACAATGCATTTCTCAAGGGTTTCAGATAGCTGCAATTTTACTGCATATAAATGTTTAACATTTTTCCAGTGCTATGAAGGATACTTAACAGTAATGATAATCATATTCTTTATAGATAAAGATGATGTCAGGACCCTGGCTAAGGACCCCTATTCCTAGACTGGGGAAGTGGACAAGATAACAAGTGGATTTGGCAGATTCTAATTTCTTCTCTCCCCCAGAAGGGTCCCATGTCTCTCCTAAGAACACATGACTGCCTCCCGAGACAGACCCAGAAAGCTCTTTGGCTGAAAAAGATGAAGACACTGCTCCAGGTGATCTAGGCATCATTACCCTGTCTCATAGTCCCCAAAGATCAGGCATGAGGCACGGACATTAAAAAGCAGAATTTGGTAGCAAACTTCCAAGGGTTTGCCACATTGGATTCCTGTGGCATGATTCCAGTTCCTATCTTATCTACTCTTAAATGATTTCCTAGGCTTGCCTGCAGCTCTTCTCTAACCTGGCAGGTTACAACTTCCCACCTGCCTCAGCCCACGCCCCGACCTCTCCTGATGATTAAATGTAGAAACCAGCCCTAGTCGATCCCCTTCTTAGATTACTTCACTTCTACTGTTGCCTATCTGATCAACCGCTAGCCAGCCCTCTGTCCCTTTTCTAAGAATTTAATTTAATTTTTAATTTTTGAACTTAAATACCAAATAAATCAGGCCTTTCCTGTACAAAACAGAACTGAAAAAGAACTGTACACAAAACAGTAAAGGTTTATTATATAAGCTTGCTAACAGCCCTCTGTCCATTAACAATCAGTGTTGCCCACTGTCGTGCCTGCCCCCATCAAAATTTGGATCATATCTCCTGTCTAATTAAAGCAGTAGATCTTGGTGGACCCTAGACAGTGATGCTTCTAATCCACCATCAGTGGGTTAAGTGATTGGAATTACATGTTATTCATTCATTCAATAATTATTTATTATCTACTCTTTGCAAGATGTCACGTTAAGTACTAAAAGAATAATGACTTGCCCTGATCCAGCCACTATTTCTTTTTAATTAATAATAAGCCTTCTTGATGCCTTTTGTTTTATAGCACAGACATTTCTAAATTTACTTCCCTACACCCCACTCAATGAGGTCATCTCTGTAACAAAAGAAAAATAGAGTTAAACAAAACCATCTGACCATATTTGGTGGTGCTTGGAACATGGACCTCTCTACTGAAACCATCCACACTCTCTTGCCAAGGTCCCTGTTAGGTATAGTGGCACACATCTGCAATATGGCTAGCTGGGGCTATGAAAGCTATCGGTTGTTAAAAATGAGAAAAGAAAAAAAAGATCTACATAATGGTAGAAACTAAAATCTTAATGTCAAGGATCAGGAGAACAAGGAGGAAGAAACAAAAGGTTTATGGAAAGGGAAGTAAAGATAAGTAGGGGAATGAATAACTAATAATGGATATCGCATATCTACTTACTGTAAGTGCATTTCCAATAGTATATTCCTTGGATATGACTAGAGTAGATCCATACCAGAAAGCCAGAGCATAGGATGCATATATTAACAGGAAGGCAATGCCCATAGAAACGTTTGCTGAAATAGCTTTCTTTATTCCAATCTTTTTGGCATTTTCCAAATGTCTCTGATACCTAGCAGAAATTGAAGAAGGGAGAAAATGTTATAATAAAAATGAGAATGTGCATTCTGAATCATCATTATATCTAAGAAGCTGGAGGGTTTGAGCATCCAAATCACCATGGCAGTCCCAGAATAGCCCTGTACTCCCTATTAAAACTGCTCAAACTTGGGATGACCCAGGATCAGAATGAATGCTCTGTACTAGCCCAGACCCAGCTCTCTTGGCCCATAACATAACACTATTCCTGGGGCAAGTCCAAAAACTGTCTTCTGACAAAGGGGCTCAAGTCTTCTTTACTCCTATATTCGGACCACTGTTTTCAGGGGATGAATTCATCATAATATAGGGATGAAGTAAAGGCAGGTGAGATAATGCCAAGCCAAATCCCAAAATTCTAATGCTATTTTGCAACCTTAATTTCTTCCTGCATCAAGAAGGAATCTTCACACTTTTCAAGAAGCCTTTTCAATATTACTGTAATGTTGCTGGGCCAGACATGACAAGATAATCACAAGAATGGTTGTTACATTTGAAAGCCTGGTGGAGATTGAGGAGGGCTTCCCCCTTGAGCATTTTTTAAAATTTATAACCACTGGATCAGTGAACGGAGCTGTATTGTATTTCTCAGTTTGAGAAATGGGGAGGGAAGTTTTCTATTTCCTATGACTAGAGTTAAATTTTGAAAAATCTGGAATACATGATCTTTGGAAGGGATAAGGCAGATGAGAGGAGAAAAACATCCACTTATAATCACAGGATGGAGAAAGCGATGGCTGCTCAAATACTGTATTTTGAGTCTGTACTGACAGCGTACTAATTCCACAATTAGCAAATAATAACTAAACCTAAGATGTCAAGATAAGATTCTAATGTAGATCACTGAGGTTTAACACAGTTGACATACATAGTTTTGTTGTAGTGCAAAGAACTTTGGAGTAAAGAAGGAAGCAAGGGTCTAGTGTCCTCGATCTAAATTGACCACTGATTCTTTCTGGGCCTCAACTTCCTCAGTTGTAAAATAAAAGGACTGGACCAGAGTCATTCACTCATTTATTGAGAATGAAGTCCCTGTTCTATGCTATGAACTCTGCTGGGGATACAAAGACAAATACTAAGCTGTCTCTGCCCTCCAAGAGCTTACACTCTATTGTTGGGTGATCTCTAGGATCTTTTCTGACGCCAAAATCCTATCACCACCCATATTCTTTATCCTTTGAAGATCATTTTCTTGGCCTTTCACTGAAATAACACATATTTGAACAGAATAGGCTAGTTTGTAATTCTTCCATAGGAAACATGTTAATACACTCTCACATTATATGGTCTTAGAAAGTTGCCTGGCACAGTGAGAGGTTGGGTGATGCCCAGATTCACATGTCAGAATGTATCAGAAGCGGGATTAGAACCTCAATCTCTCTGACCCCCAAGGCTGGCTTTCTATTCATATGCAACACATTAATGTAGTCCCTACAATCTGGCCTTCTCTGCTTAGGATGCTGAGCCTGGATCTCACAAGGGTAAGAATGGTCCAGAAACTCAAGCTTCATCATTCTGCATCTGCTGCCGTGCTTTTATCAGCACTTCCAGTAAGATCTAATATCAGCAGACAGCCAACGTAAGCATCCCAACCCGAGGGGTGGATGTTCCATTATTGCACTCACTTTGGCTACTTGCTTACCAGAACTAAAGGAGGCAGCAGTGATTACCCTGACTTCATGTGGTCCAAATGAGAGTCAGAGTAGTCTGAGGAGAATATTGTGCTCAAGGAAGCAGCAGCAAAGCGAAAAGAAAAAGAAAAACAAAACAAAATAAGAGGTTAGAGAATAGTGAAGATGAGAGACAGAAAGATGGTAAGGAATAGAAAGAGAGGAAAGGAGAATGGAAATGACGATTTACATGGGTAGTAGGACGTATCTTTCATACACATCCTTCAGGCAGCCTATAATAGCCAAGAGAATTCAAACATTCAGTGTAATTTCCTCTAGCCTCTGGAAGGTTCCCTGACACACTGTGAAGTTACAAAAGAATGTCCTTCCTTTACATTCCACTGCTGAGATGCTCAATTTAAATGGGGGTGGGGGGAAGTCTGCCAGGTCTGAGTAGAGAATTTCTGAAACAATCTGCCACCCATATGGATGGCCAGTTCCAATGCTTTACTGAACATTTTTTAGTGAAATGAGGAGTAATCAGGGATCCTTGTACCAGCCCTAGAAAATCCCCATGGAGTTTTTAATGATTCACAGATGAGACAGTATGAAAAGACCTACACTTCTGCAATTTGAATTTTTAAACACGGAACCACATTTTAAATACATTAGGCTGTGCTTACTACTTTAAAGAAACCCCGGGTTCATTTCTTCTGTAAAGCAAAAAGTCTTTTTGTAGCATGAATCACCCCACTTCCCTCCCACCCCCAATTTTTGAAGAAAGGGAGTTGGAGTTGGGAGTCCTGGGTTTTAATCCTTCCTCTAATAACTGTGTGACCCTGTGCAAGTCACTGATACTATCTGAGAGTTAGGTTTCTTTCCTGTAAAATGTAATAATGCTTTGTTCTACTTGACTCATGAGGGAGATGTCAGGAAAATTGTGCTTGGTAAAACTTAAAATGTTACAAAAACATGAATTCATAAGTTCATAGCCTTAGATCTGGAAGGGACCTTAGAGGAGATATAGTCCAACCTTGCCACTTTGAAGCTGAGGAAACAGACCCAGAGAAGCCCAGTAGCAAGTGGAGGAGTTAGGATTTGAGCTGAGGTCCTCTGACTTCAAATTGTACTACACTGTTGTGAATGTCTAGGTTTTAGTTGATTGGGTTTTCTCAATGTGGTATAGTAGATAAATTGCTGGGTCAAGAAGACTTGTGTTCAAATCTGGTTTTAGATACTATCTGTGTGACCCTAGGAAAGTCACTTAACCTCTGTCTATATCAGTTTCCTCTGGGGATAGTAATAGCACCTACCTCCTAGGGTTGTTGTGTGGCCCACCACAGTTGTGAGGATCAGAAAGGATGATATTTGTAAAGTGCTTGGCACTCTGTGCTAAGGCACATAGTAGGCATTTTATAAATGCTTGTTCCCTTGCCTTCCCCTTCTTTTAAAGGAATGCAATCATTCATCCATTAGAACTACAAACATGCTACATAGACAGATCAGTGGAGAAAAGATTACCATTAGAAATAACCAGCTCACAACCCCCCCCCCCAAAAAAAAGACCCAACAAACTCATCCTTTTAGAGTGCATGAAGAACTTCCTGACCTTTCCAGTTCTTTGTTTTGTCCCCCGAAGGCTATCACAGTCTTAATGGCAGACAGAGCCTCCTCTGCCACTGCGCCAGCCTTAGCATAGGCTGCTAGTTCTTTGTCGCTAAATGCAGACAGTATCTGGAATGACAATAAAACCCAAGTGCATTCATCTTTGAATTTAGGGAAAATTGAAGAGATACTTTAATTAACTGAAGTCAACTTCTTCAACTGCCAAGCTTCCTGGGCAGATCAGGAGACAGGAACTTAGGAGTGGGTTAGAAATGGGTTAGGCCATTTAATAAGAGAAAGAACAAAAAAAGATTTAGTGGTGTGTGTGTGTGTGTGTGTGTGTGTGTGTGTGTGTGTGTGTGTGTGTGTGTGTGTGTGTGTGTGTGTGTGTGTGT
>CM053581.1:543135449-543148047 GCA_028627135.1 Pseudochirops cupreus
CTAGACACCACTGCATCCTCCGTCCTGCCTCCTTCATCCTTTAAATCTTCACAGAAAGGACTTACTGAAGAGCCAGTGGGATACCGGGGGAAAGTGATGGATTTTGGGACCAGAAGACATGGGTTAGAATCCTTAATGAAATCTTATTTTGATACCACAAAAGGCACTGGGAGTGGGAGAAGTGTCCAAGTGGGACCACATGAGACCATGCTACTAAGTGTCCAATTGTGGTTATGGACTTTGTAGAGTGTGTTTAGAAACAATTGAAGAGGGCAGGCACAGAGTTGTTTGATCTGATGATCTTACAAAAGTGGCCTCAGTACTAATGGCTCAGGGAAAGTGATGGGCTTCAAAATCGTGACAGTTTTCCAGAAGAACTATAAAAAATTATCTTCACAGATTATCTTTCACTAAGAATTTCTCTTTTTTTCCTTTCAAAATTCTCCTAGCATTCCCCACTATCCCCCAGGATGCAATAATTGATTTCACCTCCTTTTTCTTTTATTATAAAGAAAAATGATAATAAATTGTTGACCTAGAACAGTAAAACTCAATAACTGATTTCATCTTTCGTTCCTACATTAATAGCAATGTTAATAATTGCTGACATATTGTGGGTCAGCTCCCTGGCAATGAAATGCCCAAAAAGAAGGCAGCAGGAGGGAGGAGGAGAGACAGAATAAGAAGCATAGTTTACAAGATGAATTGTCAAGCCCAGGAATATTAAGAATTGGCTATGGAGTCTGCAGTCAGTTTATCAATGTAAGCAGCTTATGTATTAATTTATTGCTAGGAAAAATGGCATTATTTATTCTGAAATTCTCTTCCCCCAAATATTAGCTCCCCCTTGCAAAAACAAAATTAGAGTTTATTTAAAATATATGCTGTATTTGGGAGCCATTTGGAGGTATGGTGGATGAAAAATTGGCCTTAAAGTCCAGAAGGCCTGAGTTCAGATACCACCAGTGACACATAAGTAGCTCTGTGAGTAGGGGAAGGTCATTTAACCCCTCAGTGTCCCAGCCATCTAAGGTTTCAAACCACAGAGTAAAAATGCTTTGGTGAAGGGACTTCCTCACTAGAAGTTGCCTATACCAAAAACAAAAACACAGCATAGAGCCAGTTCAAAAAATAAAAAAAAATAAAACCCCAAACCCTGCAAAGAAACACTGTCTTTATTTTTGTTTGAACACCTAGGTCAATTCCCCTACACCCAAATAGAATTCAAGCTCCTTGAGGGCAGGGATTTGTATTCTGTGTTTGTACTTCTAATACTTCTAATACTCAACAGAATGTCTAGTACTTAGCAGGTATTGAATAACTTGTTGAATTGAATTATTAAACTGTGACTGGTGCCAAAAACACATAATAAAAACTTTATAAAAATTTTTATTTAATTTTATTGGATAATTTTCCAAGTTCAAAAATGAATAACAAGCATTTATACGAAAAACAAAAACAAAAAAAATCTGTTTCCATGACTGGCTTAGTTAAAAATCAACTCAGTAACTTATTAAGGATAGGAATTTAAAAATACCTCAAAGGACCCAGATGAATCAATGGATGTGTTGTATTTGTACATGTTATCGACAGTGAGATGAAAGTTTTTATTTCAGAGTAAAATGATAATATCTCTTTCCAATTATATGTGTTTAAAGTATATTTACACAAATGGGGAAATGACAGTAAAAAAAATTTTGATGGTGCCATTTGACACAGTTGAAGAGTTTGGTCCTTCTCTTAAATCATCTATCATAAATGTGAGTTACATTGAATGGATGAAAGTGTATTTTAAGAAATTCTAATCTGGGAGAAAAACTGCCTTTGTATTAGATAAGACCTGTGACATTTTGAAATAGGGTAAATCTAGCACCATCTAGTTATGGTTTCATTAGAAGGCATATATGAACTGTCAATAACAGCAGACCTTTATATTGTGGCATAGGGCTTGCAAAGCACTTCACATAAGTAGAAACTCCACCCCAATTCTAATGGAGGTGCTCCCCCCTCCCTCCCCCCACCTCACTTCAGAGTTGGAGTACTTTTGAGTGCTCCCTATCAGCTAAGAAGACCATACTTTTAATTGGCTGCTGAGCCCAGAATTCTAGAATATCCTAAAGTTAGAATCTCTGCTCCTGAGGTCACTTCCTCGTACAAGACTGACAGAACTTTCTCTAATCTGAAGATTGGATTGGGGCAGAGAGAGGTTGCCCTTTCCCTCCTCTTCCCTCTCTCTCCCTCCCTGCCACTGGCATCACAAGCTGAGAGCTCATGGTCCCCTAGTTAAGTCTGTGTCTAGGACAGGGCTGTCTTCTCCTGATTTATTCTTCCTTCCTAAAACAAATAGAAGAAAACTCCATCGTAGACAAAGGCTTGTCTGAGAGACCATGAGTTCACAGCTTGTGGACCCCGTGGAGGGTGGGCAGTGGGAGAAGGGCATCTCCCCTCTTCCAGTCTCCAGAGCTTAGACATTGTATGAGGTTAACAGGTGGGAGAGGCCAGAGGAGCCAAGTATACCCATGGCATTCTGGATCCACAGAATTAAGAGATTCTTATAGCTGACAGAAGGCAGTCAGAGGACATCTACTCCTGCTCTGAAATTGAGTGAGGGACCAGGGAACCTCCAAAACATGTCTCCAAGGGAATAATATCTTATTTGTTCCTTAAAACAACCTTGTGATTTTGGTACTATAGGCCTCATCCTAGGCCATAGGGGCAGCTAGATGGTGAAGGGTCCTGCAATCAAAAAGGCCTGGGTTCAAATCCAGCATCAGATGATTATTAGTTTTGTGACCCTGGGAAAGTCACTTAAACTCTGTTTGCCTCAGCTTCCTCAACTGTAAAATGGATATAATAATAGCACCTATCTTCCAGGGTTGTGTGTTGTGGTCTGTTCTTTGTTCTCCAGGAGGACTATGACATCAGGGAGATGATGATATGACTTACAATTGAATTTGATTTGAGGGAGGGCGGGCTGTGAAAGGTCACCAGTCTCACATTCTCCTCCAGAGCTATCTGGGTCCGGTGGAAAGATATAGGTCAGGATGACTGGAGGTGGCCCAGGATGCAATGGGAGATCTTGGCCTTTTTAAGCTAAGGTTTTTTCAAGCTCTCACTGAGTGAGGGAATACCCATTCAGTGAACAGACCTCTTTAAGAAGTGAGTCAAGGGACGGCCCCTTTAATAAAAAAAAATCAAACCGGGAGGGGAAGACCTTCATGGGTTCTGGCCAAAAGAGAAACAGTTACTATTTACATTCACTCTGAGCCAGGAGGGCCCAAAAAATAAACATTAAGTGGTGCTTGGACAACTATTGACCTATTGTCAATCAATGAGATCCAGAGTGAATTGGGTTTAAGGTCTGGTCTTTGAGAAAGAAATCTAGACAGTTAATCCCAGGTTAACTATGTAGGTTTTGGCCATCAAAATTTACCTTCCTTTGAGCGGAGCATCCCCAGTTAAGGGCATGATAGGAGAGGGCAAGAGAGAAGAGGGGAGGGAAAGAGAGGAGAAGCTGAGTTGCCCAACTGGAACTGGCCAGCTGGGTCCCCAAGAGGGCAGCTCCCCAAGATCATCCTGATTGATATCTGGCTCTGGAGGAGAACATGAGGCTGGTGACTTTGCACAGCCCTCCCTCATTCAAATCAAATTCAACTGAAAGTCATGTCATCATCTTCCTAATATCACGGTCCTCTTTAAGAACAAAGGACAAATCACAATCTTTAAGTAAGCTTCCAGGATTATTGTGAAGATCAAAGGAAATAAATAAAAAGCCTCTGATCCATTGTAGGCATTATATAAATATTAGTTATCTTCATTGTTCTTATCATCCCTCATTTACAGATGTGGAAACAGGTTCAGATATATCAAGGGAGTTTGTCCATAATTACGCAGTATGAGGGTGAGAAGTCGAATCCAGGTCTCCCTTGAATTGAAATTTTCCATTATACTATGTTGCTTCAGTGCCTAGCACATGGGATACACTTAATAAATGTTTGTGAAACTGAATTGAATTACAGAGAAAACCATATTGAGCAGGGGTCTCCTAAGTACCAGAGAGGCGATACCTAAAGGTCCATCTTTTTCACTTACCTTTGCCCAGACAGCTGCAGAAAGTCCCAGGATAGGGCTGATGGCCATTATCACAAGGGTTAACTTCCATCCTCTTATGAATCCCACTATGAATCCTGCAAAAAATGTTGCCACTGCTTGAAAGAACATTCCAACTTTGTCACCAATTCCTTCACTGATTTTGGAGATGTCACTAAAAAGAGAATCACACTTGAGTGGTTACAGTCATGGCATTCTCAGCAGAAAGGTACAGCACAAACTAACAGACTTGTCAGCAGATGCATTGAACACAAGTACAGTTAGATCGACAGAAGGCACATCACCATTCTTGAGCCCTCTGATGACTTTTGCCTGACCCTCAGAAGAGAAGTCACCTTGAAACTGGGCCAATTAATTAACAACAGGCAATAGCCAAAAGAAAGATTTGTCTGGTAATTATCTGGTTTGACCACCAGGTAAGTACAGCCTTTTCATTTTTCTTTTGTGAAAAGTACATATTTTCATATAATTTATGTCTATCTCCTTAGGGAGAAAAAAAGCATTTTTCCAAACACATGATAAAAGAGTTAACAGAATACTTACTCCGTGAGTCGTGTGTTGAGCTCTGTGGTGTCATTGACATCAAACCACCCTATTTCCTGTCGTAGGACGGCATGAAAAAACTTTTGCCTAATTTTTTTAATTTGCCGGCCAGCAGCTAAAGTCCAGAAGGAAACCTGAATGTAAGCAGCTATTAGAACACCTCCTCCTAATCCTGAATAATAATAGGCATATCTGAAAAACATGGAAAAAAAACCCAAGGATGATAATAAAAACAGCTGATATCTCTAGAGCACATTACCAAGATTACATCATTGGAGCCTCACAAGCACTCTGTGAGGTCAGTGCTATTGTTACGCCCATTTTGCAGATGAGGAAAACAGAGGCTGTGGAAAGGTTCAACGACTTGTCACATAGCTAGTAAACATCTGAACTGGGATGCAGAGATGCTTTTTACTCCAGTTATTTTTTACTCTCATCTTTTTGGACTAATGTCCAGTACTGTATTGTTTTCCGAAGTGGTCATACATAAAATACAGAAAACATATCTTTCAATCTGCTTTTTCCTTGTTCTTGAATTTGCTTCTTTCTCTGCGATATTAAAACAATTCATTCTAAATATCAGTCAGTTCCAAAGAGGAAAGACAGCCAAGCTGATAATTTGGTTACACATAAACCGAAAAGGAAACTGCTCTTTTTATTTTTCCTGTGTTTATTGTTATTTCATAGCTACAGCTCAACTATCTTTTTGGAAATGACATTTTACATATGTAAAAATGGGCAGATAAATGTAGCCATGGTTTCTATTGTAATTCATTAAAGTTATAATATCTGAAACATCACCAAATTCCCTTTGCACTTTAATTGGGGCATTTAAAATAGAAGCCACTGCCAAATTATTTTTAATTAGACCAAAAAAATCCAAACCCAGAATAACTGAGCTTGGTTAAATAAGTCAAAATTTAAAATGATAGGATATTAGAAGGAATATTTAAAGAAATACACTTGTATTATTTAAAAGTACAGACTAAATCTAACAGATAACAATTCCCACAGAAGTCCTTTATCCTGCTTTAATGCATACTTATTATGTATTTGAAATTAGTAGCCTTTACTTACATATATACATAAAATAAGCTTTAGAGGGACCAGATACTTCAACTGATGAAAAAAAGTTGCTTGATCCTTTGAGATATTTTTAAATTCTGGTTTTTCTAGTATAAGCATCTATATATGCCAAGAAGTGTACTGAACTTTTAAAAGATTCTTTATTTAGTTTGGCTAACCATGCCTGAAAACCCTATTTACCTTATTAATTTTCTTGCAAATCTTCTCTTCACAGACAGTACAAAAGTAAACTTTGACCCAGCCCAAATGGAATGATCAAAACTCCAGATGAGTGGTGTATGAATTAGACTTTATTAGGCTTAATTTTCCTAATTTGGTTACTTAGTGGAAAAACTGAAGATTCAGCACCCATGGGAAATTCTGCCCCTCTCACCATACACAAACTGACAGGCCAAGGCGATTCTCAGATACAATTTTTAAATGGGAATGGGCACCTGTCACAGATGACAGACAACTTGAGTATATGTATGTGTGTGTATGTGTATGTGAATTTTTCAACAAAACAATTTCATGCTGTCAGAGTCACATGTGCAGTAATGCTAAACATGACCCTGGGTAAGGTCATATAAGTCCTATAAGAAGTAATCCTCTCACCATGGCTAGCTTCACCATGGAAAAGGCAGAGTCAGCTACATTTCCTGAAGTTTGGGGTAAGCATCAGACTCCTGGACTCCCCAAATCACAGTCTCCACAGTTTGTTTGTTTTTTTAAGGAAACACTTCCCTAATCACCATCATCAGCAGTTCATACAATAGCAAAACAATTCTGCTAACCAGTCTTAGGGTTACCCACCATCTTTCTCTTCCAGTAAACAAGCACAGTCTACACTAATACATTATTTTGAAGGTTGGGGATGAGGCCAGATTTTTAGAAAGCTTTAGAAAGCCTACTGAGAGAACACTGATGACATTATAAATTGGTTACATCCTGCATTCTCAGTTTTATACTTATTTTTGCTTTTTTTTTTAGAAAGAACATCAGAAAAGAACATCTGCTGAATCCTCCTCCTTTCTACTAGAGAGTAATTAGTTGTTAAAGAAGTTTCTTATAGAGTGGGTAAGTGCATTCAAGAGAATGGGTCCCCCAAGAATGAATTTCACATAGTTGTGTCTTGTGAGCAGGAAACTGGTGCATTATGTGTTGGGCTGCATGATACTAATTAAGTGCTAAGTGTGAGTTTCTTTTACGATTTGCATTTGACAGATACCTTTTCAATATTTTCAGGCCAGTAATGTGGGGAGTTCATGACTGAGCTGAGAACTAAGGCCTGTAAATGGCTGTGGTATTAAATTCAGCTGACTAAGGACTGGAATGCAGCCACCTTGTCCTAGAGCCAAATACAGCATCTCTCTCATGCTCAAGTCTGACTCCCTAGTGTACTGAACAGCAAGAGACATCCTGTCAAAGAGATACAGATGGACGTTTAATGGAGACCATGCTTGAGGCTCTTAATGGACAAAATAATAGAATTAAGACTTGGAAGGAACCTTAGACATCACCTAATTCAACCTCTTATTTTTCTGAAAGGGTATTGTAATAGGTAGTTGGATCAGAGATCCTAGGATATAGGCCTTAGCTTCCAGTCCCCGCTTTACCCACTAACCATATGGTGACTTTGGTTGAGTCATTTAACGAATCAACAAGCATTTATTAAACTGGAATGGGTCAAATGCAATGAATAAAATAAGCTTACATTCTAAAGTGAGAGACAATAAATGTCACCAGAAATAACACAAGTATGTATAGAATAAACTTAATTAATAAGTCCATGCAAAATAGTTAAATAAAAGGTAATTAGGAAGGAAGGATTCCAGAAGTTGAGGAACTCAGGAAGGTCTTCACGTTGAGTTGCATCTTGAATGAAGAGAGAGGTCTTATGAGATGGAGGTGAGGAGAGATTGTGTTCCAGGAATAGGGTATGGCTTGTGCAAAGACATGGAGACAGGAGTTGGAGTATTGTGTGTCAGGACTTTTGGATTTCTGTTTACTCATCTATAAAATGCCAGAGTTGGACTAAACAATTCTTAAAATCCCCTTTTGGCTCTATGAGTCTATGAAATTTGGGCCAAGGATGACTACCTGACTTGTCCAACATTACCTTGGCATTTGGAGCCCATATCTCCAGTCTTCCAGTCCAGTGTTCTTTCCATGACACCACACCTCCCACAATAGTATGTAAATTATTCACATGTCCCATGAGGACATGAGTATGAGGACAGTATAGTGTCAAAGGTCTCAAAGCTATCCAGAGACTCAGGAGATTCAACTACACATTTGTTCTCATCTCCTAGACTCATGATCCAAAACAACAGAATACATCCATATGACTGGAACACGTTCTTGTGGGGTCTGAACAATACTGGTACATATCTTGTAAGTCCCTCCTGTTTGTTTGCTAGCAGACAATAGGGATGATCTCCACTGTCTCTTAAATAAAAGCTGTCAGTGTTTACACATGGAAGTTAGGAGGTGCTGCCTTGAAACTAAGAAGTAATTTTCAAGAGAAGAGTGAGGTACAATAGAAGGGAAGACATGATTAAATCCAAAGGTCCTAGTTTCAAATCCAGGCATTGCTACTTATTACCTGTGTGACCTTGGTCAACTCATTTAACCTTTTGGGGTCTCAGTTTTCTCATCTGTAAAATGGGAAGATTAAGCCAGATGATTTCTAAGGAAAGCCCTTTCAGTTTCAGGTCCTGTGATTTCCCTCTTTTAAAAATTTTTATTAGCTGGTAAAAATGAATATCAAGAATGGTCTAAAAGTAAAAAAATAAAAGAAGAAATAGTTAATCAAGTGTGACTCCACAGATAGATTCCACTCCCCTATATGTCTGTCTCCCCCATTAAGCTCCTAGAAGGCAGGGAATGTCTCTTTTTTATAACAGTGTCCTTAGTGCACAGAACAATGATTGCCTGGCACATAATATCTTTATTAAGTGCCTTTTCATTCATTTAATCATTCATTGATAAAAAAGGCAGCACTCAGGCTGAAAACATCAGTGATTTATTTGTAATGTGATAGAAAAAGCTTGGGACATTAAGTCAGAATCTCAGTTCTAATCCTGGCTCTTCTGCCTATCACCTGTGTGGCCCTGAGTAATTCACTTAGTCTCTTCTGGCCTCCATTTTATCTGTAAAATGAGGGAGTTAAGGTCTCTTACAATTCTAAATCCTATGATCCTATGTGAAATAGAGGAGGAAGGGAATGCTACCTTCCAGCAATCAGCCCCAGTCTAGCCTTGATTGTAGGTTGCCAGGTTAATCTCAATCTTACCTGCTTCCTGTAGAAGAAAAGCATAGGATTCAGAGCACTGGCCCTATGTTCTGTACCTTACATACAACTATTAGATCTGGACTCGAAAAGGGTCATCAAAGGGGTTCCAAGAAATCTTGGGATGCTGGCCCTCTAGGAATGGATATTTGCTGAGAAAGAAGCTTGGTCCCTGTCCTGCATTTTTGACTCCATTCCTCTAAAAATGACTAGAATAAGGTTAGCCTATGCATTCCAGTGCGAATGTGGCCATGCTTCTCTAGATACACCTGTGCACTTGTGTCTCTAATGACTCAATCAACAAATACTCAGCATCTACAACGTACCAAGTATTGTATGCTGGGGTTATAAATCAATCGGGTGAAGCAATCCCCACTGGCAATGAGCTTACATTCTAAATGAGGCAAGTACATATAAAATATATCGGCATAAATATAAAGTGAATAAATATAAATATATACAAAGTAATGATATGCAAAGAAGTTAGGGAGGGAGGGTACTCGTGGTTGGGGGCCTTCATGCAGAAGATGGTACTTGAGCCGCCTCTTGAAGAGAAGATGTATGCATAGAAGTAAAATTTCTCAGCTATGGTGTTGTTGGTAGGTGAGCTCTGACATGCTATATCTCTGTTGGAAGAGATCTGGGGGAAGCAGTTTTTTGAATTTTATATTCTTCCTAATCTCTATTAGTTTGCTAGAAGAATAAGCTGTTTTTAAAATGAAGATGTATTGATACAGACACAGTGGTTCTCAACCTTCCTAATGCTGCGACCCTTTAATACTTGTATGTAGGCGGACCTGCCTAGAGACAGAGGAGCAGTGTCTCGGTTCCTAAGACCATTGGAAATATGTGTTTTCCAATGGTCTTAGGTGATCCCTGTGACAGGGTCGTTCTATCCTCAAAGGGGTCGCGACCCACAGGTTGAGAACTGCTGACACAGAGGATTATGGCCCTTGGGGAAAGAGGAACAACTTCTGACTTTCCCAAAACTTTCATCTAGGGGACAGCTGAGAGTAAGTTACCAAGCAGAGCACCAGTGCTGATAATGATGATACAGTTCAGGAGGACTAAGGACTGGAGGATGGAAGCAGGAACTGGCTTGGAGATTTACTACAAGTCTCCTAGATCTAATGGTAGTTCCTGATTTATTGCTTGGGGAACTCCTTTGCTAATAAGTCTTATAAAAATGTTTAGATACTTTGCAGATTTGAGTGAATGCTCAAATTTTCTATAGGAGTGGGGACTGGCAGTCTTGAGGCCACGTGTGGTCCTCTAGGTTCTCAAGTGGACCGTTGACTGAATCCAAACTTTATAGAACAAATCCCCTTAATAAAAGAATTTATTCTGTAAAATTTGGATGCAGTCAAAAGGCTGTACCCAAGGACATTAGAGGGCCACATGTGGTCTCGAGATTGTAGGTTTTCCCACCCCTGTAAAAACCTAAAGTATCATGTACTAAGCTTATCATGTCAAAAAGTCACAGTCAATTTTCATCAATGTTGTTGGTGTGAAGAAAAGTGTGATGTGAGAGGCAGGGGGAATATAGTAGATGGAGAGCTAATCTTGGCACCAGGGAGACAAGTTCAAGTTCCACCTGCATCTCATGAATATGAGTCCACAGTTCTTAGTGAGTTGTTGGTCTGTGTCTTGGTGAGAGGAGTTTTCATGCCAGGAAGTTTTCATACTGTTACAATCATAGGTTCAGATGCAAAATAAAATAAAATAAAATAAAATAAAACAAAATACCACCAAAGCTTCAAGGCAGATCTTTAATCTTGGAGAAGCCAGATTCATTCAATAATTTCCAGGTAAAATTTCAGTTATCCCTTGCTTTTGTATATCATGAGAAATACTGGTTGTTCCATGAAAAGAAATGACATGATAATGATAATTTCAAAGAGTCGAAGCATTCTGATGAAAAGTGAAAAAATCAGTAGAGATTTTCCTCTGATATTTGAAATCATTCAGATTATGGACTGAATTTTTCACTTTTCTCTCACACATCTGGGAATAGTTACAGGCAACAGTCACAGCCATCTCAAAAGAGCATAAGTGATATATAAGCAAGATAGACTATAAGCTACTTGGGAGCAGGGACTGGAAAATTTTTGTCACTGTATCTCTAGTACCTTGTACATAGTAGGGGCTTAATAAATGCTTGTTAATTTATTGACTGATGTAGGTACTTAGAGGTTTCCATGGGGAGGCTGAGATGGGAGAGTGCAATGATTGCTTGTGAACAGCTCTCACATGGTTGGAAGTTCTCAACTCATCATCCTACTGTCTTCTATCTTCTTCACCCAACTTCCTTTTTTGCCCCGCTCTGTTCTACAAGATCATTTCTTCATTCTTCAACAACAAGGCTATCTGTCCACAGACCCCTGTCTCTTAGGATATAGACTTAATTATAACATTCCTGAGGCTATGGATGACACCTCAAACCTCTTTGACGTCTTCAGACAACCTAGCACATAATAGGTGCACAATGAATATTAATTAGTTGACCAACTTATTGGAATTTATTCAATTTATGGAGCATGGCAATATATACATATATATGTATCTGGTTATATATATGCGTGTATATTTCCATAGATTCTAATCCTACATTTGTGTGTCACAGTACAATATTTTTGTTGTTTTTAATGGTAAGGATTTTGACTGTGTCCTTGGTGGACTTGGCTATGAAGATAAGTCAGAGCAGAGTTAATTTCTTTGGTTCAGGTCTATATGCAACTGGCTTCACTAGGAGATCAACCGAAACTACTGTTAGTTGATTAGATCTTGTCTCTTCCCACTCCAGATAAACAAAGAGAGCCTCTGGTGGAAGACCCTTTACAGGTTGTGTGAATAGCCATCAAAGTAAGGACTGCTGTCTCTGACCTTGGCCCTTGGGGTTTTCACCTACTGAGAAGCAACTTGATGTTCATTTCTTCAGAGCATTTGCTACTGACAACTTTGCCATTTTAATTCAGACAAAAAATTTGGCAGTATCTTAAATGATTCCTTATCATGTCAGACCCCCCCCCCCCCTTTAATCTGTTTTTATTATTTATTTTATTTCTGTTTTACTACTATTTCATTCACTTAAGTATTCCAAAATTATTCTTAATGCACTAACATGAGGGGGCTAATACACTGGGTCACCCATTGTAACGCCATGCACCAGCAGATTCCCAAAGGAATGCTACTGTGAACAGCCTTTAGAGTTCAGATTACAAAATAGAGTGAACACTCTGTTTATTCCATTACAAATCAAGACAAACATTCAAAACATTATAATATTCACAACATTACATCTTATCACAGAAAATGGCCACACAGTTTTCACTACAGTGACCACAATATTCAGAACAAGGCTTAATAGAATACTTAAACTTCCACTCATGGGGCAACTAAATCATTAACAAGAAACAATAGAATACTCAAACTTCCACTCATGGGGCAACTCAATCATTAGTCATTCAATCAATTCACAATAGAATACTTAAACTTCCACTCATGGGGCAACTCAATCATTAACAAGAAACAATAGAATACTCAAACTTCCACTCATGGGGCAACCATTAACTTAATCAGTCACTAATC
>CM053581.1:543148547-543186418 GCA_028627135.1 Pseudochirops cupreus
CTTATATTCACACCTCAGCCAATCCCCTTCTTCCACATCAACAGGGGAGTTCATGCCTTCTCAACAATGGGACAGGGTTTGCCCCTTCCACACTTAGCACTTAGTACTAAGTGCTACGTATCCTGCTAAACAGATTACTATTACACCCATACCCCAAACAAAGAAATCCTGATGCTTTCTCTCCACCTTTACCGACCCCAAGGGGGTCTGTAGAGTCATAGATCTGGAGCCATAAAAGACTTCAGAGGCCATCTAATCCTCTGAGGCCATAATTTAATATGGAAACTAAGGCCCAGGATGGTTATATGACATGCCCAAGGTGATATAAGGTTCTCCATCACCAAAGCTAACATGCTTATCACAGTAACATACTGTTACCCACTCTGAAACAGCTCTTCTGTTTCTCAGATGGTCACCCTTGAGTTAAAAGCAGTCCCAAAGAAAAGAAACTCAGTCCCAAAGACAGCTCAGGGACAGCTATGGCACAGAGTTCCTCCCTCCGCCCCCTTTTTAAAAATATATCTCAAGTCACCCAGCCCTTTAATGTGGAAACCTGTGAATTCTCTTTGGATCTGGAGGTTTACACATTTACAAACAGCCAAATGAACTCAATCAATGGGTTATTTTTATTGACTGAATTCAGCAAGTTGTTTCCAAACTAACTAAAGGAGACAGTTTGTGACTGTGGGGAAAGTTAGGGAGCAAAATCCAGATGATTGATATACAGTTTCAGGTGCTGTTCATTGCCTGGAAAGTGGATCTCAACAAAGCGATGCCTAAAAGATGTGTTATTGATAATTTATAGTCATCTCTATGTTCATGTACTCGAAAATCATTGTACAATGATGTTTAGAGGTTATTTCTCACAATAACTCTCTCTGAGGGGGGTAAATCCTATGACATTTACTCCTTATAATTTTCCATATTTTATTAATAAGAATGAGGGCCCAAGAGAAGGAAAAATGACAGTGTCAGAGTCCTGAAATGAATCAGTGGAAAAACTGAACTTAGTTTTAATTTGACTAACCAGATCACAGAGTTGAATTAGGATTTATATCTACAAAAACACCAAGTCCAATAAAGTCTTGTTACCAAGGAAATTATATCTATATGAGGGCTAATATTAAATTCAATTGATATGTATTGGGTACCTACTATGTGTGAGGTATATAGCTCTTTTGATTTGATAATTCTATTTGGGAGGTATTAAAGACAGGTAAAAACAAAATCAAATGTATACCTTATTTGTCAATAATTATATTTTCATACAGATTCTAATTTTGTGGTGTTATTTTTCAAAGAAGATCAATATTAAATAAATCATGAAGTAGTTCCCTTTAATTTTTATGACAAAAATATTGTGTTCTACATTCCCTTGTGACTAACACAGAAATCTTCTAGAACAACCTATAAAATTCATAAGTAAGCCAAGATGGTTTCATATGTTTAATCTCTGTGTTCTCTTGTCTTGGATAAAGTACAACAAATATATCTCTTTCATTTGCTTGAAACTACATTTATATAAGTACAGTTTGAATACACATATGTTAGCCAATTACCTGGTCATTTCTTCCTCCAGAATTCTGGCTGGATTTAACATCGCCAAAGAAAAATTTACTAAATAAAAAGAAATTAATAGAAGACATTTTTAAAAGGTTGACCTAAAAGACTGGCATTGATAGTTTCAAAATCATTGGCTATTATTGTGTACAATAAACACTATTCTCTATTTAAAAACAACAAGAAGAAAAGCAAACACCTGCTTGGAGTTTAAATACTCAAAAGCTAGAAGATTCTACAATTCATATTTTCCATGCAAAATTAAGTTTTCTCTTTGCAAATACAACTTCACCATGAAGCAGTGAGTTCAAGGGTTTTGGGTAAGATGTTACTATAGGCATAGAGTAGGGAAGACAAGGCCTTCCTTGATTCTCCTATGCTATTTATTTGTGGTCTCTGTAGCTGTTTTCTAAGAAACTTCAAAAAGGCATACCAGGGCATGGGAGAGGTATGGACATTGATAGAAGAATGCATTGAACTATCACAAAAAAGAAATAATAAATAGTGATTTTTAACTCCCTTCACCTTACTATATTTAAAAGGCAGCTTTCTTGGGGGTTGGTAGTAGGAGTGGGAGCTTTCCAAGCACTTTCCAGGTACTTTGTATTTGTACCCTTAATTTTTTGCCCCCTTTCCTCCATGTTGTCTCTACCATACTTCACCTCGTGAGGTAGGAAGGGATAAGGTCATCAATGATGCAAGATGCACTATGCCCAAAGGTAACTTAGCAATGATTTTAGAAAGCAAACAAGTCTACTGACTTTCAATCCCATTCTGTATTGACAGAAGTCCAGAATCTTAGCCCTAGAAAGGATTTTAGATGAACACTAGATACCTAGGCCAACACTTTCATTTTACAGATAAAGACACTGAAGCAGTTAAATGACTTTCCCAAAGTTAACTTTTTTAAGTTAAGTAATTAAGCCCAAAGCAAAGTTAACCAGGAGATGTGGGATAAGAACCAAGGTCTCTTCTTCATATTTATTCCTTAAAACCAACGTATAACCTAAAATACAAATGGGGCAAGATCACAACTCTTAATGTGGGCAAATATGATAAGAATATTTTCTTATGGCATGTATTGTCATTCATGGTTATTGTGTCAGGTGGGTGTGCTAAACTACTTTTTTAATTCTTGATTAGAAAGGACGAGTCACTGTATAGTGGAAGAAAAATGCAGAAATGAAAGTGACATAAAAGCAAGTTACTAATAAACTGAGATTTATTTAAATAAGGGCACTTCCTGGTTTTTATATTTTTAAGTCATCATTCAACAGGTTGGTTAGTGGTTTGTGTTCACACCTCCTTCTTCCCCTTCCCCTCAGCCCCTTCACACAAAAAGAAGGAAGTACAGTGGGAGCAAAAGAGAAAAAGTCAGTATTTATTCCTAGGACAAAGCACTAGATGGGGTTCTTCCCCATTTAGGTTTCTATTCAGCACTATCCTTCCTTTAGTGATGCTGAACAACATGGAGAAAAGGCACTGGAAGAACGATTTCCTTTTACTGTACTATTGTTTGACCCTGGTTGGGACAGATCAGTTCAACTTTGTTCCATTAACATATGTCAATATGCCAGAGGTCATGTTTTCTGGCTACTCTGAAATTCTTCCAAAAGAGATAAGGCTAAAATTTATTTAATCCTTAAACTCTTGCCAGGGTCTGTTGCCAAGCACAGTGTCTGGCATGATTTTTGCCTCGGGATCATGATATCTTATAGCTGTGAACAACTGAAGGCTTCTACTCATTAACTGAATTTTTCATAGCTAATAGGTCTAAATAAAGCTAAGAAATCATCTGATAGTCAACATCTCCCCACGTCCACCCACATAAATGGTAAGATTTTTAGGCAGAACTTCGAGATTGGTTAGGGAGATACTGTGATAGAGTGTTAAATATGGAGCGAGAAGTGCTTGGGATTGGATTTGGGCTTCACCTATGTTATCTATGTCACCATGGGTAAGTGACTTTAACCTCTATGAGCCTCAGTTTCCTCATCTGTAAAACAGCAATATCAGTACTTACTCTGAGGATGTCACAAGGTCGTTGTAAGGAAAGGGTTTGACATATCACAAAGTACTACTGCAGTGAGTTATTATTCTCGTTATTTCTACTCTTGTTTGTTCTACCTCTGAGTGCTTATTACTTAAAATGATTTAGCATGCCACCTGTGCTGTGTCAAAATCAGATTGGCAAATGGCTATCTGAGAGAACAAGAGATGAGCAAGAATTCTGATAGCATCACATTTTGAAGAAGTATGGGGACTAGACCATGAGAAATCTCCATGTTGATATACTGGTTCTGCCAGTCTAGAGGAACGCAATGTGAACAAATTAATTTGGAACCTTCTCCTTCCCCACTTCCTGTTTCTTTCTCTCCCCTAACAAATGGATCCCAATTCATTCAGTGACAGTTTCATAGCTAGAAATGCTTCTAGGAGACAAATTTTGACACTGATCTGCTGCTAATTTAGGGATTTTTTTTTACAAACCCAGAAAAGTGGAAAGTCACAGAGTAACTATGGATCACAGTGCATCTCCCATGACTGCTTAAGTTTGGCCTTTTACATACAGACAGATGAGCCCCAAGTACCATGGAAACTTGGAGGCACAGCGTGGTGGCAATAACCACACAAGGTTGCACAGCACATATAGTTTTACTTTTGGTAACTACCTCTCATGCCAGAACTTTTCTGGGACCTTCTTACTCTAGAATCTCCCTCCTTCATGCTGACTCCCTTCATTCATTGACAAGTTCCTTCAGAGACCTCTATTTTGGGGACAGGCTCAGGTTGGCCATGCTTCATGCCTCACCTGATGGACTTCACTCCATGCCATGAAAGTACCTTCAAAGGTACTTTCCCTTCAGATTCCTTTTGGGGCAGGGAGGGTGCTACCACCTACCATTAGAATGTAAGTTCTTCAAGGACAGGAGCTTACAGTTGTACCCACAGCACTTAGCACAGGGGCTGGCACATAGAAAACACTTAATAATGATAGTTGCCTTGCTTATATGTTTCAATCTAATTACACTTCTTTATCTAAGTATCCAATCAAAATGAAAATCTGCTCATCCAACTCTAAAAACTGCAACACTCATGCTTGCAGAGCATGTGCTAATAAGCGTCCTTTTATAAGTATATCTGCCAACCACTGGAAGAGTATAAAAGTATAATTAAAATGAGGACCTGTAATGGGACCAAAATCACTATCCACCTGGAATAACCTAATGAATTTAGATTCATGGAGGTGTTTGTCATCTTGGTATATAACCTGTGGTCAAACTATTCTGGAAAAGGGCCTTTTGTCTCTAAGCATGCTGCTTGTAGTGAGTGGTACCATGTTAAAAATGGTGTTCAGGAAAAAGCAGGCTATTGGTTTTGATTATCTATATAAGTACAGTTGCATATATTTGGTATAGAGGTTAATAGCCTCCTGGAATCCTCAGAGAATCATTTGGTTTCATGGCATTACTACCCTTGTGGTTCTGAAGGTGGAAAACTATATATACACTTGGTACCTTCACAGGTGAGCTATTTACCAATGGAACTGATCCATCGCTATCATCAAGCCACGTTAACAAGGATGAGCTTGTCTCACAAATTGTAATTTGGTGTCAGTCCACCAAGTAATTTAAAACTTTCTTCAGCATTCCCTTATTATTTGTCTTCCATGAACTCTCCTGCTAATCTAAAATTCAAATGAAGACATTATTAGGGGCATTCTTTGTTTGGAATGAGTAGAAAAACAAACTATCTCATCTGTCTACCATCATACTCAGGTCTCCTCCGGCCTAAGAATGTCCTAAAGGCTTGCCTTTTCCCTCATCTAGTTACTATCCTTTATCTTTCTTTTCCTCTTCACTTCTAACCTCATGAAATGTTTTCTACACTGAATGGCTCAATGCCACTCTTTCTTCAGACCTTCAGATCTAATGGGCCTTTTTTCAATCCCCTCATCTTCCTTGGCCTCTCTGCAACTTACGATCACTACCTCTCACTAGAAAATCTTTCTTCCTATAACTTTGGGCATTAAATCTTCTTGGTTCTTCTCCTACCATTCTATATTTCTCTCTTTTGTTAACTCCTCATCTTTTGACAGCTCTTAATGAGAGTATCCCCTAGGGAATCTGCCTTTGCTCATTCTGTCTTCTATCTACCCTTTCTTTCTTGGTAATGTCATTCACTCTTGTGGCTTCAACTACCATCGCCATGTAGATGACTCAAAGTCTGTAGTTCTACCTCCCTGTGGCACTTCTTCTCTGAATCTCCATGTAAGTACCATATAAATAAGAACTATTAGACTGTACGATCCAGGAGGTCAGGTATCATTTTATCTCAACTTTGTTTCTCTTCTAGTATATGGAACAATGCTCTGCATTAGCCAGCATTAAATGCTTATTGAATTGAAAACAAAAGTTTGCCTACATAAATAACAAGAATATACTAAAATACTATCAGGAATAGGAACTTGAGGATCTAAAACATTCTGGGTCACTTCCCAACACTAGTCCACAAAGAGCCTCAGAGCACAGAACCAGAGAAAATACACATGTGTATGAATTTCTATGTATATGCGATCTAGTTGAAACAAACAGGCAGTTTCATTGGCATCCTCCCAGACCATCCTAGACTGGTGTTGATGACAACCTCATTAGCTCTTTCTAAAAAAAGTGCTTTACTTGACTTTGTCCATATTGCAAATCACTGGCACCTACCAAATAGTGTAGATACAGTTCCAATAATAACAGCTCACTTTTAAGAAATTGAGCCTCAGGGAAGTTAAGAAATCTTAACCAAAGAATTGGGAAGAAAACTCATATTTCAGATCCAAATCTAAATCCAGTGCCTTAATGCAGTGCCTTGCACATAGCAGGCAGTTAATCAATGTTTATGGATTGATTGATTAATATTCCCTCTGCTATACTCTCCCACCTCCACCCACATGCCAGAAATGGAGTCTAGTGAAAAACAGTTGAATTAATTTGAATATTTAGTTATGGTAGAAGGATTCCAGTTTGATGATAAACGCTGAATTGGTGAATTTATCAAGGCTGAAATCACAAACTGTGGTTATCTTTAAATACTTAATCGATGGAGCCCATCTTTGTTACTCCCCACACTCAGAACTCTTGGTGTTTGTGGTATTGGCATACCATTGGTGACTCAATTAAAACATGGAACAAGAAAGCCACCTTGTTGCTGGTCTGGATTAAAACATTTAAATCTTTGTGTAGCTGAATGTTTGACAGAAATAACAAAATATCAATCTCTAGCCAAAATCTGTAGGGAGAAGCAGCATGGAGGAGGGCATGAAGTAATGGGATGTGGAGTCAGGAAGCCCAGGATTTAACTCCTATGGCACTTAGTAGTTTAGTCACCGTGGGCATGTTACCATGATCTCTTGGAGCCTCTTAATTCTTTATATTATAGATGGATTTTATTCTGCATGGGTAGAGGGAGTTTCCCAACCAACAAAATTACAGGTCCTTAATATCTGGATATACCCATTTGTATTCTTAGGTATGTTTCAAACACTTTTTGACTGAAAGTGCCAATTACGAGTATCAAATATAGATTTTACATATATATATATATATATATATATGCACACATATAAATATGTATGCTTGTGTATATGTGTGTATATGCACACATTATATTTACATATATGTGTGTTTATGGATTGTGTATATACATGCATACATACAGATGGTATACACATATACATGTGTGTGTGTGTGTGTATGACAAACCAACCTCTCATTCTTTTTTTTTTTTAAATAAGAGAATCTCTCATTTTTACAGAAGAAACTGTCATTTATTTCTTTGTAGCAATATAACTAGACTTTCAGCCCTTTGGGAGAGTTTGAAAAAAATTGGAAAATCCTTTTGCTTATCCCCTAAAGCCCTGGTCTTACATTGATCCCACCTGTAGGATGAATGACTTTTGGCTTTGGTTTCAGCTGTCATATTCTATTCTGGATAACAAAGTAATTGACTTAAAAGGTTCCTGCCTTTCCTACACATTTCATGTCTTCCTCCTAAACCAAGTTTATACAATGATATGCAAATCCTATCACAATTTGCTGAAATATGAGTTTGGAGAACATTTAAAAAAAATGTGTACACCAAACAGCTTGGATTTTCTAAGACTACTTAAACAGGGCTCCTAAACAGAGTCAATATTGACCATATCTATGCAAACAAGCTGTGCTCATTGAACAAATCCGTCCATTGCATGTCCTTAGATAACTAAGGTCTTCAAATAAGCGAGCCAAGTCCTGCAGAACACTGAGAACCCTTATGGTGGAAACAATTTCTCTTCCATCAATCTGTTTTCCTACACTCAACCATCCCTTCAATATACCCAATTCCACAAGGTCTGATGGTTTCATGGAAGCCCAGCAGGCTTTGCATAGAGCACAAGAATCTTTGGTACCACGGTATCTGGCCAATCTAAAGAATAATTCACCACACAGAAACCTCACTAAAAAACAAACAAAACAAAACAATCCTTAGGGACGGGGTTCTTAGTCTGGGATCTGTGAACTTGTTCCTTTAAAAAATATCTTGATAACTATATTTCAATGTAATTGGTTTACTTTGTAATCCTATGTAATTTTATTTTATACATCTAAGAACATTATTCTGAGAAGGGCTCCAAAGGGTTCACTAGGCTAAAAAATGGTTCTAAGACTCACAAAAAAAGGTTAAGAACTACCTTAGGGACTCAAGTTATGAGGTAAAACAATCTCATTTACTTCGGCAGTTAAATGGCATGAGGTCCAGGAGAAATCAGCCTGATTCTTTTTTCTGTTCTTTAGCTACTTAAAGTTTCTCTATATGCCTGGTTGACCAAAAAGCTGGAGTCTGAAAATGGGCAAGAATACTTTATTACCATAATAAGCTCAGAACTAATGTCATGCAAAAATACTTTCAGCATCATAAGCATTTAATATTTGATTTTTTCATAATGTTCTGGATTTTGTATTAACTATATAGTACATATTAAAAACAATAATGATAGAAACACTATCCTCAAGTAGAATGACTTTAAAATTTTCATGCTAAAGGCCCTTAAATGATAGACTGAAAAATTTTCCTCCCCTGAAGGAAATGTATCACCAAAGCTTATTATTTATTAATTCATTTTTCATTTCTTAATCCATACATCCATTAACCCATTCATCCATTCATTTATTTTTAAATCAAAGTAAAACAGAGTTACTTTTACTTAGGGTGTTTCCTGAGGGCCTTACAGCAACCCCTTTGTGAAATCTAGGAAAGGCCAGGAGTATGGCCAAACCAAATTGGCAAATCACTGCAAATATCTGGTAACAATAGAATTCAAAACCTATCTTTCAATCAGGGAACTGAATAATGCAATTATGAAAACCAGGGCAATGCTTACCTGGAAAAGAAAAGTTTCCTGCAGTATTTACAAAGCTATCTGTCATTTCTCCAAATACTATCATCATAAGTGGGAGACCCGAACCATGAGCAATGGCCATGATGGTGCCCAGCACCATAAATAATTTATCTTTCCAATCAGAATATCGAAACTGGAAAAAAAAAAAGAAGAAAGGAAACAATTCAATTTGAGAAGTGCAATTGTCTCGTTTTCCACAAATATAGAATCTCAAAATCAGAAAAGATCTTAGAGGCCATCTGGTTGAACTGGTACCTTGTAAGAATCCTCTCTACAGCTGTCAATAAGTAGTCAGCCAGACCTCAGGTAGAAACTTCAAATAAGAGGGAATCCACCCTTTCTACTGGCAGTCCATTCCACTTTTTTTTCTGTTCAGTCATATTTGACTCTTGGTGACTCCATTTGGGGTTTTGTTGGCAAGGATATTGTAATGATTTGCCATTTCTTTCTCTAGCCCACTTTACAGATGGGGAAACTGAGACAAACGGGGTTAAATGACTTGCCCAGGGTCCCACAGCTGGTAAATGTCTGAGGCCAGATTTGAGCTCAGGAAGATGAGTCTTCCTGATTCCAGGCCCAGCATTCTATCCACTGCACCACCTCGCAGTCCAATTCCACTTTTTAACAAATCTAATTGCTAAGAGAGGTATGCTCTTTGCAATGGCCAAGTTAGGTTTGAGATGACCTCAAAGTCTGAGAAACCTCCATGACTGAGTCTATTCTAAGTAAACCTACACTTTTGTTCTGGATCAGGGCGTTCCATGTATGACAAAAGGCTTGTAACTTTATCTTTCTAAGCCTCAGGTCCCTCATTTATGAATGAGATAATATTTGTAAAGCCTTAGCATGGTGCCTGGCACCAAACAGGAGCTTAATGAAGGCTTACTCCCTTTTCTCTTCCCCTCCATCTATAAAATGCAGACAATAACACACGTCTTATCAATTTTGCAGGATTGCTGTGAAGAAAGTATTTTGTAAACCTCAAAGCTATGCAAGTGGGAGTGGCCACTGTGTTTGTACCATGTAAAAGGAAAACTCAGTACTGCCTTGGGAAGGGAATAATGCACAGAGGACTGGAGCATTAGACGGGAATCTGAGCGTCTACAGCTCTTAGTAAGCAGAGAAGCTGGACTGGGTGGAAAATCACTTACACTGCCTGGCAACTGGCAGTTGAAGGCAGCCTAGGGCAGACAGGGTCTGAAGCCACAAAATGGCTTGAATGCTAGAACAAGCATAAATAGGTGAATAATGAGAACTTCCCAGACATTAAGCATTTCATTTTCCTTTAATCAGGATCACTGGTTAGGAAACTGCTCCCAGTAGGACCCCCAAAGTAACTAACTCTGGGGCTATAGCATGTGAGGAATTAGAGAAGATGTGAGAGTAACCTCAAGGGGGAAGAAGTCCTCAGACTGAGTAAAGCCCCCAAATAGCCTAAGTGAACCTGATCTGTCCCTTACATTTGCTCTAAGTGGGGTGTATCTGGAAAGTGAAACTACCTAATCTGTGTTGTCTAAACTTCTTTAAAAAGCAGTGATTTCTTTTTTTGGGGGGGGGGGGGGAGTGTCCAAACTCGTGATTTCATTGCTGTGGGAAACTCCCAGGGTGGTAACTCATCTGTAATTTATAGCCTTAAGAGCAAGATGTGGAGCAGGGGAAAGATGAGTGATCCTGGAATCCAGAGGACCTTGGGTTCAAATTCTACCTCTGGTGCAGACTACCTGTGTGACCTTAATATTTAATTTCCCTGAGCCTTGATTCTTTCATCTTTAAAATGAGGGACTGGAATTAAATGGTCTCTGTTGTTCAGTCGTGTCCAACTCTTCATGACCCCATTTGGGGTTTTCTTGACAAAGATACTGGGGTGGTTTGCCATTTCCTTCTCCTTCTCCAGTTCATTTTATAGATAAGGAAACTGAGGCAAACAGGGTTAAGTGACTTGCCCAGCTAGTAAGTGTCTGAGGCTGGATTTGAACTCTTGAAGATGAGTCTTCCTGACTCCTGACTATCTGCTGTGACACCTAGCTGCCTTCATCTTAGGCACAAAGCAGCCATCGTTTCCACAACCAGGGAGTGTTGGAGGCAGGGTTGAACCTATGTCTTCTTAGGGGCAGAGCCTCTCTCCATAGCAACCCAACACTACTATGGTAATTAATCATGCTATTTGATCTAATTGGTTCTCAACCTTCCTAATGCCGTGACCCTTTAATACTCGTATGTGGGCGTATCTGCATGTGGGTGGACCTGCCTGGAGACGGGTAGAGGAGCGGTGTCTTGGTTTCTAAGACCATGGGAAATATGTGTTTTCTGATGGTCTTAGGCGGCCCCCAAAGGGGTCGCGACCCACAGGTTGAGAACCAACCTCTTGCTCTGTTGGTCAGGAGTTGAATCAAGCATTTCGGTTAATTTTGTCTGTCCAGATAATATTACTACCGCTAAAGCAGGAACAATCGCTTTCCCCTGGGGCTGAGGTGTTAACAGTCCTGCACTTCAGCTGGAGCTTTAGCAACAGGAAGTGAGGGCTTCAAAGGTGGGCGATAACAGGTGATAACACCTGACACCCAGAAGCCCAGAGATTAGGGTAGTTTACTAACCGCTCCGTTACTACAGGGATCTTTCGGTCCTTACAGACAGCAATTCTGTCCTTTTTTGCCACATCTTTGCATCTATCTGTCTGTCCTGTAACCTTTCTGTGACAATCTTTTAAAATGATTGTTCCTTTCTCCCTTCCCTCTTCTTTCTTTCTGTGGCTATAGGTGCTTTTTTTTTTAGTGCTTCTCTTTGGAAAGAAATGGGTGTCTTGCTGAACTTGGTTGCTGATAATGGGGTCAACAGCATTAATATGAGGACCTCTGGGTCTGCTCAGTGCAATGGGCACAGTGAAACTAGCTTAAGCTTAGGAAGTCAGTCAGCTAAATTTCCAGCATGAGGATTTCTTGTACCTTCTCCATTATCTATGAATTTACTCTTCTTTGTAAATCAACTCATCTTTCATTCACTTTATCTTTCCTGAGAGGTTGGGGTCAGGGGAGGAAGGTTTTCCCTATCTGTGACCTCCTGGAGGTGTCACAGACTTTGGGAGGATTAGAGAGTCAGAACATCTGACCTTTGAGCAGACTGAATGATAGACTGGGTGACGGGACATTTTGCCTTGACCTAGATTAGGCCATGTTGGCAGCTAAACTCTTCACAACGTGGCTCCTCTTCCTACCCTTCTGGTCTTCCGCTTTCTTCCACTTTCTTTCCCTCCTCACACCCTTACACTCTGGCCACACTGGCCTATTTGCTGTTCTTCAGTTCCCCAACACTGTCTCCTGTGCTCTGTGCCCTCTCAGTTCCCCTAGCTTAGAATGCTCTCTCTCCTTTCCTCTGCCCCTGAAATCCCCCTTTCATTGCTTCTGGGGGCTCCTGGGATTGATTCACTTGATTTCCTGTCAACTTCCGATAACAGCTGTTTTAAATCAGCCTCTCTTCTCCCCTTGGTCACTGTAGTGCTGAACTCAGTCTCATGGTTTCCTTCCCTATTCTTCACTCCCTGATGCAGGCAAAAAACCCTTCCGAGGTTGATCTCTTGGCCCACCCTCTATATCTAAAAAAAAAAAAATGCTAATAAAAAAGAGGAACAAAGGCTTCTTAAAAAAAAACACTATCCTTGACCTCACCCCTTCTACCCCTTCTCTTTTTTTCACTAAGACTGCAGAGAAAGTTGCATGAGCTACTAATGAGTCCTTTGGGAATATTTGGTGACTGAAGTAAGATTAATCTTCATTTCAGAGCAAAAGACTGTCTCTAGCATTTTGAAATAGAAGCTGAAATGAGGGTTGGTCCTTTATAAAGCATAGCTTTAGGACCTATGATTACAGCGAGGAAAGGAGATACCTACTATGTGCTATGCTAAGGGCCTTTACAACTATTTTACTTTTACAACTATTATCTCAACTGATCTGACAACTCTTGTGCGATAAATGCTATTATTGTCCCCATTTACAGTTGAGGAAACTAAGACAGACAGGGGTTAAGTGACTTGCCTAGAGTAACACAACTGGCAAGTTTCTGAGGTTGAATTTGAATTCAGGTCTTCCTGACTTCAGGTCCAGTGTTCTATTCACTGCATCACCTAGCTGTCTCCAACCAGGTAATTTAAATACCACATTTTACCAATGAGATCCAAAGAGGGTTAAGTGACTTGTCCAAGGTCTCATGAGTGGTGAGTGACAGACCCAGGTCCTCTGCCTCTAATTCAGCAATCTTTTCACTATCACAAATAATAAGTAGCAGTAACAATAATCATAACAATCACTGTGTAGATAACTTATTTCTTTAGAATTAAATTCCAAATATAGGCTAAGGGTAACGTAAGCTTACAGATGGTAATATCCTGAGAGAGTTGGACTAGACTTCTCTAAGGTCTCTGCCAGACCTGATGTCTCATGCCAGGGCCCTCAAGGATTATTGGATTTTAGAGCTGTTGGAGACATCAGTGAGCACAGGAATTACAGCCTAGTGAAGGGAAAGAACCTTTTATCACCTGAAGTGGCCAGCAGAGAGCCCTGAACACAGCCAGCACTTTAAACTGTTTGTCATGAGTCACTTAACCTCTGCCTCAGTTTCCTGAAATGTAAAATGGGGATCATACTAGCACTTAACTCCTAGGGTTGTTGTAAGTATCAAACGAGACAATCTATAAAGTACTTCATACAGTTCCTGGCACATACTCGTTCTCTTCCCCTTCCTTAGTATTGGTTTTGTATCAGAAAGACAGCATCACACACACACACACACACAGAGTACATAGCTTACCAATGTTAATGGGCTGATCATGTTAGTTTTCTTCATTCTTTTTCTGTCTTGTTGGTTACTGAAAAAGATAATAGTTGGAATTATAAATGTACTATGAATATTTTGTATATTTCATGAGATAAAACCAACCAATCAACATGGTTATTAAGTGCCACTTATGCGTATTTCAGGCTTTGTGATTAGTCCTAACAATAGGGCATAAAATGTTTGGGGGGCAGATTTATGATTTCCTTATAGTCTTTGAGAGATATCTGGAGTACTAAGAGTTTGTGACTTGCCCATTCATTGTTACAGAAGGATTATGTTTCAGATATGAGATCTGAACTGAAGTTGCCTTGACTCCAGGGCCAACTCTCTATCTTTTTTTCTTCTTCAATTAACAAAAATTTGTTTTTTTCTCTCCCCCATTAAATACTATTAGAAAAAGAAAAACATCACCTCTCTGTCATCTAAAAATCAAGAATTTTAATTTACATTGAAGAGAATTCTTAAATCTTTCAAAGTTGATTTTCTTTACAGTGTTGTCCTTCTTGTTATAAAAATTGTTCTGGTTCTGCTCATTTCAGTCTGCATCAGTTTAAGTAAGTCTTCCCAGATTTCTCCGAAACTATCTCGTTCACTATTTCCTACAAGGCAGTAGCATTCTATTACATTCGTATGCCATATGTTTTTCAGCCATTCATTGACTGATGGCTGTCCCTTTAGTTTCTAGTACTCTGTCATGGGGGAAAAGAACTACTATAAATTTTTTTGTGTTTATGGGACCTTTCATTTTTATTTTTCTTTGGTGAACCTAGCAGTACGTTGCTAGATGAAAGGGTTGCTGTTCATCTTTCATTTTCAAAGAGGACCAATGACATTATGGGGTCATATCTTGACTTGCGTGAGAATTGGATTTAAATGAGTCAGAATTGCACAGGCACAGGCCTCACTCTCCCAGAGTCATCAAAGCCTTAAAGACTGGCAATAGCCCGTGATGCAGTGGATGACCTTGGCATCTTCAATGTTTAAACATTCCACAGCACCTGCTTCAGCTGTCCTCATGGCTGTTGGCAGAAATTGTTCTCAGCTGCCCATTCCACTGGGGGAAATTGGGGATGTCTAGGTCAAAGAGTGTGTATGCATAGGTTAGTGACTTTGGAGCCACAGTTCCAAATTGACTTGCAGGATATACCAGCCCTCTATTCACTACATTACCTCTCTCTGTCACTATCTACATATATAAGTAATAGATAAGAAAAATGAAAATTTTCCTTAGTTATTGTATTTCCAGGTTAAATGAATAGACCCCTGGATAGCCCACTGATACCCAAAAGGGTCATATACAAACATCTATAGGTGATTTTCCTCCTCCAGATACAGGATTTAGAAAATCTAATTTTTTTTTGTTCAGATCTCTTATTTCATTGGCATAGGAAACTCCCAGTAAGGGATCTCCCTCTGTTAATATGGATTAATGTCTGTTTTGCCATTTACAGACTTAGAGAACTGTCAGACATTGAGGACATTTGGTGACTTGGCCAAGTTGAAACACACATCTCTTTGTATTATACCACACTGCCCCCCAAATCCCAGTAAAAATCATTTTCAGAACAATATAGAGGAAACTATAATGATCAGCAGTTTTACAATTTGTGATTTTCAGTATGAGTTGCCCCATAATAAATACACACAGAGAGTGCTGTAGGTAGCCATGGTCTTAGCCCCACAGAGCATGGGTACTCAACTCGCTAACATTAACATCTTAATACTGGATTCCTAATTGATTATTCTTCACCCAGTCCAGATCCAGCACAGCAGCTACTGATTTTACTTTATAATGATATCTGAATTGGAAAGTCCCACTGTGCTGTTATATTGTTTCAGTAATTCCAAAACTGAGGGGACCCAGATGGCTCAGTGGAGAGAGTATTAGGTCTAGAGTTAGGAAGACTCATCTTCCTGAGTTCAAGTCTGACCTCAGACACTTACTAGCTGTGCGATTCTGGGCAAGTCACTTAACCCTGTTTGCCTCAGTTTTTCTCAGCTGTAAAATAAGAAGGAAATGGCAAACCACTCCAGTATCTTTGCCAAAACACCCCAAACGGGGTCATGAAGAGTCAGATAGAACTAAAAGAACCAAGCAACAAGAAAACTCCAAAACTGAGTGGCATCCCTTCTAATAAAAGCTAGCATTTTCTTGATATTTGACGAACATAGTATCATTAAAATAAATTTCAGATTTAAAGTAATTGGAAAATACCTAATATTTTTAAAACTTTTTAAAAAATCCACCATACAGTAAAAGAGCCAATCTGTATTTGGGGAGTGATTATAGTATACACACAGGTAAGCTGAAGAAGGGGAAAGTATTAACAAGTGAGGGGTCATGGAAAGTCTCTCCCAGGAAGTAGGTCCTTGAGCTGACCCAAGATAAATTAGCAACAAACGGCAGGATGTACTTTAGGTGCCAAATAAGCCTTGTAGGCAATAAATACAATGTTGGCAAAGATAGAGCAACTTTAACTGAGGAAGGTTTTATGGAGTCAACTGTTAAAAACAAAACAAAACTGTTAGTTTTGAAAAAGTATAATATTTCCCAGAAAACCTTTTCTTTTAGTTAATACTATCAGGCTATTAAGTTGACCAATAGTTTCTCTGCTGATTTTGATAAACTACAATTAATAAATGTGCTAAGGTAGAAGAGCACTGGCCAGAGACTTGCTGCTTCTACTCATCTTCAGATCAGGTTTCCTGAAATTCCTGGAAAGAAAAGAGCTCTGTGGTTCAATTGGGTTTGAATTTTCCAGCTCATCTACCAGTGCAATGCTGCAGCTCTAGCAATAAAGACCAGTACAGTAACTAGACAGTATTAGATTTGGAATCAGACACTTGGACTCCCTTCCCACTTCTGTTGCTAAGTACTGTGCTACTTTGGTCAAGACATTTAATGTTTATGTGCCTTGGGTTTTTCATCTGTCAAAAATAAATGGGGTTGATTCTGGGGAGCAATTTGGAACTATGTCCAAAGGGCTATAAATACTGTGTATACCCTTTAACCCAGCAACACCACTACTAGGTCTGTATCCCGAAGACATCAAAACAAAATGGGAAAGAACCTATATATACAAAAATATTCATAGCAGCTCTTTTTATGGTGGCAAAGAATTGGAAATTGAGGGGATGCCCATCAATTAGAGAATGGAAGGAAAAGTGATATATGATTGTGATGGAATACTATTGTGCCCTAAGAAATGAGGTGCAGGATGGTTTCAGAAAAATCTGGGAAGACTTAAATGAACTGATACAAACTGGTGCAAAGTGAAGTGGGCAGAATCAGGAGGACATTGTACATAGTAATAGAAATACTATACGGTGGTCAACAATGAATGACTTAGCTATTCTCGGCAATACAACGATCCTAGACAATTCTGAAGGACTTATGATGAAAAATGTTCTCCACCTCAAGAGAACGAACTAATGGAGTATGAATACAGACCAAAGCATACTTTTTAACTTTATTTTGTCTGCATTTTCTTTCATAACATGGTTAATATGGAAATATGTTTTCTATGTATAATCTATATTAAATTGCTTGCCTTCTCAAGGATGGAAGAGGAGAACAAGGAAGGGAAATTTGGAACTCAAAATTTTAAAAAAATTATTGTTAGAAATTGTTTTTACATGTAATTAGAAAAATAGATAAAATAAAAATTTTAAAAATAAACTGGGTTCCCCCCCCATGAAAAAGAAAATAGAATTGTACAAGCAAGACAATGTTATATATCAAATAATGTACTTTAAAAGAAAACCAAGCTGTACATAATAGAAATGTGCACTTTCTTATACAATCCCTCCCTCTCTACGTGTATATATGTGTGTATCTATATAGGTATATGTGTGTGTGTGCAAACACATATGCACACCCATTTTATTTGGTATCTGTTATGTTCAGACTAAAAAAAAATAAAATGGAAAAAAAATAAAAAAAATAAACTAGGTTAGACAAGATAATAATCTTTAAGGTCCTGTCCAGCTCCAAAGTAAAACTATGAACTACTTTCCCAATTAACCAAATTCCTGACATCTAGTCAACTATTTTTTAAATCAAACACCACTGTAGTTATAGCATGGAAAACACAACCCAACAACGTCGTATTGAAGATTCTCCTCCTGGAGCCTTTAGCTGGGGAGAATCCTAGAGGAGATGATGCTCTTACATAATTGGATGCCAATGCATACCCTATGCAATATGGTACCACAGAGTCATTTCTTGGCAATGCTTGAAGTGTCTATTCAGTCATATCCAAGACTTTTTATTGGGCGCTGGATTTTTTCTGGGGCTGTGATCTCAATAAAAATCCTGTCCCCTTTCACGTTTTATCTGCTCACCACCATCTATGTCTGTGTAGGCAGAAGTTGCAGGTGCATAAAAAGATCTTTTATATTATCAAGGTAAAAGAAGGAGAACTGGTCTAGGTTACAGAGGATTTTGGAACAAAACTTCAGCTAAACTCAGTCTGACAGTGTAGTTTTTCCTTACAGATAGAAACCATCATTCACAGAGCTATCCTGTTTACCTTACTCAGGTTTCCCCCCCAAAATCAAATAATCTGACAAAAGCATAAGTCACCTTCACCAGGTACTGCCTGTTTTTATTGCTTTTAAAAATTTACTCTCTGTTCTAAGCTCTTTTTTTCTGGTCTTTGGAGTATATTAATCATTTCTTACTCAGGTCCAAGTGAGTGAGACCTGCTGCATCTTAAGCCAGCTCTGCTGACCTTGGACAGAACCTTTCCTGCTTTCCCGTTCCCTTGCTTCCTTGACCTCTCAATAGAAAAGGCTGTGGTCCAACATCAGCCCCAAACTGGCCGCTCTGTTCCCGAGTCAGATGCACCAGCTTGGTAAATCCCTCACTCTCTATTCCTTGGGTTTTCTCCAATTCCTGGTCTCAAGAATTCAGCTTATCTTTCTCCGGTTTTGCCCTTGTCTTTTTGTTGGTGATAGGGGCACTGCATTCTCCTTGCCCACACCCTACTGCCTTGCTCTGAACTGGCGCTAACGGGCACGGGCTGCGCTGGCTGAATTCTGTCGGATGCTCTGCTCAATCTCCCCCTTTCTCCCCTCCCCGAACCCAGAGTCCCTTGTTCTCTCTGTGCATTTTTGTTGATTGTTGTCGTTCCTGCCTGGAATGTTGATGTCTGCTTGTGGGAACCCTTCAGAACCCACCTCGGATAAACACGATCACTCCTTTGGTTCCCGTTAGGATTTTGTCTGCATCTTGCTTTTGCCCTTCTTATACTATTCCTTAATTGTGCATTAGTCCCAAACTGCTGACAGCCTCCCTTCCTCTACCCATGTCTCCCCACCTCCTAATAGATAGTCAAGTCTTTGAATTCCAGGTTGAGGCTGCTTCCCATTTTTATGCCTCCACTACCTACTGTACAGCCGTGAGTATAGAAGATACACTAGGAAGACTAATTGAATTGAACACATTCTGATCCACCATGGTATTGGACTCTGTGTCTATGCTATGGGCTTCCTCTACACATCTTCTCCTTTCTAGCTTCTGCCAGTCTAATCCTCTTCATTCTTTCCTTTTCCCAAGGCTTTTTTAAAAGGAGGGATTCTATTTAATAGAAGAGTCAGATTATAAGAACACCTCAAAGGAGCAAGTGAGATATTAATACAGTGCCTTTACACACATTAGAGATAATGGGATAAATATTTAGTAAAATGATAATGAAGCAGCTAGATGGCACAGTTGATAGAGTACAGGACCCGGAGCCAGAAAGACCTGAGTTGGAGCGGTTAGGTGGCGCAGTGAACAGAGCATCGGCCCTGGAGTCAGAAGGACCTGAGTTCAAATCCAGCCTCACACACTTAACTAGTCCTGTGACCTTGGGCAAGTCACTTAACCCTAATTACCCTGCCTTCCCCCTCCAAAAAAAGAAGACCTGAGTTCAAATTCAGCATTAGACACTTCCTAGCTAGATGACCCTAGGCAAGTCACTTAACCCTGATTGCCTGAGTTTCCTCATCTGTAAAATGAGCTGGAGAAGGAAATGGCAAACCACATTAGTATCTTTGTCAAGAAAACCCAAAATAGGGTGACAAAAAGAGTCCTACATGACTGAATAACAACATAATTCTAATACCTTTTTTGCAATCAGTGGTATTACCACTGGACTATATGGCAAACTTTGCCTATTAATAATATGCTATATGGTTTGTCCACAGTAAACTTTAAATGGCAGGCACATTTAGCTTCTTCAGCTACCCAGTACAGGCTCCAAGGCTCCTTCTTTCTCTGCCAAATCAGTGTGTCCTTAGAAAACATCCATTGATTTTAATACTTTCTTACATGCAACATAATTAGAAAAGCAAAGGTGTTAAAATACACTATTTTGAAGCCAGTAAGAATTTTTTTTTAATCTAGTTACTTTGGATGGTTCTCTTCTATTGATGTCAAACTAGCTATTCCTTTAGCTTTATGTTTATGCCTGACATTTATCATTTTAACTAAGATATAAAACAGCAGTCACACAGGTGAATACCAGCTGAAATACTGTCCTTGGCTGGCAGCCACTGCTTTCCCCATGCCTTCTGGAACAATACACTATTAATTATAATTTCCATACATCTGTCTCAGTTGGTTCACTCATGCCTAGCAGAATTTATTATATGTAAATATTAATACATTCTTTAGTAGATTCATTACCTCATCAGTATGGCGACACATTGCCCTGCTGTAGATAGCAGCATCTCTGAGTCTTCTCATCCTTCATGTCACAGAACTATAGAATTCCAGCTAAAGGAATTTTGGAGACTAATCCCAACCCTTGACTTTTCACATGAGGAAACTGAGGCCCTGACAGGTGACTTATACAAGGTCACAGAGGTCTTTCCACAAATCCTCTGAAGGATTTTTCCAATTTATTGGAAACTTTCATCTAGTTTTCTTATTTTTTAAGTATAGCTTGGTTTTCTTTTGAAAAGCATATATTAAGTTTAATATGGTAGTACCCATACTGCCCTGCTCATCTGTGCCCCTTCTGAACTTCCTCCTATGTATTTTTGTGTTTCCTTATTTCTGGTTTCTTCTTTTTAATCTAGCCCTTTTTTTATTTTAGCACTATATATTAAATCAGCATATAATCCCAAACTTAGTTAAGACAAATGCTAACCCCAATCATCATACAATTTAAAGGTCATAGGAACACAGATTTAGAGGTCATCCAATTCAACCCCCTCATTTTACAGATTAAGTGACTTGCCTAGGATCACACAGATAGTAAGTGTCTGAGGCCCAACTTGAACTCAGATCTTCCATACTCCAAATCCAGCACCCTATGCATCACAGTTGCTATCTCTCCTTAAAGATGAGGATTTTCCCTAAACAGACAGCACACACTGGTTGCTGTCTGCTTACAGACATTTATTCAACTATTCCACATTATCCACATATGTCTGAAGGCTTCATTAATTGTCCATCTGTGGAAACAGTTCTATTATTAAGATTTTTAGGTTGGAAAAAATCCATTCATCTGATGAAACAAAGGTAAAATACAAGAGCTGGGGGTTCATTGTCAAATGTTAAATTGTTAGCATGAGAATGTGGTCCCAACAGTTTGAAGTTTCTTTGTTACCAACATGGGAAAGCTATATGGTAACACATTCTATAACCTATGCTATAACGTGATTATTGATGATCAAGCTTCAACTAGCTGAGTCAAATACCTTTTTGTATCTGGCCCAAACCTCTGACTTTACAGATGAGGAAACTGGGGCCCTGAAGGGGACTTATTCAAGGTTACACAGGTCTTTCCATAAATCTTCCCTAGAGGATTTCCCCCTTTAAGTATAGTTTGCTAATTGTTTTGACATCAGAACACAGGTAGCTTTCCAATCTACATATGGGATTCAAGAAATTGCAAAGCATTTTAGCTAGCAAACAAAAATCTGCACAACAACCTATTAAGGAAACGGTAGAAAATAACGGATACTCTGCACTTTCTTGAAAGGGAAATAATTGAATTTACATGTATTTTCAAGAATAAAGTCATAACTGAACTGCAAGTTTAATAAAATTCAGTATTTTGAAAAGTCTTTTGCATCTTTTTTACGCTAGAAGACAAAACAATGCCTGTTTTCCAGTTCCACTCCAGCTTTTAATAATTTGATAATAATAAAAAATAATTAAGGCAGGACAGCTAGGTGGCATAATGGATAGAGTGCTGGGTCTGGATTCAGGAAGCCCTGAGTTTAAATCTGAACTCAGACACTAGCTGTGTGACCCTGGGCAAGTCACTTAACCCTATATCCTTCAGTTTCCTCTTCTGTCAATGTACTGGAGAAGGAAATTAAGACCACGCTAGTACCTTTGTAAAAAGAACAAACAAATGGGATCACAAACGAACCCAAATGGGATCACAAAAGTTGGATATGACTGAAATGACTAAACAATGACAACAAAAATCATATAAAATGGGAGAGTGGTTTTGATCGATTTGAGCTCACTGTGCTAAAAAAGGGATCAAAATTGCATTCCAGACTCATTCTTCACCAGAAGATTCTACTTAGCCTTCTTCTCCATTCTTGCCTTTTTCAGAAAAGTTATTACCAATAATCTTATTGAAGGATGAGCCCAGACTTTTTCTCTTTATGGCTTCCTTCCCTCTCATCCCCACTCTCGAATTTTTAGGAGGAGGAGGTGGAAGAGAAGGAGAAAAGAAAGTGAAGGGAAATGGGAATGCAGGGGCCACCTGAGGTATAAGACACATTTAACCATCTGAAGTACTGGTTTCCCTTGTTCTCTAGCATAATGTCTCCAGACCTATAGAAAGTATTCATTTTATGGGGTGACTAGGTGGCAGTGAATAGAACCCTGGAGTCAGGAGGACCCGAGTTCAAATCCGACCTCAGACACTTAACACTTACTAACTGTGTGACCTTGGGTAAGTCACTCAACCCCAACTGCTCAGACTTCCCCCCTCCAAAAAGCAAAAAAAAAGAAAAAGTATTCATTTTAGAGACCAAGTGCATCCACTGCTGCAAGTGTGGGAGGCATCCTTTGTTATGCTGCTAAGGACTCTTGCCCCTATACTACATGTACATCTCCTGCTCATCCTTAAAGAAGGGAGCTACAGAACAAGGTAGAAGGAATACCTCCTGCCAAAGCAGCTCTCAAGTCTTAGAGAGAATGCAGTACCCCATCCCTGACCTTCTTGACAAGAAGCATAGTCTAAGATTGTCTGACAACTTGCCCGACATCAGATCCACCAAGCTCAATGGAAATGGTCCACCTATGCCTCAAAAGCTCAGCAGCAGCTATGAACATCAATTGAAAATTTCACAATCTCCCATTCCTGGGGTATCTCTCCACTTTGTGATGATAGATACCCTAACTAAAGCGACTCACTTCCTTTCCTGAGCTGGACCCCTACCAAGACCAAAAAGACACGTTTTTGCTCTCTGGTCTCCTCATATCAGCTCTAGTCAGGTTCCCCAGGATGGGCCCCATTTTTGGAGTATACACTTCATTGACTCTCAAGATTAAGATTCACTCTGCATGTAGCCTCGCATCACCTGGTTCATTGGACAGACAAGGTGCATAGAGTTCATAGGTACCTGAACAATACATAAGATTTCATACCCCCTGCCAGGGCAGCTAGATGACTCAGGGGATAGAGGGCTGGACCTGGAGTCAGGAGGACCTGAGTTCAAATCCAGACTCAGACACTTACTAGCTGTGTGACCCTGGCTAATCATTCAAAAACTGTTTGCCTTCCATTATAAAGTGAGGACCCTAAGAGAAGGGAATGGCAAACCACTCTGATAGTGTTGCCAAGAAAACCCCCCAAACAGGGTCATGAAGAGTCAGACATGACTAAACAATTTAACAATAAAAACCTCTCACCACCAAGATAATTGAATTGAGGAAAAAGAATCCAATGGAGCAAACAAAATAAAACAGGTTAGTGTGTGATTAGCTCCTAAGACGGAGGAAAGGAATCATCATTTAATTTTTAAAGAATACTCCTATGGAAATTGGGCTTTTAAGTCCATACCATACACTTTTATTTTGGACCTGTGACTTCGCTAGTATAGTCCAGAGGTGTCAAACATAAGGCTTACAGGCCACATATGACCCGACATACTCTAGAAGGTGGCCCAAACCAAATAAAAAATGTAACTCCTATCTGATTTTAGTGTGTTGATTCTCAATATATACACATGTATGTATTTATAAGGGAATGTATACATACATGTATATGCGTATATATCTGTAAGTATTCTATGTATATATACACACACACACACACACACACACACACACACAATATACGCATCTCTCTCTCTTTCTCTCTCTCTCTCTCCCTCTCTCTCTCTCTCTGTATACACATGTGGTTTTCTAAGTCAATATGTGACCTGCAGAGATTCTTATGTATGGTCTAGTGGTCACTGTTTCTGTTTGAAGTTTGATCCTACAGGTATAGGGAACTCTCCTTACTAACACAGAAGAGCATGTGCTTTGCAATTTATAGTCTTAGAGAGTTGGCTGGGAACTGGCAGCCAACTCTGGAGGTTAAGTGACCTGCACCATGTCCCACAGCTGGCATATATCAGAGGCAGGGCTAGAAATCAGGTCGTTCTAATTCCAAAGAAGGCCCTCCAGCGACCATGCCAAGCTGCCTTTCATCATGTACCACACTCTGCAATAAATCTTACTGGACCAATTATCTAAATATTTTAAAAATTATTCAAAACAGAGGAAAAGTAATATTTGTTTCAACTACGGGAAGGAAGTACACTTTTATTAAACAAAGAGAAGATATCTTTGTAGGTTAAATTAATGAGCTTGGTTGCTTTTATAAAAAGGAGTTTGTGAAAAAATCTCTAACAATTTTTAATTGAGAAAAATTTTCAATAAGTCTATCAAATAAAAGTCTGATACATAGAATGTATTAGGAACTGATGTTTATCTGTAATAATAAAACACTTTCTCCACTGGAGAAATAGTTGAAACACATAAAAGACCATTTTTGAAGGAGGAAATACAAATTGCTAATAGCTACCGAAAAAGATACCCAGATTTCTTACTAGAGAAATACAAATTAAGGTAACCTTAATATAGGCTCTTATATTCACAAAATTCTCAAAAATAGTAAAACAAAATCAAATTATTTAGGAGCTGTGGAGAAACAAGTACTCTCTTGTAGCACCTAGTGCTACACAGTAGTTACTTAACAAATATTTATTGCAACAGTGAATTACATTGTTAGTGTTATTGCAGACTGCTGTGACTTTTTGAAGATCAACATGAAAATATACAATAAAAGTCACAGAGACATCAGTTCCATTGCTGTGACTTCTTTAGTGTCTAGGATAGTATCTGGCATAAAAGGTGCTTAAAAGATGCTTGCTAATTGTTTGATTTAGCCTATAGATCGTAGAAAAAGTCCTAGCAATAGCCACTTTCTTCATAATAGGAAAAAGTCAGAAACAATTTATATTCTCAATGACTGGAAAATGGCTAAATAAATTATAGTATATTAATTTGTGGGAAATTGTTAAATATTTATGCCATGTTATACAAGGAAATATGGAAAGACTTTTATGAAGAAATGTAAGAAAGGCAAGGAGAACCAGAATAGCATACATATTGACTACAATTATGTATTTTAAATATCAAGGGGAAAAAAATCAAAGGTAACAGAATGGACATAGGACAAACAAGTACTTTTTAGTAATTTGGTTGGTTCCCTTTTATGGAAATGTGCAGTATAATATGGCTAAGATTTTAAGTATTCTCTTACGAAGCTGTTTTGCATGTTTATATTTTATCGTTGTTAGTGGACAATAATTTTTTAATTATAGCTCTGATGCATAATTCTGTTAAAGCAATTCTGCTTACCTCTCCACTTAAAGAATTACCGTTTATATATATTTATAACTATAGAGAAACATATCTAAACTTTATTGTGACCTTCGGGGAAGGGGAGTTAGGGGAGAGGGGAAAAAAGAACAAAATAAAAAAGTGCACGGCAAAGAACAAAAGAAAACTCACAAGGAAGCAAAGAGAAGATGGACAGTCTTCAACACAAGGAGTATTAGTCACCATATAGGCTTTCTTGAAATGAAAATTTATTGTTGCATATTTTGAATCCTCTCTTATGTTCTGCGATGCACATGACATGCTTTTATTTCTTTCTAACTTTGTATTTAAGTTCCAATATTTAAGTTTAAGATAAGTTTTTGTTTCTTTTCTCTATTCTCTGTTTGTGTTCTGGAGTTTGAGTCTAAAATAAAGTTTTGGGGAAAAAAAAGAATTATTTTTTACATGAATGGCAGGTTTTATTTCCAGTTTTTCCTGGCCCTTACATACTAATCCCTGCAGTTAATGGCTACCTACGGGAACTGGAGGTTACTGAGGTTTACCCACAACACAATCTACAAGCAGTCAGAGAAGTTCAAATTTGAAGTCAGCTAGGTACTCATTAGCTCTTAGGGTTGGGGGAACAGGTCTCTCTATCCTCAAGTAACCTCCAAAACCAAAAGACCATCGCTGAAACTGGTTGGTGTGGTTGCTAAGTCCCTTTCCCCATCACTCAGGAGACAAGCCTTGTGATCCTGTTAGGAGTATCTCTCTTGCTACTCATTCACTTAGTATCCCTTTGGCCACAAATACCAAATCCTTGCCCACCCCTAATAATCAAGGATGGCTAAGAGAAATGAATAGCCTAAGAGATCTTACAACTGTGGCAGTTATGGGTTGGTGCCCAGTAATCCAGCAAACTGGCATGACTACAGGTCTAAGAAGAAGGAAGCCAGCCTTCAAAAGCATGCTCCGAACTTGGTAGTGGCTTTCCATCAATGCTACTTCACCAAGTCACAGTCTCTAATTCCAGAAAGGCATTCCAGTGGGATGAACTGTGTCCAGTCCCATAACAGTGCTTATGCAATGGATCACAGGGCAAGACAAACTTCATGTGATGGGATGGAGTGGAGCCAGTCATGGGGTGTGATGACAACATGGCTATCATAAAAGAAGACCATCTTGGATGAGGGAGTTTCATCACTGATACTTCACAAGCAGAGGTTCTTAATCTGAGGTCTTTGGACTTATTTCAAAAAGTATTTTGATGATTATATTTCAACATAATTGGTTTCCTTTGTAACTCTATATATTTTATTTCAAGCAGAACAAAACTATTCTTCTGAGGTACCCAGAGGCTTCACCAGACTGCCATAGGTATCCATGATAATGAATGTTAAATATCTGTGCTTCACAGTTGCAATTTATACTCAGCCTTTATATATACTTCCCTCCTTGAGGAAATATGAAACCTTAAGCTTGGCAAGAGAAAGCTTCTCTCTGTTCTGCATCCTTATTACATAGCACCATTATTCATGACCAGAACCATGGTAGGAACTCATAAAGCGTTCAACCAATTCAGTCTATGAATTCTGTGTCACTGAAAATGTTCCATAGCCACTGACTCGTGATTAGTCCCTCTGTTGCACCATCTTTACCTCCAAATTAACACTGTTGATTTTTAACAATGAATATGATATGAGAATCTTGAGGAATTCCTGGTTCAGGAACTTCTTCCACCAATGCAAATTCCTTCTAGTCTTCAATTTTGCAGATAAGAGCTAGAGAGTAGTCTTAAGTACAATGAGTTTGTGACTTACCCAAGATCAGAAAGCTTGTGAGAAGTAGGTTTTAAAGCCAGTTCTTTTTGACTCCCATCCCAGTACTTTATGTCCTAGGCCACTGCTGCCTCTCACTTTATATGTTTTTTAAAGGATGATACTTCTGATTTCAACGATGTACCTAACTTCTTCTACCAATGCAGACCAGTGTCAGTTCAAAAACATATACTTTTAGAACATAAGTTCTTAACCTTGGACCAACAGACCCATTGCGTGGATTTTAGGAGGTGTGTGAACTTGGGTGGGAATTTTCCTAACCTTTACTCAAAAGTGAGCATTTCCTTCATTTCTTAAAAACATTGTTCTGGGAAGGGGTCCACAGTCTTCTCCAGACTTTCAAAGGGGTCCATAACACCCCCCCCCCCCAGCCTTAGAGAGTTATCTGGGGGAAATGGAGATTAAATGATTTGCCCAGGGTCAAAAAGCCAGTATGGGTCCAAGCTTAAAGCAGGATTTACTGAATCAGAGATTAGAAATAATCTTTATCCACTGTGCCACACTGCCTTTGAACTTTATAAGTTTCTACAATGACAATTTTACACTCTAAAAATAAAATAAAAACAGCTAGAATTTATATAGTACTTACTATTTGTCTGACCCTTCACAAAAATTACCATTTGATCCTCGCAAAACCCCTGTGGAGTGGTTTTATTATCCCCATTTCACAGTTGAAGAAACTGAGGCAAACAGTGGTTAAGTGACTTGTTTAAAGATACACAGCTTGTAAATGTCAGAGACCAGATCCTAGGGTCCAACATTTTATCTACTGTACCACCTAACTAAACAAACCAGCTGTTTAGCTTTTTCCTTAATACTATCCAGGAAAATTCCACTGGAGTCTTACTTTAATGTATCATCACTGTGGAGAGAAAGTCACTCTGGATTTTCAAATGCTATGTCAGGGGAGTACATGGTCCAGAATTTCCACAAAACATAAGGAAGACCCAGAATTACTAATGTATTATCTGGCTATCGTCTGAAAATAAGCTCTGATAAATTTCAAAAGATTTGTATCCAGATTAGCTGAAGGATGAAGAATTATTTCACCAGAGCAACAGTTAAATTATAAGAGATGTCAGTCTCTGTGGATAGAAGGAGCACCCAAAGACACAAAATTCTTGATTCTAGAAATACTGAAATAAATAGTCAGTAAAATGAAATTGTCTACAAATTTTTGCCACTGATACAGAGGAGGAAAAAAATTGCAGCTCCCTATATACAATGAGACAGGGTGACAAAATGACAAGAGCAGTGGAGTTAAAGAAACTTGTCTCACTGATTCCAGAGAATCTGTTTGTTACCTTTGGAAAAGTCACTTAGTATATCTGGGCCTCAGTTTCTTCATACGAAATAGGGGAGGGTTAAACTAGGTAATCTCTAATGTCTCTTCCGGCCCTAAAATCCTGTGAGACTAAAAAATGATAGTAAAATTATCAGCCAGTATTCACACCAGAGGGGCACATTTTCAGTTAACTAATCAGTCCTAGACAGCTTGAAAGAATAACCAGTGAAACTCATGTCTTCCTGAGTTGATCATTTGGCAAAGTAGTTCAATTAGTTCTGGGTGGCCTGGCATGAACTCAGACACTGTTAGCAACAGTTTCATCAACTACCTGGGTCTAAAAGAAAAGGGGATTCCTTCTACCTACTATGTCAGGTGAGAGACCTTTTCAAGCTTCTGAACTTTACTTCCAAGCCATCTCCAGACCACCAAAGATACTTGCTCCCATCAGAAACCAAAATGATCCTTTTCCCAAAGCTTGAGTCCATGGTGCCCCATGTACTAGCCAAACAGAGCACAGGGTTTTTCACCCTCTCACTTCAAGCACGACTGAATTGGAACCAAACAGTAGCTACTCAGGGAGAAAGACTGCTGCGGAAAGGCCCCTTTCCAAAGGGGGAAAGGACGATGGGGGAGGGAGTATGAGCGTTTGCAGGGCTGACCTTTCCTCTTCTCTAAAAAAAAAATAAAGCACCCAAAAGATAAAAACAAGAGAAAAAACCCCCCACAAATCTTAGACACGGGTTCTTTGAAGGTGCATGCATATGACTGCGGAACTCTCTGGTTTCCCAAATGTAATCTATGCACAAATATTTGTCTGGGGCTTTCCTGGCAGGAATAGAGACAAGAAGGGCAGCCTTTTCTTCTCCAAACCTCCTCCGGAAGGAGACTGGCAGATGCTGCCGCTTGGATGCTGAGAGCTTCCCAAACAAAACCAAACAACAACAACAAAAACTTTTGCTCCAAGGTCAAAATCTCCAGACGAGCATCCCCAAAGGCTCTAAAGGGGGACGCTTTATTTTATAGATTCCGAATGAAAGAAGGACAGCAAGAGATTCTTCTGAATTTTTTTTTTCTTTCCTGGGCCAAGTTAGACACTATGCACCGGTAACTAAATGGAATGACGGGTGTACGGACCTTGTGGTGGCTAGTTCAAAGTCACCCTCGGCTCCCGAGGAGCTGCCGGCGGTCCCGTTCCTTCCCTCCTCACGGTCCATCTCAGCCTGCCGAGGAAAAAAAAAGCACGGGACTGAAGAGCACATGCACTTGTCTCCTTTCACCCAGGACGTGTTCCCTCCCCATCCCCCACGTTTATCATCCTCTCCCTATTTGATCGTCCTCCCTCACCTCCCTGGATGGCATGGGGGCACATTTGGTGGAAGGGTCCCCAGCTGCTCGGGCAGTGCCCACCTGGCCGGTCGTTTTCTCTCGCCCTGTAATGCCCAGCCAGAGTCCGGAGGCCCGGAATCCCCGGGCCGGGACCGCCCGTGTGCGCCTGGGCCCCCAGCTCACCTCCAAGTTGTCGGTCCCGCTCTGAGAACACACAGCTGTCTCGGACACGGCCGAGGCCCAGGGCACTGGACTTTGCTCGCCGCGGCCTCGCCGCCTCCTCCTCCCAGCCCCACGCAGCCTGACCTCTCGGGGCGCTGCAGGTCAACGCCTCCCCGGGGCCGCCCGGGGCTGGGGGGCTGTCAGGGCCCGCAGCAGGAGGAGGACGGACAAGCCCTGAGCGCAGAGCTGCTGGGGTGAGGGGCACCCTCAGCCAGTCGCCCCCCACTCCGCTCCCCGCGACCCCCACCTCCACTCCAGGCCTCTGGGGCCGTGGTGAGTGGCTGTCGCCTCCTTCCCGCCGCCCGACCCGACCCGGCCCGGCCAGGCCCGGCCAAGTACTGATGGGGCGGGGGCAGCCGTAGATGATGCTGTGGTGATACCCGAGCCAAGCCCTGCCAAGCCCAGGAGCTGGGATGTTTCCCCTGGCGATTCTAGGCTTTCTGAGACACTCAAGTACCCGGCAGTTTACTTTATCAATTGTACAGTTTTCACACACACACACACACACACACACACACACACACACACACACGCACACACGCACACACGCACACCCCTTGGCTGTTGCAGGGGCACATACTGTTTCTTTCCCTTTTATGCCTATTTAGGCCACTTTTTGATCACAGTGCTGAAAAGAATCCAGTGAGACCGCTGTATCAGCCCTCATCTCCCACTTCAAACTACCCCTCCTCAAGACTGGTTTACACTGAAATGATTCTTCCCAAGTGGCTATTTATCCACTGCTTCGAATTCCAGAGATGCAGAACCAATCCATGTGAGTCATGAATCTTCTAAATCAAAAGTTTTCCTTATGTTTACTCTTTCTCTTGCCAAAAATTCTGCATCTTCCCTTTAGTTTTAAAACTAGAAAGGATGCTTGAGGTCATCTTATCAGGGACTTTCCTTTGAAAAAAAGTTGAAATGTCTTTTATTTTTCCACAGTCATCCCCCCTGGTTATTCTTAGCTCTCTCTGCATCATACTACACGATGGACCAGATTACATGCTGGAGGAGTCAGGAAGATCTAAGTTAGAATCCTGTCTCAGACCCTCACTAGCTATGTGATTAGGGCAAAGACTTCTCTCAGTCTGTTTCCTCATCTGTAAAGAGGGATAATAGTAGCATCCACCTGACTAGTTATTGTGGGGATCAAATGAGATAAATCACTTTGCAAACCTTAAAACTCCACATAAACTTTGCCTAACATTGTTCTTATTTTCATTACCTTCTCACATTTCCCCAAATTCTCATATTCTTTTTATGAGCTTAAAGTTCAGCAGTACTCCGTGACCTTCACAAACTCGTTTGTTTGACATTCTCTAGTGACCTCATTCAGTGCCACCAGTAACTTGGCTTCACTTTCAGTGCCTAAGCCTGAGGTAGCCTCAAGTAGAAGGATTTTAGGATGCTGAATGAGAGCTCAAACAATTGCTGTTCTTTGTTTCTGACCTCTTTCTCAAACTAGAGTGTCAAATTCTGCATTAGAAAGCTACGGAAGAAACAACTTGTCCCTACAATGGAGAGAGAAGAGTGCTAGACTTAGGATCAGGAAGACCTGAGTTCTGAGACACTGTTTAACTTATCTGTAAAATGGGAACAGCTAGATGGCAAAGTTCTGGGCTTGGAGTCAAGAAGACTAATGTTCCTGAATTCAAATTTGGCCTCAGTTTCTTCATCTGTAAAATAAGCTGGAGAAGGAAATGGCAAAACACTCCAAATACCTTTGCCGAGAAAACCCAAAATGGTGTTAGAAACAGCCCGACACTATTGACAACTGAACAACAACCCCAAAATGGGGGTAATAATACCTTACTTATTTCATAGGGATGTTGTAAGGATCAAATGAGACAACACATATAAAGAAGTTTGCACTATATATTAGCTGTTATTTTTTCCAGCATATTTTTTCACCAAGTATTAAAATAAATGTTCATTTTAAGTTGGTGGACCTTATGTCTCTCATAGAATTTCTCTATCTCCTTATTCTCTGCAACAGATGTTGTCAGTAAGCTGCAGCTATTTTCATGACAGTCTTTTTGCAAATGCTCATAAACCCTTTATGTGAGATGACTGAATGCTTCATGAAATTTTTCTGGTTGTTGCTTTTGTATTCATGATAAAACCAACTCTGTCATCTTCATTTGCTCTCTTTAAGGAGAACCTGTGAGCATTTCATCTGTTTAGAACTTTTTTTCGTCTCCAAGTTTCATTTAAAATGAGAATGTCAAGATTGATAGAATTTGGTTCCTGAGAATTATGTTTATTTACTGCTTACTACAAAAGATCCCATATCCAGATGACCAATAGCTAGGTTAATGTTTATATATATTCTAAAATGGAGATCTTATCTTCTACCATTTCTGCCTCTTGGAAATATAAGACTGAAGCCCATATTCAATTTTTTTTTGTTTTGTGGGTTGCCATGTCCGAAAGATCCATCCCTGAGTGGTCAGCCTACTACAAGTGATGGCCCTCTCCATACTCAGGTAGGCTGGCCCTCAGAAAGCAGGCATAATCTAATATTGAGACCATACTTGAACCCTTTTCAGCATGGTAAAATTTCTAGGAATTTATGATCTGTTGAGCCCACCCTCCGCCCCGCCCCCCCCAGGAACTTAGGGTCACTTCCATGCTATAATGAAGTATCTGAACAGGATTTTATGGATGTGATTAAGATGACTTAAAAATTGAAGAAAGCCTGTATGGAAAGATGACAATAGAAATGAACACATCCTATTACTCAGGCCGCTTAGCAGTAAACAGTCACCATTCTGTGCAGCATACTGTCAGTACCCTTGGCAGAAGCCATCTTGAAAGAATTAGCTTTGGCTTCACCAGGGACTTAGTTGAGATTTTTCCTCCCACATGAAAAAACTGAAGAAAAGAAAGAAAATATGTTTTACTTAAAATTTTTTCTTTTCTCTATTCAAACTACTCTGCTTATCTTGCAATTTACTATAATTAGACTAATGCAGTATCCTGAGGTGTGTTTTTTGATCACTATTCCAAGACCTTCACATAGACATGTCATGCCTGCTTTGCATCATTTAGGAATCTCCTGACCATGGAGTGACATGAAAATAAATTGAATTGTGGAGCCTGATGAAGAGATGGTTGGCAGGTAACTTAGTAAAGTCTCCATATCTTCAAAAGAAGTAGAAGGGGAAAGGTGGGAACCTGAGGGATGAAGGTGGAGAAAGAGTGAAGTTTAAAGTGCCAAGTAATACTAAGGAGGGTGTGTGTGTGTGTGTGTGTGTGTGTGTGTGTGTGTGTGTGAACTAACACAGGGAGTTTGCCTTTGAAGGGAAACAGTCTTTTTATCTATTGGTTTTTGAGGGATGGGACCCAACTACAACATGTATCTTTGTCTGCTGGAAAAAGTCTTGTAAATATCTGTGTATTTGGGTATCCAACTGGATTCCATCCGATTTTAAGAGCTCCTTTTATGTTTCTATGACAATATCACCACACTGTCTCCTGATATAATAGATTATAAATTCATCTGCCAAACTACAAGACATTTAAGATTAGGGACTACTTTTAATCATTTTTTTAAAAATTGCCTACAGTGCCTTGAACATAGGAGGCAGTTAATGTTTTTGAAAGAATGAGCAAGTTTTATTTTCCTGTACCAGAACCTTGAGCTTATTTGTGTCACGAACACCTTTGGCTGTCTGAGTTCCTGATTTCAGGCCCAGAACTAATATTTATAAAGTTCTTTGCAAATCTTAAAGCACTATATAAATGCTAGGTGGTGTTGTTAATTTGACCTAGGCCAGTGTTTCACTGTGGTATGGGAAGGATCCTGAGTCTTGGAAGGCCATGGCAGTGTCTTGTAAGGTCTGGCAGGTTCCAGCATGATAGAAAGTCTTTGGATACAGGCCTAGCAATAGTCTCTGCTTTCTGAGAATCAATCTAGCTTAGTATCTAGAGGCACAGCACCAGTAGACTGATCATTCAGTGATGAAATATTTAGCTATAGAAGATGGCTTCTTAACCTGGGATCCATGGATAGATTTACAGAAGATCTATGAACTTGAATGGGAAAAAAAACCAAATTACACATTTATTTTCATTAATTTTTAACTGAAATTTGATATTTCGTTCAATTATTATTTTGAAAGTATCATTATTCTGAAAAGGAGGCCAGCTAGTTGGAGCAGTGAAGGGAATGCCTGGCCTGGAGTCAGGAAGATTCATCTTCCTGAGTTTAAACTTAGCCTCAGACCCTTAGTAGCTATGTGACCCTGGGCAAGTCACTTAACCCTGTTTGCTTCAGTTTCCTCATCTGTAAAATGAGTTAGAGAAGGAAATAGCAAATGACACCAGTATCTCTGCCAAGAAAACTCCAAATGGGGTCACAAAGAGTCAGACATGATTGAAAAAGGACTGAACAACAATGTGTTAGTCACTGTGCTAAGTGCTGGAGATACAAAGACAAAAAAAAAATAGTTCCTGCTTCTCAAGAAGTATCTCTAACCTAATGAGGGAGACAACATGCAAACAATTATGTATAAATAAAATAGATACAGCTTCAATTAATTTAATATTAAATTATTAATTTAAATTAATTTGATATTAAACTATTAATTTAATGTACCGTTAAGTCATTAATTTAAATTAATTTATTATTAAATTGTTAATTTAAATTAACTTCTTGTTAATTAAATTAATTAATCTTAGAAAGCAGGCCCTAAGATCACAGGCTTCAACTGACATTCCAACCATCTAACGGGAAGGTCTTTCCAGAGAGCCAACAAGGAAAAATTGTTCATTTTTATAATACTGATGTTATGTGTATGTAAGTATATACACATATTTCTTCTGACTCTGCTCATTTCACTCCAAATCAGTTCATATAAGTTTTTCCATGTACTTTAAAATTTATCTTTAATCCTCATTCATACGCCAATTTGTTCTGTCATTCCCTAACTGATGGGCAGCCCTTCAGTTTCCCCCTTTTTTTTTGCCAACACACAAAAAGCTACTCTAAGTATTCTTATGCCCATACGACCTTTTTTTTTTCTTTTTAAAAATCTTTTTGGAGGATAGGCTCAGTAGAGCTATAACATTTTGTGTATCATTCCAAATTACTTTCCAGACTGATTGGAATCTTTCACAGCTGTGCCATCCACGCAACTATTTTCCTTACAGATCTTCCAACATCTCTCATTTTTTTTTTTGGTAATCTTTATCAATCTGATAGGTGGCATTTAGAACCTAAGAATTGCTTTAATCTTTATTTCTCTAATGATGGAATATATTTATAAATAGAAATATATGAAATATTTAAATAAAAGATATAATTTTCCATAGATTGTTGGATAGATGGGCAAACATAATTACCTTTTGTATATGGATGAAATATTATGATTTAGTATTTTTATTTTATTATATAAATTAGCACTTAAAATTATATATTGTGCTATAGCATATATAGTAATATATAGTGCTATAATAATAATCATAATTATAATTGTAGCACTATATGCATGTCAGCCACTATTATTACTACTACTATTAGAATGAAACCACATGGAATCTTATTTTCTAGAGGTCTTTAAGATGATAACAGCTCACATTTACATAGTATATTACGGTCTACAAGGCACTTTGCATATACTATATTGGACAGATTTTTATCAGGTTATTATGATTTTGTTTGGACCATAATGGCTAGAGTGCCATGCCTAGAGTCAGGAAGACTCATGTTCCTGAGTTCAAATCTGGACTCAGACACTTACTAACTGGGTGACCCTGGACAAGTCATATAACTCTGCTTGTCTCAGTTTCCTCATCTGTACAATGAGCTAGAGAAGGAAATGGCAAACCGTTGCAGTATCTTTTCTAAGAAAACCCCAAATGGAGTCACAAAGAATCAGAAATTACTGAAAAACAACTCAACAAAAACTTGTGTTGCTGTAAGATAGAAAGGCAATCTAGGTGATCTCCAAAGTTCCTTTCAGGTTCTGTGATTTGAATATTCTCAGGTCTTTTCTGTTTTGGTTGCATTTGTATCTAGCTAATGTTACCATCCTTTTATTCCCAGGTTTGTAACTGGTTCCAAAGTGAACTGCTGTGAACTGTCATTCTCATATATGCACATGTCTATCGCGCAAGATCTCAGTTGTTTTCCAACTGTCTGCTGCTTAATCCTCTATGCCATGAGATCATAAGTTTAGAGCCGAAAGGTGACTTCTGATGGAGGTCATCTAACACTTTATATGTGAGGACACTGAGGCCCAGAGAGATTTAATAAAGATAATATGGAGCAGATTCAGGATTCAGACCCAGGTTTTTTGATTTCAGATCCAATCATCTTTCCATTCAGTCCACTACCTCACCCTTGGCATTTTCCTCAAGTTTTTCCTCACCACTCCATCTCTAAAATAACTGCTAGTCCTTGGTAACTTTCCTTTTAAAAGTTATTTCTTGAATCACTATTCTTTCCCCCTTCTTATAAAATGCACGAGATAAAAAATATTCTTTTACATACATAGTGTCCAGCACACCCCCAGGCACTTGATATAGTCAGTGATGGTGGTGATAATGATTTGGTTCCTTGTGTTCCGTTTTTTAGACCTTTCTAAGCCATGGTGGACTTGTAGGCAGCTCTGCATTTCACTTTTAGAAACATTTAGTGGAGACATTGGTAGTAAATACTGAGATAATATTGTTTATTCTAGCCTAGAGAAATGACACACAAGGGTAGCGGTGGGAGGTCCAAGGTCAAATTGCTTCATGGAACTCTTGGGTTGGATAGGTATGACATGGAGAGCAACGAAATAGACAGAAACTAGTCAAATGTTGAAGGTTATTTATGTTGATGTAGACAAGGTTATCATGAAACTAAAACTTTGCAAAATGCCTCTCTTTGTTTAGCCACACCACCAAGTATTTGTAAACACAATCTAAAAATGCCTCAAAATGATTTAGTGCAGGGAATAGACTATTTCCTGTAAGGCTCAAATTTATAATTCCATATCAGTTATCTCAAACAGTCATTTCCAGCCTTAATTTTAAGACCTTAATAAATGCTAGTTGATGGATTGATTGATTGGTCCTATGACATTTTCCATGACTTCAAGAGATGTTATGAAATTATTATTATTTTTTAATTAACTTTTGTTTATTTTTAGTTTACATCATTCATTTCCATGAGATTTTGAGTTACAAATTTTCTCCCTATCTTCCCTTGACCCACCACCCCAAAACAGCAATCCCTCTCCCTACCCCCATGCCTGTATATCTTATATTCCAGTTGCATGTAAATAATAATAATTATTATTATTATTATACACACACACACATATATATGTATATTTTTTTAACATTTGATTTTAGAGCTTTAAATTCTAGGTTCTTTCCCTTCCTCCCTCTACACCCAATCCCACTGGAAAGACAAGCAATTCAATACAGGCTGTACATGTGTAGTTATGCAGAATATCTTCACAATGGACATATTGTGAAAGATTGACTATATTTCCCTCATTCCTATCCTGCCCCCCACTTATTCTATTCTCTACTTTGTCCCTGTCCCTTTACAAAAGT
>CM053581.1:543186518-543213252 GCA_028627135.1 Pseudochirops cupreus
GAGAGGATTAACCCCATTCTGTCTCTCCTTGTCTCCTTTCATTCTATTCCTCTCCCACCTCTCAATTTCACCTTTTAAAGTATCATCTCTTCCTATTCAATTGATCCTGTGCCCTCTGTCTATGTACCCATATATATACACATGCTCACATATGTATTCATACACATATATACCCTCTTACATAGACACAGGTGTATGTATACATATATATACAATTATGTTCTCTTCACCTATCTTCATACTAAGAAAAGTTTCATAAGTTACAATGATCATTTTTCCATGTTGGCATATAAATAGTTCAGCTTTGATAAGTTCCTTATGATTTCTTTTCCATGTTTACCTTCTCATGCTTCTTGTATTTGAATGTCAAATTTTCTATTCAGTTCTGTTTTTTTCCTCAAGAATGCTTGAAAGTCCTCCACCTCATTGAATGACCATATTTTCCCCTGAAACATTACACTCAATTTTTCTGGGTAGGTGATTCTTGGTTTTAATCCTGGCTTCCCTGATCTCTGGAATATCATATTCCAGGCCCTTCTATCCCTTAATATAGAAGATGCTAGATCCTGGGTTATCCTGATTGTGTTTCCACAGTATTCAAATTATTTCTTCTTGGCAGCTTATAATATTTTCTCCTTGATCTGGGAACTCCAGAACCTGGCTATCACATTCCTAGGAGTTTTCTTTTTGGGGTCTTTTTCAAGAGGTGATCAGTGAATTCTTTCAAGTTCTATTTTGCCCTCTGGTTCTAAAATATCAGGGCAATTTTCCTTGAGAATTTCCTGAAGGATGCTTTCTAAGTTCTTTTTTTGATCATGGCTTTCATGTGGTCCAATAATTTTTAAATTGTCTTTCTTGGATCTATTTTCCAGGTCAGTGGCTTTTTCAGTGAGATATTTCACATTGCCCTCTATTTTTTCATTTGTTTGGATCTGTTTAATAGTATGTTGATTTCTCATAAAGTCACTTGCTTCCATTTGTTCCACTCTAATTCTGAAGGAATTATTCTCTTCAGTGAGCTTTTGAAATTCTTTTTCCATATGGCAAATTTGGCTTTTTAAGGCATTCTTCTCCTCATTGGCTTTTTGGGCCTCTTTTGCCAGTTGAGTTAATCTATTTTTTAACATGTTATTTTCTTCAGTCATGTTGTTGACTCTTTTTTCATGATTTTCTTGCATCATTCTCATTTCTCTTCCCAATTTTTCCTCTACTTCTCTTATTTGGTTTTCAAAATCCTTCTTAAGCTCCTCTATGGCCTGTAATAAGTTTACATTTTTCTTGGAAGCTTTTGGTGTGGGAGTTCTGACTGTGTTGTCTTCCTCCCATTCTGTGCTTTGATCCTTTTTATCCCCAAAAAAGTAATCTAAAGTTAGATTGCTGAGCTTGCTTTGCTTCCTTTGCTTGCTCATGTTACCAGTCAATTATTTGACTTTTGGGCTCCACAGAACTCTGCTTTCAGAGGGGAGAGCTTTGTCCCAAATTGCTGGGGTTTTCACAGCTGCTGGAGCTATCAGGAGGCTGCTGTCTCTGCAGCCCCCATCAGCTTTGGCTCACTGGTCACACACCTCAAGACCACCACCCAATACTGTGATCCTGATCCAGGCAAGTTAAGGCAAGAGCACTTAGCCTCTGAATGGTTGCTTGGCTCCCCTGTAATCTGCAGGCTGGGAGCTCTGAAGCAGCCATGTGGAGGCGGCTGCAGAGCCACTCCTTTCACTGCTTTCTTGCCCTGGGGGCAGATGGCTGGACCCCCTACGTTCCCCCAAATTTAGCCAAGTTCCACTGACCTTTCACTTTGTCCTTGGCTCTTATGGATTGATAATTCTGGAAACTGCCACAGCTGCTGGTGATCCACTCTCCTGAAGGCTCCAGCCTCAGTTTGTCCTGGCCACCCTGGGGCTAACATCACAGTTTCCTGTGGTGCTGGACCCTTTCCATCTGCCTGCCAGGCTGCCTTCAGTGGGAGCTGTTTCTCTGTCATTTTTTGCATTCTGGAGCTCCAAAGTTTATTTAGAGTCATATTTTATAGGTATTTGAGGTGGTTGTGGGGGGAGCTTACAGAGTTCTCCTGCTTCTGTGCTGCCATCTTGACTCTGCCCCTGGGCAACGAAATTATTTTTTTAATTACATTTTTATTCTGAAGTTAACAAACATCAAACAAAATGAGCATTTCCATATACATTACAGAACAGAGGAACATTTCTAAAGCAAAATCTATTCTTAATCTATTCTGGCACTCTTGAGAGTAGGGAGAATTAGTCATTAAGCAAACAATGCTAGGGTGTTGCAACTTTTAAAAACAGTTTGGTAATTCATTAGTCCTCTTCTTTCCATATATTCTTTCTTTTGAAGGCTTTTTGTTCATTTCTCTGTTGACATCCCTTTCAGAGAGTTGGAGAAGCAAAAAAAAAAAGCTGTGAAACTGGAATCAATCACCTTTGTGATGATTTACAGTTAGTAGAAGATAGTGAAATTATTAGAAATAAGAAGAGGTTGTTGTAAATTATCTGTGGAGTTAGATTATTTATAATCTTACAGCCTTGATGAGGGTCTATAAATCCAAGGAATGGGGGCTGGACATTGTCACAACCTGGTCCCATGGTTTTCTTGACACCCTATAAGTTTACCTTTGGAATTTGGTGGGGTCAGATGCACTGTGAATTAGGAAATTGGTAATAATAGTGTCATGAGGCAAAAAGCGTAGGCCAAGAGTCATCCATCAAGCCAGAAGAGATAGACTGGTGGTGTTGCCTCCTCTGGATTTTTTGCTTTTTTTTTTTTTTCCAAAATAGGGTCAATCACCAGCTTTAATCATCAGACACCAGATTAAGAGGAATATGGTTAAATCAGAAGATATATGTGCACTAGAATAAATATCCAAAGTTGACCAAGGAAACAAATCTAGACCAATCCATCCTCCACATGGCTATCAAAATCATCTTCCTAAAATATAGAACTGTCCACCTCACTTCTGTGTTCAAATCTTTAGTGACTTCATTTGGGATGAAACATGAACTCCTCAGCTCAGCATTAAAACCTACAATAATTTGACTCCAACTCACTTTCTCTACTTAATTCACACTATTCCCCTTCATGCACTGAATCTTAGAGTCAGATTGGTCTCATCGTTGATCTGTCCTTTTCCAAGAGAACCAATGACATCATGAAGCTGATGTTTTGGCTTCCTTGTGAATTGGATTTAAGTGAGGCAGAGTTGTGTGAAGTCACCAGCCTCACTTTCTCTTCCAGAGTCAATGAAGTTCAGTGACAAAAGTTAAGCCGACTGGTGATGGCCTCGGATACAGTAGATGGCATTGGTATTTCTAAATTAAAGCCCTGATTGGTCTGCTTTTTACTTTGCATTCCATTTCCTGCTTCTCTATGCCTTTGCATGGAGGACTACACTTCCTCACCTAGGTCTCTCAGCTTCCTGAAAAGACCAACTCAGGGGCTGCCTCCTATGGCAAGTTTTTCCTGGTCCTTCTAGAGCAGCAGTTTTCCTAACCTGTGGGTTGTGACCCCTTTGGGGGTCGAACAACCCTTTCACAGCAGTCACAGGGGTCACCTAAGACCATTGGAAAACACATATTTCTGATGGTCTTAGGAACTGAGACACTGCTCCTTTATCCTTCTCCAAGCGGGTCTGCCCACATGCGAGTATTAAAGGGTCACAGCGTTAGGAAGGTTGAGAATCACTGACCTAGAGAGTGATTTCTCCCTCCTAAAATTACTTACCTGCTTTACAAGTTATGTCTCCAAGGAGAATGTACATTTCAGGATTAGAGATCCTAGATCTGAAGTTGTAAGGAACCTCAGAGGCCAGCTACTCCAAACTCCTCCTTTAGCCAATGAAAAAACAAGCTCAGAGGTGGCAAGTGACTTGCCCAGGGTCACACTGTGGCAGAGCTGGGATTCAAACTTACATTGACTTCAGATCAACCCTCTTCCCCCTGCCACATTTTCTACCCATTTTGCTTTTGAAGCCCCCAGCATAATATGTTGCACAACTCCACCACCCCTCCTCTGTATTTGTGATTTCATTGGGGTAAGGAACAGGAGGCCTTTTTCTGCCAGCGAAGAGTGAAAACAATTCTGCAATTTACAGTTTTAGTGAATGGCTTGGTGTACTATGGGACTAAGTGTCTAGCCCTGGGTCACAGTTAGTAGGTGTCAGCAGCAGGATTTGAATCCAAGCCTTCCTGATTTCTGGCTCTCTAGGCACCTCACCTGGCAAACAGATTTCATTGATTAAATAATTGACTTGCTTGAATTGAATGACACATCACATTCAAAGGAATTGTCACTACAAGAATAACAAAAACCTTGCAAATGAAATGTGCCAAAGAAAACATGATTAATTAGTCTCTTTCGGACTTAACTTTCTCCTAATATTTGCATGCCAGTCATTTTTTAATCAGATCACAAACATACCTAGTTCTGTGTCCATTGGTATCTCTGCAAATATGCCTTAGGATAAGGAAGTCCTTCACATCAGCAGAAAAGGAAAAATCAAACTCATCTCCTTGAATTTCCGTTCTCCTGCTCAGTAATACTGGCGTTTCCATGCTCGGAGGGCAGAGTTCGTTCACCTCAGTGTTAAAGGTTCAAACGGGGATACCTGGATTTGAAGTACTTGGCAGCAAAATTGGGGCAAAGGGCTATAAACGGAAGAAGTGGCTTTTTCTATCTCCAAATAAATTTGGACATCTCATTTTAATTATTAATTAAAAGAAAACAATTCTTTTAGGTAAAATTAAATTGTATCCTACCCAGATTTCTTTTAAAAGGCTGAACACAATTTATAATGTAAAATAAAAGCTACTAGTAGATTTCCTCTCCTTCCCTCCCTCCCTCCGTATTCTGTGTGGTCTTTTAAACAGCGCTCCATGCCTAGTCACCAAGGGAGGACTAGTTGAGTTTAATTGGGATTATGAATGCACTCTGATTACCCGTGTATATATAAACTGGAAATGAGCCACTTTATATAGATCCTATATATATATATGACAAGGTTGTATAAATATTAATTTGTGAAAGCCTCAGATTGCGTGGAAGATATAGAATGGAGTCCAAGCTTGGCATCTAGGCATCTGGGGAAGGGAGAAATGTAAGCAACGAGAGAGGATGAAGGGATATGTCAAGACATTCATGTAAGACTATTGGACTTCTTGAGTAGGAATCAGAAAAACATCCCTAGCCTGGTTGGCAGAAACAGTAAGACACGTTTTTTAATGAATGGAGTATTGTGTCCGGATGACTGAAAAAGGAGGCTCTTTTCTTCAAGGTCCAAGATTATTTAGAAAGGAGGCTAGCAGATTTGGATTAGAAACTGTAGGTAAAGGAAATTTTGACTTTGCAAGGAGTAGGCCAAAGGAAAACCTAAAATGAGAAATAAATGGACTTCACAATTATACTTTGTGGCAATAATTTCCTTACCTGGTGGGTACCCAGAACGCTAGTTCTTATCTGCAAATGTTCAATTCAGTTTCCATTTGCATATCTTGCTTGCCACATCAAACTGAGCTTAGCATCTTTCCGAAGCCAGCTTCCTTCCCAGCTTCACTGTCAGACACAAATGATCTTTGTCTTATTTTCTCCTTTTCTCATTCATTCCCAGTCACTCAGCCCGTCACCTTTTTATATCGGTCTGTCCTCTCTAGTTCCTTTGAACACTGATAGCAATTATTTATATCTACCTACAGAGCTGCAAGCCATCTTTGAGAAAACGTTTTCCCCAAACATTTCATTTTACAAGTGAGGAACCTGAAAATCAGAGGTCACATAGCTAGTATACAATACAAGCTGTGATTTGAACTCAGGTCTTCAGAATGCAATAAAGTACTTTTTACAATACCTAAATATGCTACATATTTAGGCCTTAATAGCTGTGTCTATTTAAGCATTTGTTCGATGTTCAGGGCCGTTTTGTGCATATTAATTGTCTCTTTAACAAGACTGTATCTTGGGCAAGGACTAGCTCTCATACCTTCTTAATATTTATCATAGAACCTACCACAATGCTAAGAAGCTAGTTATAAACATAATAGGTACTTAATATATACTAGACAGACTAAGTTGTAAAGTCATTTCTGGAACTTTAACATACCAGTTAAGTGAGACAGTGCTGATGACTCATTATTTAAGAGGATTGCTCAAGAGATAGAGATGTTAAAAATAGATATCTGCAGTCTTTCCCCCTCCGACCCTTGGGGCATCAACCCTCTTACATACAAAAGACCATCTGGTCCAGCCCTGTAAGCTCACCGACATGGGGAGGGCCAGCATGTGAGGAAAATGAGATGCCTCCCTCCCAGCTGTTGTTCCTGGGTTTTGCCACACTTTCACAAAACTCATCTACATCACTGCCATCTTGATCTTAAACATCTCTTAAAATATTTCACCTGTGACCCTCTGTGTTGTTATACAAATGCCCAAGTTTGTGTGAAAGAATTTCAGTAGACCATTATCTTAATGCTGTATTTTTTCCCCTTAAAATTATTTTCACATAAAGAAGTCTTTAGGTATTAATAGGTCACATTTAGAAATATTGCTAGCACTCCCTGGTGGAGTGCATAATTAATAATCTTGAGGCTTGCCAGCATCACAGAAGAGGAGTTTTCATTTGGGTCAGGCTTGTTCTCAATAAAACTTGGGAATCACATTATGCTTGAGGGAACACTAATTAAGAGAGGGTCCTAAACTAGCTACTTTTTTTCTTTCTTTGCATATTGTTGCTCTGTGATTTCTGGTTAACAATACTATAATTTGAGAAAGAGGACCTTTTAATCTAACACATCTGAACTCACAGAATCTGAACTCTCCTACATTGTGGATTTGAGTTGATATTGTAGGGAATTAATTCCATGGAAGGTTGTCAGTATTGAAATGAAAACAACAACGCAATTTTACATTTTTCAAAGTGCAAAAATAATAGAATTCTTTAACAACACTTTGCAACAGCAGTGCAAAATATTAACAATACACCAAAGGAAGATTCAATCTCATGATTCAGCATTTCTCTCCTGATCCCAAACAGATGAATGAATCTTGCTTTGTTTCCTACTGTCACTTAGTTGGCCATAATAACAGAAGTTGAAAAGTACAAATAACAGGATTAAGTACAAGAGTGAACAAGGTTGTACAGCTTTGTAGGACCCAGTATGAGAAACAGACAGAGTAGCGTTCTTTTATTTTGAACCAACTACCTCACAATCTAAAATATTTTGATTGGGAACTGGTACACTCAGTTTAGGTTTGAACAATATTATACTAGTCCAAGAAATATTCAGTTTTTATTATAGGCTCTTATAGTTTACACAACAGTTATTTCAGGAGTTCTCACCCTTTGGTCACAGCATCTTTTTTTTTTTTAAGCAAAGAAAGTCAGCTACTTTCTGAAGGAGACTAGAAATAAAAAATAAAAGTGCTTAGACAATTGTTAAAAACAAACTAGCTAGTCTCAGTACTCCCATAAGTTTCATAATGTATGGGACATTGGTAGATCTTCCTCAGGTGTTCCTTCTCTTCTGGAGACACTGAATTCTATCACCAGAGATCCAGTTGTAACAGATGAGACAGCGTACTGGACTTGCTTTCTGGCACTTACGGCAGAAGTTAATGGCTATTATTCCATTTTTAAACGCAAAGACAGGAAATATTTGATTTATGAAACATACAGAGTGAAAGGAGTTCACATGCACTTTGCCCCACTCTGAACGGTGACCAGTGAAAAGTAGATGCCTTTCTGAGCCAGCAGCTGTTGGTGTGTTCCTTGTTCTTTGATCTTGCCATTCTGGAATACCACAATAAGGTCGGCATTCTGGATGGTGGAGAGACGGTGAGCGATGACAATACAGGTGCGACCTTCTCTGGCCTTGTCCAGCGCTTCTTGGACCACCTATTCAGTAATTAGATATGTGGTTATTTGTAAGAGAAAAATAAATTCTAACTTTTAAATTTCTTCTCCTTCAATATTCTTTCCACTTCATTTCCCTAACAAAATGTGTTTTGCTTGTCGTTCTGTGTCTGTGAGATGTAGAGCAGGTTTTGCAAAGCTAAGAACTGGGTAGGCAAAGGGATCATTTTATAGCTAGCATATGTGTTTTGTTTTTGTTTGCAAATAATACTTTGTTTTTCTCAATTGCATATAAAAAGAATTTTTAACATTTAAAAAAATTTTTGTCTTTCAAATTTTCTCCCTCCCTTTGTCCCCTTTCCATTCCCTGAGACTATTGGCAATTTGGTTTAGGTTACACATGTGCAATCATAGCATATATATTAATACTTGTTTCTCACTCTTATTGAACTCATCCCACCATTAAAAACATTTATTAGAATATCTGTTTTCTGCATGTGCTACTGTGTTGTGTCTGCATATACATAAACCAAAGTTCTCAGCAACGTTTTGGCTTGCCTTAGTGGCAAAGTGCAGAGGAGAGTTTGGATGCTTCAATTCCGCCAGGTGGTTTTTGAAGCAAGAGTCTTCTCTGCAACACTGGGATAATCCTTTGCTATTTGCAAGTTATGGACACAGCTCAAGAGATTTATGTGTACTTGGTTTCCCTCCCACACAAAACAATAATAAAACAACAATGATGATAAAAACAAAAGTGACTTCTCTATCCTCAGTCCTAAATAGACAGCAGTTTTGTGACTGTCTCATCCTCTCTGTATCTTAGGTGTTATGTTGACTGACAACTAAGAACAGTAAACGAAGAATTTGTTGAACTCTTAAAATAATGGTGTTGGGTATTCTATGTAAGGAGAAAAGGAGTCAGTTACCAGTATTATGGTTCTCAACCTCTGCTTTTCTCGGTTCTATTCACTGATCATTTTAAATGGTAAGAAGATTCCTTTGATACTATCAGAGGAGGGAGCTCCTGGTAGAGGCGTAAACACTTTTATCCTCAACGCAGAACAGCAATACATCTGTAACTCATACCTAGGCCCCTACTTTTTGGGATAATGAATATCCCCAAAGTGGTCACATGTATCCAAATTCACACTATTTAAAGTCGCAGTTATAATAGGTCATAGGTTCTAGCCCAGTGGAAATATGCCATTCAGATTTGAATAAGGTGACCACTTCGGAGAGATTAACAATTCTCATTAATGGGGACCCAGCTGTATAGTCTTAGAGAGCTGGGTGGAACGCTGAGTCCTTGAATCATTGGCCCTTAAATAATTGTAGCTACAGTATGTGCTGTAGGTAGGAAGTTTCTGATTCCAAGACTAAATTTTTATAAGCAGCTAAGAGGTACAGTGAGCTTGGAGGGAGGAAAACCTGAGTTCAAATGTAGACACTTATTGGGTGATCATGGGAAGGTCACTTAGCCTCTTGTCTACCTAGTTTCTTCAAGTGTAAAATGAGGTTAACAATAGCACCTAACTCCCAGCATTATTGTTAGAATGAAATGAGCAAAGTGCTTAGCATGATTCCTGGCATTCGGTAGGTGTTTAATAAGTGCACGTTCTCTTTTGTTTCCTTTATGCTACCATTTCAGCCTCTACGAATGTGAATACACTTAAGCATTCATAGTAAAAGAAAGTGGGCTCTTTCAGAGCATGAATACGATAAGCCCATACCTTTTCACTTTCTGTATCCAGGGCTGAAGTGGCTTCATCCAACAGCAGGATCTGAGGGTTTCGGATGAGGGCTCGAGCAATAGCAATGCGCTGTTTCTGACCTCCTGAGAGCTGAGTTCCTTTGTCTCCCACCCTAGTTTCATATTTCTGTGTTTAAAGATAAATTTGGTTAATGTGAAAAATGTAGATGCTAGTAAAAATGAAAATTATTGTCTTGACAATGAGTTTGCAGTAAAAGAGACTTTGCTTCTTGAAGCTAAATTAAAATAAACAAATCATTTATGCCAATAGCGAGTAAGAAGGAAACTTAAAAGAAATCAACAAGACAGAACAAAGCATAGCTGAACTGACACACAAAGAGCTTTTTGAAAAGATCAATAAATGAACAATTCACAAATTTAATCAGAAAATGGAGAACAAAAAAATCAAATTACCAAAATTAAAATTGAGAAAGGGACTGATCACAATGAATCAAGAGATTGAGGCACAGTGATCTATGTCAACAAAACTGAAAGTTTCAATAATAGCTCACATTATTTTAGTGCTTTAAAATTTATAAAATGCCTTATATACAATTTCTTTGAACCTTACACCAATGCCGTTAGGTGGTATTATTGTTTCTGGTTTAAAAGGAGGTCAAGTGACTTTAAAATGTATTTATTGTGATCAATAATAGTTCATCTATTTATACGATGAATTCAAAGATTATTAATCCTATCAATAAGAAAAACTAAGTCCCATGACTGTGTCATTTGATATACTTTAATAAGAATCAAAGCATACATTTATGTTGGAAACAGTATTTATAGGAATAGAAAGATTTTTCCTTAATGTAATTAGATATATCTTCTGTATTTACAGGAAATTTGCCTTATGTGAGGATGACTGCTATCATAAAAAGGTCAAGTAAAGTGAATCTATTTAAAACTGGGATCAAAATTTTTGAGTAAATAGTGAACAAAGGGTTCACCTGAGACCAAATCATGAAAAAGTAAAACTTAGGAAACTTCATTTCATCTTATTTAATAAAATACATTAAAATTGCAAGTTTATACTCTTACAATGAGCAAAGCACATGTGAACAGATATTCTTCACTTTAGGTTATACCTTCAAAGCACAATTGTAGAGAGGGTTTGGTGGCCAGGTGGCACTGTAGACAGAATGCTGGGCCTGGAATCAGGAATTTTCCCGACTTTAAATCCAGCCTCAGACACTGACTGGCTGTGTGATCCTGGGCAAGTCACTTGACCCTGTTTGCCTCAGTTTCCTCATCTGTAAAATGAGCTGGAAAAGGAAATGGCAAGCCACTCCAGTATCTCTGCTAAGAAAACCCCAAAGAGGGTCATGAAAACAGACTGAGAGGGTCACTAGAACAGAAATATTTGAAGGTCTCATCAATGTTTTCCCATAGACTCACAACCAGCAAGAAACAACCAAAAAGGGTGGCAGGATGGATCATGGTGTTAATCAGGGAGGGACACTGGAATGGGACTCACTTTTAAGCGATAACCTTATTAGGGATATTTTTTGTTTTATACTTGGCTTCTTTGTCTTTGCCAGTTTGTAGGGAGGTGGTGTGATGAAATCCACTGATGAAAAGCTTGCCTCAGAGTCAGAAAGGCTGGATTCAAGAACTGCCTCTTAAACTTACTGGATTATGTGACTCTTGTAGGCAAGTCACCTTCCCAGTGCCTTAGAAGCAATGCTTTAAGACTGAACTGTAGGAGAGCTGTTGATGGATGTGAGAAGAGAGAGCTTCTTCACTAGGAGTTCAGTCGATAAATACTTAAGTGCCTCCTCTGTACCAGACACCAAACAAAATTACAGATCTAGTTAAAAATAAAAGAGAGCCTGTGCCTACAAGGACTAGAATAGTGACTATCCTCCCTGTATCTGAAATAAAGACCCAGCTAGTATCATACGCAATGGAGACTTAGAAATGTATGCACGAAAAGACAGGGAAAGCTGTTCACTGACACCATTATTATCCTACATAGTTTTAAAGAATGTTAGCTATAGCTATGAGGCAAGAAAAAAGAAATGAAAGGAATAATAATCATCAAAGAAATTATCTCTCTCTGGTGAGGATAGAAAGGTATAATCAGAAAATCTTAAGAGATTCAACAAGGAAGTTAATCAAGGCTTTTGAAAGATATTGGGACATAAAATATAACGCCCCTCCATATTATATATCACTAAAAGAAACCAGAAGAGATTAATAGGAAGACAAATATAATTTATAATTACTAATAAAATATATTGAGTACTTAAGCATATCAAAGCATGTATAAGAACTATAGGAAGATAACTATAAAAAACAATTTTAACAGAAATAAGGAATTAAATAATTAAAGAAATATCCCATCTGTGGCTGGATCGAGACAGTATAGTAAAATGTCAATATGACCCAAATTAACTTATAATCTGATGCAATATTAATAACATACCATGGAACTTTATGGATTAAGTAAACCCTAACAAAATTTTTATCATAGGCTTGCATGAAATAATGAAGAAATGTATAGAGTAGACAGTAAAAGCAATGGTGTTTTAAGTACAATTTTGAGCAACTAAGTCATTTTGACTATTATTAGTACTCAAGTTAACTATAAAGGATCTATGAAGGAAGATGCTGTCTATATCCAGAGAAGGAATTGATAAATAGAAGTATGTTTAGAATGAGTTTACATATATGTGTGTATATACAAACATATGTACATGCACATATATATACATATACATACATACATATGTATTTCATATATATATATATACACACACACACACACACACACACATAAACACACATATTTGTGTCTAATGGTAGCCATCTCTGGGGGTTGGTGGAAGGGAAGAAAAAGAGAGAAATTTTCATGATAACTTTATTATAAATTTAAAAGGAATAGCAAGTTGTATGATCGATTTACAATTGCATGTGCAATCATCTTTTTCTATTCTCTTATGTTCTGGAAATGCTTGTTTTATTTCATAAATTAAAAATAAAATAAATAAAATTTTAAAAAGGAGAGACTAAGTAGACAAGAATGTTTGAGGGGAATTATAGGGGAGAAATGAGGAAAGGAAACATGCATCACCAGGTTTATTTCAAATTATACTATAAAGTAGGTCATTATCAAAATAATTTATTGTTAAAAAAAAACAAAACAGATGAATAGAAGAGAAGAGCTAATCCAGAATCTGAGCCAAAGGGCTATAACCACTATGATCACTAATCAGTGGCTAAGTCTAAGATTATAATACCAACACATATTCAACAGCAAAAGAAGGATACAGTCACACACACACAAGCCAGATTTTTAAAGCTATTCCAATAGTGAGTTTTAGTTTTTCTCCTTGAAATCAAGAATGAGACAAATACAATAATATATTTTTTCTTAACTTAAGCAGAGCAACACTTTAAAATGGCAATAAGAAAGTCCATTTTTCTCACCATTTGACATACTGAATATACCCCTAACATAGGGGCTACAGTGGAAGGAGCAATGGGCTTGGAGTCAAGAAGAACTGAATTCAAATACAACCTCAAACAGTTACTAGTTGTGTGACTCTGGGCACGTGGCTTAAACCCTGTCTTCCTCAGTGTCCTCATCTGTAAAATAATTAGAATAATGGCCCCTATCCCTTAGGGATAAAAATCATATAATATTTGTAAAGCACTCCGCAAACCTTAAAATCGGATAACACTGCTATTGTTGTGGTTGTCATTTTGTAGGGGAGAGGGAGAATGACTTCATTGGAATGGATGCCATGTTACCAGAGCTGGAGAAAGGTGATCAACACACAGGCTAGATGTAAAATGGATGAGTTCTGATGTGAAGCATGGTTGGAAAAAACCCACTTTGATGAGAGCATAGATACTTCTAGGTATGTACAACTGAGATTGTGTGTGTGTGTGTGTGTGTGTGTGTGTGTGTGTGTGTGTGTGTGTATCATGTCTGGTGTTAAGATTTGTAGGGGGAAATAATCTGATTTGCTGAGCAAAATATATATATAGCACTGGGAGCCAAGATGGCTGAGTAAAACCTCTGTGTGGCTCTGGCTCCCACCACCTCCAATACATGTAAAAATATATATACAGTACAATATAAATGTACTAAGTAAAATTACCTAGTAATTGTGTCTGTAGTTCAAACAATTTGTTTTAACTGTCACCACAGGGTGGTGCTCTTGGCATTGTTAAACTAAAAAGCATCCTGAAAGAGAATTTTCATTCTTTAATGACAGTCTCTGATTATTCCTAGCTGTACTCAGCTATGAGAAGCAGTACATTATGGCAGAGAGAAGAGAAAGGGTCTCAAGCAACTCTCTGAGATGCTTATTTGCTGATTTCCATTGATGCAAGAAGCTTCCACTCTGGAGTTCCCTACATAGATGAATGCTGAGGTATAGACCATTTCCTCCTCACCTCCCAACCCAAAATCCCCAGCTGCTCTTTCTCTCTTTTTTTTTTTTGCTTTTTTTGGAGGGGGGAAGGTAGGGCAATTGGGGTTAAGTGACTTGCCCAAGGTCACATGGCTAGTTTTTTGTGTTAAGTGTCTGAGGCCAGATTTGAGTCCTCTTGACTCCAGGACTGGTGCTCTATTCACTGCACCACCTACCTGCCCCCAGCTACTCTATTTTTAAGTGATTTTAATTGACTAAGAAATGTCACGTGGGAACTCAATTTTTAAAAAGTAGAGTCCCCTCTCTTCAGGTTTCAAAGCTTATACTTCCAGAGCTAAAGGAACTTTAGAGGCCACCAAATCCAACCTTTTTTCACATGAAGGAGCTGAGGCTGAGAGAGGAAGTACAAAGGATCTGAAGTCATGTGATGTGACCCCTCACGTTATAAGGGCCCCAAGTAGGTTAAGTGTTGATATCTAGCATCTCTTTGTGGTTTTAAAAGGCAAGAAAAATGACTTACTTTGGGGAGTGTCTCAATGAAATGATGGATGTTGGCGGCTCTGGCCGAGTTCACAATCTCTTCCTGTGATACCACCCGCCTGTTGTCTCCATAGGCGATGTTCTCTGCGATGCTGCAGTCGAACAAGATGGGCTCCTGGGACACGATGCCAAGCTGAGCCCGGAGCCATTGCACATTAAGCTCCTTGACATCTTGGCCATCAACTTTCTGAAAGCAAACGTTCAATTCATCCCAGAAGCATTTATTAAGCCCTGACTACGTGGTAGGCTCTGGAGTTATAGAGATTAAAATGAAACCGTTTCTGCCCTGAAGGAGCTTGTATTCTACTGAAGGAGATTATATGCACATAGACAAGTCCTTACAGATATATACAACATAGGTACAAAGTAATGTTGGGTGGGAAGGTGAAAAAAAAATTCAACAATCATGGAGATGGGGTTGCTTGAGCTGAATCCTGAAGAAAACTAGGAATTCCAAGAGATGGATGTGAGGAGGGCAAGTGTGTTCAGGCACAGAGGACAGACACTACAATGGCTCAGGGAGAGAAGACAAAGCATCACGTTTGAGGAACAGTAAGAAGGGCAGTGAAGACTGCATACTGAGAGAGGGGAAGCAACATGTCATTAACCTTGGAAAGTTCAAACACAAGAAACTGTGCCCAATTTTTAAAAATTTTCTAAGACTAAGTTTTATTTCATGTATAGCATTATTGAGTGATCGCCAATTTACCACCATGTGTTGGAATAACAGCATCTTCCTTGGTTTCCTGAAGTTGATTGAAAATGGATCTCACATGTACAGAACTTTGAAAAAATAGTGATGGTGTTTACTATGCTTTGACATTGGTTGCCAACTTTGTGGACCCCAACACCTGAATGAATACATCATGGTGCCTGGGTTCTCTTATATCTCAGTGTCAGTTTGTTTGGGGTTTTTCTTTTTGGCTAGGGAAAGGATGAGGTCCATAGGCAGCTCATTTGATCTTCATGCCAGATTATGTCATATAAAATATCATGTAAGTACTATGCATTATAAGTCTACAAGCCAAGTCAATAAACATTTTAAAGTACCTACTATGTGCAAAACCCTGGAAATAAAAAGCCAAAATTGAAATGTACCTTGCTTCCAAATATACCCTATACATGTGTCTTTCCCTACACTTAATTGGGGAAAACAACATGTATATACACATGTATATGTGGGAATAAATGCAAAATAGATATGAGATGGTTTAGGGAGGAAGAACACTAAAAAATAGTTGGCAGGAGGTGGAGAGAGAATCAGAAAAAGGCTAGCCACAGAAGAGAAAGTATATGAGGTAGCACAGGGGTTCTTAACCTGGGGTCCATGAACATTTGAAAAAATTAAAAACTGTATTTCATAATCATTGTTTCCTTTATAACAAGACACATTTTACTTTATGCATTTAAAGACATTCTTTTGAGAAGGGGTTATGGGCTTTAACAGATTGCCTAAGGGAATCCATAACATTCCCACACACACACACACACACACACACACACACACACACACATACATACACACAAAATTTAAGTACCTCCGAACTAGTTTATTTCAAAGGCAGAACTTGAATCTGAATCTTTGCCCTCTAAGGGCAGAGCTCTATCCACTCTGTCACACTGCTTCTAATCACTGAAGGTATTTAACCAATGTTCATTGAATTAAGGCTACCATCCTAGTACAGTGCCTTATCACTTTAAAATTGCTTTCTCGGTCTTCTGTTTCTCCTCCTTCTAATCATTCCTACACTTGCTGCCAAACCAATCTCCTTAAAACATTCCTTTGTACATTTTAAGCTTCTTATAAAGCCACTTAGTAGCTCTCTAGTGTTCTCTACAACACGCCCCACATTTCCTAACCTGTCCCTCAAGTCTTTCTATGATCTGACTCCAGATGATCTTGAGAGGCAAGTCTGATGGTGGACAAGAAAGAGCATGGAACTGGAAACAGCTGACTTGCCACCGATTAATTACTTGGGTGACCTGGCTAAGTCATTTCCAACACCAGGAGGCTTCATTTCCTCTATACAATGAGAAGGATGGATTAGATGATCTCTAGGGTCTCCCTTGGCTCTAAATCATGGATCCCAAAATCTTTTCCCATCTTGTGAGTCTTAAACCACTCAGTAAGAGACTATGGGGAACCAGAGGTCTTCTGCTACAAAACATGGCACTGAAAGTTGGCTTGATAAAAGAGAGGACCCTTGAATTGAGACACACAATTTCATGGTTTCATACGACATGATGGTCCTAAGAACAGTTCACTTACCACTTCTCCAGCCAAGGGATCATAGAATCTCTCAAGGAGTTGTACCACAGTACTCTTCCCACAACCGCTGCTGCCCACAAGAGCCAGGGTCTGACCCTTATTCACCTCCAGGGAAAGCCCCTGAAGCACGGGGATATTAGGTCGTGTAGGGTAGTTGAACTTGACTTCATTAAATGACACATTCCCGCCAAACATTTTCTAAAATCAAAATACCATTAAGTTAGCTACATGATGTGCAAAAACAGGCTACGAGATTAATCCTCCACTACCTTGTGAAAAGCATTTTTTTTTTACTGTTCAATTTTGGCTTTTTAAAATATGCTAAGACTCAGTAAGTTAAGGTCACCCTTTTACAATGTGTGTGTGTGTGTGTGTGTGTGTGTGTGTGTGTGTGTGTGTTTTAATAAATTAAGGCAAATCAGGGGCAGTTAGGTGTCACAGTAGATACAGCACTGACCTTGAAGTCAGGAGGACCTGAGTTTATATCTGGCCTCAGACACTTACTAGCTGTGTGACCCTAGGTAAATTACTTAACCCCAACTGCCTCCAAAAATAAAGAAATGAGCAAATAAATAAAAGCAAACCATGTCCCCTAAATAATACAGTCAACAATAAACTTTGATATGACAGGGTCTGCTGCCTTTAAAATATGTCTTCTTCCTGATATCGGTGTAATAAAAATACCTGTATGCATTAAACACACATAAATATTATATCTTTGTATAATGCTATACATTATTATGGAACATTTTTATAAATATATTTTTATATACAAATATATTTTCATACAAATATATATTTTATATTCTTATGTATGAATATATAATATGTATATATAAAACCTATACTAATTAGCTAGGTTCTTTAAAAAATGTTTTCACTAGGTGTTCTAGAAAGTTCTATCAGCAATAAATATTAAAAGCATGTTCCATTGATTTCTTATTATAACTCAATTCAACAAATATTCACTAAGCACCTACTGTCTACAAGGCACCTGGGCTGGGCACTGGGGAGACAAATACAAAAATGAAAGCCTTTGTTCTGGAGGCAGTGGCATTTTACTGTGTAATCCAAACTAGCCAATGAAGAATTAGTATGCAAATCATAAACTCCAAAGGTGAAACTGACTGGTTTCTGTCCCTCCTCACTGTAGCTGTCTATCAAAGGTTTCCGTTCCAGGAGCATGATGATGTGGGATGCTGATATTTTAGCTTTGGCGTAGTCTGGTGCAAGTGAACTTGTCTGTCCCAATGCCATGGCACCAAATACAACAGCTGAAAATACCCTGTAAAAAAAACCCCAAAGGTTAAAAAGCTCATGATCACAGTAACTTCAACTTAAAGCTTTTACAATAGGTCTAATTATCATAGCAGTTTACAAAAAACAAACCTCTCCCTTTGCCAAAGTCCTATTTGTGAATTCTAGAATCATCACACCTTGTATCAATGGAGGGGAGAGAAGAGTGACTCTTATGGAGATACTCATGTTTTCTGTGATAGGTATCAAAGTTCTCTAGCTATCATTTTAATCTATAATCATTTCATCTATACACAAAGGAACTGCACAGCCTTAGATAACAACTTAGTAACAACTACAACAACAGTAAGAGCTAGCTACAATATTTTCAAAGTACCATAAATGTTATCTCATTTGATCCTTACAATAATCCTTTGAGGTTTAATGATATCATTACCCTCACTTTACAGATGACAAAACTGCGACAGAGAGGCTAAGTGACTTGCCCAGAGTCACACAGTTAATAAGCATCTGAGGGAAGACTTGAATTCTGATTTCCTGACTTTGAGTCCAGTCCAGTCATCTTGTCCGACCTTCATCTGATACAAGAATAGTATCACTTTCAGCCAGTGTGAACATTCCTGGGGAATGGTAGACTGTTGTCACACAGATTAACAACAACAACAAAATCTTGCTTTTTTTTTTTTTTGGAGGCAATCAGGGTTAATCGACTTGCCCAGGGTCATACAGTTATAAAGTGTCTGCAGCCAAATTTGAACTCAAGTCATTCTGATTCCAGGGCAAGTGCTCTATGCACTGCACCACCAAAGTGCCCCTGCTCACTTCTAAGGAGAAGTTTGCCTTCTTTTCATTTCCAGACATCATTCCTACTTTTTGCCCTCTGGACCAACAAAGGTTTCTCTTCCATAGTATATCCCTTTAATGTCTCATGCCCTCTATCATTCCCCTTCCCTTTCCCCATCTCAACCTTTTCTAAGATGAACCTTTCTAAGGTTCATCTCAACCTTTCTAAGATGTTCATCTCTCATGGTCCTACTAGCCCTCATATACATGGCTGTGAGGTGTATCTGAGTTTGTCAATGTCTCCCAAGTTGTAGTACCCAGAACTGAACATAACAGTCTAGATATGATCTAAGTAGTACAGGACACAGGAACCTTATCAGTTCTGTGATCTGGAAACTTATTTCCATTAATCCAGGATAAGATTACATTATCTTTATTAGCAGCTGAGGCACCCTGTTGGTTCTAGTGAGTTTACTATCAATTAGCCTCCTGCAAAGCCCAGGCATTTTTATTACATTAACCACTCTCAAGCAAGGTCTCTCCAATTCTGTACTTGGATAATTAAAATTTTAAACCTTAGTGCAAGAGTAGCAAAAGCTTCAATTGAGTCAATGCTTTTCCTCAGAGAGAAGAAATATATAAATTATCTTATCAGAAACTTTATGGCAAAAATAACTCATTTTGATTTTCCCTAAGGCTCATCCAGAGAATCTGCATACTTTTTGGTGGACACATATAAAAAAATTTCATTTATGCCAAAGCTAGAGCTGAAATCGATCACAGAATCCAACTGGTCCAACCCTATCCTTTTGCAGTTGAAGGAAATAAGGCTCAGTGTCTGTTCCAGAGTCACACAAAGACTATTAGAAATGGGATTTCCAGCCAGGCTTTTCTGATTCCTAATCCAGTATTCTATCCATGATACCATGCTATCTCTCATATAAAGCTTTTTCAGAATCCTCTCCATCCCTCAACTCTTTCTCTTCATTGCTAGTACCTCCCCCCAATATCTAATATCAATTTTATATATGCTTATATATTGGCATGTTATCTTCTCCCAATAGAATTTAAGTTTCTTTAGGATAGGGACTATTTCATTTTTGTGTTTGCAGCCCAACTTTCTAGCACAGAGCCTGGCATATAGTAAGTACTGGATAAATATTGCCCCATTGATTGATTTATTACATCAACAACCATGGGCAAGTCAATGGGCCCCAGTGACCTCATGGGTAACATGAGAAGTTTGAATGAGATGACTTCAAAGGTCATTTTACAATTTTTAATTTTCTTTTTAAAAAAATTTATTTTTAGTTTACAATATTCAGTTCCACAAGCTTTTGAGTTTTAAATTTTCTCTCCCTCCCTCCCCAAGATGGCATGCAATCTGATATAGGCTCTACATATACATTCATATTAAACATATTTTCACATTAGGCACTTTGTAAAGAAGAATTAGAACCAACAGAATGAACTGCTATTTTGCAACCTTTGATCCTATACTATGGACCTCTGTATAGGTCTGCTTGTCAAACTTTCTCCTTCCCATTCTGTGTTTCATCGACCTAATTATAGTCCTTTAAAGAGGACTTCTGAATTTCTCACCCATCTTCAGGTATTCTCCAAAAGAATGAAGACCCTTTGAAAATCTCAAGAAATGTCACTTTAGTATATTTTTTCTAAAGTGCCTAGAATTTGTCTCTCATAGCCACGCCTTTGATACACTACTGAAATAAATTCTATGTGTCTCGATTTCTTACATTTAATTCTGGAACACATCACAAGTCAAATGCAGAAACAGACTGAGATACTTACAAGAGAACATCTGAAAACTCCATATATCCACGTACCACCAAGAAGGCACCAAACCGGAAACAAGCAGCATAGGAAAAATACATTATTGCTTGGGTGACACCAAAAGTGATGCCAAAGATATGGGCTTTCTTCACAGAATTTCTGAAAGCAATTAAAAAATGAGTCATGATACTCAGGCAGGAACAAATAAATTTAGTGTAATGGTGTACTTTTAAATCAATGATATTAATGAGACAGGGGCAGTAGTGACATGGACCATTACCTGTTCATTCTTCTTATCCTAAAGGAAAAGCTGTCCTTTTCAGAAGCAAACCAAAATGACTGGTCTTGTCTTTTTTTTCTTTTTAACAATTCAGTTAATTCTTACTAAGTGACAGACTGTTTAATCATCACTAATTGAATTCAGATCAGGTCACTGATCTCTTGAAACTTGCTACACTTCTTCCTCAGTTGATCTGCTCCCTCTCCTGCCCTCAACTACCTTGTATGTATGTATTCTATATATAGTAGTAAACGTATTTATTGTCTCCCTAGTAGAATGTAATCTCTTTGAGAGTAGGGAGTGTTTAAATTTTTTGTATTTGTATACCTATCCCCTGGCACAAAGTTGGAGTTTAAAATACTTGCTGATTGCCAAAAAAAAGAGGCAGTACTAGATGGTGAAGGGAGGAAAAATCTTTGAGGTGAAGAGAAAGTATAAATACTCAATGGAGAAAACAGGGTTGGGGGAGGAGAAGATGGAGGAAGTGAAATGGGTGGTTAGTATCAAATGTCATTTGTGTCATTGCTACTACAGGATGCTGTGACTGGAACTAATGCTTTTGAGGAGCTAATGGGTTTCCATGAGCTGAACAGAAATTCTTAGCCAGAGATACTGAGGGAATAGCAAAATAAAAGTGATATGACGGAATGATACCCAATCATCTCAGTTATAGCAATAAAGATCTGGCCAACCAGGAAAAATACACATACATATACAACAACAACTGATTTTTGTGAACTAAACAAAGTCAGTTTTAAGAGAGTCCTAATTAAAACACCAATGCTATAAGCAGCAAATCACTAATAAGCCCCCATTCTAGAGGCACAACTATTCTTTGTCCTATAGAAAAAAATATTTTAAAATGGTTGTAGTAGTTGAAAGAAAACCCAACTTTTCTCCCTGTTACCCTCCTTACCTCCACTCCATTTCATCATTCATTACCTGTATGGTCCCAGCAAGCTCTCTTGATACATATACTCAAACTTTTTCTCCCGAGTCAGAGAAACAACAGTTCGGAAATTTTCTATTGCTTCAGTAGCAATCTGCACAAGAGAATATGAGAGAGGCAAAGGTGAAGATATATAAATAACTGCATCTTATAATCATGGACTCACTCCAGAATTCATCCCACGTTTACTTAATTGACTTCTTAAATATGGACAACACAATTAGTCCTCATTTCATCGCTGAATCACAGAGTTAACTAACTAAAAGAACACCCCAACTCCCAATCAAGCTGAGTGGGTGTGAGGCAACCCTGTGTTACCCATTGTGCAAAGAGCATAATTAGGTATTGGTAGAGAGACTGCAGGCACGTGTTCTTGTATGAATGTATGAAGAATGGAGCTGGACTGAGTTGTGAAGAAGACTGATATTCTTCCTTCCTGATTTGATAGAGGATATGTGATTTCAGGATCCCTAGGGATAGACTAGAGGCAACTAGAGAGAATGAGACCAGACCTATCAGTGAAGCTAGCTCCTTACCATGCGGCTGATTGCCAATTTGCCTCGCCAGAGACCTCAGTGAATTTCCCATTGGGTGAGATCAGGGACTTTCTTTTGGTTTAACAGTGCTTCTATCTAAATAGCTCATTGACTGCTGGGTATTTTCAGGTATATTCTAATCCTTATAACTGCTCTGATTTCTGCTCACTATTGGCTTGAAAAAATGACTTTACTGGCTATTCACTTCCCAGTGACCAGCACTTGGTACAAAGGGGCCGAGCCAATGGGGGGAAGCTTGGGGTTACCACTTCCCCTTTAAGGGAAAGCAACCAATAACCTAATGGCTTTTGAACCTAAAAATCCTTCCCCTATGATTAGCAATACTTACAGGGGCAAAGAGGTATCCCCTCTCTGAGGAAAACATAGTGGTACGCCTCATAACCCCTCTTCCTGTTCCCTTCAAGACAGAGAATTCAGTTTCCTTGGAGGGGGCAGACATAATTCCAGAAAGATTCATTAACACTAGTGCCTTCTCTCTGAGATTACTTCCTATTTACCCTGTGTGGATCTCACATATACACAGCTGTCTGCGTGTTCTTCCCTGAATCAGACTGTGAGCTCCTTGAGGGGGAGAAACTGTTTTTGCCTTTCTTGGATGACCAGAGTTTAGCAAAGTCCCTCGAATGTAGTAAGTACTTAATAAATGCTAGCTGATTTAACTTGAAAAAAATGTCTCCCCCCTCAAACTGCTTGTCTGTAAGTTTAGACACCCCATGTGGATATACGCATATCTACATAGGGAACACATATTTTACAGAAGGAATTTGAAAGGTCATCAAGAGTCTAACTTCCTCATCTCACCAATAATGAAACTGAGGCCCTAAGGGGTTAAGGGTTTAGGTAACTTGCCCAAGGTCAAAAGGTCAGAATTGGGACCGGACTCACAGTTCAATGCTCTTTCCACTGCAAAATACCACATTTTAATTGATTAACTACTCAGCTGATTTATATTAAGAATTTCCTTGTGTCTTTTCTCATATGCCTCATTTTAAACAACACCATGATGCTTTCAAAATGATAAAAAGTAAAAATCCTCAGAAGACAAAATTATGGTGTCTGTAAGTATAGTTACAGTATCTGGAAGCATTATGTAAACCAAGTTCCTATTCTTTCCACTGGTTGTTAATGCATTCTTTCTGAGCTCCTGTTTCACCCAAGGATACTCTAAAATAAAAATAATCTGGTAGGCAGGGAAAGAGATTTACTCTGGACTCAAAAACCTCTCATTCAATCTCTTATATGCGTATCAATTTGCCACCCATGGGACACTGAGATTTGCCCACAATTAAGCGTCTCATCATGACTCCTCTATAGTTAAGAATTGCCATTTAAAGGAGGGATAGACTGCAGATTTGAAGACCCTCATAAGAAAAGTTTGTAATTTTGCGGTTTTGAGGTCTGTGAGGAAAAGATAATTTGTGGTAGGGAGGAAGAACAATAGCAGGACCTGAAGGTTTGCAAAACACTTTGTAAATACTATCTCATTTTATCTGGGGAGATAAAGAAGAAGAAGAAGAAGAAGAAGAAGAAATGGTGGCCAATAGAGCTGTCAACAGTGACTTGCCCTGGGTCATGTAGCTAGTAAGTATGGGAGGCTGGATTTGGATTTGTCCTCTTGACATAGGTTCCAGCACTCTATTCAGTGCCACCTCGTGGTCTTGAGGAGAGGGGAAGGAAAAAAAAACTATTTTAAAAAACCAAACCAAAAGCACAAAACAAAGTGCATAGTCAAAGATCTTAGTCTAAGGCAGCCATGTGGTGTTATAGTGGATAGAGCTTCGGTGTCTGAAGAAAACCAGGGATTCCTAGAGGCAGAGGTGAGGGGGGATGAGGTGGGGGGATGTGTTCCAGGCACAGGGGAACAGACTGCAAAGGCATGCCTCGTGTAAGGAAAGGAACAGGAAGAAGGCCAGTTTGGATGGAAAGGAGAATTCACAACAGGGAATAATATGTAATAAGCCCAGAAGGGCACTTTAGAGTCAGATTGGAAGGGCTCTATATGTCAAACAGAGGAGTCTGTATTTTATCAGTTCTAAGAATACATTTAAGAAAGATTTTCAGTTACAAGAATTATAAGATAGATCTCTGGTTTAGTTCTCCCCACAAAGCTTACTCCCTAAACTTATTCCTTTTGCAGTCTTATTACATATTGGAGCATGAAGATTTTAAACAAACACATTCTCAGTTTTCCAATCTTCCTTTCAGCAGTCAGCCTACCCTGTACACAGCACAATCAGTTACTTTTCAAATAAAAGCTACAAAAGCAGTAGCACTTATGAGTCACACTAAACAAAACCATATAATCACTTGATGATTAAAGAATTCATTGTCTAGGAGAAAGAGACAAATAAGGAAAAGCTTAACTAGAGCCCTGAGTTATTATTTTCTAATCAGAATAATGGTAAGTAGCATTTAGTGTTTCCTATGGAAATCTTTCACATCACATAGCTGGGGGAAAAGGGAAACGGCATAAGTAGCTTCTAATAGAATTAATGGTCTCCTCACATCTGTCCATTCATTCCCCACTCTCCCCAAATGTTTCAGAAATGTTTTTCAACTTTTAAAAGACCAAAAAAGATAAAATATTTGCATCACTGAAACAATCTACTAAAAATGATCTTTAAAAATGAATTGGCACCCTATAGCACCTTAGATGAAAGACAAACGTTCAGGGGCATGAGGACTGGCTCTTCCCCCACCACTTTTACAAAGTGCCCCTCTTGCCAGTGTGAACCAAGGCTATCAAATAATACCTCAGTCCTTAATCCCTTTTTTTTCTCATTCTCCTTAATGGCAAAATGTAAGACTAGTAGCAATACCCAGTTTTGAGAGGTTCACAACTTGGGTCTAACAGCTAAAGTTTAGGATTGCTTCCTCCAGAGAGTTTCCCCATGGGGCATAACAACAACTTTTCAAAGCTAAGTTTTCAGACACGTAATTTATTGCTAACTTTCCTCATTGCTTCTACAGATAAACAAACTTAAGTATAATACTTAATTTCTTAAGCAGTTGGTTACAAGTATACTATTCACAGGTTTGTCTTACATATCCCTCTTCTATGTGATATGGACACCACTTTGGTGTAAGGGATCATAACCTGGTATCTGAATTACTGCAACAGATTTGTGTTTGGTCTCCTTGCCTTGAGGCTCTCCCCACTTTACTCCATCTTTTACTGACCATGTCACTCCCATTCAATAAACCTAGCACCTCTCTGTTACCTCTAGGATCAAATGAAAATCCTATTTGTCTTTTAAAATCCCTCATAACCTGGACTCTTCCTGCTTATATTTTACTCCCCTGCAGATATTCTATGATATAGGGACACTAGCTTCCAGTGACAAGACACTCCATCTTGACCCTATGCACTGTCATTGGATGTCCCTCATGCCTGGAATTCTCTCTCTTCAAGACTTCCATGGCTCCCTTCAGGTCTCAGCTAAAATTCCACCTGCAGTAAGAAGCCCTTCCTGATCCCCTTTAATATTAGTGCCCTTCCTCTGAGTTTACCTCCAAATTATCCTTTGTGTCCGTGTATCTCCTTGGAAAAATTTGTATATAAATATTTATATGCTGTCTCCCTCATTCAACTGTAAGCTCCTTGAGGCAATGACAGATTTCACCTTTCTGTGTATTCCCAGAGCTTAGCATAGTGACTGGCATACTGTAAGCCCTAATTTTTGTTGACTTGATTTGGTATAAATATGATGCCCTTCAGAAACTGACCAGATCAGTTACCAATTTAAGGATATTAACTCTATATTCATACCAAAGTCCAGAATTGGTTCCAAAGCTTAGAGCCCAGATTAATCTATAGGAATCACAGTTGCAAAAATTACTGGGGGATAGGATAGGGCCAGTCAACATTCTTCCACAGTGGCAGACCACAAATCAGGATACCTTCATATGAGCTTTGCATATCACAAATGCCAGCTGGTTATCACTACTGCTGTGCTGCTGGTCTAGAGAATTATTTGCCCCCAAACAAAGTCATATCACAAGGACATCATTAAGATCAGACTCTATCATAAACCCAGCTTTATCATCAATCCATCCAACTAATTAACCATTTATTACACTTTCTCTACTCAACTGCTCTTTGGCAACATTTCCTCTAAACATTCCATTTCAGCAGACCCAAACAAAGATATGGAGACTTTACTTCACTTGATAATGGAAAAAAATATTAAACTAAATAAAAAAAGAAAGTTAATGTTGAATTATACTTCAAAAGTGGCAATTTTAAAAGATTTCTAAACAACATTGATAATTATTATTTGTAACAATGACAAGCTGGAAACAACCTAAGTGCCCA
>CM053581.1:543213752-543238110 GCA_028627135.1 Pseudochirops cupreus
TGAAAAAAATAAATACTGAAAATATACCTGCATAGTAACAAGTTTGAAGTAAACACCTTTCTGTTTCATTAATTCATCATGGTCTCCTTGCTCCACAATAACTCCATCCTCAAAGCCAGCTATAACATCTGCATTACGGATTGTAGACAAACGATGTGCTATAACAATGGTGGTACGGCCTTCTCTTGCCTATGGACAAAGCAAACTGGAATTAAGCAAAAATTTAAAAAAATTGCTAAAGACACAAGATAAAGTACAAATAAGATATGGCATTAGAGGCAACAGTAAACCTGAAAGTGGAATTTCTGAATCTATCAATGCTATATATTCTCCAGTGTACAGTACTAGTACCCATGACTGTTCAAAGAAGAATAGGAAAGGAAAGTTAATTGGAATGGAAAAATGAAAGGAAAAATGTCCAGCACTCTGGACAGTTCCTTTTTGCATAATTTATGGGAAGATCTGCATAAAAATTGCACAATATCAAGAGCCATTAGATAGGGTGTTATCTGCATTGATGGAGGGAGTAGCCGCGCCAACCTCTCACGAATCTCTCAGAGTATCCAAAATAGCTTAATGACTTGCAAGCTTGTCATTGAGGTGTTGATGACAATGTTATCACTAGAGGGTGTTTGTTTCAATCTTTATATTTTTATCCCCAACACCTACCTAGACAAGAATCTGGTATATAGTAGGCACTTGATAAGTTAATTATTGATTAACTGATAATGGTAATGCATCAAATGGGATAACTGATGACCTGGAAGGCTTAAGTTCTGAGTCATAGATTTAATTTTTGTTGACATTTTAACCTGCCTGCAGCATAGAGGCACCATGATACAATGGATATAGAGTCAAAGAGCCTGCGTTCAAATTCTGCCTCTCTCACTTGCTAGGTGTATGACTTGGAGCAAATAGATTTACCTCTCTAGGTCTCAGTGTACTCATCCATAATATAAGGGAGGGTAGATTTTATTATTGTTTTGTGACCCCATTTAGGGTTTTCTTGGTAAAGACACTGGAGTGGTTTTGCAATTTCCTTCTCCAGCTCATTTTACAGATGGGGAAACTGAGGTAAAGAGGGTTAAGTGACTTGCCCAGGGTCACACAGCTGGTAAGGATGGATTTGAACACAGGTCTTCTAGACTCCAGACCAGGCACTATATCCACTGTGCCACCTAGCTGCTCTGCAGGGGGAGGAAGAGATAAATTAAATGGCCTCTAACGTCCCTTTTAATTCTGAACCTATGATTCTTTGAAGGCCAGCTTAATATAATGGTAATGTTAAATCTAAATATGCATAACTGCACTGCTGGTTTCTCAAATTATATTATTAATTTAGACTTTTTATAAAAGAAAAACTTGCTAACTATAGCCATGATTTTTGGTTTCCATTCTATGACTTTCAAGTCAAATTTAAGTAACAGTTACTTCAATAAACATCTAAAAAGCTGTGTAATACAGTAAGCGGGATAAGCACTTAATTATGATTCCATGTCATGTCAGCTTCAGTTGTCTCGACCAAAGAGTCTACAGATAGTTATGGCATCTTTAAGAGAGAATGAGATAGTAACATTTTAACTTATTCTGAAGAATCCATAGTTAACAAGATTGTATATATAGTTAACAAGTTTAGATACTGTTAACTGTGATGGCTTACAAGAAACTACAAGAAGACAGAGGGGAAAAAAAAGACCAAGAGTATATGTGTGTGTGTGTGTATATAAATATAGATAGATAAATAGATAGATAGATAGATAGATAGATAAACTACTGGAGGAAAATTCCATTTTTGTCCAGTAGTTTATATAGAACAATTATTAGAACAATTTTTCAAAAAGTCATGTTCTTATTCCCATTTGTACTTAAATTCATTTTATTGACATTCACTGACCTTATCCAGAGCCACTTGTACAACTGCTTCACTTTCAGTATCCAAGGCCGAGGTAGCCTCATCCAGCAGAAGGATCTTGGGATTCCGAACCAGAGCTCGAGCGATTGCTATTCTCTGCTTCTGACCACCACTCAACTGGGCCCCTCTTTCTCCAACCAGAGTATCCAATTTCTATTATACAGAAAAAAACCCACATAAGAGCAGCTCTCAATGCTCCTTCATAGATCACAGCCCCTGCAACAATGAACATCTGCACACCACGTTCCAGACATACATTACTAAGAAGGAAAATCATTATCAGGTAAAGTCACTACAATCAGGTAAGCCATCATCATTAGGTTAAATGGCATGGTCCCAGGAAGCCCAATAAATGTACCTAACCCAAATACACAGTACACATATAACTGTATACACAATACACTCACATATGTAATCAATCACACAGGTACACAACATAAATACAATAAACACGCAAACATACACATATATACTTCTGAAGACAAAATGCCAAAAGACCACTGGAAGAACAGTGCTTTGGGTATAGCTGACTTGCCCCACATTAGGGGCAATAAGTCACATTAGGCTGTGCTCTCTCACAAGAAAAGCTGTAACCACACAATCAGGGAAGGCTGCTTAGAAGTTACAGTTGAGTGGAGAACCAGCACATGACAAGTGTAGCACAGAAAGTAGCCCAAAGGGGAACATCAATTGTTCAGTGTGGAAGCAGCAATCAGCAGCTCTGGAGACAAAGAAGTCTTCTCCCTGAGTTGAAATTTAAGAGCCTGAATGTTCTAATTATGTGTCTGCGTTCCTTCTCCTACCACTGACGTGGAATGTACTGTGACCATATATGTATGGTGGTATATTCCTTGCCCTTGCCCAACTACTCTGTTTTTAATTCAAAGCTTTGTGCTTCGAATTAATGTGCCCTGTTATTTGATCTGATTTTTTTTTAAGTACTAGATTGAGGCTTATGAATTTCAGTTTTAAAAAGCTGCTGACCAAATTGTGTCATGACCTTGGAGGAGGGGAGGGGAATGTAGCTTTCAAGGGCCCACAGTGAAGAGGAGTTCAGTTTCTACCACCTACAACTAGGACAGAAAATTTCTTACATTAGGAAGTTTCATTATAAAGTCATAGGCATTAGCTTCCTTGATAGCTTTTTCAATCTCTTCCATGGTAACATCTTCACGGCCATAGCGAATATTTTCAGCAATTGTAGTTGCAAACAGTACTGGCTCTTGACTCACAACTCCAGTAATTTCCCTCAGATACCTTACATTTAGGGTCCGGATATCCTGCCCATCAATGGTAACCTGGAAAAGAGGTACATTACACCATCACATTTCTATGTAAGTCAAAAAGAATAATGTAAACCCAGCACCAAAAAACTGTCTGTATCATTAAATCATTTAGTTCAGTTAAAGTCATTTGTTAAGAAGAACACCATTTTCTCAGGCACCTCAGAGTTATCTTTGACTTGCGTTCTCTCTTAGTCCTCATATCCAATTGCCAAGTATTGCTATTACAACTGCAAAACATGTTTCCCTTCTACATCTTTTTCTCTTCTCATATTTGTCATTATTCAGTTGTTTTGGCTGTGTCCGACTCTTCATGACCCCTTTTGGGGTTTCTTGGCAATGATACGGCAGTGGTTTGCCATTTCTTTCTCCAGCTCATTTTATAGATGAAGAAACTGAGGTAGATAGGATTAAGTCACTTGCCCAGGATCACACGGCTAGTAAATATCTAAAACTGGATTTAAACTCCAGTTTTCTTGACTCCAGGTCTAGCACTCTAACTGCTATGCCATCTAGCTGACCCCTTCTCACCTGGCCACTGCCATAGTCAAGGACTTAATCACATCTTGTCTAGAAAATTTTGATAGCTTCCTAATTGATCTCCTGGTCTCCATTCTCTGTATTTTATAATTTGTTTTCTATACAGTTGCTAAAATTTAAAGTAGTTCTAATCATGGCACTCCTCTCAAAAATTTTCAGTGGCTCCCTTTTCTTAAAGGAGTAAAATCTCTTCAATATAACATTTAAATTTGATAATCTGACTTGCCACTTACTTTCCAGCCATATTTCACATTATTGTTCTTCACACTCCACATTCCAGCTAAAACTGAATTGCTTACTGTATCCCAAATTTAACCATCTATATCCTGCTTCTATCCATTTGTATCATTCATCCCCCATGCCTGGAATACACTCCCTCCTCATCTGTCAGAATCCTTAGCTTTTTTTCAAGGTTCAGCAGGTGTTAAATCCTACAAGGGAACCTTTCCTGATTCACTCCTTCCACAAAGTACCTTAAACAAACTTATTTGCATATATGTTATATCCTTGTAGTAGAATTATTGTTGTTCATTCTTCATTTTCATAGAGGACCAATGACTTTACAATGGGTGATGTCTTGACTTGCATGAGTTGGATTTAAGTGAGGCAGAACTGAACAAAGTTGTCAGCCTCACTCTCTCTTCCAGAGTCATCAAAGTTGAATGACAGGACAAAAGTCAAGGTGACTGGTGATGGCTTGGGATGCAGTGAATGACCTTGGCATCTTCTATGTCTGACCAAATTCTAGGAGTTTCATAGCACTTGCTTTGGCAGTCTTCATGGCTATTTAGAAAAAATTGTTCTCATTTGCCCATTCTGCCAGAGGGATGACTTCACATGCCTTAGGGTAGACATTCTCTTTCTCTTTACTCATTGACAGGTCTGACATCTCTTGGTTACTCTCAACCTGGTTTTGTCCTTCTGGTCAATGGTTCTACAAGGATGTAGCTGTTGCACATGCTACAGCTTCTTGGAGCCACAGGTGAGTGTTAGGTAACAGGTAGACACCAAAGGTGGATAAGCAGCTCTGAAAAGGGCCTGGCAAGCCTTCAAACCAGAGGTGCCAGTCCTCCCTGATCATCCCATACATTCTACATCCTTGAAACTCCAACTGCCTAGCTCACAGTAAGCACTTTAAAAATATTGGTGGAATTGATTCTTACCACACCCTCAGTGGGATCATATAATCTCTGTATCAACTGAACAGTTGTACTTTTCCCACAGCCACTGTTTCCAACCAAGGCTACTGTTTGTCCACTGTTAACCTTGAGATTGAGGCCCTTCAAAATCTGTATGGACAGGTAAGAAAAAGACAATTGATACTGACACAATTCAGAGATAGAGAGCCTACAAAATTTGTGATTGAAATTTAGTAGTTTTCTGTTCATAATTATGTTTCAATTTAAGCATGCCATTTAAATTTATTTTTATTGAACAGTCCCCAAGCAAAACACAAGAACAGATGAACACAGGATCCTGACAGAAATTATTCCTCCATAAAAACAACTCATCATTTTAATTTGTGTATCTATTTTTATATATGATTTGGTTCTCCTGGAAACAAAGGCCTATCTTTTTATTACAAATATCTCACTAGTGTTGTTCATCTGTGAGACATGGTTCACAACAGTCTCTGAAAAACTGAACATGAGTATCTCTCAGTAGGCAACAGAGAGGTACAAGATGGAGTGTGTACAGGTTGCGATATATAACTAATGAGGAGCTCCAAAGAACAGGAATAGAAGATATTATCAGAGTAATGTATGACAGGAAGAGAAGATGGGCTAATCAGTCACAAGTTAACAAGAATGATAAGTGAACAGCCCATGTCCTCCGCTGGTATACTCTCAACATTAGAAGAAATCAAGAAAACCTCCAGTGAACTTATGGGAGGACATAGGCAAGAGACAAACAAGGTGGCTGTTGATGATTGACAATCTGCATCACAGGAGGAAACATGCAAATAAATGAGATCATAGATCTATTTGAGCTTTCTGAGTCTCTCACCTTAACTTCTTTCCGAGATGGGTAAGTGAAATGAACATTTTTGAACTCCAAGTTTCCACTAATATTATCTGGTCTATGGCCACTTGTTGAATAGCTGTCAATATATGGATACTAAATAAAATAAAACATGAAAAAATAAGAATAGTTCTAGGTTACCAAACTGATTTTTTTCTCCCCAAGGAATTTGAGCACAGTGTATTAATGGACCAAGAATAAGAGTGGACAAGTTAATTCTAGTAATATTATGAGACATAGTGTTGCATAATACGGTGATGGATTCAAAATTCAGAAAGACCCAGGCTCACATCTCACTGGTAACAATGAATACGAAAGAAATCCTAAGAAGTAAGATATATACAAAATAATTTTTTGAATGCCATGTAATTGCAAAAGCACATTTACTGATCTAGCTTAAGAAGAGTTGGAAGCTGCTCAGAACAGGGAAACCCATACAGAATAAGCACTTAAAGTCATGTCTGATTGTACAGATAAACAGGAAAAGGCAGTGGAGAACATCCTGAACCTAAGGCTATGGACATGGTAGCTGAAAAAGAACCATGTGATCATGGGTAGCCTCATGTGAGTCTATTGCAATAAGGCAATATGGGATGGAGTGACACTAACCACTCTCCACCCTTTCACAAAATAACAAAATTATAGGTTCTTGATATATATAGTACAGATCTAACCCATAGCTTTGGGCAACCAAGTAGAGCAGTAGATAGAATGCCAGGCTTGGAGTCAGGAAGACTCTTCTTCGTGAGTTCAAATCTGGCCTCAGATATGTATTAGCTGTGTGACCTTGGGCAACTCACTTAACCTCAGGTTCCTCATCTATAAAATGAACTGGAAAAGGAAAGAGCAAACCACTCCAGTATCTCTGCCAAGAAAACCCCAAATGGGGTGACAAACAGTTGAACATGACTGAACAACAGTAACTCATAGCCAATTGATTTCCTCCATTATTACCTTATGAGAAAATTCATACCAAGAATAAGTATCGAACCAATTATTTTGTTCTACTTTTTTTGCCTACTTAAAATGTAGTATTGTATACAATAGACAATGAAGACTGAATGAGTAGCCAAGACAGTGGTTCCAATCCTATCTCTACTGTAAACCATTTGAACTCTAAGTATGGATTTCTTAAGTCCTTTCTTGCTCAGAAACTCTTATGGTTCTGTGATAAGATTTCTAGACTAGTGACAATTCTAGATACCAAAAATCAAGAAAAACACATACTTAAAACTGTTTTCTTCCTTTGGATGAACCTGAAATTTCACTGGCACAAGAAACTCCTATCTATTTATAACTCTAGAGTCTTAGAGAATAGCCTGAGAATGGGAGTGAGCATAGGCACTGAGAAGTTAAGTGACTTGCCCAGGATCACACATGGGTTTGAATCCAGATTTTCCTTACAATGAGATTCTCTGTTCTCTATCTACTATATCATACTACCTCTCTTTTTATTTTAAGAGATAGAAGGTGCTCAGTTATTCCAAGAAAGAATAAAAATAGCCTTGGTGCTTGGAACTGAGGAAAAAACAAATGTACAGTTAACATTCAGCAGTGTCTTAAAGCTTTTAAAAGCTGATCATTCGATGGAACTCAGAAAATTTAAGTAATTCAGAGTCTTACAGAAATTCAAATGATAGGAAAGAAGCTTGTATTTAATGTAATTAATTTAATTTATTAACTTATTTAATAAATTTATATTTATTTGTTATATTATTTATAATGTTATTACATTATAATAAATTACTTTAATTTAACTCATTAATTCTGCAAATGAGAAAACATAGGTCCAGGGAGCTGAAGTGATGGGACTAAGCCAGTAAGTGACTTAATTGGGACTAGAACCCAGGATTCCACTTTCATTTGAATACTTTTCTACTTTAATCTGCTACCAATTCAGGACTGAAATCTTTTCTTCTTTTTTGAGGGATTTACAACGGACATTAACAAAGACTTATTCCTCAGAAAGTTTTAAGAAAATGTAACCCAGGGCTCAAGTTTGAATATTTGCATAAGACTCTCATCATTGTTGGAAAAGATTATTACTCAGTGCTGTATGAAGGGTGGAGTTGGTGAGAATCTGGAATCCTGACAGTCCTCTCTAGAAGCCGGAAACCAGAGAAACTCTTGACATTTAACAAGGAGACTTAGCAAATGCCCAGGCTTGTGCCCTAAGTTCTATAAATCAAATCAAATTTTCATTATTCTATGAATTGTTGCTACTTAAAGTAACCTAATGATTAATCTTATAGCATCAATTATGTCTGACAATACATACGCAGGATACCTCTACTCTTCTGTGAGCATTGATCTAATGCTAAGCCCTAGCTGACAGAGGTAAATGCATGTTTTACTACTGATATACTGTGAAGTTCTTATGCATCCAACAACTTGGCTAAGGATGCAAAGTTAACAAACTATCAGCTTAACAAACTTCATCTAATCCAAGCACGTAAAGTAATGTAATTGTAAAAAAACAAACTTTAGTAATCACAGTGTAATTGGGGGGAGGAATACAATCCAGACTACCCACTGACTGACTGTCCCTGACTGACTGAGAGGGAGTCCTCCCCCCACACAGTCCCTTTGGATCTGCACAGTAACAACAATTAGAAATAAGGGTAGAAACCAAGAAGATGTAGGTTCTCGATTGGGGTATGCTGCAAACCTAGTCACTGCAGATGTGTGCCTGTGGGACTACATACACTTGCATGCCTATAAGTAATAAATCCCTTGACTTAAGATCTTTTGCACATTTATGTCCCTTCTTGGCCCCTTGGTACCCTCACATCCACAAATTTGGATTTTCACATATTAGATTATATTAAGGAAATGTTATTAACATGTTTACTTTAAGGTAAGGATGAAGAGAAGGGTATGAGATATGCTCTCAATTGGTATGTGTGTGGATATGTATGTGGATATGAATATACACAGTATATGAGAAAAGTTGAAGCTTACACTATCAATTATCCTGAAGACTCCAAAGGCCGCACCTCTGGCATTAGCAAAAGCTTCAATGCTTGGTGATGCCTGTCCAAGACTGAAGGCTCCAATTAACACAGCAAAGAAGACCTAGGGAAAGGGGAAGAAAGATAGATGAGGTTATTTAGTCCTTTCCAGCACTCTAATCCTTTTTAATTGGGCAATTTCCTTTCCTTTTACATAATCACTGATTTTATTTTAAACATTTAATTTTTTTCCTCAATTACATGTAAAGACAAATTTTTAAACACTTTTAAAAAATATTGAGTTTCATATTCTCTCCCTCCTCCTTGAGAAAGTAAGCAACTTGAGGTATATTATACATGTGTAATCATGCAAAACATTTCCATGTTAGCCATGTTGCAAAAGAAAATGCAGACCTAATCCCCCCCACCCCAAACACCAAGAATAATAAAGTTAAAAGAAAAAAGTATGCTTCAATCTACATTCAGACTCCATCAGTTCTTTCTCTAGAGTCCTTCAGAACTGTCTTGGAGCCATTTATTTAAGAAGAGTTAGCACAACTGACAAAAGTTACAGGAGAAACAATACGAAGTAAAGGCCCTTAATGACTTGTAATATGGAATTTGGAAAGTTATCTACTCCATGAGATAAAAAATGTTCTCAGAAGGGTAGCATAAAACAATCAGAAAGTTCTATGGTTTAATGTTACACAAACTTCATATCCAGGCTGTCTTTTTAAAATACATTTTCAACCACAAAATCTGGGTGTATGTCTTTTTAACAGTATTTACTATCATTTCAAAATGAATTGCAATAAATCTTAGAAAAAGGTGGCTTGACTCTCCTTCTGCAAATTTGTGAATAATTAATTCTCCCTTGTGGATTACTGATATAGAGTGAGTAGAGAACTGTTTTAGGATTTAGCTGACAAGGTAGAGGAGGCAATGACTTTGCCCCTGGCCTTAGGTATACCATTGTAGTTTTCTCCTCACTTCACACCCATTTACCTATGTGCAAAAATGGAAGAAGTTTGGAGACAGAAAACTGGAAAACCCTGAACCCCAGAGTGTTTGGTAGTAACTACTCCTCTTCAAGGTTTTACAGACTTTCAGAGTACATAGAAGGGGTGCATACCAAGAGTTAGAATAAGATTGCCCATGGAGACCTCAAGCCCACAGACTAAGGCATTTAGTTTTAACTGAAGATTAAGCTTGAGGGTACTCAGCTGGAGTAACCCTGTTCTGTGTCCTAAAGAGTATGGCACTTAGGTTAAGGAATCTCTTGCTGAAGGTAAATGCCTACTAGCCAAGACTCTGCAAAAAGAAAAGTTGACTCATAAAAGAAAGAAAGGTAAGAAAGGTTTTTTCCTAACGCTGTTGCTGGTCTTAAAGATGAGACAAGAGTGGCTTCTTATCTAAAAGAACTATATATTAAAAAATCCTCTAAGTACTTTTTTAGAAATAAAAGAGCATTCTAAAGATAGTACTATAAACCAAAGACTTCAGTTGAATCTGGAAGTGGTGAGAAACACTTAAAGCCATGAGTCCAATGGGCCTTTGGGTGGCGCCAGTCAGAAAGACAACATGTCCAGAAAGGACTATCTTGTGGTACAGAGACCTAAGTTGCCTCTCCACATGTGAGCCCCAGATACACGTGTTCCCTACATTTGTACCCTTTTATATGTCTACTCTTCTCACTAAATGCCTTTGCTTTGAACTAATTCTGTCACATTAAAGGTCAATATATTGGTTGGGGCTCATGAGTCATGCTTTTTAGTATATACAGACCCACAAAACACTCTAAACAAGATAAAGAGAGTACCTTGAATCTCTGGGAAAACTGCCTATTGAACTAGAAACTAGAAAAACCACCAAACACTATACTGGATGCCTCCAGGGCCCCTTAACATGAATTGGTTGGTGAGGCATTTCCTATTTTCCTATTTTTCCTATTTTTCTATATTCTTAGAGAATAAGTCCAGGGCTGAATCCCCTTACCTAATTTTCACCCTGACATTCAGCTGATCTCAAGGACATTCTTTCCTCATGGTCTTCTGAGGATATAAAATTGCTTCCTATCCCCAAGGAATTTATAGAAGACCCTCCTCATGCCTGTGTGTTAATATGAGGCTGAAAGAAGGTGGAGAAGAAGAAGATGAAGAAGAGAAGGAGGGGATGGAGGAGGAGGAGATGGATGAGGAGATGGAGGAGGAGGAGGAGGGGTAAGGGAAGGAAGAAAAAGAGGAGGAAGGGAGGAAGAGGAGAAGGAAGAGGAGCAGGAGGAGGAGGAGGAGGAGGAGGTAAAAAAGAAGAAAAGGCTGGGAGGTCAGGTTACACAAGGGATTATCAATATAAATATTCAGGACCATGAGGAAGAAGGGAAGATGATGATTTAGGTACTGAGATCTTTGAAGAAGTTGGTAGGATAAGCTGAAAAAAAAAAACTGATGGCAGCAACAAGGATGGGGAGATACAGGAGTTAGGTACAAAATTTACCTAACACAGTACCTTGCAGTGTTGATACTCAGTATATGTTTGTGAATTATAATTCAAATGACAAACCTATAGCCCTATTTCTTGGTAGGGAAAGTCCAAGTCATAAGCATCATTTGGACCCTTATTTTCAACTAAAAGCATTAACTACAATGGAGTTAACTGGTTTTCAGATGGATGGAATTCTAGTTAACTGACAGCACTGGAGAGACAGTTCTGAAGCAATTTTTTAAAAAATGCATTTGGATTCAACCCCTACCCCTCACTATTATTATTGTCCTCAGTCCTTTTCCAACCTTAAACAGTCAGGATCTGTACAATAAATAAAACTAAAACAATTTACATTTCTTATAAACACATTAGAGTATAAATTGTGACCAGAATGTAAGGGATCCTTTTAAATGAAGTTCTCCCTAAGACAAATTATAAAATATCCCGGCAGATTATTTCCCTTCTTTTCAAACCATACTCTAAAAAGACATCAATTAAACACTTTGACCTTCCCCAAAAAGGCAATCCTTCACTTTCTAACATGCTTAGAAATGACTGAAATACTTCCCATTACTGTATTCATTAATTTTTGCTTCGAATTCAGATGATTAAGGGAAAAGATCCTCTTCTAAATGAAAACATAAATCATCTACAATATGAGCTATTTTTAAAGGTTAGATTTTGCCCTTGGCTCAATTCAAAATGACATTTTAGAAGTGGAAGGAATAACAGAAATCAACTAGTCTGACTTTATTTTATATGTGAGACCCAGAGCATGTCTTAAATAAAGTTAAAGATACTGTTTTCCCACTGGTTTTTAGATCAGCAAACAAGTCAAGAGGATTCTGGGAAAGATGGTGGAGTAGGTCAGAAAATTCTGATCTCTCCTGATTTCCCACACAAACAAGATAAAATAGTGCCTTGGGGGAAACATAGAGTGGTAAAAATAAACAAGAGTTGGGACAGAACAGTAGTCCTCCTGGACAATCAGAGAAGATCTGAAGCAAAATCCCAGTATGAGGATGTGTCCCTGTGATGAGTAAACACCTCCAGGCTCGTTCCACTGAGAGGTCAAGTATTATCCCTGGGATTAGCTGCACTGGGAGGTAGCCTTGGCCTCAGTCACAGGAATTTTTACCTGCAGACAGTGTGGGAAGTCAGGCATCTGATCAGTGGAAGATTGAGGAAACCTGTGGTGATATGGGTTGCCAAGCCCAGCTGTGCTGTCAAGACTTGGCCCTGGGTGAGAAGGAACCAGCACACTCCTGTGAATGCAGAAGCAGTGGGGCCGGGGCACTGCTGGTCACTAGCTGTGGGCATTTACAGAAAGCCAGAGTTCCTGTTTTCAGTTCCAGGTCAGAGGGGAAAACTGAAGGAGACACAATTCTCCCATGGTCCAGGACTAGAGATGATTACAAAAAAATAAGCTGCTACAAATAAAAAAATAAAATAAGCAGGCAAAGGAAACCAAATACAACCATAGAAAGTTGAGAATAGAGAAGATGGAGCTCATCTTTGCAGAAAAGAAAGTGAAGCAAAATAAAAGCCTCTGCTATCCCAGAGGGTAACATCAAATGGTTGCCTGTCCAAAAGAAACTTACACAAGAACTTAAAAACGACTTTAAAAACCAGATGAGAGCAACTGAGGAAAAATTTTTAAAAAATAAAAACCATTCAAAAAAAATAAGAAGATTATAAAAAGAAAGTCAACCAATTAGAAAAAGAGATTCAGAATCTTGAGGGAAAAGACGACACCTTGAAAATTAGAATTGGGCAAGGGGAAGCCAGTGAAGTTACAAGAGACCAAGACAAAGTAACAAAGTATAAAGAATGAAAAAAATAGAAGAGAATGTGAAACATCTCATAAGAAAAACAACTGATCTGGAGAACAGATCAAGAAGAGAAAACAGAAGAATAACTGGACTCCCTGGAAGCTGTGATCAAAACATAATCTTAACACAATAATACAAGAAGCAGTAAAAGAAAATTGTCCTGAAGCCTTAGAACAAGAAGGGAAAGTAGAAATAGAAAAAATCCACTGATCACCACATGAAAGAGATCCTATGAGAAAAACCTACAGGGATATCATAGTCAAATTCTGAAAACCCCAGCTCAAGGAGAAAATATTGCAATCAACAAGAAAAAAATTTTAAAATGGTAGAACTACAATTAGAATCACACAAGACCTGGGGTGGCTAGGTGGTGCAGTGAACAGAGCACTGGCCCTGGAGTCAGGAGGACCTGAGTTCAAATCTGCCCTCAGACACTGAACACAAAAACTAGCCGTGGGACTACCTTGGGCAAGTCACTTAACCCCAACTGCCCTCCAAAAAGAAAAAAAAAAGAAAAAAAAAGAATTTAAAAAAAAGAATCACACAAGACCTAGCAGCGGTGGTACTAAAATACTGAAGGTCTTAGAAAACCATATATTGGAGAGCAAAAAACCTGGGGATATGGCCAAAAATATTATACCCCCAAAAGTTAAGCATAATCCTGAAAAAAATGGAATTTAATGTATTGTCAGACTTTTCAGGATTTTGTGAAAAGGAAAAAAACTGAACTTTATAGGAGATTCAACATATAAGATCCAAGAAGAATATAAAGTACTTATCAAAGACTTAATTACAAGGGATCCAATATGGACAGATTGTTTACTTTTTATATGAGGAAATGTAAAACATATTTTTCAGACTGTTATTAGTAATTGGATAGTTTTAAAGAAAGATTGGGGTAGACCTGAGTATGATAGGATTCTAAAAAGTAAAACTATTGGAGGCGGCTAGGTGGCACAGTGAATATAGCACCAGCCCTGGAGTCAGGAGGACCTGAGTTCAAATCGAGCCTAGACCCTTAACACTTACTAGCCATGTGATCTTGGTCAAGTCACTTAACCCCAATTGCCCCTCCAAAAAAAAGGCAAAAAAAAGTAAAACTATTAAGGAAAAAATTTAAAAAGAGTAATTACATAAATGAGGTATGAGAGGAAGAACTGACACAGAGGAATTAGCTGGAGAAGGAGGGCTGGTAGTTCTGGAGCCCTACTTTTGTTGGGAATCAGTTTAAGAGGGAACAATATATATATATATGTAGGAGGGTATAAAAGTCTTCTACATTTAGAATGAAATAAAAGGTTGAGGGGATAGGGAGGGAAGAGAGGATAAGGGAGGTATTTTCAGAGGGGAGGGTGAAGAAAAAGGATAAGGGGGTTATAGAAGAAGGGTGCTTAGATTAATGAGAATGGAAAGATAAAGGAGGGATTCTGGGGAAGGGGTAGGTTAAGTAACAGGAGGGCAATGTGTCAGGTAGAAGTAAAGTAGAGGAGTCAGAAGTGATAGGAAATAAGAGATACACACAAATATAAAATAAATATCAGAAGTAGAATTTATTAGGGAAAAAAACAGGGGTAACAATCATGATCTCAGACAAAATTAAAGCCAAAATAGATTTAATCAAGAGAAAAATAGGGAATCTACACTATATGTCAGTCATATTAATCAATATTGTTTTAAACTATTTAAAATAACTGGACAGTAATAAGGTTGGAATGTTGTTGTGGTGTAGGAAATGATGAGTTGATGGACTTAAAAAAATATTGAAAGACACGGACTTATGAGGGAAGAGGTTATTTATCTTTGGAGAAACAGAGGGTAAATAAGTATAGTACAGTTTTATATGGTGTAATAGCTATCAGTTTGGCAGATACTTAGCACTTAGTAAATTGGGAGGGAGGGGGAGGAGGGGGAGGGGAAGAGAGAGGGAGAGAGAAGGGGAGAGAGAGAAAGAAAGAGAGAAAGTTTCTCTCCCAGCATCTGGAAGCTGAGAACTGAGTTGGAGTTTTCGAGAGAGAGAGAAAGAGAGAGAGAGAGAGAGAGAGAGAGAGAGAGAGAGAGAGAGAGAGAGAGAGAGAGAGAGAGAGAGAGAGAGTTTCTCTCCCAGCATCTGGAAGCTCACTGAGAACTGAGATGGAGTTTTCCTGAGACCAGAATCTGGTGAACGCCACCTAGAAGACTGAAAGGGCTTGCCTGGAAGGCTGATATTCCTTCTGGGTCCTAAGGCCAGCTGAACTGCTGGAGGACTGAAGAAACATGACCAGGATAAGACTTTGTTTGTGGCCTGGCTGATCCTTGAGTTCCAGGCAAGAGAAGTGGTGAAGAGTTTGAGATGTGCTGGACCCTGTGAACTTCAGTGTGTGCCAGGGACTGCCCTGAGGACTGGACAACGACCTGGGAGCTGTCTGCTCCTGAATCCAGGTGACTGTTTGGCGGATTCAGGAGGGAGCTGGGACCATGGAAGGGGATCCAGGGAATCAGAGAGACCACCCCTTGGATGAAAATGAGGTTTGCTGGACACTGAAGGGTGGACGGTTTGCGTGGTTTTTCTAATGATGGTATTTAATGACTGATTAAGTTAATGGTTGCCCCATGAGTGGAAGTTTGATTATTGTATTGTGAATTGACTGAATGATTAAGTAAGGAGGGTTTCCCCCCCTAGGGAAACCAGATGATTATTCTTTTGTTCCTTGTTCTAAATATTGTGGCCACTGTAGTGAAAACTATGTGGCCATCTAATGTTAAGCTGTTATGAACACCATATTGTGATTTTCTGTGATAAGATGTATGTTGTGAATATTATATTGTGATATATTGTGAATGTTTGCCTTGATTTGTAATGGAATAAACAGAGTGTTCACTATACTGTGTAATCCAAACCTTAAAAGCTGTTCACAGTACCATTCTTTTGGGAATCTGAATTAGACTATTTTTTAGACTGTTTGGGAATTAGACTATTTAAAATAACTAGACAGTATAAAGTTGGAATGTTGTTGTGGTGTAGGAAATGATGAGTTGATGGACTTAAAAAAATATTGAAAGACATGGACTTATGAGGGAAGAGGTTATCTACCCTTAGAGAAACAGAGGGTAAATAAGTATAATACAGTTTTATAAAAATGGACACATATGAATATATGTGTCTACATATGAGTATGATTACAGGTATCTAAGCATATGCATGTATATGTATGCACATGTACATATGTGTATATATCTTTGTGTGTTGGTCTATTTGTATGTGTATGTGCATATATACATGTATGTGCACACATATATCCTGGCTTAACTGTAGCCTTCTAAGGAGGGGGTAGGGAAAGAAAGTAAAAAGTGCACAGCAGAAAAAAAAAGAAAACTTATAAGGAAGCAAAGAAAAGATGGACAGCTCTGAACAAAATGTGTAGTATTTATTGTATAGGCTTTCTTGAAATGGCAACTTATTCTTATATATTTTGAATATTCTTACATTTTGCTGTGAACATGATAAAATTTTTTCTTTTCTTACTTTAAGTTTCAATATTCAAGTGTATAATTTGTTTCTTTTCCTTTTTATTGTGTTTTAAAGTTTTAGTATTTAAGTTTAAAATAAAAAACAGAATAAATAAATATATGTGTCATATTCTAAAAAAAAAAAGATCAGCAGACAATTGTTATAGCAATCTTTGAAAGATTTCCTGAGGTAAGCCAAGTAAGCTGCATCTTTCGTTAGAAAGTTTTTGTCAGGTATATGCACCATCTACTCAAACTGGGCAAGAGGCAGCTAGAAGATAAGGCAAACAAAGGTAGGGAAAACACTACACATCTAACTGTGTCTCCTTGGCTAAATCACTTTACCTCTTTGGGCCTCAGTCGCCTATAAAAATGAGATTAGGCAGTTGGACTAGATGATCTCTAAGGTTCTTTTTACAAAGTTCTTTATGAGATCACATTGAAGAAAAGAAAAATAAAAACCTCTGGTAGCTATTTCTATTTAGATCTTAGACAAATGTTTTTAAAAACTTATCTAGGCAGCTTGATGTAGTTTTTTAAATGGTAGCTCTAGCCATATGACATGAAAAATAAATCAAGGAAATGGACACTAGGGCTATGGCTTAAGGATGTCATTAAAAGGGAAAAAAAGGAGGGGTTTTAAAAATATTCTTTGCTTTACTTGTAACAACAAAGACCTCACCACGTCTGAGGAACAGAAAATGCCCAAGATGTGGTAGAATGAGCGAGTGAAATATTAATGCCATCAAAGATGACAAACATGAAAATTACAAAGAATCAAAGACAGACTGACATGAAATTATGCAGCAAAGCAGAAAGCAAAAAGACCACCTACTTTCATTATGACTAAAAAACAGCAAAGAAAAAAAGAATCTGCTAAGTACACAGGAGGAACAGAGATTGGAAGAGGACAAACAAAAGACGTCATTGTTGATTTTAGATTTTAGGTACTTGAGCATAAAATGTACCATAATGTAGGTAGTTAAAAGTTAATTGGTTTCTACATTTTATAATGTTCCATTTATTTATTGAGTTTCTTATTAGGATTTAAAAAATTTTTAAACCTAATTTTTGGACATAGCCAATGTAGGAATTTGTTTTGCTTAACAATGCGTATTTGTTTCAAGGAGTTTATTTTTCCTAATAGGGCCAGGTGGAAGGGAGAGAAAATAAATTACTGTTCATTTTGAAAATAAAATTTAACTTAAAAAATCTTATTTAGATGATTAACTTATTTAAGCAATCTACTGAAAGACAAAGATCGTAGATTATATTTTCAGAGGATCATAGCTTTCGAGGTAGAAGGGATCTTAGGGGCTTATTTAGTCCACCCTCATTTTACCCATGAACCAGTGGGGGTCCAAGGAGATTTCAATGACTTGCACAAGTTTACATAGATGGTAAGCTTCAAAGGCAGAATTTGAACCCAGGACCTTTAGTCTCTGGGATAATGGTGTTTAGCTCCATAATGCAGTCAATTCCTTTACTACTTTTCTAATCTAGTACCTGTATATTTCTACTTTTAACAGGTATCGTATTATTCCTCCATCCTACTAAACACAGATCTTGTCAAAGCAGAACAAACTCCCTAATAATTTCTCGAGCAAATTCTAAGCAAACACTTACAGTGAGTACTTCTCCAATAGTATATTCATCAGCAATGATCAAAGTGGTCCCATACCAGAACGCCAATGCATATGAGGCGTATATCAGCAGGAAGGCAATTCCCATGGAAATGTTGGCTGTGATAGCTTTCTTTATCCCAAGGCTTTTAGCTTCTTCTAAATTTTTGTTGTACCTACAAAAGACAGCAGCAATTAGAAAATGTATACACCCCTGTGAACAATGATAGTCAGAGCAAGATCAGGGATGTCCTAAATAGGCATAATGCCACTCAAATATTCCTCCTCGATCCAACATCTTGATAACTAAAAAAATTTGCCTGTGATTCCTGATGTTCAGGTCCATAACTTCTGTGACTTTTTATTCTTAATTTTTAAAAGAACACCACAGATTCACTTTGACCTGAAAGTACCAAGGAGAAAACACCCATGAGATCTAGATATGGAGAGAATTAAAGCTCATTGTGATAGTAATGTGATTTGAAGATCCCCTTGTATTGGCAAGCACTTAGCACCTTGTTTCAAGTGTGATTGTATCAAGTATTATGATCCAGAATTTGTGAATCCCACAGTGGGAGGAACTTCCTGTTGTAACAGGAAGGGGCAAAACAGGGAGGAGCTAATACCTTATATAAGGAAAAGCCCAAGCTGAGAGAGGCCATAATTTCTCTCAGCAAGCATCTGGAGGCTGGGCTGCTACTGCTGGACTGAGGACTGAACTGAGAATTGAGAAGAACTGAGAAGAGAAATGAGAACTGAGAACTGAGACAGAACTTCTTGGAGCAAGCCATGTGGAGATTGAAGAGGAGAGGCCCAGGCTGGAGAAAGTGATTTTGATTTTGAGAACAGAACTTATGGTGGAGGAGTTCCTTCTAGAACCAGCTAGAACTTCGAGGAGAAAGTGTTTTGAGAACGGAGCTTATGGTGGTGGAGTTTTTTTCTGAGAGCCAGCTGAAACTTCTGCTGAGAGCTTCTGAGAACCAGCCAGAGCTGCCAAAGGTTTCCAAGGGCCAGCTGGAGCTGCCAGAGGAAGCATGACTGTGGTGTCAGTATTGTTTGTTTTGGGTCTATGTTGATTTCACAGGCAGAAAGTGATTTTGATAAGGATGCTGGCAAGGTGGATGAATGTAATTGTGGCTTTGTTAAGCCTTGTCTTCCCAGGAACAGAAACTGTGAAAGACATGAGGTGGACCAGACACTGTGAGCTTCAATATGGAATGGGAACTGGACAAGGGAGCTGGGAACTGCCTATCTTTGAACCCAGGTGAGAGTTTGTTGGATTCAGGCAAGAGCTAGGACCATGGAAGAGGAACCATGGAAGCTGAGAGGCTGCCACGAGTCAAGATGAAAAGACCTCTCCTTGGGTATTTAATAGTGACAGATGAGACTGTAAGTTACTTGTCACCTAGGGGTGGATGGTCTTTGTACTTTCCACTGCCCCTTAAGAGGATACTGAGTAGTGGCTGATGATATTGCAACTTGATTGCACATGGGTGGAGGACTTTGACTTTTGTACTTTGTGTCAATTAAGGAGGGTTGCCTCCTTAAGGGTGATTGAATTAAGGATTTATTGTTGAATAAATAGAGTTCATTATACTGTGTAATCATAACCTTGAAAAGTGTTCACAGCAGCAATCCTCTGGAAAGCTGCTCACGCTTGGCTTTATATTCATCACAATGTGCAATCAAATGGCATTTTCAGAAACATTTGACAGTTTATACAAAATATCCATTCATGATATTTTTTACTTTTATATATGCTATATTATATTCTTTCTTTTCAGCTTCATTTAACAGCCTCTTTCCCATTCATGGAAAATAAAATTAATTTGCCTTTGTAACTTTCTAAGATTAATTCTGTCAAAATAGGACTCTTCTGGTCTCAGATACTAGTTGTGTGACCCTGGGCAAGTCACTTAACCCTGTTTGCCTCAGTTTCCTCATCTTGTAAAATGAGCTAGAGAAGGAAATGGCAAACCACTCCAGTATCTTTGTGAAGAAAATTCCAAATGGGGTCACAAAGAGCTGGACCCAACTGAACAACTAAAAAATATATTTATGTAAGAACTACATATCTGCAGAATTAAAATATTTATCAATACAATTCATGATTGGATTTAAAAAGTAAACAAAATCCTTTCATATTAATAATATCTGACATTTATATAGCACTTTAAGGTTTACAAAGTGCTTTATAAATATTATTTTATCTTTACAACAGCCCAGGGAGGTAGCTGCTATTATGAGTTCCTTTTTACAGATGAAGACACTGAGGCTGAAAGAGGTTAAGTAACTTCCCATGTACCACAGAGCTAATAAGTATCTGAGCCTATGAAGCATTGTTTATATACAAAAACAATTCCTATGTCACTAAAAATCTTTGTGTTCTTTCTACTTGTGGTTCTACATTATAACAAATATGAATTACATTAAAACAAATATTTAAGTTGGTATTTTGATAACTGAGGCTCAGTATATATAAACCCTCATGAAGATCAGCCAAAATTAAAACCCACTCAGTGACTTCATCTCTTTGAGTAACAAGCACGATAATCTCTTCTCAGTTTTAGTCCAATTACCTCTCTCAGCTGGGTTTGTCAGCTTTCTTATTGGATCTATTTGTGGCAGAATTTAACTACTCTAGTAATTATTTATCCCACCCAATCCCAAGTCTCCCCTCTACCCTGCAATGCCAAACTGGCAGTTTCAAGACTACACAGCAAAAGATGGTAAATAAAATGAACACAATTGTCCTGTCATTTGAGGAAACCTCCCAAAATAAAGAGCCAGCATGTACTGAGTGGAAAGTTCACTGTATTTGGAGTCTGAGCCTCTTAGTTCAAATGCTGACAGCTAAACTCTTTGGAACTTAGTTTCTTCATCTGTAAAATGCAAAGACTGAATTAGAGTGACGGCTCTCAGATCCCTAGGACCCCTTTGGAGTCCTCAGGACCCTTTCGGCACATCCTCAAGACCAACACTACTTTCATAACAATACTAAGGCATTATTTGTTTATAAAAATACTCCTCCCTTTTCCAACTACATATATGTATGAGACTGGATCTTTTTTATATACTTCAACCAAAACAGCATATTAATATAATAACAGATCAAATGCAAAAGCAGGTATGAGAATCCAGCTGCCTTCTATTGAGCCATACATTAAAGAGATTTGCAAAAACAGGCAAAACAAGGCCCTCTTCTCTTTTGTTTTGGAAAATATAGTTATTTTTCACTAAAATGTTATTAATATTAACATATAATGAGTTTACTATTGTTTCTTTAAAATGAATTACAAATATACATTTTAAAAATTTATCAGTTGTGATTTCAAATATGGTAAATATTGATGGATATGATCCACATAAGCAAAGTTCTTTGGGGTCTTCAATAAAGGAGTATAAAGGAGTATAAAGGAGTCCCGATGTCAAAAAGTTTGAAAATCACCAGAATAGATGGTCTATTAAAGGTTACTTCCAGCTCTAAATTTTATGACCCTATAATTTTTTTAAAAGGACAAAACACATTTTCCCTAATAAATTTGGAAATCTCCACATTCTTAGATAAAATCTTGGATCTCAAAAAGATTATTTTTTATTCATGAACTTGAAACAGTTACTACCTTCTAGCTGGTTGTTCATTACCCAATCTTGTACTTACAGGCAGCCATTAGTAGGTATGTTATCCATGCTAATGATTAAAAACAAAAACAAAAAAAAAACCTCAGAGCTGAAGCTCACACCTATAATCTCATGTACTTCATGTGATTGCTTACCCAGGCTAATGCTGGTGGAAGCCATTTCATTGACATCATGCTGTCCCAAGCAGTCAGAAGAAAACATTACACACAACACAAAGCAACAATGAGAAAGAAAATAATTTAGATTACGGAAAAGATTGATGAGTGAAGGGGCAGGGGTAGAGAAGAAAAAGGTGATTATAAAAAGGACTTTTTCTGTTTTTTAACAGCAATTATAATAACTCAGAAGGAGTGTGGTAAAGTGGACAGAATGTTAGGTTCAGAATCAAGACAACCTAAATTCAAATCTTGCCTTCAACATTTACTAGCTATGTGACCTTGCGCAAATCACTGGACTATCTTATGTGTTAGGTATCTCCCTAGGATTCACCTGCTAAGTCATAGGGTATCATGATATGTATTTGGGGAGGAGATCCTACACAGGTATAACCTATTATGACAAAAATCACGGATCTTTCCCATATTCACAACTCACATTTGAAAAAGTCTTTAAGTTTGTAAGGCACTACATATGGGACCTCTCAATGGGTTCTCAAATCAACTCTAAGAGACATATGGTGTTGAGTGGTGTTCTCCCTACAGTATTCTTCACACTTGGTGGAGTGAGAAGGCAGGAAGTAGAATGATTTTCCCAAGATGGTGAAACTAATAAGAGTACAACCAAGATCTTAATCTTTTCGGTCTTTCTTTAATTGTTTAAATTTTTTTTGAGTAACAGTAATTTTTAAAATATTTTAGAAGTAATCTTTAGCAACAGTCATTCCGTCCCATCTTGGATTTACATGGTTTGTTTTTCCTTCCTAAATGCACTACTACCCTACCCTTGTTTTGGGGAAAAAATCCTCAACAACAAAGTTGAGCTTGTGTAATGACACCTCCAACATACCAAAATTGTTTAAACTTTTAATGTTTTCTTCAGGGTGCTAGCCACTGCTGCCTGCATTCATTCACTGTATGAGCAAGTCCTCTGTTTCACTACTGAATTTCCTGTTCAAAAATATTAAGAACAGTAGAGTGGTCCCTGGAGCACTCCAGGTCTTAGTATCTCCCTTTGGGTTTGACTATTTACAGCAAAGCAGATTGGTCAGCTCCCAATGCTGCCAAATCACTAGGCAGAATACCAAGAGAGAAACTCCATTAAATTTCTTCAGTAAGAAAAAAAGATTGTTTCCTCCTCTGAAAAAGGACAAAAAGTGAAGGTCAGTGTCCAGACTAATAGGCAAAGTCCAGTTCTCCTCTGGGCTAGGCCAAAACCTCTGCCAGGCTGAATGAATGGTTTTTAAATCAATACTACCACTCATCTGAATGTCACATCTAGGATCCTGCTGTACACATATGAAATAATTTTGGTTATTTCAGCTACAAGTCTTAAATTTGCTTGGGAGACCACCTGGAGTAAAATTAAGGGCTTTAATAACATGATGCAAAATTATTATTTCCCCTTAAGCTAATAGACTATTTCTTAGTCATGAAAAATCAGACTGATTTAACCTGCTTTTCAGAAAGCTAGGTGTTCTCTGTCTTCAAAATGTTTGAAAACTAATTTCATTCTTATACTCAGTGACAAATAATCAAGGTCATTTACATATTAATATGCTTCAAAATTAAACACATTCTTTTGTCTTCAGAACACATTGGGGCTATTATTTCAAATTTCAAGCTGATAGTCAACTTTTGTCTGTCCCATAACAGAAAGAAAAAAGGGTGTTAATAACTCTAAACATCAAATAATTAAAAATATTATGGAACACATTATGGATAGGGCTTTTCCCCCCTGTAGATTTACTATCCTAATAATGACTGGCTCAGGCTAGAATGACAATTATTTTACATGCAAACCATCTGTGTGATAAACTGCTAGAACCGATCAGAGAAGTATCAGTCATAATACATTTATGCATAATGCAAATTATGACTACCTTTGAATACCAAGCATCTATTGGAAGACCACCTCTAACATATCATATTTCATATACCAGTGCAACAGACAGCGTGCAGAGCCTGCGGTCACAAAGGCCTGAGTTCAAAACTGGCCTCAGACACTTACTAGCTGTGTGACCCAGAACAAATCACTTAACGCTATTTGCCTGGATTTCCTCATCTGTCAAATGAGCTGGAGAAGAAAATGGCAAAACCACTCCAGTATCTTTGCCAAGAAAACCCCAAATGGGGTCACGAAGAGTGGAACAGGACTGAACAACAAAAATAATATCAAGTATTTTCTTTACATGTAACATAGTAAAAGAAGGCATACAGGGAAAGACTTATAAGTACAACATTTTTTCAATCAGTTTTGAGAGAGACAGAGAGAAACCAACCTTTCCAGCTCTTTCTCTTGTCCTCCAAAAGCAATTACAGTTCTAATTGCTGCTAAGACCTCTTCAGCTACTGCTCCAGCTTTTGCATATGCTAATAATTCTTTATCAGTAAAGGTAGACAGCACCTGTTTGAAAAAGAGATAGAAAAAT
>CM053581.1:543238610-543266090 GCA_028627135.1 Pseudochirops cupreus
AGTCCTGTTTTATGGGTATTTTGGGGTGGCTATGTGAGAGCTGCGATATGTTGCTGCTGCTACGCTGCCATCTTGGCTCCACCCCTCCAGCTCATTTTATAAGGGAGGAAACTGAGGCAAATAGGGTTAAGTGACTTGCCCAGGGTCACACAGCTAGCAGTAGATGACTGAGGCCAGATTTGGACTCCAGGGCCAATACTCTATTCTCTGTGCCACTTAACTAGAAAAACAGTAACTTGAGATACTGTAGAGGTAAAAGCAACATTCTAATGCAAAGATTAGCTTTATTACACATCTCTCCTCCTTCCAGTCCATGGGGATACTGGAATAAGATCAAAAGATTCACCCTTTTAAAATGCTGTAGATGTGTTTTAAATTGGTATAATTTGACTAAAAAAATATGTTCATACTGAAAACATTGTTTACTGCAAGTACATAGTGCTTAACGTTCAATAGGGAGTTGCTGTTGCTTAAAGGATTTTACTGCACTTAGAAGTAAAGTATTCGGTTCCATTTTTTTCCCTTAAGGGATAGTCAAGTAACTAGTGAAATTTGTCTTTTGGGTATATTATCACCAAGGCAGAAACTTTTTAAAAATAACCGACATTCCACATTTATGTAGATTATGACAGATACTTAATTAGTTAATGATTCCTGCTAGTGCTTTAGAGTTTGCAAAGAATTCTTCACACAATCTCCTGTGAATTACCTAACCCTGAGAGGTAGGTGCTGGAGGAAGGGAGTTATACCCACTCTACAGGTGAAGAAGCTGAGGTCTCAAAAGCTTAAGTGACATTCTCATGGCCAGACAGCTGTTAAATATTCAAGGCAGAAACTGAACCTAGGATTTCCTATGTTTCATTCTTGCATTTTAGACACATCTCCCTTATCATAATCCTGGGAAAGGTTCTAGAGGGAAAATTCTTAACCTGGAGTTCCATGAACTTGGATACAATTTTTTAAAAATGTTTTAATACTGATATTTCAATATAAGTGATTTCCTTTTTAATCCTATATGTTTTATTTGAAACATTTAAAACATTATTCTGAGAAGAGAGTTCATAAGCATCTGCAGACTACAAAAATGACTGAAATTAAAAAAGGCTAAGAATCCCTGCAAGTCTAGATATTCTCATCTGACTCCCCTATTCAAAACGCATAACACCTCAGAACACGTGTACTGTAGCTAAAATAAAACAAAATTTAAATTTACAAAGTAATGTCTTTTAAAATAGATGCATTCACTAAATATTGCCTGTGCTCTAAGGCTCAGGAAATATTTCAGCTTCCTCTTTCACAAAACAGGACACTCTTATCAAGATGATCAAGGGGATGGCTGCATATGCCTTTTATAATTTTTTTTTCTAAATACCAATCTTTAATAAATGGGAGTATTCAGGCCAAAGTACCTGTTGAGCTGTAGGGCTGATTGGCTGGGCTAAAGAGGGTGTGGACAGTTTACCAAAGGCTCAAGAGTTTCTCCACAAGAAGCTCGGGCTCATTGCTCAGTGTTTAGAAAGAAGGATCACCTCCCAGTAAATAGGGTAAGTCTCCAGGGCAGGCTTTTGCTCTCTTTCCTTTTCTGACATCGAACCTCCACAGAGTGCTGGAGAGAGCGGACCCCGAATGGGTACACATGGCCCAGGGATGGACAATCATACGGGGAGCCTGGGAGCTGATAGGACTGGACCGAGTTCAATAGCACAGCGGCCAGCCGGAGGATGGGCAGCCGGGCGAGAGCATAGGCAGCCTGGCCAGATGAGGGGGCAGCCCCTCCAGTCCCAGGGTTTTAAAGGGGGCAAGGAGAGAGGACTGGCAGCGGCAGCGGCCAAGCTCTGCCTCTGGTGTCCTTCAGGTACCACCATCTGCCTCCGGCCTGTATCCGTCAGGACGCAGTAATAGGGGAGGGGCCGCGCGCCCGTGCCCTGGAGCGGTGGCTTCTGTACCTGTGGAATTCTGCTTTCTTGGGGACGGAGTACACCCAAAGCACCTGGAAAAGTCGGACAGAGGGAGAGGAGGAGGAAGAAAAGGAGAAAGGGAAATCTGCAACAGCGCTTGGGCTAACAGCCTAAGAGTAGTGGGGGAAGGGCGAGGTGAAGCGGCTGTGAGCAAAGTCCAGCCCCCTTTCCAGCCAGCCAGCTGTGCTTCAGAGGGGAAGGGTGAAGTTGGGACTCACTAGGCTCCTAACGTTTACAGAGGTAGAGATCACTTCACAGGTGGGAAAACTGAGGACCAGAGGGACCCCAAGTAGAACGCCCCCGTCCAGCCCCTCATTAGGACCGCCTGGACACTGTAAATAAAGGGCAGCCCTGGCCTGGGCAGTTGGGGAGGGGGGGCTTTGTGAAGCTAAGCATGTGCCTTTCCCTGTCCTCAGCCCCAGACCTCATTCCCTGTCCTCAGCCGCACCAGGAAGGGTCTGAACTTTCGTTCTGACATCCGATTGTCTTAGGTTGGAGCCGAGATACTGAGTGTGCTTCGGCTCAGTGCCGAGGTGGGTGCGCATCCTTCAATGCCACTCCCTGATGAGCCGGAGGCATCCTTTTGTGTTCTTATCCCACGGGCTGGATGCTTCCCGTCAGTCTAAAGCGAAAAAGGAAATGGTTTTAATCTTATTTTCTCGCTGTCTTTTTTTTTAAGGGTAAGATGAGTTGGGAAGGCGGTAGCAATGGATCCGCGAGAAGCCCCACGGAAGAGAAGACGGACTCGAAATCAGATAGCAAAAGGTTGTGTTGTTTTTTTTTCATTCTTAAGATAAACTCGTCTTTAAAAAAAAGTAATTGAGGTCTGCTTCCTAGTTTGGTTCTCCCCACTTCCCCCCCAAAGAAAAAAACACAACCACTCACCACAATTAACATCCTTTGCAAATAGCTTTCCTGTGGTTGAAAAGAGGTTCCTGTAAGGTACGTGTGATTCTGGGAAGAGGGCAGGCTCTGAGTGTTTGTTAGCGTGCTTAACTTTCTCAGCGTTAGTTTAGAAGTGAACTTATAGTTTCCTGCCTGATCAAGAGAAATACAGCCCCTTGCTACAAATATGCAGAGTCACAGGCTGCCAGAAATTCAGATCTACTAAGGAGATAATATCATTAAGGAAAACTCCAGTATTCACTTTTAAACCGGTGACTAATATTTTTGGCTTCCGTGGAAGAAGTCCTTAGAGCGGAAGGGGGAGAAAGCCCAGAATTTGCTTTTAGGTGTATTCGTGCTTTTAAGGCCAAACAGCGGTGAGATGAAGGATGAGAAGTGAGGCAGGCCCGGAGAGGATGTTTTGAGGTGATTCTGAAAGTTTATTATTAGGGTACAAGAGAAAAAGAGTAATTTGAGATACTGTAAAGGTAAAAAACAAACTTCTAATGCAAAAATTACATTTATTACACATCTCTCCTCCCTCTACCAGCGGTTCTCAACCTGTGGCTTATGTTCAATTTGTAACAATGAAAATACATCCTGCATATCGGATATTTACATCACGATTCATAACAGCAGCAAAATGACAGTTATGAAGTAGCAACGAAAATAATTTTATGGTTGGGGGTCACCACAACATGAGGAACTGTATGAAAGGGTCACGGCATTAGGAAGGTTGAGAACCGCTGCAAGTCTATGGGGATATTGAATTAAGATAAAAAGACTCACCCTTTTAAAATGCTATAAATATTTTCTGTTGATATAGTTTGACCAAAAAATATGTTTATATTGAAAAAAATTTTCTACTGCTAGTAAGGCATGGGATATGACATTAGAAAAACGTAAGGTGAAAAAAAGATTGTAAATGTTCTCCCAGTTCTAGTTTGGAACTTCCATGGATAGGCTAAAACAGGTGGGGTACCTTCGGACCTTAAAGCCACCTGCAGCCTTCTAAATCCTCGAGTACAGCCTTTTGACTGAATCGAAATTTTACAGAACAAATCCTTTTATTTTGTATGTAAAATTTTGATTCAGTCAAAAGACCAAACTTAAGGATTTAGAAGCCACAAGTGGCTTTAAGGCCAGAGGTTTCCTATTCCTGGGCTAAAATAAGCCATACTTGGCAAGCTAGTAACTCCTAACTCATTAAGAACTGTGGGCACCACAGTTAGTGAAAGGGGATATGTTTATATCTAGATAGCCAAAATTCTTGAAGCATCCTGGGGCTTGTAGTATACCTGTACCTCACCTTAAGGAAATCCAAGATACAGAGCTAAAATCTATACATAAGGTGGTAGGTGAGGGAGGTGATTTATTCACTTTATAGAAAGAGGTCTCGCTTTATAAAAGGACTCATCATCCCAGACTTGCTTTTAAAAATGCTTTCCTCTAGTGGTTTTAAAGTGATTAAATTTAAAAGGATTTTCTTATCATTTTCAGAAAAACATCTGATGCAAATAAGTCAACAAACATTTTATTAGGTGTATTTTATGTAATTAGGTAATACATAATTATGTAATACATAACAAAAACAAATACATAATAAATATGTGTTTATTAAGTGTATATCATAGGCCAAGCGCTGTACTGAGTGCTACGGATGTAAAGAGAGGTCCTCAGGGAATTTATAATCTAATAATTGTGATGTGAAGTGCTTTACTTAATTTCAAAAAGTCTTTGTAAGCATGTTTAAAACATATATTTAGGGGTGGCCAGGTGGTACAGTGAATAGAGCACTGGCCCTGGAGTCAGAAGCACCTGAGTTCAAATTCAGCCTCAGACACTTAACACTTACTAGCCTTGTAACCTTGGGCAAGTCACTTAACCCCAGTTGCCCTGCTTTCCCCCTTCCAAAAAGCAAAAAACAAACAAACAAAAAAAGCAAAAAAAAAAACAAAACCAAAACCCTTATCTATTTCTAGAGAGCACTTGTGGTCAGATTTAATAAAATCCAACCTAGAAAATTTTAGGGGAGAATGTGATTGGAACCCCAGAATTGAAATAACCTACAAATAAGTATCTCAGTTTTCTATCAGGCCCTTTCATAGTCTACATCCTTTCTCTTTTAAACTATAATCTGTTGCTTTGAGTTGAATAGTGTTGACTCAGGACAAAGATGAGAAACAAAAATCCTTTTTATCTTTTAGTGATGCCATCTGTCTCTTTATTTCCAATTTTTTAAAAACTGGTTTTCTGAAGAATTTCTAGGTGCCTTCAGTACTATTGAATATTTATTTATCTAGCATTTCATAGTGTTCTCTCCCTCCACATCACTCTTGTGTGCAAGACAGTATGCTAGGAGAGGGGGCAGATTTTGGAATGAGCAATGATTATAACAAATTCTTTGAGGCTATAAAGTAAAAGATAAATATATATATATATTATATTAACTAGAACTTAAGATAGTATTGCAAAATGCCCCAACAGCAGCTGTCTTAAAGTGCTATGAGATTTTAGAGGAAGGGAGATCGCTTTAGCAGGACAGGTTAGGGTACGCTTCTTGGAGATGGCATCTGAAGTAGGCTATCAAGAGTGGTAAACATGGATTGTGTGTTGTTATTATCTGGCTCCCTCCCTATAAAAGTCTTCCGGCTGAGTCATATAACCTTTTGTCAGAAATGTTATACACACACTGTTGTGTATAATTCTATTTTTTCAACATTAACATCGTTCAAAAAATTAATGATGCAAGTTAGTCTTTTCCGAAGATAATTATGTTATTTCCTAGTCAAGGAAATAAAGATGAAATAACTCGTTTAGTATTGCCTTTCTCCTCTGAAGGCTTATTTGTGTGCTTTTGGGGGGAAAAATACTTTTAACTGTTTACAGATCTGTCCCTTTTTAGGTAACTTCTATTGATATAATTGTCTACTTTGGGTTTCAGGAACATATTAAGTAATTATTAATGACAACTGACATATGGTGCTTTAAAATTCAAAAAGCTCTTGACACATGAATGATCTATCTCACTTATGCCTCATTACAACCCTGTAAGGTAGGCGCCAGATTATCCCCATTTTACAGATGAAGAAGCTGAGAGTTTATGACTTGCCTCTTGGCGAGCAGCTAGTTAGCGTCAGCTCTATCCATACAAAGCAATTTAATTTGTTTTTGTAGTTGGGATAGATAGACTTGTGTGACACACTTATCACATCATATCTATGAGGACCCTATCAGTCAAGGGAAGAAGAGATATTTGATGTAAATATTCAGAAAACATAAACTAGGGTCATCTAAGTTTCCAAATGGGAGAAATTGTTTTAGGCCTAAATTATTTAAGTGGTTTGTTCTTTTCCTGGCTTCTTTTTCCCGTTTAAGTTTTAGTCATTACTGTAATATGATTCCCCTTGAAGCATTAGCAGGGCATTCAACAACCAGAGTAGACAGAAAATTGGATGCTCAACTCTCTCCCTTTTACATCTCTTATCATCTCTCTGGTTATACTATTCTGAGATTGTTGGGGGAGGTTTTTTGAGATGGGGGTGAGAGAGGGTAGTATTGTGTTAGATATTTTTAGTAATAAGCAATCTAATGTCATGGAAGGTCCACTGGACTTGGAGTCAGTACACTTGGGTTTGATTGCTGCTTCAGATACTTACTAACTTGACAAATCACTTTGCTTTTCAAAGTCTCTATTTCTGTAATGAGGAGATAATAATACCTATGTGATCTACCTCACAGAATTGCGAGGAAAGTACTTCTTTAACCTCGAAGGGCTAAATAAATGTGAAGTTATGGTTTTTGCTGTTATGATTTAATCTTTGTTTCACATTTTTACAAAATTAAAACTTTAAGGCATGATGCTTTTGTTTGCTGTGTGAATGATTTATGAGCTAATTTTGTCTTTTTAATGGATTTTATTAAGTTAAAATAAACTTTCAATGTATTTTAAACATATATGTATAGTAGTAAAGTCTGCTTCTTGAGGCTTAACCCATTTTGGTGATATTGACATAGAATGTTAACTTCCAAGTAGGATATGTGGGAAATCTTGTGTGGTGAATGTACATGACAATTATACCAGGAATTCTGAATGTTTTCTTTTAAATAAACAAACTAGAAACAACTATTCTGGCATCAACTGCTGGTAAAGAAATCAGTGGTTTTTTAATGTCATTAAGCCCCAAATTTGATTTTCTGCCATGAGCAAGCTACTTGGGTAATTAAATTTTGAACTGTATATTCTCTCTTCCATAAGTGTAAAATGATCAATGTCTTCTCCGGTCCTGTTTTTGTTTTGTTTTTTTTAACAGCAAGAAAAGCAAGAAAAGCAAGAAAAAAGAAATCCAGCCAACTGTTGGGACATTTGCAATGGTGAGTTAATTATTGGTCTCTTTGTGATTCAAAATAGAAAACAGGTTTCCAAACAGATTTTCTTCTTCGCATGTTTATCACACTTATGCTAGCATTTAACTAGAGATTGTATTGTATTAGAAGTTTTAAGTACCGGATCAGAAGGGAAGATAAACTTCTAGAGGTCAGAGACTTTTTCTCTTGTTTTTGTCTTCTCAGTAGCTGTGTGATCTACTTATTTTAAGTACTTAGTAAATGCCTGTTGAATTGTATTGGTTTTATTTAACCTCTGGTAAGATAAATTAAAATGACAGAATATAGAGTAGTGTGACCAAAGTCATAATCATAGCTAACAGTTCTCTTGCCCTTTAAGTTTTGCTAAGTACCTTACACATTATCTCATTCATGGAGTTATATGCACAAGTTTTTATTGAGTACCTACTGTATGCTAGATATTTTGTTATTCTATGGATACAAAGAAAAGCAAAAAACATCTCCTACCTTCAGGAGCTCATGGTCTAATGGGAGAGACAATATGTAAGCATGTATGTATGACCAGAATAAATTGGACAGAATCTAAGAGGGAAACACTAGAATTAAGGGAAATTGAGAAAAGCTTCTTGCAGAAGGTAGGATTTTAGTTGAGATTTGAAGAAAACCAGGCGGCATAAATGAGGAGAGAGAGAATTCCAGGCACAAGTGACAGCCAGAGAAATTGCAAAGGGTTTGGGATATGAAGTGGGATATAAGGAACAGCAAGAAAGCCAGTGTTGGGGGAAAGAATTGAACACAGCAGAACCTCATGGCTACCACCACCCCTCCACCACCACTCACCAAGTTCTGCATCCTGCTCCAGCAATTCACATCAGAATCAACAAACCCCACTGCCACACAATTGCTGCTAATTCGTCCAAAAGCTATTCAGTGTTCTGAGCAACCGATTTGGGTCTCCTCAGATGAAACCAATCTGGAAATGCACTCAGGTGGCCCTATTTATTAGTAATAAAAGGAATTTTCTATCAGAAAAAAAAGAAAGCCAATGTCACTGACTTATGGAGTGTGTGGATCAGAGTAAAGTATAAGACTGGAAAGGTAGTAAAGGGCCAGGTCATGGAGAATTTTAAGAGCCAAATAGGATTTTATATTTGATCCTGGAAGTAATAGGGAGCCACAGGAGATCATTGAGCAAGGGGGAGACACTATCTTTATAGGGCCATTGGCCATTGTGCTAATTAAGGTGTTATTATTATCTCAAGTCCGGCACTCTAACCACTGCACCTATTGATTATTTGTGATTCAGTTAGCTATGCCTTCTTTCTTAATTCTGTGCATCATTAGTCATCCCAGCTCTGCTGCTTACTACCTGTATGGTCCTTCATCTCTCCGAATCTCATTTTCCTCCTTGGTGAAAGGAGGAGGTGAGACTAGGTGGTCTCCATTGGTTCTTCTGATTCTAGGTCTTTAATTTTTGGTTGGATCTATCCAAGCAAAGGCCTAGGGAAGAAAGAAAGAACATCTCATGAAGGCAAATGGATTGGCAGGGTTTCCTTTTTGTGTGACAGCTTTGAGACTTTGCTAGGTTGGAGTCCCAGTCCCTTGTTATTCACATTAATGAGAAATATCAATACTTATTCACTCTTTGGACCTTATCATTGCTTCTCTCCACTAACAAACTTATATGCTGAACAGCCAAGAGTATCTGGGATTTACAAAGGCCATGTAACTTCTTGATCCCAGTTGCTACAGGGAGCTTGTAGGGTTAATAAAGAATAACTATTTATCTTGTCCTAGCAGGTAGCATGTTGCAGTACAAAGAACAATGAACTTAGAGTTATAGGACCTGAGTTCAAATCCTCACTGCCATTTATTGGGTTCGCTTGGGCAAATCATCTAGCCTCTCTTGACATATTTCCTCATCTACAGAATGAGGGGTTGAGACCATATGAAATAAGAGCCTTTCCACCTTTGAATCTATGAGCCGATGATCTCCTCAGCATGAGATCAGGAATTTTATGAGTGTTGCTGGCATGCCTGCTACCTTGATCCTTGCTATATTTGGGATACTGAATGGGATAATGAATGGGAATTATAACTTAGAGCCTAATCAGTCTCACAGGGAAGACTTCACATGGCAGTGTCATCACTCACAACTTTAATGAAGAACTCAGAAGTAATACAGGGCATCTTACTAAATGTGTGTACAGGTAATTGGAGTTTAGGAGATAATAATCAAATTAATTGAACCCTGGAAGTTAGTACTTTTCCCTGTTAATATTTCCATTATCCTATGATAGACATGTTGATGTTTCAGTGACCGCTTTGTATTTCTGTCCCTTTAGAATCTATGGGGAGATGATAGCATAAAATCACTTGTCTGCTTCACTCTGAAATTCCTAAGTCATAGTTTTGGGGTTATTATATTTCAGTCTCTATAAAAGAAACCTTTTTGACATATTCGATCTATTTAAAAGTTTTAATTTCTAATCTGAAGGCTGAATTTTCTTCTTTTACATTATACTCAATAAAATAGGGGAAAACACAGGGGTTTATGAGCTACATAATACATAACTATTATTATTTGTTCAATAAATGGTAAGAATTTATCTATAAATTTATTTATGTATGTTTATGCATAAATGTATTTATATATGCATTTATAATCTGTCCCTCCCACTGTTCTCCCCTAGACTGAATAACAGCAAAACAAAAAATTAAATTCTCATGATAAACATGCATCGTTCAGTAAAACAAATTCCCACATAGACCATGTTCCAAAATACATTTGTCTCTCTGAATTTTAAGTTTACAATCTCTCTGACATGAGGCAAATAGCATGTTTCATCTTTAATCTTCTGGACTTGCGATTTATCGTTGGGCTGATTAGAATTTTAGAGTCTTTCAAATAATATAATATTATTGTCATTGTGTAAACTATTTTCCTAGTTCTGCTAATTTCACTCTGCATTAGTTAGTAAAAGCTCTTTCAAGTTTCTTCAGAAACTGTTCATTTTATCATTTCTTATGGCACAATAATGTTGCGTTCATATACCATAATATGTTTAGCCATCCTCCAGTAAGGGTACGTTCTTGGTTTCTGGTTTATGGGGTACCGTGAAAAGAGCTTCTATAAATAGTTTCAACATATAGATTATTTTCCATGAAGGAAACCTTTTTTTGAGTATAGCTCTAGTAGTGATATGACTGAGTCAAACTGAGTACAGTTTACTAACTTTGGGGTCATAGTTCCAAATTACTTTCCCAAATGGTTGGACCAATTCACAAGTATGTCTAGTTTCCCACAACCCTTAAAACAACTGTCAGTTCCCTCTTTTATCATCTTTGCCAATCTGAAAGATTCAAAGTTGTTTTAATTAGATATCACTAATTATTAGTGATTTTGAGCATTTTTATGTAGATGCCGATAACTTATTTTTGTCCTAGAAAACTACCTGTTCATATCCTTTGACCAATAAATGGGAGCAATAGACATGCCAAATTCACATAAATTTTTAAAAAGCAGAGGTCACACAAGGTTGGAGTGATGCAGGTCATTGGAGGCAACCAACTCTAAGTTCCTGGAAAGGGCATAGTCCTGGGTCATTGTTTACATTTTTGTCTTTGCCTGAACAATTCATGTAGAACTTTGAGAAAACCTGCACACAAAACAAAACTTACTAAGGAAGTTCTTGGGTGGGAGACTAATGTTCTCGCAAATGCTGTTATTAATAATAATAGTTTTCTGGAAAGGTCAAAATAACCTTACTTTGTTAACTATGTCCCAACATGGTTTTCAGATTTTTTTTTCTACCTGGAAAATGTTGGTGATGAGCTAGTAAAGAAGGAGAAAATTGATTTTTCCCTTGGCGTGGAAATGTCCGGGAGGAATTTAAAATTTTCCCTTCAAAAAGATCATTTTAAAATAAAAAAAGACACCACATAAAATAGATATATTCTGGTTATACAGTTTGCTAGTCTTACACTGTTAGATTTCCATAACACTTAAGGAAGGATAATAATAGTAATCATTAGCATTTATATAGTGTTTTAAGGTTTGTGAATTGCTTTTCAAATATTTCATTTTATCCTCACTACAACCCTCAGAGGTAAGTGCTATATTGTTCCCATTTTACAGATGAGGAAACTGAGGCAGACAGAAGTTAAACAAGGTCACATGATTAAGTAGGTTTGAGCTTAGGTTTTCCTGATTCTAGGCCAAGTGTTCTATCCATAGTGCCATCGAGCTACCTCATAGAAGGTAATAATTTGCCTTTTTTTTTCCTATGTCACTACTTACTTCTTGTAGGCAACTGTGCTTTGTATAGCTTTTCTATTTCTGACAGTTGTGTACTTTAAAATGGCCATATTGACACCCTATCTTCTTCCATCCTAATAATAATGATGATCATGTGTTTACTGAGTGTTCAGGGCGTATGTGTAAGGTACGATCCCTCTTCATTAAGGGCTTCCAGGCCATCAGAAGATCTTTGAACACCCTCTTAAGGCTATTCTAGTTGAATTGATTAATTACTCTAATTGAAGAAAGATAATGCAATCTTATTGATACTCAGTGCCCAGATGGATCTCTGATCTCATTGATGTGAGTTCTCCTTCTAGAGATGCAAATCTTACCACATCGAGGCGGCATGGTACAGTGGCAGAAGCATGGCTTTGAGGTCAAAGGGCCCAGGTTCAAACCCTGCCTTTATCACTACCTGTATGACTATGGCAAGTCCCTTAGCCTTTTGGACTTTCATTTGTTCATCTGTGAAAACAAGTGATCGGACTTAATGATCTCAGATGTCCCTCCCAGGTCTAAATTTATGATCCATCAATATTTATTCATCTTGTGTGATTCTTATCCACGTCTTCCATAAGCAGCCCCCCCCCAGGGTGCGGAATGCCTTGCCTTACTTTGGCCTGTGGAGTGATGCCCATCTCACCATGTGATTAGTCCATATTCTTTTCTTTGCTCATGCGTTTCTTTGATTACATATTTTATCATGGTTCTTCTTTGTGATTCTTTTTATCTGTTATGTCATAGCCTACTCATACCCAACACACAACTCTCTGTTCCCCTCTGGCTGATGCTCATCTTCATTTTTTTTGGAGAACGTAGTACTTCATGACTGACAGCTCTATTGAAATGCTGGTAGAATCATGGTTCTACAATTAATAGAGACAGCTAGGTGGCTCAGTGAATGGGGCCCTGGGCCTGGAGTCAGGAAGATTCCTCTTACTGAACCCAAATCTGGCCTCAGACACTTACTATCTGTGTGACCCTGGGTAGGTCACTTGACCTCTGTTTTCCTTAATCTAATGGCAAACTGCTTAAGTATCTTTGCCAGGAAAACCCCATATGGGGTCATGAAGTGTCCAACACAACTAGACAACAAAAACTAGGGAACAGTGTTCAGATATCATAGGATGAACAATTGGTATTATTTTTTTGTTTTTTCCCCCCATAAGTATGGCTAATTAGGCCAAACTCAAGTGGTTTTAAGCCTGATCCAGGAGGCTCTGCAAGGTTCATGATGTAATAAACATAAAGCCTATGCAAACAGGAACATCCAAAGAATGCCCACTGCTCCTCATTAATTCAGAAAACTTGATCGTGCTTTATTTTAGCCATTTGGTGCACAGAATTTAATCTTCTTCTGAGAAGAGATAGGGTTTGCCTGGCATATTGCCTCTTTTCCCCAATTAGTAATTTATGTCCAGCCATAAGAAAGAGAGTGCTTAGCATGGTGCCTGGCATTGGCTAGGCACTCACTGTGTTTGATGATTCATTGACTTGACTTGACTTGGCCTCTTATGTCAAGAGAAGTATAGGGAGTAAATGATTTCTTTCTCATTTCTCTTCTCTCAGTGGTGGTAGATAAAATATTTACTTAAGAGTCAAAGTTTGCATTTTCCATCTGAGAACTCCTTATCAGAAGCAGAATATGCAAAAGTAAGTGTGTAGCTCTTCAGTCAGTCTACTGTTTATTGACTGACTAGTATGACCCAGAACTTTGCCATCTGAATCCCCCTTTGACATGTGTAGACCCATGGAAAGACAAAGGGATGAGGATAAAGCTTGTGACTGGTAACATCTACCTATGAAATGAAACAATGATTTATTTTTAGTTTAAATAGTATCTAAACAAGAATGGTGTCAGACTAGCTTCTGGAGGAACATGTTTTTTTGATTGTATTTTTTGCCATTCCATAGATTTGAGTTTTTGAGGCTTGCTCTTCTAAAGATACTTTCTTCAGTACCATGTACGTGAAATTCAGATGGCTTCCCATCACAGTATTATTATTGTTTTAATTGAAATATAATAATAATAGCATTTGCATAGTGCTTTACAGTTATTATTTCAACTTATTTTCCTAACAACCTCGGGAGGTAGGTGCAATTATACCAATTTTACAGATAAGGGAACTAATAAGGCTGTGTAATTTTAAATACTATTTTGAGGCAAGTGAATAAGTAAAACTTTAAAAATTAAAAAAAGATGCCTAATTATGCTCTAAGTTCTCTTCTCACAATTAATTTCAACTATCCTTCCCCTCCCCCCCAGAAAAACAAAACCAAACAAACCCCTGCTTAACTGTAATTTTTCTCATCTTGCTTTAAGAAATGTCCCTGGCTTCTTCCTGCTTTTTCCATACTTTAGTCAGGTGCTCACCCAGACTAATTCAATTTTGCAATTGGTTCATACCAGACCAGGAAACTTATAATAAGTAAAGGAACATCAGGAGTTGCTACTATATTGTTGTACAGTAATGCCTTATGCTGGTTGCCTAAATTTTGTCCTTGGGTTTTTAACTCCTTGCTACCTAATTTCCTTCCTTAAATCCTGACTTCCTAATTGTCAGTTTGTCTTACTAAGTCATGAAGTTACTGTTTTGATAGACCTTTGAGATCTCTCTTTGTTCTGGCAACCTGCTGCTATTTGTATCAAAGCCTGGAAGCCATGTGATTAGGGTATCATAAAGCTTCAGAATTCTCCCTTAGCTCCACAACAACCTGCTCTGCTCTCCTGGTGTTTCCCTTCCTTTGATTTTTTTTAACTACTTAAGATGTATCCAAGAAAAGATGTAAATTGCTTTCTAAACCTTCCTACTTAGTTTGTAATCCCAGTTTCCATTCCTCCCTTTCTTTCTTCCATGTGACTCTTCTGTAATAAGGAGAGATGGTAGAGGCCTAAATGATGTATACATAGGGTATGACTCTCTTTCTGATATGGAAAAGGTCATTCTAACAATTATATTTCAATTTACTGCATTTAATTTTAAAATCAAAATCTAACTTATATTAAAAAGGTTTCTTTAATGAGCTCCACCATGTTGTAGCTTAAATCAGATGCCTAGAATAAACTGTGTGTTTGTTAGAGGGACTAAAACATTTTTTCCTTCTTTGAACATTTAAAATAAATGAATAGAATAATATTTATGCTTTTTTTTAAAGGGATACGTCTTCAAAAAAGAGCTTTGAATCTGGCTTATAAGGTCTATGAGACATACTGATGATGTGATCATTTTAAATCCTGTTTCTCTCTATGCACTATTCCATTTGAGCTCTATGAGAAAAGATGATAAAGTCAATTAAACTTTTTAAAATTTATTTTGTTTTTAATTTTTGGAATGAAACAAGTACTTCTAGAACATAGTATGATAAAAATGATGAGCAAGTAAATTAAACTTGAAGGCCACTTTTAGAACTCAGTGGAGGATTTAAGACTTCGTCTTTGTAAATATGCTAATTAATTTTCCTATTTTATATGTTCCCCCCTCCAGTTTCGATATTCCAATTGGCTGGATAGGTTATACATGGTGCTGGGAACAGCTGCGGCTGTCATACACGGAGCAGGACTCCCTCTCATAATGCTTATTTTTGGGGACATGACGGACAGCTTTGCAGAAATGGGAAATGTAAATATAACTAGTTCAAATAGCACAAGTAAGTATCCCACCACCTCGAGTTGGCAGTATTATTATTGTTTTCATTGAAATATAATAAAAATAACATTTATGTAGTACTTTAAGATTTACAGAGCACTTTATAAATGTTATTTCATTTTATCCTCGTAAGAGTCTTGGGAGGTAGGCACAATTATTATACCAATTTTATGGTTAATAAAACTGAGGGAGACAGAAGTTGAACTGCCCATGGTTACATAACTAAGTACCTTCTTAGGTGCATCTTCCTAACGGCAAGTCTAGTATTTTATCCATTCTACCACCTGGTTTCAAAATAAAACAGCCAACTGTTTGTTGGGCATTGTGCCAAGAAGGATACTGAATTAGAAGATGTGAGTCACCTACTTGGGGAATTTAAAATCTGCTTGAGAGACAAGAGATGCAATGTTTGTATTGCATTGGGTATGTTACTTAACCTCCCTGGGCCTCAGTTTCCCCATCTTTAAAATGAGGAGAATTGGACTTGATGGTTTTTAAAATTCCTTCTACTTCTAGACAGAATTCTAACCCTATACAAGTAAGTGAAGAAAGTATATAAATAAGTTAGAAAGTGTGTGATATAGTTGATCAATGTTGTAGGAAAAGTTAGAGCTTATTAACTATTTAGTGGAAGAAATAAGAAGAGCTAGGCAGGATTTAGCCTGGAAAAGAATTGGAAAGAAGGCACCACAGGCAGTAAGAGGGACATGAGGGCAGGAATGAGCATGATATCATGTGTTTGTGAGAAAGAGGGAAATCAGCCTTATTAGCATGAAAAGTGAATGAAAAGGGAGTAAGGAGAAATAAGATTCTATGAGCAAAGTGAGTCAGATAATAGAAGGCTTTGAAAGATGGATTAAGGAGTTTAGATTTAATAGGAATAAGAGTGAACTGTTGGAAGTTTTTGAACAAGAGGAATGATGTAAGTTGTGTTTCAAAATTAGTTTGTTAACAGGATGCATTCAGGATGATGAATTCAGGATAGATTAGTGTGAGAAATGGAAGATTTCATTCAGGAAACCATTAACCTAGCTGTGAGATGAAGAGGGTCTGGTTGTGGGGAGGTAGGGATAGGGGAGGTAGAAATGGAAAGAGAGGGGAAGATAAGTGAATGCATTAAAAATCTGGGATTAAGTTAGTGTAGTTCAGGAATGAGTGCTCTCTCTATCAGTTCACATTGAACCCCATCTGTAATTCAGTAGATAAGTCCCATGGAATTGCCTGAGGCACATAGGTATTTAGTGACATGCCCAGGAGATCACACAGGGAGAAAGGTAAAACAGATAAATGAATTATTTTTTTAAAAAGTAAATAGGTTATGGGGAGAGAATGAATATAGGAGTAAAGTAGTGAATCATAGATAACTCTGAGATTTTTAAGCCTTGGTGCTTTGGAAAGATGGTAGCGCTTTTGGTACAGACAGAAATTGTAGGAAATAGAGCCAGATTTGGGGGTGTCAGAATTTCCATGGCCGGGACCTCTGCCACAGAATTAGAAGTCAACAGTTATCTGACAGAGAACAGTGATGCCAAAGAGGTGATGTCCACCTTTCTCCAACTATTGCAGTATTTCAAGCATGACTTCACCTTCCCCATAAAGGATCAAAGAGTCAGTTGACCAGCAGGCATTTTTAAGCACTTACCATATGGCAATCATTGTGCTAAGTGCTGGCATATAAAGAAAGGCAAAAATAGAGTCTCTGCCTTCCAGGGCATCACATTAAATGTGCGTGTGTGTGTGTGTGTGTGTGCGTGTGTGTGTGTGTGTGTGTGTGTGTGTGTGTGTGTGTGTGTGTGTGTGTGATATAAAAGGCAAGTCAGTAGTGTGGGGGGGAGGAGTGGCAGGCAGGAAAGACCTTTGAGGTGGGGGTTGAACCAAGAAAACTAGAAAGCACAGATGAGGAAGAAGAGAATTCCAGGCATGTGGGACAACCAGTAAAGAGACATGGAATTAGGAGATGGGAATGTCTTTTGCAATAAATTGCAAGTAACCCAGTGTAGCTGGGTCACAGAGTACATAGAAAGGAATAAAGTACAAGAAGAGTGGAAAGGTAGGAAGTAGCTAGGCTACTTAAATGCCAAGGAGATGACTTTCTATCTGATCCCAGAGGTAATGAGGAGCCTGTACAGCTTGAGTAGGTATATGGCATGATCAGAGCTATACTTTAAGAAGGTCACTTTGGCAGTCAAGTGGAAGATAGATTGGAGTGGAGTAGGGAAGCCAACCAGAAGACTATAGTTCAAGCATGAGGTGTTGAGGGTCTACACCAGGACGACAGCTGTTTATGAGGAGAAAGGAGAACATATGCAAGAGATATTGTGAAGGTATCTGACACATTGGATGCATAGGATGAGTGTGAGTGAGAAGTCAAAGATGGCGTGGAGGTTTGGTCTAGGGTAACGGGGAAACTGGTGGTGACCTCAGTAATAAAGTTGGGAAGAAGGGAGGATTTGAAAGAGAAAGATAATGAGTTTATTTTGGACAGGATGGATTTGAAATGCTTATAGAGCATGCCTTTTGAAATATCTAAAAGGCAGTTGGTAATGTGAGAATGGAGTTCAGGGCAGAGAGTCAAGGGGCTTGCAGGAGATGATAATCCAGCCTGTGGGAGCTCATGAGATCACCAAATGAAGTAGTATAGAGGGAGAAGAAAAGAGCATCTGGGACAGACCTTTGGGGACACCCATAATTAATGGGTATGAACTGGATGAAGAACTAGACTGAGAAGAAGTGGTCAGGCAGGTAGGAGGAGAACCAGGATTTAGTGATGTTATAAAAACAAAATAAAAAGGAAAGACTATCCAGGATGAGAGGATAATCAATAATATAAAAAAATAACTTCAGTGAGGCCAAGAAGATAAAGATTGAGAAAAGGCTATTAGTATTGGCAATTTAAAGACCATTGGTAACTTGCAAGAGAACAGTGTCAGTTGAATGATGAGGTCAGAAGCAGATTGTAGAGGGCTTAGAAGAGAATGAGAGAAGAGGAAGTAGAGGTACCCAATATGGAAGGTCTTCTAAGGAGTTTGTTCAATAAGAGATTAAAAGGATGGTAGCTAGAAGAAATGGTTAGATCAGGTGAGGATTTTTTAAGCATAAATGGGACAGTATAAGTGAGAGAGGAGGAGAGAGAGGAAAGAGGGGAAGGGAGGGACAGACAGAGACAGAGAGAGATTTAAGATTAGAGAGTTCACGTGCGTGATAAAGGAGGTAATGCAGCAGAAAAGATGGAAGGCGTTGGGATGAAGGATGTTTGTTGAAGGGCTGACCTTGTCAGGGAGAAGGAGTGCGTATTCATTTGAGACAAGGGTGAAAGATGAATTGAGGGATTGTGATTTAAGATGGGAAAGATGAGAGAAGAGGAAGTGAATGTCCACTGTTTATTCTTTGAAGTATGAGGCATGGTCCTCAGCTAAGAGAGTACAGAACTCAAGAAGGAATAAAAATGGAAAGCCTGCTCTGGTGAGTGGGACAGAAAATTAGTTAGGGAGGTTTATAAGGTTTGTCTTGCTGCAGTGAGGGTCCAGTTGAGATTGTGAGACCTAAATTTGTCATAGACTTAGTCAATGAAATTTAGTCATTTTCTCTGACTGTTGAGGAGCTCGTGAAAAGGAGTGAGGGAGAAGTAGTAATCCAAAATTTCACTTTGTTGAAGAGTGATTGGCAGAAGCAAAAGGGGTAACATATTTGATCATCAAACATAGTGTATAATTTGACTAACTTACCATGGAGCTGAGTTAGAGAAAGGAAGTATGACCAGGTCAGGGTGTTATGTGTGTATCTGAGGTGGTATGGAGGAACAGGTCATGAGATTTGAGTAGACTGAGGAACTGTAAGATTGGGGTGTGGAGACATCAGTAAGTATGTTAAAGTACCTTAGGAGGAGGAAGGGAGTTACAATGGAGAGAGAATAAGCCAGGTACTGAACTCAGTGAGTAAGGAAGGAGACTACCCTGGGGAATCAATAGATAATGGTCACCAGGACCTGAATTGGGTGGTAAATTTAGATAACTGAACCTCAAAGGAGTAGAGATTGCTAAAAGATGGTGGTAAGATTATCTGGGACTGGCAATGAAGGGGATAGCAAAGAGTATTCTGACCCCTCCCCACTACCTCTGTGTCCAAGGGTGGGGGGAACTATTGAATGAACATGCAAGTAGTACTTGGAAAGGGTAGCCAGGGATATGGTGCTACCAAGAGAGAGCCAGGCCTCAGTGATGGAGGAAATGAAAATAGAAAACATTTAAGGTTAAAGCAAGTTTAACTTGGCTAATATGGAAATGTATTGCATAACTATACATTTATAATCTATATCAAATTACTTGCCTTCTCAAGGAAGGGGGAGAGGAAGGAAGGAGGGGAAGAATTTGGAACTTAAAATTGTTTTAAAAAATGAAAGTTTAAAATTTTTGTTTACATGTAGCTGATAAAAATAAAAATTAAATGTAAAAAAAGATTAAAGCAAGTTTGTTAATTTTGGAGCAAACATTCCAAGGAGTATCTGTGTGTGTGTTTGTGTGTGTGTATGTGTGTGTCTGTGTGTGTGTATACACACACACATACACATATATACATACACATGCATACATATATGCACATTTATGTGTATATGTATATATAATGTATATACACATATATACATATATACACATGTGTGTATGTATATATCAATTAGAGAACAGGAAAAAAACTTATTATAAAAGAGGATATCTGTTAGGTCCAGACTTGCCGTATTGCATAAATTGAGATATCTTACTGTAAAGAAAACTACTACCGGAACAAGGACACAAACTTTAAGCTTTTTGACCTTGGCAAGTAAGATAGCAGGGATAAAAGTCTTTTGCTTTAGTTCCTGTCATCAAATGAAGGATGAGGAATGATAGTTGATAGTTGGAAAGTTATGTTATTGAAGGTAAAGGCTGGGTGAATATGGCTTTGAGATGCCCTTGACTCTGTACTTTGCCAGTAGCTATTACCAGTAGCTGTTAAAGAAGTAGAAATTCCTACCTTTGTTCAATGGTAGATAACATATTGAAGCAACAAGAAGAGGCTCCTGCCAAAATTTTGGCCAGTTGACTTGTGGCAGAATGAGTTTCTGTTGTTAGGAACAGAAGTCAGCTCTTGACTCAAACACAGCATAGATATGTTTAGTAGGAACTCAGATTTTACTAGGGGCAGATAGGTAGTTCAGTGGATAGAGTACTAGGCTTGGAGTCAGGAAGATCTGAGTTCAAACGTGACCTCAGACACTAGCTGTGTGACCCTGGACAAGTCAGTTATCCTCAGTTTCCTCATCTACAAAATGAGATGGAGAAGGCAAACCACTCATGTCTCTTTGCCAAGAAAACCCCAAAGGAGTCATGATGAGTCTAACACAATTGAAAAACAATTGAACAATAGCAAAAGTAGAGCCATGATCATTTTCTTAACCCCAATTTCCATTACCCTTAGTCCTCTTCTCTAATCTCAGCTCATTAGGAACTTGAGTGTTCCCAATACTGTTCTTCTAAGAGTTCAAAGTTTTTTCTAAAGTTCAGCATTAAAAAGTTATTTCTATAGTATCAGAAACAACCTTTCCTTTCTGGGTTGTTATCACTCATCTTTGTTAGTTACAAGCACATGTATTGCTTCTTCACAACCACGTGAGTTCTAGATAGATGGTCCAAGTATTATCTTGTTTTATAGATAAGGAAACTGAAGTACAGAGGGTTGGTGTCTTGTCCAAACCCTCTTAACTAATAAGTGTCTGAGACAGAGCTTGATCTTTTGACCCTGCTCTTTCTCTTACACCCTGCTCCTAGGGAAGTTCTTAGAGGTTTTATATAATAAAATTGGAAATGAATACAGTTAACTTCTCAGTGACCCATACGATTCTGACTTTAAGTGTCAGAAAAGCTAATTATCCACAATTGGAGTTTCTTCACCCATACCGTCAATATCATATCAATATCCTTCCAAAAAGAAAACAACCAAAAACCCAAACCCAAATGTATTGCAGTTCAAAAAAAAAAATCAATTTATATGTAATGTTAAGTAATGATTTGAAGTCTACAGTCTCATAAATGCTAGGTATAAAATTTGATGTTTTAATATATTGGTATAAATTATACAGACGTGCGTCTTGAAGAGTTTTTTCTCTTTCAAAATAGAATTATAATCTCATTCATCTATTCATCTACCTATAATCTATCCATCATCATGTTGTAATTTATGTATGTAATATGGACACTATATATGACAAAGAGTGTGCAATTTTGTGCACTTAAGTTTTAAAGTAAAGTAGTCATAGTTTTTGCCTTATGCAAATATAGTGGTATTAAATAATTGTATATTTTTTAAGTTGGCATATATAAGGCTAACCAGAGTCCTGTGTGCCTTTTTCATCTAACTTAAATATTTCTTTTTCTTTTTTGTGGAGTTGAAAATGTCTTAGATCAACTGGAGGAGAAAATGACCACGTAATTAGCTATCTTTCTTATTTGTATCAGATAAGTATTATACTTGTTATGATAATAGTGTTATGCCTTCAGTTTGTGTTGTGCTAATAGAGAATGGAAATTATCCAGTAACAATACTGTTGATGTAAAATAGAAGAAGCCTTGACTGTTTACAAAATAATGTTCATTTAAGGTTTTGGTCAATTTTCCTTGCTTAATGGCCAGTGTATTAGTTTATCCCTTAGTAGAATATAGATGAAAGAAGTTGAATAGCTTTTAAAAACAGCCCATTGCCAGATGTGCTGGTGCATGCCCGTAATTCCTGCTACTTAGAGAGGCTCAGGCTCTTGGATCGTATGAGCTCCAGGAGTTCTGAAGGCTAACACAGATTGGGTGTCGCACTAAGTCTGTCATATTGAGCAAAGGGACACTCGTCTTCCTTAAGGAGGGATGAATGGGTCCAGTTAGGAAGCAGTGGGTCCAAACTTCCAATGCTGATTATCACTGGAATTGAACCCATGAATGGGTCTCCCTGAGTGAGATAGAGACTCAGTCTCAAAATTATCACTAATAACAACAGTAACAAAGTCTTACTACAATTTTTAAAACATTTTTATCAAACATTTAATTCTTATATATCATTGAAGTTAGAGAATTTTAGTTTGCTTCTTAGGTTTTTTTCCATCATAGTTATATGATGACAATGATGCCATCTGGAAGTAAAATGATAATTTTTGTTTAACCACAGCCAGTTTCCCAGTAATAACTTGCCTTCCCATTCCTGCCTTTCTCCTCTTCCCATGCTCCTGGTTTTCCTTTTGATTAATGATTTAAAGAGTTTAATAGAGACTTAAATTTACTACCTGTAATGAAGATACTAAAGACACATAAAATAAATGAAAGAGGAGGGGAAAAAGGGATAGGGAGTCCAAAAAATAAGACCTGTTGCAGGATGAGTTAGAAAAGCATTTGAGCCTTTTGAGGAAACCAGAAATTTCAGTGTACTTCAGAAGTTTATTATTTTTTTAATTTAACTTCAAATGGAAATCATCTAATGACTGCTTGAATCTATTTTAATTCTTGTTTTGTTTTAAAAAACCAAACACTAGTAACAAATATATGGAATTATGGGCCATGGATTGCTTTAGACTTCAGAGAAAACTGGTATTTTTCTCACTTTGGAACATCTATTTAGTTCTCTTCTACTATAGATTATCAACACTGGGGTAATAATTCATCAGTGAGTAATCCATTAACCAAAGGTTTATTGCCCTGATCAAAATTATCTGTTGTACTTACCTTAGAACCTCTTGTGAAAAACTATGTGCCAAGATGCTTGATTCTGATAAAGTATATAACTCAATGTTGAGATGTTATTCTCTTCTCCTCTCTATAGCTTGTGCAAAATTCACACACACACACACACACACACACACCTGAATACTGAAATGTCAAAAATTGTGAACTTCAGTTATAATAAAATTCTACTTCATTTGGGTGTTCTGGCATTCCACCTTTAAAAGGAATTGTTTGGCAAAGCCCTCAGTGTGTGTGTGTGTGTGTGTGTGTGTGTGTGTGTGTGTGTGTGTGTGAATATCAAAGATCTGGTCCAGAGAATGTTTGTCACTTATTATTACAGAATTTGGGTTTAAGAACTAAAATAAGCCCTTTTTGAGGGACAAAGCTGTCAGTTGTACTGACCCACAACAAACCCCAGAAGTTTTCCAATATTTGGAATGGGACTTGATTAGCATCCCAGAATGCTAAGGAACATTACTGTCCTTGATTCAGTCATCTGACAGGATCTTTTTCCATCAGCTCACCTGCTGAAGCTGTCTCACCTACTCATTAATGATGAGAAAAAAGTCATTAAGCTAGAATGGGGTGGGAGAACAGCTATTCTATAGCAGAGTAACAGTCAACAAGTGATGCTGCTGACATATATCTCAGCTTATGACCCATTCTACTTCTTAAGGATGGTCAGATTAGGAAAACTGAGAGAAAGTGGGAAAAGTTAAATGGCCTCTAAGAGACTTGTTTTAGCTGAAGGAAATATTTTCGGTGCTTTTTGCTGTTTTCCAGATATGCATATTATTATAGTGCAGTGGGCTTTGGGGTGCTCATTGCTGCCTACATCCAGGTTTCATTTTGGACCTTAGCTGCTGGACGACAAGTTAAGAAAATTAGACAAAACTTTTTCCATTCAATAATGCGCCAAGAAATTGGTTGGTTTGACATCCATGACATCGGGGAACTGAACACTCGACTAACTGAGTAAGTATATTATTGGATATTTAACTTCAAGATGATTCTTTCTTTTCAATGACTTTAAAATGACCTCCTATTTTTAAGAGATCTCTGGAGGAAATAATTACTAGATTGTAAGTACCTTAAGGACAGGAACTATGTTTGGTTTATTTGATATCACGAAGTGGGACTTATACTTGTAGGTGCTTAATAATGATTGTTGAATGACATTATGGAGTATACAGAATTAACCCTGTGCTCATGACATTGACAGCTCACATTTGGTGTGTTGATTTTTGACATGATGATATACATTTTTAGACTTATCAATAATGGTAAAAAATGTGACTATAGGTGGTTTGCTTCTTAACTTTTCTCCCTAGGGGTGGAGACCTCTTGAGCTGTTTGAAATGTCCATGCTCAGTTCTGGACAACATATACATGTTCACACCTGTGAGCCATAGCTCTGTGTAGCAAATATTTGACTTGGTAGAACAAAAATTAAAAGCAGGGTTGACCCTTATTTTACAGTATCAGAAACAATCTTAAACCCAATAGAGATGATTTCGATATTTGTGATTTTTGACAGTAGTATTTATATTCTTCTTTTAGTGATGTCTCCAAAATTAGCGAAGGAATTGGAGACAAAGTTGGAACACTCTTTCAAGCAGTAGCAACATTCCTTACAGGTTTTATAGTGGGATTTACAAGAGGCTGGAAGCTAACACTTGTAATTCTGGCCATTAGTCCCGTCCTGGGCGCGTCATCTGCCATCTGGGCAAAGGTATGTAAAACCTGTGAATTTTTACAGAAATGCTTTTCACCCATAGATAAAACACACTTGCCATGCTTAATAAATCAACAGCCCCCTGACCTGTCTATTCACTGGGCTTTATATCTCCCGTTAAAAATAAATGGGAAGTAGCAGAAGTATTCTCTTGAAAATTAGTCAAATGAGACTGTGTGTATCTTTATGACTGTAAATTATTCAATAAATCTGTAGTTGTTAAAATCCTATTGATAAAATATTAACATGGAGAATTGTGTTTTTGGCATTGAGCTTGGAGATGGAATGGGGTGATGGGGTGGGGAGAGAGGGACTGTCATACTGCTAGTAGGACTGTAGATATAGAGAGGGAAATTCCCCCTATTGGTGCTTAAAAAATTAAGAAACCTTAAGCTAATTTAGGTAACCAGCCTGTTCTCCACTTACGTCTTTTGCCAGTCAACTCTACAGTAAGGCCATGCCTATGAAGGGCAAACTTTGGGAGGCCCTACCAAGCTAGAAAGTCCTTGAGTACAGAACCAACTGTGCATTCTCCTTCTAAGAACCAAGAGAGTTAAATGTAGAGACCCTCATCAATAGAATACAAAAGCCTTTGGGGTTTCAGAATCATACATTTAGAGCTGGAAGAGATCTCATTTCTTCATTCTGCAGATGAAGATACTGAGACCTAGAGAGGCCAAGCAACTTGCTAACGATCTTCTAGGGAGCAAGTGTCAGAGGCAGCATTTGAACCAGAGGCCCTCTGATCGGAGAGGCAGAATTCTTTCTATGTACTAGGATGCTCTCAGATCATTGCTGTCCTTCGGTGAATTATTTTCCCCGATAGATGACTGTCCTTGATGTTCATTATGACCAGCGTAAAATGTTTTAAAGGTGAGGGAGAAAGACAATATATGATTAGCCCCAAGTTCTGTATTCCCAAGATTTAACCTTGGGATGATAAAATAAAGGAAGACTGAAAGAAGTTGACCAAACCCAGAGAAAATTCAGGCTATAATCATTAGAAAAATTTAGAAAAAATGATACACTGACTTTATAGTGTGGCTTTTATTTCTTCACTCTTTCAAGGATATGGAATTTTGTTGTTGTGGGCCCTCTGACACTAACGTAACTTAGATCTTCTGACTTAGTAGATTTTCTTTGAATTTACTTAAGGCTCATTGTTGTGCAGCAACAATCCAACACCAAATGTATATGGACCAACAATATAATATGTAATTTGGGGGGAACTGAGCCTGTAATTTCATCAGTAAGGAAACTCTCTACCAGTGCTCATCAACCCTGTTCTTCAAGTTTCAGTCAAGGAACAAGAGTTCATAAACAGTGAACTTGTTTTAATATTTTGGTAATTTTGTATTTCAATAGAATTCATTTCCTTTTTTAAAGCTAGGTAATTTATATAATGTGATTGGAAACATTCTTCTGAGAACATGGTCAAAGAGACAGTATGTGTTAAAGGCTGGAGATGGATTCATCTTCTTGACTCTGATGCAGACTCTATCTACTACTCCACATTGCCTCTCAAAATGCCTAAAATATAAAATAAAATAAAAACATAGTGCCTAAAATAGACTCCAGTGTATTGGGGTGCTTGAGGAATTGAGGAACCAACAGCATTCCTTGTTGATGGATTAATTGGCATTTTGGTGAAGTGATGGTGGTTAAATAGCATGCTTTTTTCTTTTCATTCTTGTTAATTAGAAATCACTTTCAAACTATGCCCAAAGAGCTATAAAACTGGGCATACCCTTTAATCCAGTAATACCATTACTATGTCTATCCCAAAGAGATGATAAAAAAGGAGAAAGGGCCTACATGTACAAAGATATTTATAGCGGTTCTTTTTGTGCTGGCAAAGAATTGGAAATTGAGGGAATTTCCTATCAATTGGGGAATGGCTGAACAAGTTGTGGCATATGAATGTGATGAAACGCTATTGTGCTATAGGAAATAATGAGCAAGCAGATTTCAGAAAAACCTGGAAAGACTTATATGAACTGATGCTGAGTGAAGTGAGTGGAATCAGGAGAACACTATACACAGTAACAGCAACATTGTATGATGACAAACTATGGTAGACTTAGCACTTCTCAGCAATGCAATGATCCACAATAATTCCAAAAGACTCATGATGTAAAATGCTATACACATCCAGAGAAAGAACTATGGAGTCTGAATGGAGATCAAAGCATACTATTTTCACCTTTTTTTTCTTTCTCATGGTTTTTTCCTTTTCTGATTCATCTTTCACAACATGACTAATGTGGAAATATGTTTAACATGTTTGTACGTGTATAACCTATATCAGATTACTTGCTGTCTTGGAGAGGGGAAGGAGAGGGAGAAAAATTTGGAACTCAAAATTTTATAAAAAAATGAATGTTGAAAACTAGTTTTATATGTAATTGGAAAAAATACAGTACTATTAAGTGGAGGGGGGATAATCACTTCCAAATGAATTATCTCACTTTATTGATTTAGTAAGTTCAGGATAATGACATAACTTGTCTTTCTATATTATGTAGTGTCATTCCTCTTATGAGGGAGAAGTAGTGTCTAGGTGCTATGGTAGATTTGAGTCTAATCCTTTCCACTTATGTGTGTGACCTTCGAGAAATATTTGGGCCTGTTTTCTCATTAGCATAATAATTACTCTAGGATCATAGGATTTTGAGCTTGAATGTAATCTTCATGATAATCTAGGCCAACCCTCTTATTTTACTGGTGAGGAAGAAACCCAGAGAAGTTAAATAATATTATCTCACATCTTCTTTAGGGGAAAAACTAGGTTTGAATCTAGGTCTTTTGGGCCTCTTGTTACCGCCTTATATTACTTCTCTACTTCTCTCCCTTAGTGGATGAAATATGA
>CM053581.1:543266590-543464741 GCA_028627135.1 Pseudochirops cupreus
GACTGGGGGAGGGGGGACACACTGGGATGGCTGTTTTGGGGCGGTGGGCGGGGGAAAGACGGGGAGAAAATATGTAACTCAAAATCTTGTGGAAATGAATGATGCAAACTATAATAAAATTTTAAAAAAGAAAAAACAAAAACAAAAAAAATAAAGTGGGGGTTGCTAAAAAAAAATAAAATAAAATAAAATGAGCTGGAGTGGGAAATGGCAAACGCTATAGTATCTTTGCCAAGAAAACCCCAAATGGGGTCACAAAGAATTGAACACAAATGAAAAACAACTATGTATGATATATGAAGACTGACACTGCTATATCCTTTTAGGTCTAGAATCTGCTGAAGACTGAAATCTTTGAAACAAAAGCTAGAAAGGAAGTTAGTTTATTTCATTTTTCTGTCAGAGTTTACAGAAAAATATTATACTGAATTATATCCTTTCAGAGGTCACCGGGGGAAACAGAGTGGTAGAGTAGACAGTGTACTGGATTAGACAAGGGTCAGAATCTCCCTGGCTCTGCTACATGACCTTTGACAAATCACTTAATGCCTCTAGGCTCCTCTTTAGTAGGGGGATTGGAGTAGTTGAGTTTAAAGGTCCCTTCCAGCTCAAAATCTGTCATATGGTGTGGTGGGATCTATTAGCTTCCTATAACTCTCCCCCTTCCAAAAATATCTTCACTGACTTTTCTTTATGGTTAATTTCCTCTGCCTTTATTTAATTATTTTTTCACCAATTTGGACTACTAGCACTTTTTTTTTCAAATGTTCATTGGTAATTCAAAAAAAAAATTCAAATTAGCAAATATCTTTGTTTTCCTCAGAATTATATATGCTACCTCAGGAGTGTCTCTTCAAATTAAAACATGCTTATTGATATGATATGAACACATAACAGAAGTGAACATAGCAAATCTAAAAGTCATCTCAAGTTATCTCCTTCCTTCTAGTTTCTCTGCTTAAGCTTCACAAAGAGATTAAAATGCAGTGTTCTAGGTGTAATGACCCTAAGAGAATGAATAGTAATTTTTTCCTATCTTCCGTGTGTTGTTTCTACCATCTTACCAGAGATCTTCTCCAACTTTCATTTGTTCAGTTTTATTTTTTTCAGTTGTCCCTGACTCTTCATCATCCTCTTTGGGTTTACTTGGCAGAGCTACTGGAATGGTTTGTTGTGAGCTCCTCCAGCTCATTTTACAGACTAGGAAACTGAGGCAAACAGGATTAAGTGACTTGCCCAGGGTCACACAGCTAGTAGGTGTCTGAAGAGAGATTTGAACTCGGGAACTTCCTGGCTATCCACTGCGTCACCTAACTGTACAACTTTCTTAGGCGACTTTAAACTTGATTTGTAATCTTGGCTTCCGCTATCATTCTGCTTAAACATTTCTAATTGGACTTCATAAATCTCCAGCTATGTCACATATGAATCACTTATCAACAAGGACACATACCATTATGCTCATTGTAGAGTCTCCAACCTTTTGCTCATGCTGTGCCCCTCCCTAAATACTCATTCTACTTCTGCCTTCCAACTCCTACCCACTTTTCAAGGACTAAGTTCAAATTCCACGTCTTCCCTGAGTAATCGAAGTAAATGTTGCTTATTCCCTTTTCTAAATAACTGAACTCTGTATTTTCTGACCAGAATGGCACTTTGTCATAGTAGCTGACATTCACATGAGCCCTTTCCTCATTACAACCTCATGTGGTGAGATAGTATAAATATTAAGAATCACTGACATTAACCATATAAGTGATATGTAATATTTTATGACATTATCTCATTTGATCATAGCATCCCATTCCCTGAACTTCCCTCTTTCTCTCAAGGGCACCATCATCTTTTACAAACTCACACTCATCTTCTACTCTTCATTCAGCATATCTAATGCATTGCCAAGTCTTGCCAATTCTATCTGTTTCACATCTTTCTCCCTTCTCTTCATTCCTAAGACCACCACCCTAGTGGCAACAGCCTTGTAACTTGACAGGTCTCCCTGTCTCAAATCTGTCCCCATTTATAACTCTTCTCAACAGGACTGTCAGTGATATTTCTGAAGCACGAGTCTTACCATATCATTCCCCTGCTCAGTAAACAATAGTGTTTCCCTCTTACCTTTTGGATCAAATATTAATGGCTGCTTGGTCCAACCTATACTCATATGCATTCACCAGTGTAACATACCTAATAGGTCATCATCCAGTCTCTGCTTGAAGACCTCCAAGGAGGAGAAACCCATCCCTTCTTGATGCAGCTCATTCTGCTTTTGTATAGTTCTAATTATTAGGATATTTTTTCTTGACATCAAGCCAAATTAGCTTCATTGCAACTTCTCCATTGCCCCTGGTTCTGTCCTCTGGGGTCAAATAGAATAAAATCAATCTTTATTTTACATAAAAGCCCTTCAAATATTTGACCACAACTATTTTGTTCCTGTGACTCTTTTTTCCAGGTTAACTAGACCTATTTTCTTCAACTGTTCCTCATATCACCCTCTAATTTCTATTCTGTTTACTTGTGTCTATGTGTTTTTCCCCAATTAGATAAGATCCTTTTCTTACTCATCATTGTATCTCCTGAGTATCCATTTCTAGCATAAAGTATATAGCTAATAAATGTCCATTGAAAAATTAATTGATTGAAAGACACACACTCAAATACCCACTTTGGTTCTAATTCCTCATAAATCATTCTTTTGTAAGCCTTTCCAAGATAGATACTCAGATATCCAAGAAAGACGAACTCAGTCAATTTATGTTATTGTCCAGAAAATAGGCATTCTCATGCATTTGCCTTTTCCTCTTTTCTTGTTAAGCCAATTGTTAGGCCAATCATTTTTCAGTGACTGTAGGCTTCATTGAGGAGATCCCTACAATGCCACTACTTAAAAGGACCTTCCCATTATAGGGAATCCCTCTTTCACTTGACGTTAGAAAGGAGATGCAAAGAATAAGAGGAGGGGGGTGTTTAAGTGGGCTACAGCATGTTTCCATGGTTGAATTGCATGTAAGAAAGCATGAAGTAGCATATTGTAGAGGAAATATATGATTAGAAAAGGTAATGGGCCAATTTTTCTGCAAGAGTGACAGATAAAAGACAGACCACTTGAGTGCATCAATGGTAGATAAATAGATGGATGGTAGATCAATGGATATATAGATATGAATAAATGATAGATCAATATATGTCAGATTGACAATAGATGATTGATTGATAGACAAATAAATGAAAGGTAGATGATAGATTGCTACATAAATGAAAGATAAAGGATACATAGCTGATAGATCAATAGATATTTAGATATACATAATAGATTGAGAGATGACATTAAAGATAAAAGATAGATAGATAGAAATAGATCAATAGATGATGGTTTGATGATAGGTTGCTAGTTGACAGACTGATGATAAGTAACATTGACATATAGATACAGGTAGATAGATGATAGATTAAAAGATGGTAAGTTATAGATAGATAGAAAGAAAAAGGTGGTGGGTAGGTAGATGGATGGATGGAAAAAGTCTGTATGAAGTACTTATATGGCAGGTACTATGCTAAGTGTTGGGAATGCAAATTCAAACAAATAAGACAGCATCTGCCCTCAAGGATCTTATAGTCTAATAAGACAAGACAACACATAAGGCAGAGATAGAAAGGAAAGGGAGAATTACATGTGGTGAGGAATTATGTGGAGACAGCTAAGAAAACAAATGGTGGCCCGATTCTAGGTAAGACAAGACAAAAGCTCACTTCTCAGAGCTGGGTGACCCTGGGAACAGAGTCCAAGACTGCAGTAAAGGAAGTTAAGATTGATAGCCTGAGTGTACATAGCCACAGAATAGAAAAAGGTCTAAAGGAAGGTCTCTAACGCTCTGGGCAGACCTTCTATGAAGAATTTATGAGAGAGCCTGGACAAGAATGACACAGGGATGAGAAGGTACAGATGGGTGCGGCGCTCTACTACCAGAAGTATTAACCATATTATGAGATCATAGATCTATGGATGCATTTAGTATATGCTTAACGCATTATTTTACTGAAAGGATGATGCTGAATGAGTTCAAGGCTGGACACAGTAGAGGATGTGGGGAAATAGAATTGCCCAACTTCATGCAGTTACATCACATTTGCCAAGATAGGAATTTCTGTACAAGGCCAAACATCTTTCCATAAATATCAGGTGATGATCTAATGCATCAGCCTTGACATTGGCCTGTTTTATCTGATAAACAACTTTGAACAAAATTATGTCCTTTTTCGTGGAAAAGTAAACGTCCTCTGTCTGTAACACTGATGGGAAAAAATGTAACTATCGATTAGACGTGGAAGTAAGACAGTTGAGGAGTGGAAGTATGTTAAGTAGAAGTACATTTGAACTAAAAGCAACTTTCTTGAAATGACTAGAATTCACACTTAAGTTACCTTTTTTTTTTATGGCTCTTAAGTTTAGAGCTGGAAGAGAACTTCTTATTGTTCAGTTGTTTCAGTCACATCCCACTCTTTGTGACCCCATTTGGGGTCTTCTTGACATGGATACTGAAGTGGTTTGCCATTTCTCTCTCTAGCTCATTTGACAGAAGACGACAGTAAGGTAGTTTTGCCCAAGGTCGCACAGCTAGTAAGTATCTGAAGTCAGATCTGAACCTAGGTCTTCTTGCCTACAGACCCGGCACTCTGGGGAACTTAGAGGGCAACTAATCCAATCTCTTCATTTTATAGATGAGGAAACTGAGTCCTATGGAGGCTGAAGTTCATAATGCTAATGAGGCATAGATCAGAGCTTAGTCCCAGATTCTACATCTCAAAATCCCGAGCTCTTTCCATGGCATCATGCTGAAGTAGTCCTTGGATGAATTGGCGAACAGAACTTCTGACACCTAATATCAAAACAATTCAATACATTATACAACTAATTACTCATTTAGGCTTAATGAGTTCCTTGGATGGGACAGAATGGAGATATAGCTAACCAGCATTTATATAGCACTTTAAGGTTTACAAATCACTTTTCCATATATTGTCTGACTTGATCCTCCCAACTCTTCATTTTACAGAAAAGAAAAATAGACAAGTAGAATAACTTGCCTACAGTCACCTGAGGTAGGATTTGAACTCAGTTCTTCCTGATACTAACTTATATATAAGTGACTTACCCAGGGTCACGCAGCTAGTACATAACTAAGGCTGGATTGAACTCAGGTCTTCCTGATTTCAAGTCGAGTGCTCTATGGCATATGATTCAGATATGTGACGCTGCAGCCCACAGCCCTCCCAAGTGTGTCCTATACCAAATTATGATGTAATTGGGAGACATCTGACAAAATGAGCAAAACCACAGCGTGACATCATTAATGTGTCATTTTCAAAGTCAGCATGTGGCCTGCGGGGATCCCTGTGCATGGTTCAGCAGTGGCCGTTTCTGTCTGAGTGTGGCACCTCGGCTCTACAGCATCACTAAGAAGTAGTTCTCTGGCCTTTACTTGCAGCCCTCCAGGAAGGAGATTTCACTGTATTCCAATATTGTTAAAGACAGCTATTTATTTCAGAAGATACATAAAATGTCTTCTCCCAGGCCAAGTGTTCTCAGTTTCTTTATTTGATCTTCTTCTGGCATGATCTCTTTGCTATCCTGGGAATCCTCTGAGAAGTCTCTAATATCGCTGCCAGTCCTAAAATGTGTCACTTCAAACTGAGTACAATAAGTACTCTAACTGTGCTCAGACCAGGGCAGAATACAAGGGGCACTATCACCTACCTGTGCCAGCGGGGGTTGGGGGGTGGGGGTGCTATAGTGCATAGACCTTCGGGCTTGGAGTCAGACTCATCTTCCTGAGCTCAAATCCAGCCTTAGACACTAACTAGCTGTGTGACCCTGGGCAAGTCACTTAACCCTACTTGCCTCAGTTTCCTCATCTGTAAAATGAGCTGGAGAAGGAAATGGCAAACCACTGCAGTATCTTTGCCAAGAAAACCCCAAACGGGATTACAAAGAGTTGGATATGACTGAACAACGACAAATCACCTCCCTAGTCCTGGATGTGCAGGGGCCACTATGTCACACTGCTCATATTTACCATAAAGCCTACTAAAATAAAACTCTTTAAAAAAAATTGTTTTTCTTCAGATGAGCTGCTATCTTCCTCATCTTATCCTTTGGAAGCTTATATTTTTTTTAAACAGTAAGGTAATATTTTACATTTATCCTTATTGAATTTCATCTTATTAGATTGATTCACTGCTCTGGCCAAACAAGAATTTTAATGAATGTGGCCTTGTTATCCAGAATTTTAATTATCCCTTCTTGCCTTGCATCATCTAAATATTTGATAAGCACACCTTCTGCGCATGCAGCTAGGTGTTGCAGTGGAAGACCTGAGTTCTGGTTTTGTTTTAAATGCTTACCAGCTGGATGACCCTGGGCAAGCCACTTAACCTTTTCCTTCCTCAGTTTCCTCTCCCAAGATTGTGGCAAGGATCGAATGAGATAGTATCTGCAAAATGCTTCGTAAACCTCAAAGCACCACATAAATGCTCGCTTTCATTGCCATCATCATTAATTCAGATGACTGATGCAAATGCTAAATTGGGGAGGACCAAGGACAGTTTCTTGGGGCATTCCACTAAGGACTCCTTTCCAAGTTAGCATCAAACTATTAATGGCAAAATGATTCCATCTATTCAACAAGGTTCTAAATCCCCTGGTATGTTGGAGAGATCCTCTGTGTTAAACATATGGAAGAACATGGGTAAGGATCTCAAGGGAAGTGAAGGAGGGGGATGAGCTGTGATCTGCATCATTGCATTACCCAAATCTATGAGATCACAGAGCCATTGATGCCTGGCAGAGAGTAAATATTTCATAAAGGCCTGTTGCCATTGAAGTACTGAAGTATAAAGTATGAAAAACAACAGCCAAATAAAGTCTTGGATTTCATCTCCCCCAGCAGCATTTTATTGTCTTTAAGTCATAGAATAGAAGATAGTGGCCTTCTGCCACCTCTTCTTTCTGTCATTCAAGGTTCTCCAAGGTAGAACAGTCCTATACTTCCCTCACTAGGTCCCATTTTCCACAGGGAGCAGCTTATCTCTAGGAGATAAGGAGGAGGAAATGGCCAGCCCTGTGCAATATTTGAAGGAGGTACAGACTATGTTTACATGGTATTGACCTATTTTTTTCTCACACCTTTTGATTTGTGAGTAAACTTTTTAATAAATATTTTAGTTTTATATATATATATATTATATATATATAATATATATTTTATATAGTATATATAATATATGTATTTTATATATAATTTTAGTTTTTGATAATTTAAAATTAAAATTTTATCAAATATTGTCCCCAGATCTCTGTTCCACGTTTTTTGGTTTTCACAACATGATAATTTCAACCTTCCCCACTCCCACTCCAGACAGAAGCATTACTTAGGGATAGGAGCTGGACCTGTGATTCCACTGATATAAGACCTCTAAGGTGAGGAAGTTCCATTTACAAAATACAGGCTGCATTTTGTTGCAACATGAAGTTATAGAGAGTTGCCTAGAACACTGAGAGATTAAGTGATTTTTCCAGGGTCACAGAGGCAGGCCTTGAGGTCAGGTCTTCCAATTCCAAGCTCAGCATTTTATCCACTTTACCTCTCATCACGAGGACTCCCTTATCGCAAAGAAAAACAATCAAAAACACCCAGTGGAATGACTATATCTGACAATGAATGCAACACTTAATGCCAGTAGTTCCTAACTTACGAAGGAGAGAAGCAAGTTTCATTTTCCCTTCTCCAGGATTTCCGTTGCTTTTTGCTCGATGCATTTGAATTCCTCCTAATGAGTTTTTCATCTTGCATTGTTATAGTCATTGTGTATATTGCTCTGATAATTCTACTTATTTTGCTCTGTATCAGTTCACATAGATCTTCCTGTGTTTCTCTGAATTCCTCATGATGAACACTTCTTACATCACAACTTTTCAGCTATTCTCTAAACAATGGATACCTTGCCTTCATTTCTAGGTCTTTGCTGTAAGGTTTTAATAGGTGGACTCATTACAGTATTTTGCTTTTAAATATCATTTGAAATTAAAATTTTATCAAATATTGTCCCCAGATCTCTGTCCCACATTTTTTTCATAAATTCCGAAAACTTTAACTTGGACAGGATCTCAGAGATCCCTTTTTCCAACACTCTCATTTTATAAATAAGGAAACCAAGGCCCATAAAAATGAAATTACTTATCAGATATCACACAGAGACAGACCTGGTACTGAACTCAGGTACCCTGATTCTTTGTCCAGTGCCTACTTGCAAAATTTCAAATTACATGGTCTTTCTCAGGAGTGTCTACTTTGAACTCCAGGTTTGACTTGTATTTGTCTTTTTGAACTCCTATACTGCATCTTGAAATCTAATATTGAAAAGAATAGTACTTTCACATTGTCTTACTTGGGGATGGAGGAACAGAGATAAGGAAGTGGTTTAAAAGGCAATTGAAGCAATGACCTTACACAGCCACGCAGTAGCTCATCACATGCATCATCATGGAAATGTCATCTAGAATACATTCTCACACAGAGGATTGTGTCTTAAATAGTTTTGTTTTTTTTTTTACCACATCAGAGTATAGTTTTGAAATTGTTCTTTCTACTCAAACCAGTTGTACTTCAAAGTACATTGTGGTTAAAATACAAAATGATATTGCAGGACTAGAAGATGCTTTTAGAATTAACTAAAACAGGATGAGCAAAATCAAGAAATTTAGAGATGCCTGAAGGGAGAATAGGCCTTTGTTTCATGGGTAGATGATGAACTCAGTGCCAAGGACATCAATCTAATGGTAGAATCCAAGTAGATTTACTGAGCTAACATATGTAAAGGACTTTGCCATATAATTGCTAGCTATTCTAAGTATTTTTAGAAAATTTTCTACCTGAAACATGCAAATAAATTATGATTTCTAGGCAGATGATTCTCAGATCCATATGTCCAGTCTAGGTTCTCTCCAGAGTTCTAGTTCCTCCTCACCAACAGCATATTTTGACTTTTTCCAACCGGATGTCCCACAGGCATCTCAAACATAGCAATCATCTCTTTCTCAAACATCTCTATTTCTGACCATCCTTCCAGCCACACAGGATTACAATTATGGCACCATCTTCAAATCTTCACGGTCATTCTTTTCACATATCTAAATTAATGGTCAAACCTTGCTCTTTCTACCTCCATAACAATACATATTCATCTCCTTCTTTCCACCTATAGAGTCACCATCCTAGGCCAGGCCCTCATCACCTCTGGCTTAGATTTTTGCAACAGCCTTCTAATTGAACACTCTATCTCAGGTCTCTTCCCACTCCCGTTTTTCCTTCTCACAGCTGCCAAAGTGATTTTCCTAAGGTGCCAGTTTGGCTAGATCCCATATTCCCCTACTTAATAAATTCCATTGACTCCCCATTAATTCTAGAATCTAGTATAAACTTCTCTATTTGGCCTTTAAAGGCTTTTACAAACTGATTGAAATATGCCATTCCAGCCTTTTAACATATTGCTTCACTTCATTCTTTCTCTGGTCCAGCAAAAATGACCGTATTGTTCCTCACATATGACACTTCATTTCCCACCACCACACCTTTGCACTGGCTCTCTCTCATTCCAAGGATGCATTGTCCCATTACCTTTGCAATTCTATGGTTTCCTTAAAGACTTAGCTCATGTCCCATCTTCTACAGGAGAGCTTTCTTACTCTTAATCTCCCCAGCTGCTACTTTCCCTCCCCCCAAAATTGCCATTTTGTCTCTGTATGTATATTCATACAATATATAAGCATGTATATGTATGCATGTATACATATATGTACATACATACACATACATACATATACACATTTATATATGTGGCTGTTTTATTTGTGTCTTTGCGTTCCCAGTGTTTGGCATACTGCCTGGATGTTGCAGGCCCTTAATGAAAGAATGCTGATTAATTGATTGAAAACCAGGGAAAGCATAGGCAGTTAGGTGATGCTGTGACTAGGGCACATGACTTGGAGTCAGGAGTGCCTAAGGTCTGGCACTTACTAGCATGTGACAGGGCAAGTCACTTAATCTCTATCTCAGTTCCCTCATATGTAAGACAGGGACTATAATAGTATCTTCTCCAAAGGATAATTGTGAGGAACAAATGAGATAATATTTGTAAGGTGCTTAGCGTACTGCCTGGCCCATAGCAGGTACTGTATAAATGTTAGTTATTATCACTGTTGTTATGTTGTCAATATTAGATTAGCCTGGGTAATGAACTTTTTAGTTATAGCAACTCCTAAAGGCCATCACAAAAGAGATGCAATCTGTGGAGGGAGCACCCACAGTGATGCAATCATGGGCCCTAGAATATTAAAGTAAGAGGGAATAACCTGAAACTATTGATTTTGAATATTGTCCACATTCTGAAGGCAAAATGAAGAAGTAAATAAATGTGGTAATAATTTACTTATTGCATATCATCTTCAGTTCTTGGGGGAAAAGACAAGAAGAAATCTATTTGAAGGACTCGAGAGGGCTGGACATTGAGACATAGCTCTTCGAGGTTTCAGAACACTTTGCATGTGTTCTCATTTGATCTTCATTATTCAGGTGAGGAGACTGAGGTGAGGTAAATGACTTACCAGGGGTCAGACAGTTGGGAAGGTCTTTCTGACTCCAAGTCCAGCACTCTATCTCCTGTGCCACTGAGTTTCCTTCAGTATTTTTAAAGTTCCTCCCAAATCCTATTTGCTTGTCCTTATTTTTCCCCTAAATTTATTTCCACTCTATATCAGACACACTCCAGTATGGCCTACTCAGCCTCAAAGTTCAACTTCTAAGATTTTGAATATGATTCTTCTTTGTAACCACAGTCTACTTGCTGTGTGTATTCAACTTGCTCTTCAACCACAACGGCATCTCCAATAAGTCTCCCAATATTTCTGACTTTACTAGTGTAGTGGCAACTACACTGGCATACACAGGATGGCTGCTAGCACAGGTTCTTAGATCTGCTTTACTAGGAAAGATAGCTGTTCAAAGGGTCAACAATTTTTTTTAATCACTGTCACTAGTTCAGGGAAAAAGTCAGCACCCTGAACTTCAGAGAAGATACAAGCAGAGAAATAAAAACCAACAGACAGGACTCTGACTGCTTGAATCAACTATATACTTTACCTATACCCCTGGATGGAGAGAGCCTTTACATCTGAGCAGTTGGGGAGCTCTATCAGTCCTGTCTGCCACTGCCTCTTACTAAAGCCATTTTCCAGATGAAGTCATTTCCTTGATAACCTCTGAATACACTATTTTTCTTCCTTCCCATGTTTTGCTCATTTCATTCCTTCTGTAAGGAATGTTGTCTCCCTACCTTTCTATATCTCCGTACCTTACCCAGTGCTCAATACCTACCTCAGATCCTGCATTATTTCTTCAAACCTTCCTTGACTATTCCAGGCTGAAATGATCTCTGTCTCTATTTCCATCTCTCTCTTTCTGTTTCTCTGTCTCTGTCTATGTGTGTCTCTCTCTGTGTCTCCATCTTTCTCTGTGTGTGTGTGTGTGTGTGTCTCTCTCTCTCTCTCTCTCCTCTCTCTGTCTTTCTCTTTCTTTCTCTTCCTCTGTATCTCTTTTCTTAGAGGAGAGATTTCCTTGCCACTTTTGCTACTACTAACCACTCTTGGACATAAAGTCACAAATTAAGATATGAGAAAACTGTTAGTGAATAAGTGAGGGGATGTGGTTTCTGAGCCATCATCAGTGACCTATGAAAGATCAAGGGGAAAGGGAGAGGTATCATGGGGCTGGAGAAGGGCACATATCCTAGCTTTCAAGAAAATTGCAGACTACAGGCCAATGAACATAACTTCGATTTTTGACAAAATTCTACAATATGTTAAAGGGATGTTTAGTAAAGCTCTAGAAAAGAAAGCAATGATCGCAATCTCATCCATTAATGCTTCTTCAAGAACAGGTCATGCCAAATTAGCATCATTACTTTTTTTTTAGAGGGCTACTGTATTCGTAGATAGGGAAAATACAGTAAATATTCATTTATCTAGATTTTAGCAAAGCATTTGACAAAGTCTCTAATGCTATCCTTATGGACAGGATAGAAAGATGCAAGCTAAAAACAGCAAAAAAAAATTGGATGTATTTAAAACTGGCAGGATGTCTGGATCCACAGAATAGTTATTAATATTTCTGTATCAGTTTAAAAGGGGAGAGGAAGCAGAAACAAGAATTTATTAAGCCCCTACTATGTGTCTGACAGCATGCTAAGTATTTTACAAATATTATCTCATTTGACCCTCAAAACAACCCTGTGAGGTAAGTCCTATTATGATCTTCATTTTACAGTGGAGGAAATTAAGGCACACAGAAGGTTAAGTGACTTGCCCAGGGTCACATAGCTAGTAAGTATCTAGCTATATATTTGAACTTAGTCTTCCTGACTCCAGGCCCACCACTCTATTCACTGTGTCACCTACACAGATACTCTTTGAGTAAATGAGGGATGGCTGTATGACCCCATGCTACTTATCATTTTTATCAATATCATGATATAGACAGATGGTGTGCTTATCAAACGGGCAAATTATAAAGATAAGTGATAGCCAATGCAGCAGATAACAGAAACTGGTGAAATTTTAACAGACTATGATGTTGACCTGCATCTAATTAGATGAAATGTAAGAAGAACAAATGCAAAGTCCTATATTAGGGTTGATTTTTTTAAAAGTCAATGTTGTGGTTTTAAGATAGGGAAGATTTGACTATAAAACTGTTCATCTCAAAAATATTTGAGGATTTTAGTGAAATGCAACCTCATTATGCTACAATCTTGTGATAAGGGAGCCAGAAAATTAAATGTAGTTTTCAGCTGTATTAAGAGAAACATTAATGTTTGTAAACATTAACGATAGCTACTATGCACCCTACTATGGCCAGACAATATCTGGAATAGGGTGTTCAGTCTGGGAGGCCACATTTTAGGAAATACATTGAAAAGCTAAAGAGTGACCAGAGGGGCAACCAGGATAGGAAAGAGCCTCAAGATCATGGCATATGAAATTTCTTGGAATGAACTAGGAATGTTTAGCTTAGAGAGAAGATCTGATTTTGGGTTTGTGGGTTTGTCAGGGTGGGGATTAGATACTCATTATCCTTTAGTATTTGGGCGTAAACCATGTGGAAAAGGGATTAAACTTGTTCTTCATGTTTTGTTTTGCATTTGGCCTTTCTTTGTATTCCCAGCACTCAGCACTGTGTCTAGAACACAGTAGGCTCTTAATAAATGCCTATTGATTTGACCTGACTTGGCTTTCTTGGTCCCAAAAGACAGAAATAGGATTAGTAAATGGAAGTGACAAAGAGGCAAATTTAGATTTGATATAAGGAAAAGCTTCCTAACAATTAGAACCATCCAAAAGTCAAATGGACTGCCTTGGGACACTTGCAAAGTGGCCTATGGCCAATTCCAATTCTGATTCCAAAGAGAATTCTCATTTGGGTTCAGGTTGAACTAGATGAATTTAAAGACCCTTTTACCTCTGAGATTCCATGATTTTGTGATGTCAATAAGTCCTATTGGCCATGCTTCTCTAGTCATCTACCACAGGCTAAAAGGATAGTAAATTTCTATAAAGGATGCTGCTGGGGCAGATTATTGAAGAAAATTGGTCAATAATTTGGTCCAATTGAGGCAAAAATTGATCCAATAAATATTGGAGAAAATTGGCCAAATAACTCAATTTGTCAAGACATTTTGAGAAAGGAGCTGCTATGATGAAGATAACCTCCCTTTGGAATGTCTTCACCAAAGCTTCTTGTCCAAGTCCCAATAAAAAAAATATCTTTGATGAGTTATACCTAGTAGCCTGGTGTGTGCTGTGCTCCATTTTTCAATACCAGAATGAGTTCTAGGCCATCAGGCAGAGCCTCTAATAAATGATTTCATGTCAGTAGTTTCCAAACGTGACTTATATGGTGTGGTCAAGATAGTGTGATGATTGTTCTATAGTACAACAATAAAGTTTTTCAAAAACATCCTTATCATGAGCAGATATTGCCTGTTGACAGCTTGTGAATGGCTTGACTTCCTTAGGCAGTTTCTCTGCTGTATACTTCCTACGCACCCAATTAACGTTATGGTTCAATATAGCATCTCATGAAATTAATCATGTAGTTTGAGTAGCCTGAAGAAGTGCGTCAGGAAGGCCTTTATAAAAACTTCCAGTGGAATTGGTACAACATTATCTAGAATCAGTGGTGGTGGCAGTGGTGGCGGTGGTGATGGTGGTAGGTAGATCATGTCACCTCCCTTTGTCTTTGTTAAGGGCATTGGACTAGATGGTCTCTAAAGTTCCTTCCATCTCTAACTCCCAGATCCCATGATCCTATCATCTCATGACTTCTTAGGGCATCAGCATTAGATATTTATCTGCAGTTAGGTGGCACAGCAGATAGAGTACTGGGCCTGGAGTCAGGAAGACTGATCTTCTTGAGTTCAAATCTGGCCTCAGGCACTTACTAGGTGTGTGACCCTGAGCAAGTCACTTAACCCTGTTTGCCTCAGTTCCTCATCAGTAAAATGAGCAGAATAAGGAAATGGCAAACCACTCCAGTATCTTTGCCAAGAAAATCCCAAATTGGGTCATGAAGAGTCAGACATGACTGAAAAACAAATCAACAACTTCCAGATTAAAAATTAATATAGTCACAAGTACTGAACAAAAGACTCTGTTAAGTGTGTTAAGGTGCAATCTACTTTCTTTGGTGTTATCATTTCAGATAGACACAGAGGCAACCTCAAGGTCCTACTCTCAGACAAGACTCTAATTAGTATGATCTGTGGTCAGTTTTTATCAGTAACTATTACTACTAGGAGTCTGAATATCTCCTGCTGGTTTGCTAAATCCATCCCCACACAGATTATCAGGGGGTCCCCTCCTAGGAGCACAAAATAGGACTGGTTTTCCTTGTGTCATTCATAAATTTTTTGACCTAGAATTAGACATTTAAATTCACACAATAGATCAGATATAGAGAGAGGGATCTAGAGAACTGAAGGATTGCCTAGTCCTACATAAGGCCTCTGGCTGTGAAGTCACACAACATTCCTCCTCTGTGATAAACCTCTCAGCTTGCCTGATAAAGAACTAAATCACTAGTTCTATATAAGAAACATTTCTGATGCTGGTTCTTATAGGGTTAATTTCCTAAAATGGGGCATGTAGCTGATTAGAAATCACTTCAGCCACATCACCAGAATGGCTAATTTCCCTCTAAGATTTACCTGAACCTTTATTTTCTCTCAGTTTGTTCTTATTAATAGTTGCCTCTACTGGATAAGACATAAAAGGTGTGGCTTTCACCAACTTCATATGGCTTTGTTTACTTGCTGTTGGACATCTGAATTCCACAGCCTCAGTGAGTTTCTGCTGTTGTCACGTTGCTGAATTCATAGTGACATAAATAAGGCTATAAGTTCATCTTTAGGCAGCATGGAGGAGTGGAAAGAATGATGACAGGGACCTGAGCTCTACTACTGATGCTCTTGGACATGTTGCTATCCCTCTTAGGACCTCCGTTTCTTTACCTCTAAAATGAGGGGATTTGGGGGGTGGAGCCAAGATGGCCACGTAGGAGTAGCAACATATCACAGCTCTCACATAGCCACCTCAAAATACTCATAAAATATGACTCTAAACAAATTCTAGAACTCCAAAATGCACACAAATATATTTTCCGCTAAAGTCAGCTTGGCTACGAGGAACCATCTCAGCTCTGTGAGCCGAAACCAGCCTAGCCTGACACCATGGCTCTGCTCCAGACGTGGCTGGACGAGAGGAGACAAGCCCCGGCTGGAGCTTCGGGAGAGCGGATCTGCGGCAGCTGTGGCAGTTCCCAGAATTAGGTTAGTGGAACTCAGCTAAATCAGGGGAGAAAAGTGGGTCCGGCCAAACTGCCCCCAGGACAGGGAGGCCACAGGGGTGGAGGTCTTGCACCCGCCTCCACACTGCCACTTCAGAGTTCCCAGCCTGCAGACTGCAGGGGGACCAAGCAATCATTCAGAAGCCAAGTGCTCTTGGGTTGAGTGGCCTGGATCTGGATCACAGTCTTGGGCGGGGGTCCTGGGGTTTTTTTTTTTCAGTGAGCCGGAGCTGGTGAGGGCTGCAGCAGCCTCCTAAAAGCTCCAGCAGCTGGGAAAACCCCAGCAATTTGGGACAGAGCTTTCCTCTCTGGAAGCAGAGTTCCACAGAGCTAAAAAAAAATCTCGGACTGACCAACCATGAATAAGCATAAGAAGCAAAGTAAGAACAGCAACCAAACCCTAGATTCCTTCTTTGGGGAAAAGAAGGATCAAGGCAGGGAGCGGGAGGAAGACAACATAGTCAGAACTCCCGCACCAAAAGCTTCCAAGAAACATGAAGATTGCCTAAAAGCTAGAGATAAGCTGAAGAAGGATTTTGAAAACCAAATGAGAGAAGTGGAGGAAAAACTGGGAAGAGAAATAAGAATGATGCAAGAAAATCATGAAAAGAGAGTCAACAACCTGACTGAGGAAATCAACATGAGGGGATTTGGACTATATGACCACTGAGGAACTTTCCATTTCTCAATCTGGGATTCTCTGATCCTAATTGTAAAGGCCAGATGGATAATTTGTTGTTGTCTTTTGTTCAATCTTTTTTTTTTAAGTTGTGTCCAACTCTTCAAGACCCCATTTGGAGTTTTCTTGGCAAAGATACCGAAGTGGTTTGCCATTTCTTTCTCCAGCTCATTTTATAGATGAGGAAACTGAGGTAAATAGAGTTAAGTGACTTGCCCAGGATCACACAGCTAGTTAGTGTCTGAGACTGGATCTGAACTCAGGGGAGATGAGTCTTCCTAATTCCAGATCCAGCACTCTGTCTACCAGGTCACCTAACTGCCCCCATACAACTTGCTATTTTTGTTGATTTGTGTGACATTTTCATTCTATAGGTGATAACGTGTTCTCAAATTGTTAGCATTTGGTGCTTCAGTGACATGGCATTTTGTGGCTAAGGCTTGCTCGACCATTGTAATTTAAAACATTAGGGTCAAGAAACAGTAGTACTGTTCATCCTGATTTGATGGCACAGTCTCAGAAGTCAACAACTGTCCTGAAGTCCAAAAAGAGTGTTCTTAGGCTGATCAATCCAATGCCAACAAAACCATTTTTCAACAAAATGACAAAATGGCTCAACAGTGATTAATGTAGGACTTTCTTTGAGTTCAACTATCATTGGTCCTTGGGCAGGATATTGTCAGGGTCCTAGAAAGACTGACTATCAGAGACACATGAGCTCTAAAAAAGTATAGCAGAGAGAGAAGGAATGAGCTTAGGTAGAAGGTGTCATCAAGGAGTCTGGTGTTGACCTTGTGGTACATCACTGCCATCACTGGGTGTGCTCTGATCATAAGAACTCAATTATCTTACAATATAGGTCACTGCAAGAAACTGTCACAAGGGTCACACACAATAAAGGAGAAATGCCCACACAGACATACAGGGAAAACCACTTGGGGAACCAGACTCCCCAGAGCAGTACTGCTTTGCCACAGACTTTTCTTAATCTTCTTCCAAAATATGTAGTTTATGGGATTTGAGTAAATCATTTTGAAAAGTCTTATGAAATTATACAAAAAAAAATCATCAAAACGTTCATACTTTTCAACCCGGCAATTGCATTTTTATGTTTATAATTAAGATTAGTAACAGGAAGGGCCAACATATACAAATATATTAATAGAAGCACTACTGGTATTAGTGAACAAAAGAGGAACAAACTATATGACTAATGATTTTGGAATGGCTAAATAAACTGTTATATCTAGTTGTAGTGGAATTTCATTCCACTATAAGAAATGATAGAGGTGAATAATAAATATGGGAAGACAAGAAGTAGTGCAGAGTAAAAAAGAAAAAAGATCAAAAGAACCATTAAACACTGATTTCAATTGTTTAAAGAAGGGTGACTTTAAACCAGTGATTCTGATGGCAAATAAAACACATGGCATGTGGCTTGTCTTGTTAAAGTTCTCATACATTGTTTTCATTTCTTTTATCATTTGTTGACAGAAAGATAGAGTTGCATCTACACTCATTTGCAACACCTTTTTTATGTTCCTTTGCTTAATTGTTTGTGGGGTTTAAGATCTTGGGGAGAGAAAGCAAGGAAGGAAGAAAGGAAGGAAGGAAGAAAAGGAGGGAGGAAGGAAGGAAGGAAGAAAGGAAGTGAGGAAGGAAGGAAGGAAGGAAGGAAAAGAGGAAGGGAGGAAGGGAGGAAGGAAGGAAGAAAGGAAGGAAGGAAAACCTTACACACATACACACACACACACACACACACACACACACACACACACACACACACACACACACACACACACACCCCAAATACAGAGATCAAGCCCTATTCCTACTAAATTTCTTTATTCTCCTTGCTTGTAGCTGCTGATTATATGCAGGGTGGAAAAGCAGCTAGTGTCCACATTAGGAATATTGTTGACAACTGCCGCCTTATTACCCCACTGTTCAACTTTCCCGCCCTCCTAGTTATAACATATAAAAGTGTGGCATAACACTAGGACTCCTAGAAGTCTGAGTCTCCATGAAGCAATGGGAAATTCCAGGTACAGCAGAAACTCTGAACTGAAATAACTAACCTCAAATGCAATATAAGAAACTGCTATAGCTTTTGAAGCAATTCCAGTGAGTTCAAAAAAGTCCGTTTACCCAACGTCTTAGAATAGATCAGTATGCACATGAGTTTGGTAGAGAAAGGAAGGGAAGGTCAGGAAGGAAAATGCCTCTAGGCATTTTAGAGAGGGTATTAAACTATATGAATCTAAAGATAGATTTGAATCCTAGCTCTGATAATAGGGAATCATAGAATTTGAGAATTGGAAAAGTCCTTACTTGTAACAACATTTTTAGTCACAAGGACCGAAAGGCATAGAGAATGCAATATCTGGCTATGTTTTATTGTTCATTAAAATAAAAAATGTTAATCTTGGTAGAGTAAAATAGAATCTTAAAGGCTTTCCTTTCACAAAGTGTCCCCTATCCATATATTAAGATCACTCGAGATTACTTGAAAGGCGCAACCATTGAGAGCACTGTTCCAATGTGATTGTATTATCTCTATCTAAGCAAGGAGGTATATGCTCGCCATAGCTGAACCATACTATCAGAGGATGGCTAGTCTAGATTTCAAATGAATGGTGAAATCCTCCCGATACTCCTTTTAGCATGTTACAAGCAGTACAGTTGAGCACAGTTGCTGGTCTATGGTTGGAGTACGATGTATGCTTGTTGAAGGGATGAAATTCCACCCATATCTTTTAACTTCTTAACAAGAATGCCCATTGCTTGATATCCAGACCATGCTCTTCCCATGTGAAATGAACATTAACCAACTAAAAAGACTTACCCATGATTTAGGTATATTAAGAGAATTAGAGGTGAAGTGACAATGGACAGACAAAGTTTTTACTAAAATGACAGCCATGAGCCAACCTTCCTTCTTGTTTAGCCTCTGGCACTAATTAGCTGTGTTACCTTGGACAAACCATTTAACTTCTTCTCCTTCTACTTCTTCTTCTTCTTCTTCCTCCTTTTTGGAGGGGGGAAGGTAGGGCAATTGGGGTTAAGTGATTTGCCCAAGGTCACATGGCTACTTTTTTGTGTGTTAACTGTCTGAGGCCAGATTTGAACTCAGGTCCTCCTGGCTCCAGGGCTGCTGCTCTATTCACTGTGCCACCTAGCCACCCCCATTTAACTTCTGTATCTGTAAAATTAGGGGGCTAAATATTTGACTTCTAAGGTCCCTTCCAGCTCAATGCCTATGATGCAATGATAATCTAGTGAAACTAAATAATATCGAAGGTCACTTGTTCTTTTGCACCCTCTGATTCTAGTATACTTGCCCTGTAAAAAATGAAGGGTGTGTAGCTGTTGATGATCTGATAAAAGAAGAATTTCAAGGTGTTCCAAAGATTAGATTGTGTGGAAGAAGAGAATTATAGCAATTACATATCAACTAGATAGGTAAATTGAGTGAAAGCACCATTGTTTTGAAACTATACATAGATGTATAAATAGTGAGGCTGAACTCAAAAGATTAAATGTTAATGGTTCAATGTCTAATTGGTAGGAGGTCTACAGTGGAGTGTTCCAGGGATCTGTGCCTGGCCCTGTTATTGAACATTGATATCAGTGACTTGGATAATTGGCATAGATGGCTACGTTATCTGCAGAATTGTCGAAGGGACCTCAGGAGCCAACCCACTCAGAAGAGGAATCCCTAATACCTGACAAGTGGTCATCCAACCTCTCCCTAAGGACCTCCAAGGAGGAGAGGTGCATCCTTCCCTCCCAGACAACTCATTATACTTTTAGGCAGCTACATAACATAAATCTGATTATATTGTAAATTTGTCTTGGCAAGTGCCTCAATGTTCTCTATAAATGTTACTTAACTGAAGGTATCCTTTCCCCATCTATAAAGAGGAAAATTAAGAAATTACACAATTAGAAAAATTTCAGTTATTTTAGGGATAGTTTATGGAGCATGCAATCTTCTCTGGTTAGTGACTGAGAACATAGACTAAACTCCATTTGACAATTTGCTGAGTCATTTGAGAAAGAATCATAAATTAATAAATTTAGAAGGAAGCTTAACACCCACCTGTTCTGTTTTACAGATGAGGAAATTGACTTGCCCAAGGTCACACAGGTAATAAAAATGAGAAGTATTATTTGAATGTGGGTCCTGAGAGTGGCTCATGACTGTTCTTTCCACTGTGCCAAGAAGATACTCAGTTCCTCAAAGCACACCATGATATGAAGCAAGCAATTCTAGGTAATTCCAAAATGACTATTTGTAAGCAAGTTTTAAATATTTGTTCTCTTTTTTACATATTTTTTCACCTTATTTCCCAAGGATGTGGGAGCAGAGAGAGGGAGAGAGAGGAAGGAGGGAGGGAAATAGAAGAGAGGAGAGGAGAAGACAGGAGAAGAGAGGAGAGAAGAGAAGAGAGAGAAGACAAGAGAAGAGAAGAGGAAAGGAGAAGAGAGGAGAGGAGAAGGGAGGAGAGGAGAGGAGAGGAGAGGAGAGGAGAGGAGAGGAGAGGAGAGGAGAGGAGAGGAGAGGAGAGGAGAAAGACAGAACAGGAGGGAGGGGAGCAGGAAGGGAGGGAGGGAGGGAGAAAGAGAGAAAGAAAGAGAGAGAGAGAGAGAGAGAGAGAAAGGGAGAATGGGAGAGAGTGGGATGATTGCTAGCCTTTGAGTTAGGTGGCCTTGGTTCAAATCACAACTCTAAAGATTAATCTTCCACATGCTCCATATACATGTTACATTTGCATGTTGTTCCCCCCTTTAGAATGTGAGCTCTTTGAGGACAACAACTGTTTTTGCCTTCCTTTGTATTCTCGATACTTACTGGCTCAGTGCATAGAGTACTGGCCTGAAATCAGGAAGCCTCATCTTCCTGAGATTAAATCTCGCCTCAGACACTTACTGGCTGTGTGACCCTGGGCAAGTCACTTAACCCTGTTTTCCTCAGTTCCTCATCTGTAAGATGAGCTAGAGAAGCAAATGGCAAACCCCTGCAGTATCTTTGCCAAGAAAACCCCAGATGGGGTCATGAAGAGTCAGACATGCGTGACTGAAAAGTACTTGATAAATGTCTGTTTACTTACTAGCTGTGGGATTATAGAGACCCGGCTTAAACTCTCTTGACTTTTGGTTATTTCTACACGTAAATTAGCTCAGAGAATCCAAGCTAGAAGGGACCTCAAAAGCTAATAAGTCCAACCCATTCATTTTATTCATGAAAATTAAGTGTCTTGGCCAAAGACACATAGGTAGTAAGCATCAGGGGCAGGATTTGAACCCAAGTCCTCGATTTCCAGCCTAGTGCTCTTTCCTCTGCACCTCATTTCCTCCTTTTTGAAGTATTTGCTTCACAGAATTGTTGCTAAGGCAGACACATTGTAAACTTTAAAAAGTACTATAAAAATGTATTATTCTCTCTCAGGTCTCAGTTTCCTCATCTATGAAATGGGGACAATAATACTTGTACTCCTTAACTCTCAAGGTTATAAAATAGGAAAGCTCTTTGTTAACTTTCAAGTATTCTATGGGTTGGAATTTTATTACTAGCAGCAATGTATTTTAAAAATTCTCCCTGAGACACTATTGACAACAACAAAAGTTTCTGTTGAAAAGAAACGTCCAAAATGGAAATTTATTGTTTTATATTGATTCCTCTCTTATGTTCTGCTGTGTTTATGGAAATGTTCTTTTTCTTTCTTTTCTCTTTCTGTATTTAAGTTTAAAATGAATAAAAAAAGAAAAGACATGACCAGATTTCTATTAAATTATGTATTGATTCTCCCCCATTCAGTTCAATGTCCTTCACCTGTTTTTTTTTTCTAATCTTCTAGCCAGACTGAAGAGAGGTATACCCGTCATTATATACAAACAACATTTCATAATTTCTTATATAATTTATTATATGATCTCTTGTCCCGGCTGAAAAGATCTTGAAGTGATTGGAAGTTATTTATCTCGCAGCTCATACATAAATAAAGAAATGTTTGATATTTCAAAGTTCATATGTGGCTTGGCCTAAAACTAGCAGATGAAATAATGTTTTTTTAAGGTGAATACTTATTAAGTAAAGAGTGGATTGCGAATAACAGTAAACCAAACAGAAACGTAAACCTCTTAGGCAAGATAAAATGTATTAAGTCGCACTAGATATATTAGGTCATGTTCAGGAAAATGCAGAACTGGATCTTTAGCCCAGTGAAAATTGACAAGGCATGATAAGCTAAAATAAACTTTCTCTTCTATAGATGAGGGATAAAGCTATTACAATAAGACTTCACTGGAACTCACTTCAAAGTAGTCACCTTAGTAGACAATACTCTCATTCCAATGAGTTTCTGTTGCTGAGACTTAGAATTGCATTCAGAGCCAGCTTAAGAGTCAAGCAAGTTTTGTTAGAATCACACAACCTTGACTTTGATCCCAGATAGTATTGCCAGGTGGGATACATACCGAATTCACTGTCCCGAGCTTTGAATGCCATTTGGTTCTCTCTAAAAATAGAATTGATCTAAGAAAGAGAAAATTTGTCCCTTCTGAAATGAATGTGTGAGAGGTCTGAAGAGAGTTCCTAAAAAGAACATTTGAGTTAGCAGCACAGATTCCTCCCAATAAGTGCCTACAGTTATGTCAAGACAACAAGCATACTTATATATAAGTACCTACTCCGTAACACGCATTGCTCAGTTCCTGGCTCCCAAAGAAAGGCAAAACCGGACCCTGTTCTCACAGAGCTCCCAGTCTAATAGAAGAGAAAACATGCAAACGATTATTTACAACAAAGATACAAGAGGTAATCAACTAAAGAAAAGGATTAGTAATAAGGGAGCTCAGGAAAGGCTTCTGGTAGACGGTGTGGTCTTAACTGGGAATTGAATGAAGCCAGGAAAGCCAGGACATGGAGAAGAGGAGGGAGTGGATTCCAGGCATGGGGGATAGGCAGTGAAAATGCCCAGAGTCAGGAGATGGAGTGCTAGTGAAGGAACAGCAAGGACAGTGTTATTGGAAGGAGGAATTGTGAAGAGAAGGTGTAAGAAGTTAGAAAAGTATGAGAGGGGCAAGTCACAAAGGCCTTTTATATTTTATCCTGGGGGTGATAGGGAGCCATGGGAGTTTCTTGAATGGGGAATAATATGGTCAGATTTGCCTTTTAGGGAAATAAATTGGATAGCTAGTGGAGAATGGACCACAATGAAGAGATACTTGAGACAACGAGACCAAGTCCAAGGCCATTGGTTGGTTGTTGTCCTTTGTGCTAAAAGAGGATCAGAATAACATCTTTATGTCAAGGTACAGTGTGTTCATCTGTAGCTGGTCAGACCAATGTGAGCTCAGAAGGCTCTATCCACATGGGCACAGTAGGCTATTACAATAGTCCAGGCAAGAGGTGATAGGGCTAGACCAGGGTGGTAGCAGTGTCAGATAGACAGACAGACAGACAGACAGATAGATAGATAGATGGATGGATGGATGGATGGGTAGATGGATGGATAGACAGATATAGAGATATACACACATATGTATGTATGTGTTTACATACATATGCACACATATATACATACATATGCATATATATGACATTATAAATACAGAATGCACAGGTCTTGGCAAAAGATTGGATATGGCAGGGTGAAAAAGAGAAAGGAGTTGGAAACGACACCTAGGTTGTGAACCTAGGTAACTGTGAGGATGGTGGCCCCATTGACAATAATAGGAAAGCTGGTAAGAACTGAGGATTTGTGAGAAAAGATGGAGTTCAGTTTTGGACATGTAGGGTTTAAGACGGCTATGATACATCCATTTTTGAATATATAATAATCAGTGGGAAATTCAAGACTAGAGGCCAGGAAAGACATAAGGGCAGGAAAAATTGATCCAGGAATCTTCAGAATAAGGATAATAATTTAATCCATGGTAACTTCTGAAATTATGACATCAAGTAGTATAAAAGGGGGAAAAAAAGGATCCAGACAGAGATTTGTAGGATATCCACAGTTAGTGGGCATGAACAGGAGACCAGGGCTCAGCTTATGAAGGACTTTGAAGACCAAGCTAAGAATTATGTACTTTATTCTCAGCTGATAGGGAACCACTGGAATTTACTGGATGTGGTAGATGCAATGATGCAGCCAGACTTGTGCTTTAGGAAGATAAACTTGTCAGCAGAATGAGGGGATGGCTGTAGTGGGGAGAGACTTGAGACACGGGAGATCAACTAACCAGTAGATAGGTAAGAGGAGAATGAGGAGAGAGAAGTGTCATGATGATCTAGAAAGAAGGGAGCCTTAAGGGGAAGAGGGTGAGTAACAGCATCAAAGGTTGCAGAGTTGTCAAGAGAGATAATGAGTAATTATTCTAATGAGTAATTAGATTTGGCAATAGTGAAATCATCAGTGACTTGGAGAGAGCTGTTTCAGCTGAATGAGGAAATCAAAAAACAGATTGCAGAGAGTTGAGTGAGGAAAGGGAAGCAGAGGCACTAATCTTCTTCAGAAGTGTGCCTCAGTTCATTCTTGCATTTCCTCCTAGTCTATAACCAGGGCAATTTGTCAGTATCCTCTCAGTCCTGAACTTTATTTGTGTTTATAGAGCCTGGCAGAACCCTGATCTTTCTTGAATCTCATCAGTTCAGTGGCTTTTGCTTCAGGTGGTAGCGAGGAGAGCACAAGATCCAAATTCACTGAGTGTTGAATGAATCTGTAAATTCGTTAATAAATGTCTTAAGTTCAAAATCCTGTTAATTTTTGTTGAGTAAGAAACACTTTTTCTTTGTTTCTATACTGTTTAAATTAACTGGTTCACAAGAGTAGGGAGCTGGTCTTGTGATCTTATTGATTTAGGGAACTCCTAGATGATGAAACTTTCTTTGCCAGTGTAGTAAGTAGATTGGCACCTTCTTAGAAAGTTTCCTGGACTACTGAGAAGGTAGTGGACTCGCCCAGGATCACGGAGCCCCATGTTATTGAAGGCAGGTCCTGAACACACAAAGGCAGCTCTCTTTCCACTACCCCTTGACTGCCTCATTAGGGACACTATTTAAATGAACTCTTCCATAACTTACCTATACCTGGTATCTTCCCTATTATTTAATTTCTCATCTAATCATCTCAGAGAGATAATGGGGAGTAACAAACACAGTCATTTGTGTGTGAAGCACTGGTATTCAAAGACTCATAGGGTGGTATAGGGAAACAGAGGGGAAAGACATTAAGCATTTATTAAGCACCCACTGCATGCTGGCCACTGTATTAAGCATTTCACAAATATTATCTTGTTTGATCCTCTCAACAATCCTGGGAGGCAGGTACTATCATTATTAATGAGTTACTTTGCATTCATTTATCTGTCTATCTGTTCAGTGCTACCCTTAGACCTGGGCAACATGGCCATATGGGCAATATGGCCTAAGATATGTGCCAGCTGAGAGACCATGGACAGATCACTCAAACCCTTAGTGCCCTAGGCTAGTGTTCTCCAAACTTGTTTGACAAAGCACTCCTCTGAGGAAAAATTTGTGTTGATTTAGAAAATTTATGCATGTGCTACTATAATAATAAGTTACATTATAAAACACAAAAAAATAGACATTAAAATGAGATAAAGGTGAAACAAACACACTGAATACTTCTTAATAGTACCAAAATCTTTTTACTCTTGCTAAATATTAATTTTAAAAATCTTTAAATATTGATAGTAGCATACTTTCTGTGTTCTGAGTCATTAACCACTTTAGATGTCCTGTATTTTGCTTCTTGGAATTTCTATTATGTCCCACATTGACTTTTTAAAAACTTCTGCATGCTTTTCCTAAATTCTTATTAATTCACAAATTAAACCACTAATTTCTTCAAATTTGTTTTTTAAATATATCATCATCATTAGTGTTTTGACTAAAACTATAATAAACTTAAATTTAAAAATTCTCCCATCAAAAATCAATATGATTTTATTAGTAGAATGACATTTAAAAAGATGTGTAATAATTTCCTTTGCTACTATGCCCTGAGGACCGTGGGGCAGTTCAGTCTGATTTGTGTCTCCCTCAGAGAGAAGGTGTTGTCTTACTTATCTGTTTGGACAGCCAATGCTTAACAAAATACCCAGCAACATAGTGAGTTCTTCCTAAATGCTGGATGCTTATTCATTCATTCATAAGAGGAGATGAGAGAGGATAGCAGTCCATGCTGAGGGAAGCATCAAAAGCGAAAATACAGAAGTAGGAAGGTACGTGGTTCTTTGGGAAGCACAGTGAGTACCTGAGAGTGACCACCAAAGAAAGTATATATTAGAAAAAATGGGATATTAAATTGGATAGGCAAAATATAGTGGGATTGTATTCTAATTGAAAACTTGGGCAAAGGAGGGTTTTACAGGATGGGCAATAAGAGCACACTGTCAATTTGTCTGGAGAATACCATTATGAAATTAGTATTTTAGGAATATTAAATTGGCTTAATGGATTGAAAGTGAGAGAGACTGTAGGCAAAGTATCAACTAGGAGATAAGTATAATAACTCAGAGGTGAAAAGAAGAGGGCCTTGGACTAGGGTGGTGGAAGTGGGAGGGGAGAACAGACCACCTGGAATAACTCAAGTTGGCCAGATTCAGCCAAGCCAAGAGCTCTGGGCATTGGCCCCAGGTGGAGCCTGGCAGCAACTGATGACTGCAATTCAGAAGTGTGGATGAAACACAAGAATTGAAGTGTAGACAAGGGCAGTGCCCAGTTGTTATAAGGGCTCAGGTTAACGATTGCTCAGGCAGCTCTTTGTCAGAACTTGGGTCATCCCAGTTGAGAAAGGGAATGGAGGAAGGAAGAAGGTCTAGAGAAGAATGATCTAAGGACAAGTGAACTGAAGTGACATGGCTCAGATGGTGTGAGAATGCAACTAGTTTATCAGATAAGCAGATGAGAGGCACAGCAATTGTGGTACCATAGTCCAAAGCAATAGTTGTAAACTCTCTGAAGCTAGCAAACTGTACTGTACAAAATTTCTGTATGAATCAGAGTTCTTTAAACCGCATGTCTCATCATTCCTTCCTAGACTTGCCTTGACCTTAAATGGTTCCACTTCTCAAAGATTCTGTCAATTAAGATACCTTCAATTTCCTCACTTCAGAGGTAACATGAGTTGGAAGGTAGAGGGATGTTTTGACCACTTATTAAGCACCTACTATTGGAATTGAGAGCAGCGTAGTGTAATGGGGAGGGCCCTAGATTCGGGAATAAGCAGGAACTGAATTTAAAATTCTGTCTAGGACACTTACTAGCTGTGTAACCATAGGCAAGTCTTTTGACCTCTCTGTTCCTCAGTTTCCTATCAAATGAGAAACTTGTGGTTCTAAACCTGTGATTGATTATTGCCAGGTCGTAGGAAAACAAATATATAAAATGAAAAGACTTTACAGATTTTAGAGCTATGCCCTATCCCTGCTACTCAGAGTAACAGTTTCATGTAAATAATAAGAGATCATGCATAATAACTCATAAAGAGTCCATATAATAATCCTTCCCTTTGCAATGAGCTCCACTTTCCACCCCAAAGACCCATTCAGGTCTACTGTAGTAGACTGTCCTAAGGACTTGGCCTCCCCTGACGCAAAGGGAAAAAATGAGGGTTGACAGAGAGGCAGCCCCAAATGTTCTAGTGAGTTTCACCTTTACCCAAGAGACCTATAAGATCTCTAGCCTGCTAGTATTACCCTGAGAGCTTGGGATCCCTCCAGAAGAAATATAAACTTGAAGTTGCTAGAGAGTTAATCCCTCACCTACTAGAAAAGAAAGTAAAAGACCTGGAGCAATGTCTTTTTATTCTCCAGGTTATGGGGGAATGAAATGTTTCTTGAAAGAATGGAAGATGTATTTCAAAGGAGAAACAAGAGAAAAAGAAGGAAGTCCATAGCTGTATTAAGAAGTTGGGGAAAGGAATATAACCAAGAAAAGGAAGAAAAGAAGCATCCTAGTACCTTTGCAACAAAATCATGAACAGGGATAAGCTGGAGCCATCTCTTACTGGTGATAAGACCTGATTGCAAATTTCTCAGTATGTGCATTTCCGCCTTAAAAACCAGAAAATACTACAAATCAGGGCTTGTTTTATGGGTTATCTGGGCTTGAGAAAGTGATGGATAAAATGATGATAATGCAAATTAAACTATGTACATGTTTCTCCCCTAAGAGAGCTGGTTGTTAAACATTTACTGACAAGACAGGGTTCTTCCGATAAAGGATAGAACTAGCCCCTCTTAAGGGAAGCAGCTTCTGTTTACCTCAGAGAAAGAACTGATGGAGTCTGAATACAGATCAAAGCATTCTGTTTTTCACTTTGTTTTTTTCATATTTGTTTTTGTCTGTTTTCTCTCACAACATGACTAATATAGAAATATGTCTTGCATGATTGTACATGTATAACCTGTATCAAATTGCTTATGATCTCATGGAAGGGGAAGTAAAGGGAGGCTGAGAATTTGTAACTAAAAATTTTAAAAATGAATGTTAAAAATTGCTTTTACATGTAATTGAGAAAAAGAAAACATTCAAAAATAATTAAAATAATAAATAATTAAAAATTTTAAAGAGAGAAGCAGCTTCATGTGCTTCAAGGAATGATTATGTGGATACACAGGTGCTACTAAGAGAATGATCTCAGAGGAAGGACAAATAACCATGGTTAGGGACTTCCTGATGATTAGTACTGAGGTTGCCATATGTTGACCTGATATGAACAAACAGCAGGTCTGATGTCTACCTCATGAAAGTATCTAGAAGAGAAGAGAGAGCCTCTTCAGAAATGATGACCTGAACTAAAGACCAATGGTGCCACCAGAAAGAACAAAAGCATCCTTAGGTATTAGAAGCAAGCACATGAAGACCTTGGAATTGTAAGTATTATTATCCTATCAAATGTAAGCTTTTTAAGGGCAGGGACTGTTTTACTTTTGCCTCTGTATACAGAACACCTAGCAAAGTTGTTGGTGCATATGAGACACACAGAAATGCTTGATTGATTGCTATTGCCAAATGAAGGTAAGAACTGCAGGGAAGAAAGGTGAATTTAGGAGTAACAACAATAGTAAAAGCAACTTGTGTTGTTATTGTAGAACAACAATAATAACAACACAACACATACAAACACAATTTTATTTATCGACATTTGGGATGGTGCTTAGAGAAAAGATTTGGATTTTCGGACCTTGGTTTGAAAAGTCTTGGCCATGGAGGAAGTGAGCTTAACAAGAAATAATAAAAATATTTATCTGGAATCTTGTGAATCTGATTAAGACCAGTAATTCAAAGGAGATAATATCCAAGCAAAGAGCCAGCAATAGTGCCCATGGACTCACAAATACACAAAGTAATCAAAAGTTGAATTAGTGACACTGATGCAGGGAGACAAATTCAGCCTCATTGACATCTCTGAATCTTTGTGGCTTTAGATCCATGATGGGAATGTGTTTGTGGAAGAGCAATCTTTTCTCAAGAGGAACAGAAGAAACCAAAGAGATGGTGGGTTAGCATTTCATGGCATATATAAGATATTCAGGAATTAGAATGAGGAGGACAGAAGAAGGCCATTTGGGAGAAGATATCAGTGAAAGATAGCATTTATATGGCCCTTTACATATAGTGTTTCATTTAATCCTCACAACAAATTTTTGAGGTAAGTGTTATTATTATCATCATTTCATGAATGGAGAAACTGAGGCAGATAGGTCAAGTTACTTATCCAGAAGCACACAGCTAATTAATATCCAAGGGAGGATTTGAACTCACACCTTCCTGACTCCTAGGCCAATACATCATCCATTAGATCACCCAGCTCCCTTCCTGTGGATGTGAAAACAAGAGCCATTGCAGGAGCATATCACAGACTACTTGGGCAGAAGGAAGGAATGGAATGGGGGTTTGGGGAACAGATCACAAACTTTGCAGAGAAGAATGGTATAGTAGTGATGAAAAAGGAAAAAAGTAAGAGAAAGAGCAAAAGAAAGAGAGATAGCAAGAAGAAGGAAGAACAAATGGAAGGAAGGAAAGACGGAGAGAGGAAGGAAGGAAGGCAAAAAGAAGAAAGGAAGAAAGGAAGGAAGGAAGGAAGGAAAAAAGGAAGGAAGGAAGGAAGGAAGGAAAGCTTATTAAGTGCTGACATGTGCTAAGAATTGTGCTAAATACTTGGTCTATAGTACTAAAGCAAAGAAAGCTTACTTTCTAATAAAGAGAGATAACACAAAGAGCAAAATGAGGTCCAAGGAGAGGTGTTTTGGTTTGGAAAGTTACAAGGATGGTGAGTGAAACCACAGGGTACTAAATTGACTTACTCTTTGAGGAGCAAAAGCAGAGTTGATTTGATTGTTTCCAGAACAGGAAAGGAGGAAGAGAGCTCAAAGAAGGAAGATAAACGTACAGGTACCACTCTTAGTAGCTGGTGAGAATTCCTGGGAATAAAATTAATTGTAGCCCAGAACTAGATGTAGGAGTAGACTGAGGTGATGCCCACTTCGGACAATCTCAAGGATGGGAGAGTTTGACTATCTAGATGCCTTCTGGAGATTGTTTGCTTTTGGGAGAAATACAGAGCCACATACATTTTAAATTTTGCCTTAGTAATTATTTCATTCTTTAAAAGAGAAAGGAAACAGTAACAGAAACTGTTATACTGGACCCAATTCTGATCAGTAAGGAGCAAAGTGGTGCTAAAATAGAAATTCTGGAAAGCTTGGGAGGAGGTGAGCACTCCATCTTAGACTCCATGATGCACGAGAAGAGGAAAGTTGGACATACTCTGGCACACGCATACACACACACACACACACACACACACACACACACACACATACACACCCCTCACAGATTTGGGGAGAATAGATGCCCAAAGACTTCAGAGAAAAGAGAAATAGAGCACATGGCCTTAAATTCTACAGAGGAAGTTACCCCAAGACAGATGGGAAAGTTAAGAAGAGGGAAAGCTATCTGAAGAGCCCAGTGTGGGTAAAGATTGACCAATTTACATTTTTAAAAGACATATACAGAAAAGAGAAGAGATCAGCGCAGGTTGGTGTGGATGAACATAAAAGATTACAATAATTTTGAAAGAATAATGTCAGGAGTACTGAAGTTTATTTAAAGGGACAGATAAATATAATTCTGCTCCAGCGCCCCCTTCAGAAACTAGAGAACAGAGTGCCCAGTCTTGAGGCTCTTCTGCTCTCTTCATCATTGAAATCTCAGTCTCTCTTGGAAAGGGATGGGCAAGATGCCACGGATACTTACTGATGCCTGTTGTGAGCCACATCAGACAACCAATGTGAACATACACTTCTTGCATGAGTAACACACATACACCTTAGAAAAACAAACACCCCACCCTCTCCACACACAGCTTTAGATATTAATTATTTACTTACTAGTTACTTTTCATCTAGTTGCATTTTAACGGATCTAGAATTTTATCAAGACACAGAAATAACTAAGGCCTATTTTACCCTCTTATTCTGGTTTCTTTTTTTTCCCCACTGATTTTCACACAATCTGTTTCCCCTATTCAAGTAGTCCCAAATCCTGAATTTTATTTTTAAAAGACTCAGATAGTCAAGTAGACATTACTTAGCAGAGAGGTTAGCACACATTATCATTGTTGTTATTCAGTCATTTTCAGTCCTGTTCAACTCTGTGTGACCCTATTTGGGGTTTTCTTAGCAAAGATTCTGGAGTGGTTTGCCATTCCTTCCCCAGCTCATTTTATAGTTGAGGAAACTGGGGCAAAGTTAAGCGACAAGTTTAGAGTCACCCAGCTAGTAAATGTCTGAGGCCAGCCTTGAACTCAGAAAGAGAAGTCTTCCTGACTCCAAGCCCAGAACTTTTATCTGCATTCTCACCTAACTTCCCTCCCCTTGAGTACACACTAAACTGTTAATAAATGCTTTTTGCCTGAGTGACTTTCAAATTACCATTCTCAGGTAACCTTCTTCTCTCAAGAATTTGATTTAGGGATTAGACAATTCTTTTGTGTCTAAAGGACCTTCAGGAATAATTAGTAAAAATGATCAGTACCTTTAATGTTTAAAGGAAATTGCTAAAAGTTCAAGTCATTTTCTTTAGAAAGCCTTTAGGAACCCATGGGGAAAGAAACCGTTATTTCAAACTATTATGAAGTTATTCTGCTCAAGTACCATCAAGATCTGAGTCTGAATTGGATCCTAGGGGGAATAGGGAGCCACTAGAGTAGAGTGTATGGATCAAGGGAGTAGAGCCTACTCAGTAAGTGGGTAAAGTCTGCCAAGCAGGAGAGTACAGTGGTCAGACCAGGGCTTGAGCAATATCATTGGCAGTTTTATGGAGGGTTACTTACCTAAGACAATATGTCCAAGAGCTAGGATTTGGTTAAACATTAATGACAATTTAGGATTACAAATAATCACTCAGCCATAAGGCTAGACAAATGTCATTCATACTAAAGGGAGAAAAAACACGGCATGTTCACATTTTCGGCTGTGACTTCAGTGTAATGGTTTTGCCCTTCAGCACCTATCTTGAAAAAGTCTTTCTATGTTCTCTTTGGCATACTTCTCTTCCTTCCCCTTTCAGAGACCTATTCCCCACAGCTGCCTGGTTTTTTCCTCCCACCTTCTTTAGATTGGCATGATGGGGATTTTGATAACTGTGGTCCTTTCTTCATTCTTTATCCTTTGGATAACATAATAAATTAAAGTTTAATAATTCTTTTTTTTTCTAATTCTATGGAGTCCAACCATCGGACTTCTTACTCATCTAGTTCAGGTTGAAAATTGAATCTCAGGCCCTATAGACTGAGTCTTACATTAGACCAAGTCTTGGAATTCTGTTCCTTGTATTATTATCACCAATAAGATTGTTTTTTTCACTCATACTTGGTTCTTGGGTAATTTCACAGTACATCAGTGCCCTTTAGTAAAAAGTTTCCTCACATCTCCTTCAGGTTCTATGGAAACATAAGAAAAGAAGATAAAGTCTTATAAGTGACCTTTGTCTAGGGAGCGTCCGTGTTTTCCGATATTTGGATTTTCTCTTCATTTTACAGTGGATAAGGAGGTTTATTCTTTTTTGGGTGGAGAAGGTATCATCCACTCATTCAGTTGGACAGGAGCCATGGGGATAAAATTTGAAATAGCCTTTAAAAATGATTTTATTGTATCCCTCTGCTTCTATATCTGTATGAATCATTAGAGATATTAACTAAAATAATTGAAATGTTTTAGAAAAAATCCCATAGAGCATAATAAAGGCTACATAATGTAATAACTGTAATTTCAGCACCAATAATTATAAAAATATTGTATTTGTTGGAAAACCTCATATCTGGAAAAAACTTGGAAAAACTGAACGGCCAATGTATGAATTTTCCAATTATATGATGCCCTCGTGTGGCAAGTGAATAACATGCTGTACTTAAAGAAAACCCTTACTACCTAGGACCCTATTTCCCAAACTTTTGTGACTACAGATCACATATAAGATTGAGATATATTAACAGCTCTCATAAGTGTAAATCTGGGGAGAAAATTTGGCTAGCTTCAGATTTTCCTCAGACTTTTTAATAGGGATTAGGATTAGACCTGTGACTTCAATAGTACAGGGAACTCCCAGATGAAGAAACTCTCTCTACCAGTTCAGATTACTACCTAGTCTGCAATTTACAGTTATGAGACAGTTGCCTACAGTACTGAGAAGTTAAGTGATTTGCCCAGGATCATGTGTCAGAATCAGGATTTGAACTGAGGTCTTCTTAGTTCCAAAGACATTATTCATTATTCACTACACCACACTACCTATCTCATTAAACAAATAGAAGAAATTATTAAGGACAAGGTAGATATGTTTGATAATAGAGCAGGAATTGTACCTATGTTTTATTGACGTAGGGAACTTCCAGATAAAGAAACCCTTCCTACCAATGCAGGTCAGCATCAGTAACTTGTAGGCTTCGGGGAAAGGTTTTAAGCTGGGATCCATGAACTTTTAAAAAGAAATTGCGATAACTGTAATCTCATTATAATCATCATTACATATAACTGTATTTCATCATAATATTTCATTATTTACCGTCCTATTTATTTTATCTTTATGCATTAAACCATTATTCTGAGAAGGGCTACATCGACTTCCCTACACTGCCAAAGGGGTCCATGTCACAAAGAAGGTTAAGAAACACTATCTCAGATGGTTGCTTAGATCACAGAGCTATTCAATTATTTGCCCAGGGAGATGTTTCGCCAGTATTTGACAGAAGTGGGGCTTGAATGTAGGTCTTCCAGTTCCAAAGCCTACTTTCTGTCTACTACCTGACATTATCACTCATTAATGTCATGTGGAAGATGACAGTTCTGCAAAATATAGAATTCATAGAGACTCACAGTTGGTAGAGATCGCAAAAGCCATTATCTACTCCAACTGGAACCTGACCAAGGATCCCTTTTACAACATCTCTGGTCTACTCCCCTCCCCAGCCTTCATTTGCTTTTTTTTTTTTGAGGGGGGAAGGTAGGGCAATTGGGGTTAAGTGACTTGCCCAAGGTCACACGGCTAGTTTTTTGTGTTAAGTGTTTAAGGCTGGATTTGAACTCGGGTCCTCCTGACTCCAGGGCTGGGGCTCTCTTCACTGTACCACCTAGCCACCCCTCCCAGCCTTCATTTGAATACCTTTCGTGAGAGAGAGCCCACTGCCTGCTAAGGCAGCCCATTCCATATTTGGATAGCTGCCATTGTTAGGAAATTTTTCATGACAATGATTCTCTGAAACTTCCTTCCACCTGTTGCTTCTGTACTAGTGCCCTGTGAGGCCAAACACAACAAGTGTAATCTACCTTCTATGTGACCATCCTTCAAAATATTTAAAAACAATTCTATTACTCCATTCTAGGTCTTCTCCAAGTACAGTCTCAAGGACTTCTAGCAACCTGCTCACCATCTTTAAAATTCCATTAGTTTAGGAATGTCACCCTAGAACAATAGTCTCCAAAGTGGATTGTGCAATGGACCATTGTCCATTGGGGATGCAGAAAGGAAATATTAGAACTTCTAGTTACATTTATTTTTATCTAAAAATAATAAATTGAGACAGAGTGACAGTGACATCTGCACTGGGTTGTATGTAAGATGGTCACATGTTATATGCTCAACTCAAGGTATCCTAAAGTAAGAATTGGAGCTCCTTTGTATCAAAGGGTTGACAGCGGCATCCTCACTCATTCATTTGCTTCAAGCATGTTGTGACCTATTGCAGTTTGTGTGTGCCTGGTTAAGTAGATTTCAGGATTATTTTAGGTGATTTTAACTAAACTAACACTAGCAAAATGAACAGTTGGCTTAGAAATATTCCTGTAATAAAACCACTGATGAAAGATAATTTTATTAATTTGACCATGTGTAAACAAGAAATTGGCAGAGTTGACACTCTTTTCCCAGTACTTCTTCATAAAGCACATTATGAAGTAAAAATAAAGATGATCTAATTGAATCTGACAAGAGATCAGTCAAAAATTCAAAATTATCATTGACACAGCTATTGTTAACAATGAATCTCTTTCTAAGTGTACCTTATCATTGATATTAACTAAGAAGAGTATGAAATCATCCTGATTAACAAGGCATTTTAAAAGCTTTTAGCTTTTCTTGCTAAAAAAAAAAACTATCTAGGTCATCCACAAAAATTCTTATGTCAGCACACTTTTAAAAACTTGGAATTAGAATCTTAAAACCTGATTAAAAAATTTCCGAACCAAGATATCCAATGAGTTTTGAATGTGTTAAAAGTACAAAAATGCAACATCTTCTGATTAATTTGCAAGAATAAACGATTGACATAAGGAAGATGGAAGTTTACTAGCCAAATTTCAACAATGACCTTAGCATAACTGATAGATGGGATTGACAAATTAGTATCATGATTCAGTGAGAGTAGTCAATGATCATTCCTTCCATTAGGATTTCTATAGCTTTGTGAAGTCTCATTTTCAGCTATGAAAGCCATTTAAATCAAGTATCAAAATAAATGGAATTTAGAACCAGTTCATTGACTTGCCATTTCACAAAATTTTAGATCAAGATTTAAAAAAATAATAGAGAATATTCAATCATATTGCTCTTACTAAAATATCAGCTAGGTGGCATGGTGCTTCAAGGGCTGAGCTTGGAATTAGGAAGACAAATTCAAATACTGCTTTATGTTTCTTTTCACTACTGCTAATGCTAATGACAATTATAGTTCTATTGAGATTGCCAGGCTAGCCTGTGTACCAACCAGCCCATATTCTTTTTACTATTCATTCTTTGTTGTACCTGAAATCAAACCATTTGAGAGGCAAGAACAGGGAAAAGCAATTGCCAGACTGTAGCTCCTAATAGAGAAAGCCTCATCTCCAGAAGCAAAATTGCAAAGTGAATGGAAAATCTTTATGGTCAATTACCCTTATGTGTCATAAATGTACCAACAGGGAGCTAGCCAGTGTAGTAGCTAGAGAACTGGGCTGGAATCAGGAAGACCCAAATTCAAGTCTGGCCTCAAATACGCCCTAGCTGTGTTATCCTGGGCAGGTCATTTAACCTATATTTGCCTTCATTTCCCCAATTATAAAATGGAGATGATAACAGCACCTATCTGAAAGATTGTTATAAAGGATCAAATGAGATAATATTTGATAACATTTACAAACTTTTAGCATAGTTCCTGTTACATAGTAAGGGTTATATAAATGTGATTATTATTAATCATTTATAGCCATGTGATATTTTATTGATTTCATTGAAATATTTCTATTTCCCACATGAGGAATATCCTTTTACCAGTGTAGATCAGCACTTTTGCTGCAACTTAATAGTCTTAGAGAACTGTTTAGAGCTCTAGAGGAAGTAATGATTTCCCCAGGGTCACTTAATAAGTCTGGGGGCAGCTGGGTGGTGAAATGGACAAAGCACCAGGTTTGGCGTCAGAAAGACCTGAGTTCAAAACTGATCTCAAACACTATTAGCTGTGTGACCCTAGGCAAGTCACTTACCCCTGTTTGCCTCAGTTTCCTCATCTGTAAAATGAGCTGGAGAAGGAAATGGCAGACAACTCCAATATCTTTGCCAAGAAAACCCCAAATGGGGTCATGATGAGTCAGACATAACTAAAATGACTGAATACATAATGTGCATTGTAATGTAATATGTACAAACACATAACGTGTCACTGGGAGTACTTGAACTCTGTTGTTAACTTTCTTTTGCCTAAGCCATACTTTCTCTCATTGTATAGGATATAAATGAAAAGTTAATGGGAAAAAACCCTTAGGATTTCAAATTATTTCATCACAATTATTTCAGTTTGCAAAAACCAATAGGTTTTGGGGTTGCTAGGTGGTGCAGTGCATAGAGCATCAGCCCTGGAGTCAGGAGGATCTGAGTTCAAATCCGGACACAGACACTTCACACCCACGCATACACACACACACACACACACACACACACACACACACACACACAAAACTAGCCATGTGACCTTGGACAAATCACTTAATCCCAATTGCCCTGCCTTACCCCTCCAAAAAAAAAAAGGGCCTACTATATTCCAGGTACTTTGAACAACAACAACAAAAGCAATAGGTTTTTTTTTTAATTGATAAATTTGGGAAAGAAGGCATAGAGTAGGGATTCTTAACCTTCTTTTTTCCCTGTCATGGACCCCACTGCTAATCTGGTGAAAACTATGGACCCCTTCTCAGAATCATATTTTTAAGTAATTGAAGAAAATGCTAACATTTATTTAAAGAAAAAAATTACATCTTTATTACAATATGATTGGCACTTGCAGTCACACCTGTTTTGTTTTATGCATTTAAAAACATTATTATAAGAATAGCTAGCATTATATAGAACTTTAAGGATTGCAAAGTGATTTACAAATATTGTCTCATTTTATTCTTACAACAGTTCTGGGAGATAGAAGCTACCATTATCTCAGTTTTACAGATGGAGAAACGGAAGCCGATAGGGGTTAAGAAAGATATAATTTAAACAAATGAAGATATAATTAACAACAAATAAATACATAATTAACAAAATAAACAGATAATTCATAGAGATGCAATTTGTTCCCATCCAAATTCATATACCACCCTGAAATCTATCCACAGATCCCCTGCCAACCCCTGGCATAGAGGTAACTCTAGAATTATAACTATACCTTTATTAAGAGACATGGTTAAGATTATTTTGATGACTCACTCTCTTGTCAGAAAATTTATAACCAGAAGTAGAAATAACCTAGCAGTCATAGAACTTTGATAACAAGAATTAGAGTATGAAATGATTAATGAAAAATTCCCCAATAAAGACCCATCCCAGTGCCTCGTTGTGACATGCAGGTGACCCTTTGTTCTCAAAGCCTGTATCATCAGTGAAAGCTTGGGCAAGTTCTACTCTGCTTGGAAAGGCTAAACCCTGTTTGCCTCAGTTTCCTCATCTATAAAGTGAGCTGGAGAAGGAAATGGCAAATCACTCCTTTGCCAATGCCAAGAAAATTCCAAATGGAGTCATGAAAAATTGGATACAGCTGAAATGATTGAAAAACAGTTTGATGCCAGGGATGGAACAAGCAATTGTGGTCTTCCTGCTAATGCTTTCCCTGTGAGATTAGCTTCCATTCACTCTATATTTTCCGTGTATATAGTTTGCCTGTTGTCTCCCCCATTATAATGTGAATGCCTTGAGAACAGAGACCATGGGTTTTTTGGTTTGTTTGTTTGTTTTGCCTTTCTTTGTTTTTTCAGCCCTTGACTTAGTGCTGGGCACATAGTGAACCTTTAATACATGCTTATCAGACTCACTGCCTAGCTAGTTTTGGAGATACTGGCTACCAGATGCTAAAGTATTTGGGGTTACAGATATACATAATAAAACACTGAGAGAAATGTGAAGATACTGAGAGTTGCTTCTGTAGAGACAGTACTAACTAAAATAATGTCCAATAGTCCAGGACACATAGATGTCTCTGGAAGTCTTGGAGATGGTCAAAAGGAGAGATTGGATTAGATTGAGACTAAATTTAAGGGAAATGGGAGAGAGCACTGGTCCTCGGACTCCACATTCCTCACTCTGTCTACCACAGCACACTGTCACTCCAAGCTCAGTTGGTTGTTATTTTAATTTATAAAACAATGACAGTATTGCTTGAGCCACCTCTCAGGAGTCGTGTTAGACTCTCTAGTGCATCATTCACTCAAACTTCCATGTTCAAAACTTGAAGTCTATTTTGGGTCCTTCCTTTTTATAGGATACTAAATCCTCTTGGTAAAACATATATATATATACACACACACACACATATATATGTTACACACACATACATACACACGTATAACTACCTCTTTAGCTTCTTTTGCATTTTCTTTTCTTTTTCTCCTACAGCCTCAGTGTAGGACTCTATCATCACCAACCTGGGACTATGGCAAAGACCTATTCATCTATTTTCCTGCTGCTGCTTCCCTCCAAAGTATCCTTTCAATCTGTGCCAGAATAACTTGATCAGAGCAGCACATAATTTATAGCTGCAGGGAAATTTGGAGTTCATTTCAGGGGTTCTTGAGCTAGAACCCTCTTAAGTAGTAGACTCCCAAGTGGTCAGCTTATAGAACTTAGATGGCAAAAAATTACAACGTAATTGATATGGTATGTAATCTTACCTATTTTATGCCTTTAGAAATGTTCTGAGAATAATAGAAGTTAACATTTGTCGTAGTTATATAAATATATAACACTTTATAACTATAAAAATAAAAATCACTTTAAGATTTGCAAATACTTTATAGATATAAACAAATATTTATAAATATTTTCTCATCTTATCCTCACAACAACCCTGGGAGGTTAGTGCTATTATTATCCTGATGTTACCAGAGATTAAATGACTTGCTCAGAATCACAAAGCTGGTGTCTGAAACTGAAGGGTTTCCTTACTTCAGGTCCAGTTCTATCCACTGCTGAAAAGGGATAGAGATTCACCAACTAGCCGAAAAGGGATCCTTGGGTTTCATTAGCCTGCCAAAGGAGTCCATGACACAAAAAAAGGTTAAGAACCCCAGATCTAGTACAATTCTCTCATTTTACAGATGAGGAAAATGAGGCCTACAGAAATTAATTAAATGCATTATTGCTAAATGTCACACAGTTAATGAGTAGAAGAGGTAGAAAGAAAACCCAAATCCTGGGATTCTTCTAGCTTGCCAGTCCTTTGTTTTGCAGTTCTGTAGTGTACTTTTTTTAGCTTATGATTTCACCCCTGTACTGACCTCTACCAATGCAACTTGGCACTCTATGCAATTTGTAGTCACAGACTATTACTTATGCTACTGAGAGGGTAAATGATTTGCCCGGACGTGGGACACAGAAGAGGCAGAATTTGAACACAGAGTTTTCTCACTCTGAGGTCAGCTCTCTACCCCTTTTGTTGGGACCCCTTGTTTAATGCATGCACTACCCATATAATATTGCCTGTTAAAGGTATCTGAGTTTGAGTCGTACTCTTTTTATTAGACCAGGACTTCGGTGAGGGCATGAGATGGCATATGTGCCATTCCAGCTTCTGTCTATCTCCAAGGCTAGCCTAGCACCTGATATAAATGCTTAATAAATGCTTATTGAATGAATGAATGAATATTTAATGAGAATATTTATGTGAATGGATCGTAGAATCATAACTCTAGTGCTGAAAGGGTCTTCGGAGGCTACGTAATCCAGTCCCCTTCATTCTACAGATGAAGATACTGAGGCCTAGGGAACTTCTCCAAGGTCACTCCCAAGGTTCTTTGACTTCCAGAGCCAGGGAGAACTGTGTAAGGGATGATGGTGATGATGATGATGGCTTTTAGCAAATGCTTGTTGTGTGTTTCCCAAGGATCTGCAATCAAAAGACCCCGGAAAAAGAGCCACTAATACAGCCGTCCCTCTGGGCCATTGTTCTCTTTAGCCACATACCCCAACCAGCCTTCCCTAATCATTCGGTAACTACAGTGGTTTTGCTCCAGGTTGACTCCTTCCCAGGGAGCTGGCCCAAGGCCGAAGTCTACGATTTCCGAGCACAACAGCAGCCTAGGTCTGCTGTCCTTCTCTCTCCTCTCTTTTTGCTCCCAGATTCTAGGGCAGGGCCAGCTGGGCTGGAGCACCGCGCTTTGACAGCTACGGGTGAGCCAGAGTAGCTCCGAACACGCCCGGTTAAAAGTCCCGGAGGCGAGCCCCGCCTTCTGGGCCTTCTGATTGGCTAAAGGGGCGGATTGGATGGACGTATGGATGGATGGATGGTCGGGTGGGTGGTGGAAGGGAGGAGGGAAGGAGAGAGGGGGCGGTGTGGGGTGTGTGAAACGGTGCGCGTGTGAGCGGTTCCCTCTACTGCGCCCAGGCTCGCATCCACGGGGCCCAGCAGAGGGAGGAGGAGGAGGAGGTGGAGAGGGAGACGAAGAAGAGGAGAGGGAGGAGAGGAGAAAAGGAGGAGGGAGAGAAATGTTCATGTGTGCGTGAGAACCTGCGAGTTGCCGGGGTCCGGCCACCAGCTGGGGTGCAGACCTGTCGGGCCGCTAGCCCCTCGGCTCTGTGGGGCGCGCTCGAGGGCGGGGGCGGTGCGTGTGTGGAGGAGGGGGCGTAGCGTTGCGAGGCGTTGGCCGCGGCCGCGGCAGAAGAGGCTGCAATCCCGAGGCCGGCTCGGTCCCCGCCTCTGGAAGACACCAGCCTCGGTCCCCCGCAACCTCGCACCTCTTCCTATCTCTTCCCCCAGCGCGCGCTCCCCTTGCTAGCCGAGCCCGGCCCGGGAGCGCTGGGGGTAAGGGACGGGGAGGGGGCTGCACTAGACAAAGGGGGCGCGGGAGAGCAGCGGCGATGGCTTCTCTGAGCCTGGGGGGGCTGAGCGTGAACCGTGGCGGCGGCAGCAGCAGCAGCTCCAAGAAGAGCCTGAACGCCCGCAATGCTGCAGTGGAGAGAAGGAACCTGATCACGGTGTGCAGGTAAAGAAAGCCCCGGGCCGGGCTGGAGCGGGGGGGAGGGGGGGGAGGGGAGATAGGCAGTGTCGGGGGCGTCAGGTGAAGCCTCCCCGGGATTTCTCCCCCCGCCCCCTCCTCCTGCTGTCGACCGGTGCCCCTCGGGAAGAGGACGCGTAGCATCCCTCTGCAGGGAGCAAGCGGGAGGAGGAGCGGGCGGCTTCATTTGCTCATTGCCAAGTCCCGGGTGCTGCCTTTTCTTACTCCAGCTGCTCACGTAGCCCTTTCCCGTCCCCTCCCCCTACGAAGCTGCGTTACCTGCTGCACCCTCTTGGCCAACCTTCCTCCTCCCCACCTCAGCATCGCCGGCCAAGTGAAGGGGAGGCCTGGCCTCCAGGAAGGAAGAGGAGGAGAAAGGGGAAGATGCAGCCTCCTTCCTTCTCTTAGCATCTTTCTCCCTCTTGGCCTGCAGCTCGGGGTTTTTTCTTCGGGCTTCCTTCCTGGGAGCCAGGAGAGAGGGGCACAACAGTGGCATGGCCCGAGGTGTGTCCTCAGGGGACACCTACATAGCTTTCTTTAGGGCCTGAGACACCCTCACCTTCCCCCGGCCTTGGTCTCGGCGGGAGGGGGGTGGGGAGTTTGTAGGGTGGCTGGTGAAGAACCTAAGTCCTGGCTGTTGGTACGAGGAGGAGCAGTCATGCATACAGGGATGCGGCCTCCATTTGAGAGGTGCTCCGGAGGTGGAGCAGAGGACCACTTTTGGGACAATTATTCCATAGGAAAGGAGGGCTGTGACATTCCGTTCGTTTTTCCCTGCTGGCTTTTAAGAAAGTAATACTGTAGGGGGTTTAATGAGAACTTTGAGATTATGTCTTATGGTGGGAGGGGATGTCTGTATTCAAGTGCTGCCTTTGACAGATACTCAGTGAGAGACTTTGGGCAAATCCCTTTCCTTCTCTCTGCCTCCAGCTTGAGATCCTCTGTGTCTGTTAGATGCAGGTTGGATGATGCAGTGGGTAGAGTATTGGATTTGGAGTTAGAAAGAAAGACCTGAGTTCCAATCTTGCCTTAGACATTTGCTAGCTGTGTGATCTCCTGCATATTGTTTTCTCTCCTTGAGATCCACTGAGTGTCCTGAAGTTGGTGATGGGGGTAGGGGAGGTTTGGAGGTAGCAGATGTCTTAAGTATGCAACTGTTCTAATTCCATTTAGTTCTGTGCCAGGCAGATCTTTCTTATGGTGGCTTTACATTTTAAGGGTTATCATGCATGATGCATGTATGTGATCATATAAGAGCCAGGGTAGACAGAACAACCTCAGTATCCAAAGGACTTGGATTCAAGTTTTGCCTCTGACAAATACTGACTGGGAAATCCTGGGCATATCTCTTAACCTCTCTGCCTCCAGCCTGAGGGCATCTATTAGAGGCAGGCTAGGTGGTACTTTGGAGAGTGCTAGGCTTAGAGTCAGAAAGATTGGAGTTCCAATCTTGCCTCAGACATTTGCTACCCGTGGGACCTTGGGCAAGTCTTTCAACCTCAGTTTCCTTACCTGTAAAAAAAAGATAATAGCAGCTCCCTCATAGGGCTGTTGTAACATGAAATGAGATAAGCCCTTTGTAAAGCTTAAAGCTCTATCTAAAAGTTATTTATTGTTGTTGCTATTAATTGCAAAGCATTGTTAGAGAACGTGTCCTCATTGGGACTCCCCTTTATTGATGAAATCATAATCTGCTTTCCTTTCCCTGCTCCAAGATAAAAAAGAGTACATCTCTGTCTCATTTGCAAAGAAAAAAAGTATTAGTTTATTTCAAAAGTAGCCATATAAAATGGCTCTTAATTTGTAGAGAAAATCATCACCCCTGTGGTATTTGCTGGTTGTAGGCAAAAGATGTTGGATCTTCTTTGTCTACCATTGACCTCTAGAATATCGTATGCTTTCTTATTCTTTTTATTTTGTTTCCTAAAAAATACTTTTTAAAAAAAATCAGAGATATGTTTATCTTTTATACTGGATTTTCAGTAAATATAGGATTTTGTTAGTGAAGATGCTTCCTACACTGCTGTAGAGGAGTTGGGAAGTTTATGTAGTTTGGAATCTCCTCTCACACTGCGACCTTGGACAACTCACTTGCCCTTAATTTTCTCATCTTTAATATAAGAAGATTGTATCACACGATCTCTGAAAGTTTACTCTAGTTCTAATAGTCTCTGACTTGGTGACAGTAGGAGCATAGTGTATGGAGCAAGGGATAGTGAAAAGAGCAAGTGACTGTGAGTCTGTGCATCTGAGTTCAAATCTTCTTTTAACTACTCAATGTTAGTGCATATCTGGACCCATTAATTAGCCTCAGTTTCCTCAGTAAAGTCCATGATCCCTTTCATTGTGCGCCATTCCCTTCCATGTAGCCAACCTGCCAAACACAGGAATACTGCCTAGTAGAGAACAATTTAAGGGTTTTCTTAATCTGAGGTCCATGAACATATTTTTTAAAAAAACACATTTTGATAACCATACTTAAGTATGGTTTCTTTTATAATCCTGTGTATCTTATTTGATGCATTTAAAAATCTTATTCCGAGAAGGAGTGCACAGTCCTCACCACACTTCCAAAGGGGTCTATGACACAAGAGGATTAAGAAATTCTGATTTAAAGCCATTCAAAACCGCTTTGTATGTGAGCTACCAGTAGGCATCTTAGAAATCACTTATTCAGGGATTAACCTTCTTTGTGCCACAAGACCCCTTTGGCAGTCTGGTGAAACCAATGAATTCTGTCATCCAAGGACATTCCCAAGGTCTCACTGGAGAACTTTGGTATCCATTGTGAGACATGAGAGAGGTTGGCACGTGACTGTCCAGCATGGCATGTCAGCATCAAAGAAGGTGCTATGCTCTTTGAGCAAAGCAGAATTGCAGTACCTCAAAAGAAATGAGATGAGAAAATTTAGAGGCATCGCCTTCCCAGATGTTCATACTGACTATTTGTGCCCAACCTGTGGGAGAGCCTTCCAAGCTCATATTCCTTTGATCAGCTTCAGTCTGACATGCTGTACGTTGACCTTGACATAATGATGACATTTTGGTCCTCTTCCATTATGAAAGATGAAATATATGCATTTAAGTGTATATAATAAGATACAGGATTGTGATGCATAAAATAAGGCAAGGATTACAAAGGAAACCAGTTAAATTGAAATAATTATCTAAAAAATTATTTTAAATTCACAGAACCCTGGTTAAAAATCTGCCTTATCTAGCCCAACCCCAGAATTTTATAGACAAGGGAAGTAAGGTTCAGACTTTAAGTGACTTACAGACAAGGTGAACACTCGTTATTGGCAGAACATGTTACCGGTCTTGTTTAGCACTAGACTTTTGGCTCAAAGGAATGCTTTTCTTTGAGTCTAAGGGTGATCTTTTATGGTATGTGCCATATAAAAGGTCAAACCAGTGTTGATTATTCTGGGGATGTTTTGTCTTTTGTTCCTAGCTTCTGTTTTTTCTGCCCGTGAGCTTTTTGGCTGTTGATTAATACCTTCATTGGGAGCAGGATGAGGAAAGAAAGAGATGGAGAAATCTTAATGAATCACTTTGAAACATTTTTAGGAGTTATATTAGGCGCATTTTCCAAGTGGGAGGAGCAAGAGGATCCCTATTTATGCGTTTATATTGCATGCTAATTATAATGTGTTCTGCTGAACAACTAAACATTTAAACAAGTATCTTTTTTTTTGCTACAAATTTACATATAGCTTAAGTATTATGGAGTGTTACACACACACACACACACACACACACATACACATATACATACGTATTAGTTTAATTTAAAACCTTTGTGGTAGGCCCCTAATAAATGATAATTTAATTGAGTTTGAGGGGTTGCATGTTGGATTGATTATTCATTAGGGGTAAACTTGACAAAACTTTTCTTTCACTACCCTGAATAGAATGGAGTTATGGTATATCTGAAATGGCTTTATGTTCCATTTCCAGAAATTAGACCTATTTCTCAAAGGTCCTGATAGCCCTGAGCAAGGTCCAGAGAGCCAGTTAGGGCCATTTTAAAAAGTATCTGGACTGTTAGTTCCTGACTTAAGTGGAACAGAATAAACAAAGCAAATATTTTATCTGCACCTCTTTCCTTTGAAAGCTCCATTGTCATATCCTGAATGTCTGAGGAGTCCTTCCTAATGAGTTCTCTGTTCTATTACAAGGTGACTCACTTGATTTGAGAGCCAGGTAATGGTAGAAAGAGGTCCTGGGGTCTAGATCCAGTTCTGTCACTAATGAGTTCTGTGACCTTTGACCAAGTCACTTAAACTTTCTGGAGATGTTTCTTTGTCTGAAAAATGGGCTTAAGCACAGCTAGGTGACAGTGGATAGAACAACTGGGCCTCAAGTCAGGAAGACCTGAGCTCAAATGTGGCCTCAGACACTTACTATGTGACCCCAGGCAAGTCACTTAACCATATTTGCCTCAGTTTCCTCATCTGTGAAATGAGCTGGAGAAGAAAATGGCAAACCACTCTAGAATCTTTGCCAAGTCAGATATGACTGAAATGACTGAACAATAACAAAATGGGCATAATAATAGCACCTATGGGGGTGGCTAGGTAGTGCAGTGAATAGAGCACTGGCCCTGGAGTCAGGAGGACCTGAGTTCAAATATGGCCTCAGACACTTAATACTTACTAGCCTTGTGACCCTGGGCAAGTCACTTAACCCCAATTGCCCTGCTTCCCCCCTGCCAAAAAAAAAAAAAACAAAAAAAATAGCACCCATTTCACAGGGTTGTTGTGAGGATCAAATGAAGCAATATATGTAAAGCACTTGGCAAATCTTAAATATATATGTGTGTTTGACACATATCTGCATACACACATATGCTTGTATGCATATGTATGGTGGTGTATATGTATGTATGTATGTATATGTTAGCTGCTGTTATTCTGTAGATAAGGAAAGCAAAGAGCATATTTAAGAGAACATCAAGTCGCTCAAGTCCCTAGCGCTGCTCCACAGAGTCGGTACTTAATACTCATTTATTGAATATGATCTTGACATGACTCTTTCCTGGGCCCTTTTTTATCTTTACGCCCTCTGTATGTGTGTGTATGTATATACATGTATATTGACTCCTCATCATTTATGTTTATATTACATTATTTATATGTACTTCTCATTATTTCTTAAATAATTTCAGTATTTCTCCACTCCATTCCGTTTCTGCGTTACCAACTGCCTATTGGACATTTATTTCTACTTCTATGCCAGAATTTCCAAAACACTCCCCCTCAATCCCTCCTAACTTCTAACTAGGTTCTGTGTTTCTTTTGAGGATACTGCCGTCTTGCCAATGATTCAGGTTGACAACCTTTATCATCTTTTCCATGAAAGTGTTCCTGATGCCCTCCGCTTGTAGCGTCATTCTTCCCAAAGACCTTGTATTCACCCACTTTTTAGATACGATTTGCGTGCATTTATATTCTCTCTCTCTCTCTCTCTCTCTCTCTCTCTCTCTTCATATATATGTATATATATGTAGTTTCTCCTATTAGAATGTAAGCTTATTGCAGGTAGAAATTGTTTCCTTCATTGTAAGAACCTAGCATAGTGCCAGATACATAGTGGGTACCAAGTAAATACTTGTCAATTGATTGATTCAACACCTCTCCCATTCAAGCAGTTGCCAAATATTGTTGACTCTACCACCACAAATTTATTTTAATCTATCCACCTATTTTTACTGAATGAAAAAGCTTCTAAAAATAATTTCAGTATTTCTCCACTCCATTCTATTAACTGCCAAATTGATTCCAAAAATATATAGATCTGATCTTGCCACTCCCATTCTCAAAAGCCTTCAGTGGCTCCATGTGGCCTCTAAGGGTAAAATAGAAGATTTTTGCTTTGCCATTTAAATGTCAAGCCTAGATTTAAATTTAAATTTTTAAATTTAAAATCTGGATTCTACCTATTTTCTGGTCTTATCACATGCATTTCATTGTGTAGTGCAGACCATTTCCTGTCCATGACATTCCATTTTCCACCCCGCCTTTGTTGAAGCACTCTTCACATCTCAGATGTCCCTGTGTCTCTCCTTCTCTTCTTCACCCCTTAGAATCATTCCAAGGTCAGGTCAGGTGCCACCTCCGACATACTGCTCTCGCTCCCTACTTCTGCCCCAAGTATTAGCACTTTTTCCCTTTTGAAATTACTTTCTATTACTTTGTATATAACTACTCTGTGTACAAATGTCTCTCTTTCCCCTTCTCCCCCACTCCTGCTGATTCAGTAGAATGTAAGGTTTTAAGGCTAGGGGCTCTTTTGTTTCACCCGTGACTACTAGTTCTGACTTTTTGGGCCAAGCAGAATAAATCTAATCTAATCCCTCTTCAGCATGACAGCCATTCAGATACTTAAAAAGAGTTACCATGCCCCACATAAAATCCCTTTTATCCATGCTAAACATACTTAATTCCTTCAATAGATTCTAATATGGCCTGTTCTTGAGGAACAGGAACAGCATAGGGCATGAGGATAGTCCATGGTACTTTAACAAGGGAGTAATTTAAGTAGTCTGGGTACCAACAAATCTGTATCAGGCAGTTTTATAAGTATTTTTTTTTTATCATCTTCTGCTTATTACTCTTTCCCCTCAATCAGAGTTAGTACATACACATTTGCCATTCTGGAGTGCATTGTAATAGGAAGAACGAATATTTTAATCAGAAAATAAGATATTGTACAAGCTGTAGAAAATAAAGGGCAGAAGGAATGAGTGATGACCGTTTTGAAGATTTTTGAACCCAGGAAGGGGTCAGCCAGTAGGCTGAGGGACAAAGAAGTTCAGGATGTTCAGTAATTCAAATTGAAGTTTAAAGATAAGCAAAAGAATAGAGTAAGAAGAAAGTTCTTGGTCTAGAAGGGGTGGGGAACCTATGGCCTCAAGGCCTCATGTGGCCTTCTAGGTCTTTGGGGGCTATCTTTTGACTGAGTCCAAGTTTTTCAGAACAAATCCTTTTATTAGGGAGATTCATTCTGTGTAGTTTCCATTCAGTCAAAGGGATGCACTTGAGGACCGAGAAGCCACATGTGGCCTCAAGGCTGCAGATTCCCCACTCATGGAGAGGCTGTAAACCCAGTCAGCAATCCCTATAGACTTGGACATCATCCTTTACGATACTAAGATCTTCCTTTCTTTCTTCCCTCTTTCCTCCCTCCCTCCTTCTTAGAACTCCATGCAACTAAAGTATTAAATTCATTTGTCACTGTCTTAAGTTTTACAATTTTTAATTCAGTGGGAGTTTTAAAGTTTCCTTTTAAAGAGCAGGTATTATTAATTCGAACAAGGGATCCTGGGATTTTTGGCCACTCACACTCTCTACTGAAATCTCCCATTTTGCTTCCTCTAGCCCTTTTAAAGAAAAGGGAAAATAACCTGTAAATTCTTTTGAGTCCCCAGAAGATAGTATTGTGTGTATTACAAATATAAAAGGAGTAATATTTGTAGAGTGTTTTGCAAATCTTAAAGCATCATATAAATGCTACCTATTATCATTAATTAAGGGGAGCTAAGTGGTACAGTGGATAGAGCACTGAACTTGGAGCCAGGAAGACCTGAGTGCAACTCTGGCCCTATGAGCTATGTGACCCTGGGCAAGTCACTTAACCCTGTGTGCTTCAGTGTCCTCATTTGTAAAATGAGCCGGGGAAGTAAATGGCAAACCACTCTAGTTTATCTTTTCCAAGAAAACCCCAAATAGGGTTACTTAGATTTGGATACAACTGAAAAGACTGAACAACAACACATTAAGTAAAAATAGTTTTCTTCATGTGCATTAACAACCATGTTTTATTTCCTTCCTGTAATTTAGTATATGGTGTGAAATGTTTGAGATGGATCTGTTTTAGGAGAAAATGCCATTCCATGATAAATAACCAATTTAGCTATTTCCCCCCAAATTCTTGGATCAAGAATTTGAAATTATACTTTTAGAATTTTTTGAGTATTTTTTCATCAGACAGCTCCCAAGAGGAATATAAATAATTTTCCATGTTTTGCTGATAGAAAAGTTTAGATTTGCTGAGAAATCACAGAGTGTGTGGTACAATTAAGGTAAAGTAATGCTTAGCTGCTATATGGTGCTTTAAGTTTTTGTTTGATCCTTGCATGCTGTGTGGGCCTCAGTAGCTGTAATTACAGCCATGTGATCCAAGCCTATGATTTAATCAGCATAGGGAACTCCTGGAGTGTGGAAACTCCTTTTTGTCACTGCAGATATGCAGCACCATAACTTAAAGAGTCCAGAAGTTTTGCCTAGGTCTGGACATACTCCTCAGCACAGAAGTCTTCACTGACTTCAGCTGCCCACAGAGTAAGCTTAAAATGCATTTGCCTGTCTTTCAGGGCCTTCTGTAATTTTTGACCGCTCTACCTTCCCAACAGTGTTTATTACTATTCCCATTGCTTTATACTTCAGCCAAACTGGACTGTTTTTTGGCCTTAACTCAATTATTCTCTGTCACTTTGCTGCCATTTCCCAACTCCCTGCTTAAAAGCAGTATACTCTTCATTCCCCTCTTCACCTTTCTACCTGTCTTTTTTAAAAATAGTATTTTATTTTTTCCCAATTACATGCCAAGACAATTTTTAGCATTCATTTTTACAAGAATTTGAATTCCAGATTTTTCTCCCTTCTTCCCTCCCCTCCCTTTTTCCTAAAATGGTAGGGAATTTGATATAGGTTATACATGTGTTGTCATGTAAAAACTATTTCCATATTAGTCACAGTTGTGAAAGAAGAAACAGATCAAAAGGAAGAAAAAACAAAAAAGAATAAAGTAAATGAAAAATGTATGTTTTGATCTACATTCAGAGTCCATCATTTCTTTATCTGGATGTGAATAGCGTTTTCCTTCATAAGTCCTTTGTACTTATCTTGCTTGGAGCGTTGTGTTGCTGAGAAGACCTAGGTCATTCAGAGTTGATAATCACACAATGTTGTCAGCACGTTGTTTTCCTGGTTCTGCTCATTTCACTTTGCATCAATTCCTACAAGTCTTTCCAGGTTTTTCTGAAAATCTACCTGTTTGTCATTTCTTATTGCACAGTAGTGTTGCATTGCATTCATATACCACAACTTGTTTAGCCATTCCCCAAATGATGGGCGTCCCCTCAATTTCCAATATTTTACCACCATGTAAAGGGCTGCTATAAATATTTTTGCACATGTAGGTCTTTTCCCATTTTTTATGATCTCTTTGTGATACAGACCTAGTAGTGGTATTGCTAGATCAAAGGGTATGCCTACATAACAGTTTGGTTACTCTTTGGGTATAGTTCCAGATTGTTCTCCAGAGTGGTTGGATCAGTTCACAACTCCACCAACAGTGCATTAGTGTCCCAATTTTCCCAATCCTCTCTAACATTGATCATTTTCCTTTTTTTTTTTTGCCATATTAGCAACCTGATAAGTGTGAGGTAGTACCTCAGAGTTCTTTTACTTTGCATTTCTTTAATCAAAAGTTATTTAGAGCACTTCATATTTCTATAGATAGCTTTGATTTCTTCGTCTGAAAGCTGGTTCATATCATTTGACCATTTATCGTTTGGGTCATGGCTTGTATTCTTATAAATTTTACTCAGCTCTCTGTGTATTTGAGAAATGAGGCCTTTATCAGAAACACTTGGTATAAAGATTATTTCCCAGCTTTCTGCTTTCCTTCTAATCTTGGTTTCATTGATTTTGTTTGTGTAAAAGCTTTTTAATTTAATATAATCAAAATTATCTATTTTATATTTGTAATGTTCTCTATCTTTTGTCTGGTCATGAACCTATAATTCACTTAACTTCTCCTTTAAGAATTTAGATGCTATACCACTTGATGCATATATGTTTAGTAGTGATATTACTTCATTGTCTATGGTACCTTTTAGCAAGACATAGTTTCCTTCCTTGTCTCATTTAATTTGGTCTATTTTTATTTTGGCTGAGATCAGACTTGCTACCCCTGCTTTTTTTTTTTTTTAAACTCTGGCTGAAGCATAATAGATTCTGCTCCAGCCCCTTACCTTTACTCTGTGTGTTTCTCTGATTCAAGTATTTCTTGCAAACAATATATTTTTTACTATCCACTTCCATTTTATGGGAGAGTTCATTCCATTGACATTCATAGTTATGATTAAAACTGTATTTCTCTCCATCCCACTTTTCCTTCTGTTTGTCCTCTCTCACCTTTTCCCTCCTTGATGTTGTTTTGCTTCTGTCTACCTCCTCATCTGGTCTGCCCTCTCTTCTGTTAGCCCCCTCACTCTCACCCCCATTCTGCCTTAACTTAGTCTCCTCCCCTCCTACTTTCCTGTCAGGTAAGATAGATTTCTATATTCAAGTGGTTGTATATATTCCTTCTTTGAGCCAATACTGATGAGAGTAAGGTTCAAGTGATGCCCTTTACCCAACCTCCCATCTTTCCCTCCACTGTAAGTTTTTCATGCCTCTTCATGTGAAATATTTACCCCATTCCACCTCTCCCTTCCTTCTGCAACAAGTGTGCTCCTCTTTCTCATCTTTTAATTATTTTTATGTCATTTCCTCAAATTCACCTTATATCCATATGCTTTGTCTATGTATATTCCTTCTAGCTGTACTACTAGTGGTACAATTTTTTTGGCCAGGCAATCAGGATTAAGCAACTTGCCCAGGGTCACACAGCTAGTAGTCAAGTGTCTAAGGCCAGATTTTAACTCAGGTCCTCCTGACTCCAGGGGCAGTGCTCTATCCACTGCACCACCTAGCTTCTCCTAGTGGTACAATTTTTAAGAATTACAAGAATCATCTTCTCATGTAGGGATGTAAACAGTTTGGCTCTGTTGAATCCCTTATGTTTTCTTTTCCCTTTTTCCTTTGTTAGGTTTCTCTTGGGTCTTTATATTGGAGATCAAATCTTGACCATTTTCCCCCTTAACGTATTATGCTTAATTTCACTGGGTAGGTGATTCTTGGTTGTAGTCCTAGCTAGCTCCTTTGCCTTCTGAAATATCATGTTCCATGACTTCTAGTCTTTTAATGTTACAGCTGCAAAGCCCTGTGTAATCCTGATTGTGGCTCCCCAATATTTGGATTGTTTCTTTTTGACTGCTTGCAGTAATTTGCTCCTTGACCTGATAGTTCTGGAATTTGGTTACAGTATTCCTTGGAGTTTTCATTTTGGGATCTCTTTTAGGAGGTGATTGGCAGATTCTATAACTGGCTATGTTACCCTCTAGTTCTAGGATATTAGGGCAGTTTTCCTTGATAATTTCTTTAAAAATACTGTCCAGGTTCTCCTTTTGATTATGGCTTTCAAGTAGTACAATGATTCTGACATTGTCTGTCCTGGATTTGTTTTCCAGTTAGGTATTTTACATTTTCTTCTATTTTTTTCCATTCTTTTCAATGTGTTTGATTGATTCTTAATGTCTCGTAGAGTCATTAGCTTCCATTTGCCCAATTCTAACTTTTAAGGAGTTATTTTCCTCAGCTTTTGTACTTCTTTTTCCATTTGACCAATTTTATTTTTTAAGGAGTTGTTTTCTTGGGGATTTGTGTATCTTCTTTTCCATTTGGCCAACTCCACTTTTTAAACAGTTGTTTTCTTTTTTTCCCCAGCCTGCTGACTCATTTTTCATAAATCTCCCACATCACTTTCATTTCTTTTCCCGATTCTTCTTCTACATCTCTTGTATGATTTTTAAGCTCCTTTTTGAGCTCTTCTATGAGTTCTTTCTGGGCTTGAGGCCACTTTCAGGTTTTCTTTAGGATTTTGTCCATAGGTGTTTTGAAATTGTTGTCCTCTTCTGAGTTTGTGTCTTGATCTTCTCTGTCACCATAATAACTTTCTATGGTCAGATTCTTTTTAATTTTTGTACATCTTTTTTTTTTTACTTTGTTCCTTTACTTTAAATTTGAACTCTGCTCCTGGGGTGGAAGGGGTACTGTTTTAGGCTACTTGTGCCACAGACTCTGTCTGTTTACTTGGTACTGCCCTTATGTTGACCTGACACACATGGGGGGGGAACCCTTGCATCTGATGTTCCACTAAGAGGGTGGGGTGAGAGATGACTAGTACTGCTGGAGGCCGATGGGATCTGGCAGCTTACCTGGTACTAAGCTGGGGTCCTAGTGCTGGTGTGTGGCAGGTTCTGAGGCCAGTGGGGTGTTTCTACATTTCCCCAGGGCTACACTGAAGCACATGGAAGTCTGGCCCCTGGAGGCTGCCTGTCTGCCCAGGGCTTGGCTGAATTGTAGTAGTACTTGGAGTTGGAGTCTGCCTCTTCCCCTGGATGTGCTGAGGAACATGGAGAGTCCCGGTATTGGCCTTTACCTGCTTCACCACCCTGGGGCTTAGGATTTCCCGCTGGTTTGCTGAGATGGGTCTTGCTGCTGGCTTGGTGGGACCTTTCCTGATCTGCCTGTATTCTTCCTTTACCTGAGTGAGACAGATCTTTTCTGCTGATCTCCCAAGTTTCTTGGGCTAAAAGATTGTTTTGCTCCATCTTTTGCTGTTTCTGCTGTTCCAGGATTTGTTTTGGTGTGCTATTTTATGGTTGTTTAGCGGTGAGTATGGGAGAGTTACAATGATTTGCTGCTTATTCCACCATCTTGACTCCCCAAAGTCTCCCCTACCCATCTTTTGAAACCTGATACAAATGCTACTCTCTATGCAAAACCTTCTCCAATTTCTTTCTTGCCCATTTCTCCTAAGGCAGTGACCCCTTTCCCCACTTCAAATCTAACAGATGGCTTTGTGCCTCTCCCGTGCCCCTACTAGGTATCATTTTGTACTAGTTAACCTGTGCTCACAGAGACTGTTAGGTTCATAAGGGCAGAGACTATATCCAATCTGAACTTTGTGCCCTCCATTATGCCTCATACAGTGTTTAACAAATAAAGTAAAGTTAAAATAGTTAAATAGGGCTTGATAAATAGCAGTTGAATTAAGTAGAACCACAAGAACCCTATCTATGCTTTATCGATTTGTTTTAATTTTTGTCCTTAGGCATATTCTAATATATTAGGAATTCTACCAGTTTGCTAGATAGAAAGATAATTAATATTAATGTCATTATGAAATGACTCAACATTACTGATTGTAAAAAAAAAACCTCATGAAATGATTTCTTAAAAATGGTATTCATCCCACAGTCTAGCTAGCAACTGTTGCTATGAAGAGAAGTTTCAGTATGCTGTGACTTAATGGAGGTACCTCATGACTCCAGTGATTTAAATGGATAGGTAGGGTTTTCTGGGGATGCCAGGAGGGTGATTTGGTGTACAAAACAGTCAAAGAGGCAACAAAGATTGTAGATGACAGACTTTAAGAGCTGGATGTGACGTCCAATGTCATGTGGGCTGGTCCCCTTATTTTAAAATAAATAGACTAAAATTACTTAATAACCCTGAAAAAAATCTAAATTAAGTTATGCGCTTTTAATATTCTTAAAGAACATTTGTTTTGAGTTGGTCTAGTCTTTGGTTAGCTATTCAATGCAGTGAACTATCAAGCACCCACAGTGTTGTATGTAACCCAAGAAGCACTGTGATGTGGATAGAGTTCCGGAGTTGGAGTCAGAAAGAATGGGATCCAGATTTTGCCTTCAAGGTGTACTTGCAGTGTGAACATGGGAGTCACCTAACATTTTCATGCCATGGACGACTCTGAAGACCCTAATTTGGAACAGTTCCAGTCCATGTTGGTGAGGGAGTTTCTATAGCAGGAACTCCCCACATGGATGAAATCACATACCCAGACAAAATGAATGAACAAGGTGTTGCTAGGTACGAGGGACACAAAGATTTAATGTAATCCCTGCCTTTAAAAAGCTTATGTTTTTTTGAGTGACAAAATATAATGTGACATGAAAAAAATTTGGGCTGGATCTAGGATTTCATTGATAGAGGGAATTCCCTATACCAATTGCAGGCTCAGTACCTGCTCACAACTTTATTTTGAACACACTTAAAAAAATGTGAGCTTCAGATTTTCTCCCTCTGTCCCCTCCCTGACCCATTGAGAAGGTGAGCACTATGCCATTGTCATTTCTTTTTAATTTCATCTTACAATTTCTTACTACTTGCAACTTTTAGTCTTAGAGAGTGACCTGGGACATTGAGAGGTTAAGTGACCTCGTAAGAGCCACACAGTCCATAAAACATAGATGAGCATACTAAACGTTAAAAGGGTGACTAGACAAAAAAAAGACCTAAACAGATTACTCTATGAAACTTGAGTAGGGAAAAAACAATGCAGTGCAGGGATGTGAAATTTCACCAGTTCCTTTTATTGTCCCTACTGTTACCTCTGGGAACCTGGTCTCCCTCTGGCTTTGTATCATGACTCAGTGCTATTGGCTATTTCTTTAACCTATGAGTGTTAGCTCTTTGTACTTTCTGAAGCCATTGGTCTTCCCTTTCTCTTCATCTTATAAGACGAGTTACTCATGAAAGCTAATTTTGCTTAGAAAAGACATAGAGGATGTCAGTTATTGAATTCCTTATCTGATGGTAACAGATGGGACTTCGATCCTTGACTGACACTTAGAGTAGGGACAAGATGAGAAAATGGGACCTTCCTTTCTTCTTATTTCAGGGAAGGGGATACAATATAATGTTCTCAGTAGAATGACTCATCAACAGGACAAACCTTTGGATTTCTTTTTACAGTTCCTTTTAAGTGTGATCTTATAATTCAGAGAATATAGTGTCAGTGTTAGCCTTCTATTCTATGTGCCCATAATTGAGAATTGTAGAGAACTATTATAAGGGAACCAGGTAAGGCTGGAGTAGGAGATGTCCTTGGCCTGGATCTCAAGGTAGGATTTTGACAGATGGAAATGGAAAGGTAAGGTCATTTTAGGTGGAGAGAATGGCATGAAATTGGGGAAGGAAGACTTCAGGGAAAGGAAAGCAAATTTGGTTGGAGTACTGAGTACATTTAAGGAAATAGAGAAAAGTTGGGAGATTATATAGGATCTCAAATGTCCGGGTAATGAGTTTAGACTTTATTCAGCAGGGAGCTAGGAAGGTTCTTGAAACTAAAGTGACACAATCACTTCACTAAAAAAGAATCTGTCAGCAGCTTATAAAGTGGATTGCAGAAGGAACAGGCTGGCTGAGAGGAGATGAGTCAGAAACTTATTGTACTTTACTGAGTAAGAAGACTTGAGGGAGGCTAGCAATTTAGATTGTGAGCTCCTTGAGGACAGGGACTGTCTTTTGTATACCCAGCACTTAGCACAATACCTGGAACATAGTAGGCACTTAATAAATGCTTATTGATTGCTTAATAAAAAGGCAGAGAATGATTCACCAGACAGGATTTGATGATGGGACACAGAAAGAATAGGAATCAAGAATGATTAAGTGGCTTTTTCTCATGGATTGGTGGGGGAAATTATTTCTCTTACAGAAATAGGGAAGTTAGGATGGAGGAGCACTTTTTTGGGGAGAAAGATCATGGATTTAGAGTTGGAGAGGACTTTAGAGATCATCAAGTCCAACTGCCTCATACTACAGATGAGAAAGAAGGGAAATGACTCGTCCAAAGTCATATAAGTTGTATTTGGATATGTTGAACTTCAGATACTGGAATAACATTCAAGCAGAGATGATTAGCAGGTGTGTGTATGTGTGTGTGTGTGTGTGTGTGTGTGTGTGTGTGTATGTATAGATCAAGAAAATATTGGAGCTAGAGATGTAGACTTGGTAAGTAATGTGCAAAAAAGAGATCGTTGAGCTTATACAGTGCTGGTTATAGAATAAGTATCAAAAATTTTAAATTAAATGCCTTAAACCAGGTAGATTACAACACCACAACCCAGGTCTTATTTGTCTATAGTATGGTGTTTATGGGCTAACTAGCCAAAAACTGTATGTGTGTATATAAATATACATGCATATGTATATAATCAGAAATTACTTATAATCAAAAATGACTTACAAAACCTAAATGAGATGCCATCATTTTGGATAAGGCCTGCTTACATCACTGTGCTAAGTATTCAGTGTAATATTGGAGTGAGAATTTTTGTATCAAGTTTTCCAATGGTCAGCAAGTAAAAGCAAGATTTGATTTTAGCAACAATTATACAAGTCTTAGCTATTCAATATAACAGTACAACACCTGGCAAAGGACTTGAACCTGATCTTTGGAGTTAATATAAAGAAATATGTTAATGCTAGCCAGAGCAATGCAAGGCTGCTATTTCTGCCTCAGTGAAGAAGAATCAACGAGTAACATCCTATAGCAACAACTATAATGTACTCCATTTGAAATGAGATGGTAACTGGTGATATAAAATCATAAAATCTTGGTTGGGTCTATATTGGAAAAAAAAAAACCTAAATAGAGGAGAAAGCAAAAGAATTTCCAGAGGAAGAATTAGGAAAGAGTTGGTGATGGCAAGGGGTAGACAGAAAAATGAAAATAGAGAGAAAAATTAATTTTAAAAAATAGTGATGTGAAAAGGTTTCAAGGAAGAGGCAAATTAAATGAAACTAGAAAACTCCAATCAAAGTGTTCATAATTAAATTGGTGATTTTAATTTGGTTACAATATACAAGCATCCACTAATGCATGCTAACTTAGCTGTTCATTTGTATGTTCTTATCTTTGAGAGTGGCCTGGGGTAGGAACTCACAGTTTCAAGCAGAGTGCTTTCTAATTTAATTTTTCTTTCAAAATATGTGTGAAGGAAATGGGATCTGTAGGTATATAGATAAACGATATGAATTCTAGCCCTAGATAATGCCTTCGTTATTGTCTTAGACTCTCTAATTAAACTCATCAATCAAAAGTTGGATTCCATGAATGGAAAAAACAAGGTCATAGATTATAATGCAAGTGGATTTGAGAACTCTGACATTCTGTTAATAAACATATGTTAAATCCCTACTCTGCACAAAATGCTATGCTGGGTGCTTAGAGATCCAAGGGCAAAAGCAAGAATCAGTGACTTTAAGGAACTTAAATTCTATGGGAGCCTATATTCTGTTATGGCCATGTGGGTGGCCACCAAGTCTATCTCCAGACCTAATTGTTCTCCTGAACTCCAGGTAAATACTTTTTAATGCCCACTGATGTCTCTCCTTGGTAGTAATTTCACCATGACTTTAAATTCAACAGGTCTAAAGTTGGACTCCTCTTCATTTCCCCCAAAACTGTTTTTTTATGTCCCTATTTATGTTAAAAGCAATGTTATCAGTCTCAAATAGAAATCAGTCTCTGCAGTGATATATTGACTTAGAAAGCCACAAATTAACATTATCTACATTGTATTTTATTTTTGTTTATTTTGCATTTAATCTGGTTTGGGCAACACTGAGTTTGACTGATCACCCATCTCCTGGTCATCTTTCCATCTCTGCTCAAAATCATGGAGTTCTCTTTGACTCCTTCCCTTCTTCCAAGTCTACCAATAATCAACTTCCATCATTTCCACCTCTATAGTATCTCTTGATTCAGTGTCCTCTTTTCTATTTTTACTACCAACATTGGTATTTAGATCCAATTATTCTTTGCCTGGGCAATTATAGTAGCTCCCCACCTTCAGATTTCCCTCTACCAAAACCATTCTACTCACTAAGCCCTATTTCATTCTATTCCCATCAATCTAGACTATTTATCATCCTCTAAAGTTGGAATTTTCCTTCCTCAATTCCTTGTTTTTACCTGTTTTTCCCCTCTCTTATTGAAGTTGTACCCCTCCTTCCTGAGTTTCTGAAGTGCTACCTCCAAGTAACCTTCTCTGATCATCCTAAGCCCCAAGTGATCTCTTCTCTTTCCTCTAAACTTTCATTGTATTTTGTACCTTTCTTATATACTTGTCAAACATTCTATTTTTATATTCTAATCATTTTTCTACATGCTTGATGCCCCATGAAATAGTCCTTGAGGGTTGGGTCCATGAATTATTTAGCAGGGTATCCTGTCTACTGTCCAAGGTATCTTGTATTTTTTTCTTTCTTTATTTTTTTTTGACAGAGCCTTTAGTTTCCTTGGTATAGGGAACTGTAGATAAGAACACTGTTACCAATCTAGATTACCACCTCATATGCAAGTCAGAGTCTTAGATATTTCCTTGGGGCACTCAAAAAATGTGATGTGTCCAGGGTCACACAGACAGTATATGGTAGAAGTGAGTCTTAAACTAAGGTCTTCATGTCTTGGAGTTCAACCCTTTGTCCGCTCTGCCATGATGCCTCAACCAACTGATTTTACCTTTGTTGTACTTCCTTGGGAAATGGAAATAAATCAGTGTTGTTGTCTGTTCTTTTTTCCATTTTCCATTTTTCAGCATTAACAGTTCACTTAAATAGGACAGGTTATAGTTGGTCTTACATTGTTGTATTCTTTCTTTGAACTTTACATTGATTTTGAGCTCTCTTCTAACATGTCATTGGTTTGATTGTATGTAGACTACTGATTTTGACTCCCCAATTATTTATCAGCCAATCCTATATGTTAGCATAAGATCAGTTTCATTTATTTTTGTGATGTTATGCTGCCCATATCTAATACTTTGTTACTTTCTTCTTGAAAATAGTATTCACGACATATAGATGTGATACTGCTGTGTAGTCAATAAGCCTTTGGCTTCTCTCCTTCATTACTCCTTTTTTCCATTTTTTTCTTTCTCTCTTATTCCTATGTTTTCACTGAAGTCACCACAGTTTATTTTAGTATGTATTTATATAATTTTAAGAGTTCTGGCCTCTTCATGAAATTTCTCTGCCTCTTTTATCCCCTAAACCAGAGGGTTTTGATTTAAAGTCCACGAACATCTTTTTTAAATGTTCCAATAACAGCATTTCCTTTGTAATTCTATGTATTTTATTTTATTAGCTAAAAATATTATTGTTAGGAGGGCTTTACAGGCTTCAACAGATGGGTCCATAACACAAAAAAGGTTAAGAAACCTTGCTATAAAATAAATGCTGGTATAGAAACTGTAATTATTTTGACAATGATCTTTTTGCAAATGACCACTGCAAACTAGATGACAAAGTATCTAATGAGATGATCTTCCTTCCTTTGAATGAATTATAAAACCAATTTTTTTCTCTCTCCCCATCCAAGGAGAACCGATTGTAGCTAAGTGGAAAGATGGCTCACTTCCTTCTTTAGTTTTTATTCATAGAAGAATGTCAAGATTAATTTGACTCAGATCCTCCAATAACGAGTTCATTTTCTTGACAAAGAATATCACATTTGGAGTGTCAACAGAGATGTCAATATTTGAAGATGGTTGAAAAACTGTGATTTGTAGTTCCCTCCACTCCCTTTCCCACTACTCTGCTGACAAGATTGAAGAAATAGAAAGGGGAAGCAGAGGACTGAAGAACTGTACTTGTTTACAAGTACAAAATGGCAACTCACGTTTCAGAGGTTTGCCATAGCCAAAGAATTCATCACCATGTGGCCCGCCTGCTAGTAATAAGCTCCTCTGTACTTAAATTGGTCCTTGGAAATTAGACATAGGCTGTCACAGAGGCCATATGTGAAGCTTCTGTAGTATATCAGAATCTGCCAGCTCCTCTGTTCCATTGGTTCCTTTAAGAAATTGGTCACTTCCTTGCTAGAATGAGGCACCAGAGTGGAACTTAATGCTGAATATTTGTTGAATTGAATTCATGCCATTATTTTTACATCTATTGGTATTCCTTTGAGAATTGGTATTCTGTGTGTGTGTGTGTGTGTGTGTGTGTGTGTGTGTGTGTGTGTGTGTGTGTATATGAAGTGATTGGAAAAAAAAAAGCAAAAAAGAAGTACCAGTGGAACAGTAGATAAGCCAGGAATTATATATATAACTTGGAGTGTACAGACCCAAAGAGGTCCAAGAACTTGGGTGAGGGGAAAATAATCTGTATTTTCATTAAGCTGTAATGGAAATTTAACATTTCCTTCTGTTATTTAAAAACATTGTTCTGAAAAGGGCCTGGGAGGCTTCACCACACAACCAAAAGGGATCTGTGATACTAAAAAAAAGGTCAAGAACCTTTGAGCTAAAACATTTCAACCACTGTGAAATATATTGACGGTTAACTATGGGAGGGGAAAATGGTGGTGCTTAAAAAATATGTTTTAATTTCTATGAGCCTCAGGTTCTTTATCAATCAAAGGAAAAATAATGCTGTCTATAAGTATTACAGAGAGCTATTATGGAACTCAAATGAGATAATGTAGGTAAGGTTCTTTGTAAACTTTGAAGCCCTACTCCCACCACTCCTACTAATGCTAATGGTGCCTGGCTCTGTGTCAAATGCTTGATAAATATTTACTTGATCCTCACCATCACCCTGCAAGGTACATGCTGATATTATCCCCATTTTACAGGTGAGGAAACAGAGGTAAATGGAGGTTGAATGGTTTGCCCAAGGTCACACAGCTAGCAAGTGTCTCAGGCTGGATCGGAACAGGGACCTTCCTGACCCCAGACCCAGTATATTACCTAGCTGTCTTGGCTGTTGGTAGTATTACTGCTCACTCAGGGCTCTAATTTTGTTAACGTTTTTTTAAAAAATTTGTTTGATAAAAACAAGGCTTTCATTTAGTTAGAAGTTCTTAGCCTGTGATCTGTGAGTTTGGTTTTTAAAAATATTTTTATAACTTATTTCAATATCATTGGTTCCCTTTGTAATCCTATGCATTTTGTTTTGTGCATTTAAAACCATTATTCAGAGGAATCCATAGGCTGCACCAAACACTGCACAGGGGTCCATAACACCAGAATGATTAAGAATCTCTGATTTAAACGGAGTTAGACATTTCTGCTCTCTAATTGAAGGGAAATTTTTTTTTTTAGTGAGAAAATATTCTAACAGTCATGAGAATCTTAAAAAAAAAACAAAACCCTTTCAACTCTGTCCAGATTGCAGAAAAGAATATAGATCTTTGGTATTTAAATTTTACAGGAGATTCTTGGAACTGCTTATATGGACCATGTGAAAAATACAGGGGCATTTTTTTTTCTTAATGCAGATTTTAATACAGATTAATGAATACAGATCCTGTGGACCACTCTTGAGTCATCTGCATACATTAGTAGATAACCCCTAAACCACTCCCTTCTCTAACCTTCACCAAACCCAAGGGAACAAACACAACTACATTTAACAGGCCACTTTCCCATTCTAGGACTCCTGTTACATAATACCTTGAGTTCTCCACGAAGATTGAATGTTCTCACTTTCTTTGATATTAAAGATACCTTTAGGCAACCTGGAACCCATCCTATGTCTCCTTGTGCCTTATACAAGCTGTCCACACTAGAAAACTAAATCAAAGCATAAAACATACTGATGGAATCTGTAGTCTCATTCTTTATTGCCCGACTCTTTTATCCTACCTTCAAGAATACAGACTTTTGGTTTACTTCTTATGCCAACGTCGATTCGTTTGCCAAACCTGTTTGAAGGGCCTGCTGTTGTGTACAGACAATGTGCTGGGATAAATGCAAACTTAAATAAGACGGCCCCTGACCTCAGGGAGGTTACAGTTTTCTTATGTAAAATAGCTGTTTATCATACAAGAAAGAAGAATGTGATCAATGGAAATTTACCAAAGTGATAGCTCAAGGCATTTTTTTTATTTGTTGTTCAGATGTTACTGACTCTTTCTGGACCCAGTTGGGGTTTTCTTGGCAGGTTCTAGAGTGGTTTGCCATTTTATAGATGAGGAAACTGAGGCAGATAGGTTGAGTGACTTGCCTAGGGTCACCCAGCTAGTAAGTGTCTGTGGCCAGATTTGAACTCATGAAGACGATGAGTCCTCCTGACTCCTGGCCTGGCATTCTCTTCATTGCACCACCTAGCTATGTATTTTACATAAAAATTTAATTTCTTTTTGTACCCCATATGTGCTTTCATTGGTGGAGTAAATCTCATCTAACAGTCTTTTAGAGTTGCCTGGGGCTACAGAAAAGTTTCAGTGACTTTCAGGGTCCCATAGACAGAAGTTGAAGCCAGGTCATCCTGACTCTGAGGCCAACTATTTATCCACCCTTCAACAATGCTTCCATACATTTCAATGTGCCATTTAATTTGGGGGAACATTGTTGTTCAACTTTTATAACTCTTCAAATGTATAAACACACTCCTCAGTCCTTTGGAAAACATTTCCAAATTAGGATAACAGTTTCATTTTGTCCTTTTTTTTTTAAGGGAGGGGATTTTGCAAAGTAAATGAATCCTGACGATTAGTTTGCTTTTCCTCTCCCTTTCTTCACCTACCCTCCCACTAGGAAGGAAGGTGGGGGTGGGAGGAACGGTAAAATTGTTCCAGATAGTTAAGAAAAACAATTTTCAAGGATTCTCAAAGTACTATTCAGAGGTTAACTAACCAAACAATGACATAGTGATTCAATTTTTTTTATTAATTAAAGCAATTCCCCCAAAGGGTATTGTAGACAATACCCTTTGCTTGCACTTCTTTAAACATAATCTCTCCCTAAGCCTCTTCCCTGTAGTAGGTACACACTGGTCTAACAGTAAGTTAATAATTGGTAGTACAGTACAGCAGACTTGTTGCTGGTCCTGGAACCAGGAAGACTTGAATTCAAATCCCACTTCAGAGTATTGTTCTGTGTGGCCCTGATCAAGTCACTAGATTTCTCTGAGCCTCAGTTTCCTCAAATGTAAAATAGAGATCAAAATATGGGACCTGACAGGGCTGCTGTCAGGGCTAGAGGAAATAAAATGCATAGTATCAGTGGCATGTATAGAGCACTGCCAGGTTTATTCCAAGATGTAGGACCAAAGGTATGTTTGAAACCAATATCATTATAGTAAGCTCAGAAAGAAACATCTCTGAAGCTAAGAAATAGTCCACATGACAACTTGTGGTTATATAGTGTTTTACCTTATCTCACAACAGCCTTGTGAAGTGTGTAGCACAGGTATCATTACTGTCTTTTTACAGGTATGGAACTGAGGCTTAGTGAGCCTATGACTACACAGCTGGTTGTTGAAAAAGGATGTGAACCTCTTGAGTAAAAATTCATTGCCCTTTCCCCCTGTATAACCCATCAGAGTACTTCCCTAATTGTTAGTAATCAATGGATAATGGATCATGGTAAATGGACATTATAACTTGAAGATATGTTGGAAGAATAACATAATGACAGATTTAAGCAGAGTGTCAGCCCATCTTGGATCCCCAAAACAAACCAGAGATTAAGGACCTGTTTGAGTGACTGCTATGCACAATTGCTCCAGTATCTGTGGTAGGCAATCCAATAGCAGAAATGGATTTTTATCAAGGCTTCCATTGCTTAATGCAAACACCACTTAAGAATGCTCTGCTCCTTTTTGTTTCATACTCACCAAATAATGTCCTGCTCCTAATCAGGCTTCCCAGGTCACTAGTACCCCAGAAGGGGGTGCCCTCACCAGGCACACATAGATGAATAAATACTTATTGGATTGACTTAGAAATGGCCACTGTAAAATGGTATGCCAAGCTTTAAGTCATATTTTCTATTGTAGATTAATAAATGGTCATTTCTTGTTTATGAATAAGACTCCTGTGTATTTGCTTAACATGAATCAGTTAGCCAGAGCCTGATCATCCCTGGGTAAAGTGATAAAATAACATTTCTGAAATCGGTGAAGTTTAGGATTGCCCAGGACGTGGAATAGATAGGAAGGAAACAGAAATTGTCATCCAGACAATAACTCTTTTACCCGTTGTTCACTACACCTTCTACTTCAGATTGGCTTTCCTTCTCCCCCACCTCTAAGATAAAACCTGAACTCATGAAGTTTGTGCCATATAAACTCTTATCCCTACTTTTAGGAAAAATAGCAATAGCTAAAATTCACAAATTATCCCCAAATCTTATTTGAGCTAGAAGCTTTGCCTTCACTCTAAGTAAACATTGGGGCAGTTATCAAGAAGAAAAATTAGTCTGTTTCATTTCTTTGTTATGGCTTCCTCCCCCTTCTTTCTGTTCACCTTCTTGGGGAGCAATAGTTAAAGGGCAGACAGGGAATAGATATAATCTCTCTATTGGATGAAGGTTCCTCAAGGATTTAAGCTTTCTATAGTAACATTGAAATATTGTACAGCCTCCTAGATCCCCTAGGAAAAGTACTGCAGAGGACCTGCTGGATAAGGCACAAATCTGCACGTCGGTATAGTTGAATTAGTTAGCCCTTGTCTGTCCTGACTTCTGGCTTAACAGAGAAGGTAATTCAACTGGATTTAAATATTACCAAATAGTAGAATTAAAGCGACCTCTGCATGCATATAGCCTGATTTACACCTTCCCAATGACATACCTGATAAGTGGCCATCTAGCCTCTGTTTAAAGACCTGCAGCAGAGAGGAGTTGCCACTTCCAAAGCAGTACATTCCAAATGGAGCTCTCTGGTAGGAAGTTTTCCCTGACATCCAGCCCAAGTTTGCCTCTCTTCCAGCTTCCACCCATTGTCCCTGCTTCTTCCCTCTGAGGCTTAACAGAACAAATCTCAGCCCTCTTCCACTTGGCAGCCTTCTGGATTCTTGAAGAGAGCCAATCCTGTCCCCATTGAATCTTCTCAATTTTAGGTCAAATATCCCCAGTTCAACTGACCATCTTATAGCATAGATTTGAGGCCCTTGACTGTCCTAGTTGCCCTGCTTTGGATACTTTCTGCCCTATCACTGAATGCCTCTTCTAAACTGTGGCAACCCCCAGGTGCCCACAGAAATGCCTGGGTCGCTCCCCCAGTAAAAAATCTCCTCCTAAAATTGACATCAAACCATTAGTGATTATTTTCAGTCACTAACCACTTTTGAATTAGGTAAGCGTTTGTGTTCACTTTCATACATTTTGTTTAGATCATGGACCTGTGGTCCATGAACTTGAACTTAAAAAAAAATGTTTTGGCCATTGTATTTTTATGTAAGTGGTTTCTTTTATGTGTTTTATTTTATATATTTGAAGATGGTATTGTGAAAAGGGGCCCATAAACTTCACTAGACTGGCCAGGGGGGTCAGCACATGACACAAAAAAAGGTTTAAGAACCTCTGATTTAGAGAGTCTGTTAATTCTAAGCTGGCTAAGAACCAGGCAAACAATTTATACAGTAACAGCCATGTTAACAAACAAGGTTGAAAGACTTGAGAACTCTGATCAAAGCAATGATAAACCTCTGTTCTAGGGGGACTGATAATAAATAATGCTATCTTCCTCCTAATAAAGAGGTGATGGAATATACAGAATGAGAAATTGTTTTGGACATGACCATTTTGGAAATTTTTTTGTTACAAGGGTTTTCTTTTTCTTTTTTTTTCAGGGAAGGAGGAGGGAAGAAAAATAAATGCTAGATAATTGAAAATAAATTAGTTTAGAAAAATAATCTCACTAGTTAGTACCCATGGAGTTAGTTATTACACCTCCAAGGATGAAATGTTTCTCAAAACCCAGATCCATCTTTGATAGTGTCTTACTTTCCTGCTGCTTCTTGGTACCTAAAGTCATCTTTAAAGAACTCTTGGTATAGCTGGGAGAGGCAAGCTGGACCCTGTCTCTGTTGTGTCTGTTTTCCAGAAGTAGCAAGGAGCTCCTGGTAAAGCCTCATAGAGAATTCCCTGAAGGGCAGTACAGAATTGCTTCTGCTAAGCTGGCGCCCTGAGACTCCCTCAGGCACCACCTCTTTTCCTTTTCGCTGAATCTGTTTAACTCTTCACTCACCTGTATTTCAATAATAAATAAATAGATAATAACATTTTTATAGCACCTACTATGTGCTAAGCATTTCAGTAATCCAGATGCCTGAAGAAGTAATGCATTTAAAGATTTCTGTATGTAAATCTATGCCTCCCACCCTCTCCCATAAATGTATTGTTTAGAAATGTATGCCACCAGCTTCAAAATGTATGCCACACTATAGCAGGTTTTTGTACACTTAAGCCCCTAAATAGCTGCTCTGTTTCCATTAGAATGCAGTACTAATGCCTTTCAAAAGTTTACAACTTGTTCTGAGAATCAAACTGATAAATGGATGGAGGGATCTCACATCTGTAAATGGAGCTCATTTCCCAGGAGCTGACAGCTGTAAACACAATTGAAAGATCTAAGTAATTTTCGAAGTAATTATATGTAACCAGGTAATTTCTGAACCATCTGAATCAAAACTAGTGACAATACTGCTGTAGTGTGTTGGACAGGGATTTGAGAGGCTTGATGCCATGGAAATTTAATATCTAGATTAATATCTTTCCTTAAATAGTAGTAGTTTGTATCCTGAGGGAAAAGGCATGAAGGAGAATGTAGAGAGGAGCAGGTTTATTCAGATCCTGATTTGTTAACATATTGTCCTGGTCCTGGCTTTTTTCTTTTTTATTCCTTAGCCCTTACCACCTTCACTCCCCATTTAAATCTCTCCTGTGATTTGTTAGATCAAGTAAAGTATTTATTTATTTGTTTTTTAGCATCTACCACTACCATATGGAAGCATGTTGAAACTTTAATGTGTTTGTAATTAGCTATGGTTCCGGGGTGATGAGCTACGATTCATTTGTCCATTTGCCATTAGCTTATCAATTTCCTGTGCCCCATTATGGATTTGTATTTTAATTTCCCCAGTGCTAATAACAACCTACCCTCAAACTTCTGGTGTGCAAAGCTAAAAAAGTGTACAGTGGGACTGGAGATATCTCATTCAATACCCCTTTAAATTGTCTCACCTTAAACTCTACATTTTATATGCCGTTACGGGGGGAATAGTCTTAAAGATGGCAACCCAATGTTTTGAAAAATTTGTCTTCCCAGGAATTAGTCCTCAGGATAGAATCTATTATATAGCCACATTTTATATTTTGGACACCAAATGGATCATTTTCATAGTAAAAATGACAGCTAGTTACACTGACCAAATCTATATCTGCCAAACTTAAGATGAAGCAGCCTCATTTTATTCATTGTTGGGAAATGTTTACTGGACTGGAAGAGTGGGATCACTCAAAGCTTATTTTCCATGTCTGTTGGGTTGTTTTTTTTTTCCCTATTGAGGGATTTAACTTCACAATTTTTCTTGCAGTTTTGATATATAACCATGACTCGGTAGGGAATTCACTCTCAGGAGGAAAATAAATCAAGATAACAAAACTTGAATCAGAAATGCCAAGTGGTTAGAAAGCCACTTTTATCAACTGTATAACATTTGAAATTTAGTTGAAGTTTTACTTAAGTCCCCTATTTTGAACACAAGAATAATGGTATTTTGCTACATGGGTTAAAAAAATGAGTCTTTGAACTAATCATATAACTTTCCTGGCTTTTTAAAGATGGTTATTTTTATAAATGGTAATTTTTATCATTTTTAACTAACCTTATGATTTCATATGGAGTTCATAAAGCCTCACCGTCATTCTTGTAGACTCCTGGTTGGTAGAGGCTGTTCAACCAATGTTTGTAATGAGATTAACCCAATTTAAAGACTTTTAACCTTTGTTTGAAAATAGAACTTGTAAGAATGTAAAGCAGTAGAGAAAGAAACCTGATTTCCATTTACCTGTATCTCATAAAAACCTTTGCACAGAACTGCCTAAATGCTCACACCTGATTATCTTATTTCATACTCCAAACTAATGTGGAAGTATATGGAGATAAAACTCAAAATTCTGATATTAATGTCTTGACTTTTGAGGCCTAACTCAGTAGCCCTTGATTGTATTATTCAAAAATTGTACCAGGGGGAGGGCCAGAGGGCTTTTTTGTGGAGCTGATTTATTCATTCAGTCTATGCCTTGAATAGATAAGTGATTGAAATCCTTGCCATTAGGTGCACAGAACAAATTAAGAACCTGACAGAATGATAAAATAAATAACTTGGAGGGAACATTTTCTGTTTGGAGAGTAAATTTATGGGGCTGCCTCAGTTCTTAAGGTTGAGTATCCTTTTATAATAATAGTGACAGTTGATGTCAAAGTAGAGTACTTTAAGAATTATAAAGTGTTTTATATATACTCTATCATTTGATCCTTACCGCCTCCCTAGTCATCTAGGTTTTTTACAAGTATCATGTACTTTTCACTAATGAAGATGCTAAAGTTCAGAGAGCTGGCTAGGGGATGCAGTGGATAGAGCCCTGGTCTTGAAATCAGGAAGACTCATCTTCGTGAGTTCAGATCTGGCCTCAGACACTTACTAGCTATGTGACCTTGGGCAAATCACTTCACATGTTTGTTTCAGTACCTCATCTGTCAAATGATCAGGAGAAGAAAATGGTAAATCAGTATCTTTGCTAAGAAAACCCCAAATGGGGTCACAGTGAGTCAGACATGACTGAAATGACTGAACAACAACAAGAAGCTCAGAGAGGTTGTGATTTATTCATGTGGCTAATACATGCAAGGAGGGTGAATTTGAACTAAGGCTTCTCCCAATTCCAAGTCTGTGTTCTACATTTTTATGCAGTTTAAACTTCTCCAAACCTCCAAGTAGAATATTTAGGTCCCATTACCCTTCTAACTTAATCTGCCCCCAAAATATTATTTTTCCCTCTTTTTCCTTTTTCCAGCACTTATCACAGTACATGGCACATAGTAGGTGTGTAATAAATGCTCTAACTTGACTCTTGTTAATGAAACAACAAAAGCATAAGTAATGCCATTGTTTCATCCTAGATTTTCTGTCAAGACCCTCATTGACCGATCCTGTTTCGAGACGATTGATGACTCATCACCAGAATTTAACAATTTTGCTGCTATTTTGGAACAGATTTTAAGTCATCGGCTAAAAGGTAAATACCAAATCCCCATTTCATTTCCCTCACCCCAGAATTTTTCTTTATTCTGAATTAAATATTTGAAAGTCTATATAATTGATCATGGCTGGGGACTGAGGATGCTACAATTCTGAGAAGTGAGAAGCTGATCAAAATGCTCTGAGCTGGAGAGTAATTGACAAAGGAAGGGTCATGCTTCTAGAAACTGTTGAACCAGTGTTCTCAGGCACACTTACTCTGATCTCTGAGACAAAAGCCGAAACTAGGGTGAATTTGTCAAGGAGAAGGAGTAAGAAAGCTATTTTCCCTAAGCAAAGAAGCCATTGTCCAAGCTGGGGCTCACATAACAATATGTAATAACTGAAATGTAGATAAGGGATGATTGCCAGCTCCCGCAGCTCATCAGATGCCTCCAAGATGAGGGTTTTTGGGGGTTTGTTGGTTGTGATTTGCCTCTACTTCCTTGGACTTGAAAACTTATAAATATGGTATCACTGGATAAGAGTGATTACATGAATACTGTTGGACTTTTATTAATTAAAAAATCAGTCTTTATAAATAGAAAATACTTATGCTAAAAATATCAGAAAACCAAAAAAAGGATAATGTCTCATCAGATGCTACTGCAACCAACCTTCATATACACAGGTAAAAGAAAGATATTTTCATGACATTTATTATATAGTATAAAATCTATTATAGCTTCTTTTTTAAGATTTCATTATTCTTGACATGCAATAAGTTCTTTCAAAATTGTCATTTTCTAAGTTTTTGAAAGAAGTTAGAAGTAATGTTTCTACTTAGAGAAAAGTGGGGTTTTCTTGGGTTACCTTTGCACTGTTAATGATAGTTTCAGAAATAAGTGTAAATCAGTATTCTGCTGTCTAGAAGTAGAAATAATAACTTTTCTCTATTTTGGGGATGGTAAAAGAATACAGAATCAAAGTATAGGTTCTGTTATATAGTTGATTTCAGAAGTCTTTGAGAAGGCAGCTGGGTGGCACAATGGATAGAGCACTTCCTGGAGTCAGGAAGATCTGAGTGCAAATCTTAGCTCAGACAGTTACTAGCTGTGTGACCCTGGGCAAGTCACTTAGCCTCTGCTATTCAGTTCCTTCTTCTGTAAAATGGGTTTAATAATGGCACATAGGTATCAAATGAGATAATTTTTGTAAAGCACTTAGCAAAGTGCCTGGCACATAGTAGTCACTTAGTGCTTATTCCCTTCCCTAACAAGGATCTCCCTTAATTATTTATGCAGCCCATAACATCATAGAAAAAAATATATGGAGCCAGGTGGGCCCTAAAGAGCTTAGACCCACAGAAGAAGGTGACTCCTTCTCTGATTACCATGTGTTTGTTTTTTAATTAACAAAAGTAATTATTTTAGAAGATATTCTCTTATCTTTTAATAAGATCAACATAAACACTCTCAGAGTTGATTAAATAAATTTAATTTCACAGAATGATATAAATGAGAACTTGTAGGTGACTAAGTAGTCACAAGTTGTATGATGGGACCAGGAGGAAAGCCAGTATTTTCAATGATGTTCCTATTGTAGGCAAAGAAGAATGGTCCATGGTCAATAATTTATTACTTGTGTTTTTGCCATTCTCTTTGGGATGACTTACTGTCACCCTAAGTCTTTGCAAGATTGAGATAAGTAGAGCTATGAGCTGTGGAATAAATGATCCATAGCTTTGGGAAAGGAAGACTTTAAAGGGGCTTGCTCTTAGGGACAATATAAATTATTTTCCACTGTTTAGTTCACTAATGGCTGGCTCATGAATGACTTTCCATTTGGGGGCAGTTGGGGTGACTTTCATAGCTTTTCTGTCTTACAGACTGAAAAACTTCACAGTATTGTACACAACCTGAATAATTCTCAGCATCTTGACAGAGATGAAAATTCAGGATTTATATTTTCTTGGCTTTATTGTGTTTGATATTTCTGAAGCTACTGCATCTTTCAAAGTGCTAGGGTGAGAAGATAATAATGATAATCACAGCTAGAATCTATACAGTGCAAAGTGCTTTCCAAATATCTCCTTTCATCCTCACAATCTTGGGAGGTAGGTGCTCTGATTATCCCCATTTTACAGATGAGGAAAGTAAGGCCAAGAGAGAGGTTGGTTACCTGACCTGCCCAGAGCCACACAACTTTTAAGTACCTGAGGCAGGGCTTTCTGGTTCCAGATGGAATGCCTCATTCATCTCGCCATCTTCCTAGGGAAGGCAGGTTGTTTCAATACAAGTAAAGCAGGAAGCTGAAAGAATAACTTGTTTTTAAAAATCCTAGATAATAAGAAAAGAGAGACTTATTTCCTTTGATTATGGCAGGACCATAGCTACAGGTCTGAAGGGAAGTCAGGTAGTCAAACAACCTCATTTTACAGATGAAGAGACTGAGGTCCAAGAGGTTCTTTGACCATGGATATTAATCAGATTATAAAAATAACTCACTCATTGACAGATTATCCTCAGTAGCTAGGGAAAAACTCCTGAAATCACAAATTTAGAAGCATAGACTCAGAATCTTAAAATTAAAAGGAGCCTTGGAGGGCCAATCTAGAGAGAGGTGATGGGTTTGAGTAGGTAGAGGCTGGGCTTGGAGGCAAGAAGGTCTGGGTTCAAATCCTGCCTCCACTATTTACCATTTGTGTGATTGTGAGCCTCGCTATGGTTTTGTTTTCTAATTTTGTAGTTTTTGCTGAGTTGACTGAGATGCTGAAAATTGTTGTTTTCGGGTCTCCCTCTTTCATCCACAAATTGAGGGGCTACTCAAAGACCTGGCCTCATCCAGTCCTCATGGAAGCTTAACACTTTGCTGTTTTCTGAGTTTATCCCTCTTAAGGCAACCTATTACCTTTCCCTCACCATTCCCAGAAGCTCACCATATCAATACCAGACTTAGTATGGGCACCCAATGGTCTTAGCCCACAACAGCTCAGAACTCATGAGCTAATGGAATGTAGACCCCCCAAGTAGCAGGAATTATAGGAGGATACCACCAAGTGAACCATTGCAAGATTTAAATGGTGACACAGCTAATATGTGTAAGAGATAGTACTTGAGCCCAGCTCTTTCTCACTCCACAGCTAGCTCTTTGTCCACCATCCCATTCTGCCTCCCACATTTCTTTGTAAAATGGGGTTAAGCCCTGTGGTACTTTATTGTTATGAGGACCAAATGAGATAATGGGAATAGGGTATTATATGAATGTCACTTACTAGTGTCTCACCTAATTCAGCAATACCATCGTGATATTCCTTAAATGTGATCACACAGGGATTGTTCACTTCTATGTTTCCAGTGACAAGGAGCTTTCACAAAGTACATGCCCTGAGTTTATATACTTTATTTATATGAAAATTCATCAGCTTAACCTAGAATGAACTTATTCTTACTTTGAATGTAATTCAGTTAAACAATTTCTTATCATCATCATCATCACTACTGCTACCACCACCACCTGTTATGTGTAAGGCATTGGGCCAGTCCCTGGAGATACAAAAATGTATATGTCCTAAGCTTTGCCCTCATGGAGAGTAGTCTCTTGGGTGTGGGAGGAGGATAAGTATACCCATACTTGTGCTGCAAGGCAGGGTGAAATTAGTGAAAAGAAGAAATCTAAGAAAGATATTGTAAGAAGTTCAAGAAGAAAGAGACCACTTTCCCTGGAGTGGGGTAGGGAAGACTTCAAGAAGATAGTGGTATGTGAACTGGACCTTGAAGGATGGTAGAGACTTCAGAAGGTAGAAATGTTAAGGGGATCCATTCCAGGCTTAGGTGACGGCATGAGCAAAAACACAGAAACCAGAGAGGGCATGGATGAACATGATGGCTGTCTAGCTGTCTAAATGATCTGGAACATCAAATAAGAAGTAAATCTGAACAAATAGGTTGGTAGGTTGGAGAGCCAACAACAACAGCATCAACAATGGTGAATGATGAAAGGCCTTGAATGCCCAAATCAGGAATTTATCCAGAAGAGAGTGGAGAGTCATTGAAGGTTTTTGAGTAGAAAAGCAGCAGGAGCATAGTAGTGCTTTTAGAATGGTGACTCGGATAGCAGTGTGGAAACCGGACTGAAGAGGAGGTAGCCTGGAAGTAGGGAAGCCAGTTGAAGCTATTATAGTAATATAGGTAAGAAGAGGAAGGCTGAAGATGAATACAGTCAGTGTGGAGGTGTGTGGCCCAATTGAGACCATGGAGGTAGAAACAATATTTGACAACTAAGTAGATATACAGGCTGAGGGAGAGAGCAACATCAAAGATTGGGAGGATGGTGTCACCATTTACAGAAATAGAGAAGTTGCAAGAGAACAACAAACTTAAGGGGAAAAAATTATGAGTTACGTTTTAGACATGTTGTGTTCGAGGGTCTAGTAGTACATGCAGGTGGAAACACTCAGTAAGCCATTAGAAATATGGGTGTGGACTTCTGGAAGGAAGGAGAGATTGGGGGTTGAGAGATAAATAAATAAGCCATCTTATGTAGACACAATAATTGAAAGCATGGTTGTGATGAGATCACAGAGGAGAGATTATAGATAGAGTAGAGAAAAGGACCAAGAACAGAGCCTTGCAGAACATCTATATTTAAAGGGCAAAGAGGAGATAGAGATAGAGCAAGAATGGTCAGAGAAGTAGGAAGTATTTCTACCTTCTGAAGTCTCTCCCATCCTTCATCACAACATAAAAGTACATATCATTTTGTTTAGAGGTTTCCAAAGCATTTTCCTCATAATCTCCCTGTGAGATAAAGCAAGTATTATTATCCCCATCTTCCAGATAAGCAAATTGAAGCATGGAAATGTGAGTGATTTGCCCAATAATAGGTAGTAGGGGGTAAAGCCAAGATTTGAACCCCAGGTCTCTCCTGAATCTAAGCCCAGTGCTTTTCTAACTACATCCCACGGCCTCTCTAAAGAGGAGAGAGGGTAATCATGGGATCATTATGTTAAGGAGAATGAAAGCCAGGAAAAAAAGAATCCTCAAATGTGGGCAGAGGAGAGTCTTTAGAGACCTTAAAGACAATTGTTTGATTAGAGAGGTGGGGACAGAAGCCAGACTGAAAGGGTTTGAGGAGTGGGTGGGTGGTGAGAGAGTGGAGAATGAGAGAAGATTCTCCTTTGATTATCACCAATTTATCTTGTCTGTGTCTTGTTCATACAAACTTATTTGAATATTGTCTCCCCCATTAGACTGTAAGTTTTTGAGGGCAGGAACTATCTTTTGTTTTGCTCTGTGTTCCCAGGGCTTAGCACTGGCACATAGCAGGTCCTTAATAAATGCTCACTGCCTTTTCTGAAAATCTAGCATCTTTAGAAAACCTCATTCTCCAATGATCTTGGATAAGAGAAGGATCTGGATAAAGAAGAAACTTTTTTCTCCTCTTCCTATTTGACTACATTTTGCCTCTTCAGTGAAGTCCTTTAGTTTGCTTGTATAAGCAAAGAAAATAGCTGTTGGAGGGGGTTGTTTTTCCATTATGTACAATTAGATAATGTGAACATTAGAAGAAATCTTTCATAAAGTTATAGAAAGTGACTGCATAAATGCTTGATAATATAAATTCTTTCATGTGAGCTTGGCTTTAGGATGGTACTTTCTCCACTTTATTATCTAAAACTATCCATGCAATTAAAGAAAAGCAGTGTCAAAAAAATTAACTCAGAACAGATAACTCTGTTATGCTTTGAAACAGCACAGTTCAGTGAAAAAAAAAATGGGGGTAAAGTTGAGAGACCTGAGTTCAAATTCTGCTTTTGTTGCTAATTAAATGTGTGACCATGAGCAAGATGATATACATTATCTGAATCTCAATTTCATCATCTGTGTAACCATGAGCAAATCACTTTACCTCAGTCTGTTTTCTCCTATGTAAAATGGAGTTTCTATTTCCACCACCTACCTTCCCCTAGTAGCTGTGAAACAGTAAACTCAAAAGTGCTCTATAGAACTAAGTTTTCAACAGGCAGTCAGTCAGAAATGTTCCATAAATAGTACTTAGATTTTGTTATATGTTATTTATGAACTTTGGATAGATTATGCTGTGGCCCATGTTTGTGGTTTGTGGTTTGTGGTTTGGTAGGTACACCACCCTTCTAACTCAGGGAGCATTCATTGAACAGCTTCAGTGATGGTCCAACAGGTCGGAGTTTATTTCATCCCTCAACGTGGTGACTTTGGGACCTTCTTTTCTCAACAGCTTAGTTCAGTCATGGCCTATTTTCTAGAAATCCTCCTGGCATCTCTACCTTGATGGTGTGATGTGTTATTTTGATTCAGCTGTGCTACTGTCATACCTTTGAGCTCATGCTGAAAATAGACAGTTGGCTGTATTTAGAAAGGCTATCGTAACTGACCCTATCCTATTTCTGGTACTCTGCTGCTGGTGGTGGTTTTCTCTGTGTTCTACTAACGTTGCTTCCTCAACAACCTTTCCAAACTCCAGGGACTTGGTGGTTTCAGTCTTTTTTTTCTGCTTGTTTAAATGTATGACATATAAAACAATAGAGAGAATTGAAGGGGGCCTTACTGATTGCCTCATACAATGTGGGGTTCTATGTTCAATTTAAATTTACACAAACTTTTTAAACACCTACTGGTACGACTGGATGGTACACTGGATAGAGCACTGGACCTGGAGTCAGGAAGATCTGAGTTCAAATGTGATCTAAGACATTTCTGAGCCATGTGACCCTGGGCAAGTCACTTTGCCTCTGCCTGCCCCAGTTTCATCTTCTGTTAAAAATAATTGAGGATAATAATAGCACCTCCCTCCCAGGGTTGTTGTCAGGATTCAATGAGATAAAGTGCTTTGCAAACCTTGACGTACCATGTATATGCTGGCTCTTGTTATTAATGCTGTTACAGTCATTGCCATTATTATTAATGGGATGGAAACTGGGACTAAACATGAGCATCAGCTAAAAGAACTGAGTTGATGCTTACTCTCACTGTTGTTTTGCTCTGGAGAAGATTTAGGCTTGTCAAGATAGGTTCAAGTATTTGAACAACAGTCGTGTGGAAGAGGGATCAGACTTATTTTTTTGGCCCCAGAGAGCAGATACAGCCCAAAACAGAGGCAGTTTTCAGACAGATTCAGGCTGAATGTCAGGAAAAACTTTGTAGCAAAGACAGCTGTCCCAAAGTGCAAGAGCCGCTTGGAAAGTGGGTGAGTGCCTCTTTCCCCTGAGCGCTTCAAGCCCAGGCTGGATGGCTGCTTGTCAGAAGGGTGGAGAGGAGGTTCCTGCTCAGGTTAGCAAGGTACTAGATGGCTTCTGAGGTCCCTTCCACCTCGGAGACTCCAAGTCGGTGGTCCCAATTCCCTGTCTTCCAGTTACGGACAAATTAGTGCCTCGATCAGTGACAAGACTAAAACTACAGTCCCATTGTAATGACTCCTAGGCCACTTTCTACTCTACTCCACAAACCTCCTTCCTCTCCAATATCCTTTCTCTGTATTTTCACAGTGAGGAAAGTCTTTTATGTAATACAGGAATGCCCTCTCTGGCTAATGTACTTTGGGGGCTTTTGTGCTTGGTATCTTATTTATAGACTGAGATCTTTTTGCAACATACTTTCATGCAGTAACTGTTGCGGCAGGAAAGTAGCTGAGTTTTCAGAAATGTTTAAAGTGACTCTTCAGATTTTTTTCAGGCAGTGCAAATCACAGGCAAAAAGGTTTGGTTTGCTTGCCTATACTATTTTTAATACATACACACAAACACACACACAGATTGAACAGATTTTGGAAGGAAATCATGGCAACAAGAAAATTGTACTGGCTCATTGTTAAAGAGTTACCTTAAGGAAAGCCAATTTATTATTTTTTTAAGAATCAAATCACTAGGTTGGAATTTCTTTGAGGGCTGTAAGAGTAGAAAGGCAACTGACTCAGGAGTTAGAGGTCTTGGATTCAAACTGTTTGTAAAATGTTCCTTTTGTGACCTTGGGCAAATCACTTACATTTCTTTGCCTCAGTTAAATGACTAGACCTTGGATATCCCTTTTATGATCTATTGATTTGATTTCTGAGTCCATGTAAATCACTTCTTTATTTAATCCAGGCATTTCTATTCATTATAGGGATTTTAATAAAATGGAGAAACCCGACAAGATTAATCTGAGCAAAGAACTTGAATCCTTTTAGCTCTGTGGCAAAGAGTACCGCTGCTAAAGCTCAGATGCTAATACTAATCTTCTTAGGATATTAAAACTTACTCAAAACCAATATTTACATGATAAGTAATGAGGAGAGATTAACAGATTAAGTGGGACTTTGCTGTGTTACTTAAATGGGCTTTGTGAATTTGATGATCTCTTGTTTACCAGAGTTCTCTGTACCTTTAAAATTAAATTTAAAAAACAAAATTATTTTTTAGATTGTAAAAATAAAACGCTAAAATTTAAGGACTGTTTGGGTCTTTTCCTGAGAGTTGAAGGTATTGGGGCTGCAGGAGAAGTAATAGATTAAATTTAATTATACTTTTGATTCTGTCTTGTTCATCATACTTACGAAGCCTTAGAAAGTTGTGGGCTAGCCCCTGCAGATCCTTGTGATCCTTATAGCATTGGGATTTTTGAAGTCAGTGTCCCATAGGCATCTCAAAATCAACATGTCCAAAACAGAAGTCAATAATATGTCCCCCCCCCCACCTCCAATCCTGTGGTCTTCCAAACTTTCCTGTCATCATCAAGGCCACCATTATCCTCTCAGTCACCCAGGCTCCCAACCTTGGGAGCAATCTTGGCTCTTCACATGATCAAATCTTGTTGTTTCTATGTTCACATCTCTTGCATAGATCCCCTTCTCTCTGTGCCTCCAGCCATAACCCTAACTCAAGCCCTCATCACCTCTTGCCTGGCCTATCTTCATAACCTTGTCTTCCAGCCTTTAGTCTTAAGTCATTCCAGTCCATTCTCAACTCAGCAGTATAGATCTGACCATGTCACCCTTACTCTCTCTCTCTCTCTCTCTCTCTCTCTCTCTCTCTCTCTCTCTCTCTCTCTTACTCTCTCTCTCTGTGTCTCTGTCTCTGTCTGTCTGTCTGTCTGTCTCTCTCTCTCACACACACACACACACACACACACACACACACACACACACGCACACACACTCACACACCTCCTCTAGTGGCTCTCTTTGGGATCAAATCTAGACTCTTTTGTTTGATACTGAAATCTCTTCATCTGTGCCATCCACACTCACGTGCCCTTCCTACTGAAAATGTTTTAGGTATGTATCATCACACCTAATTAAAGAGAAATTAAGAAATTCAATGATGTGTTCAGTGACACAGCAGATTCAGGATTTGAACTCAGCTCATAAATCTAGAGCTCTTTTTGCTAAGTCATGCTGCCTCTACTTAACTTGGATTTGTGATGTAATAATGTAACTCTGGACACAATCTTGATCTGGTAACATCCTAATGCAATAGCTTATTTTTGTTCCTTGAGAGATGTTGTGACTGATAGGCCTTTTTTGATTGGATGCTGGCCAAAGATTCAAACTCCTATTCATACCAAGTAGCATTTGCAGTGACATTATGCTATAAGGTATTTTGCATTTGTCCTTCACCAATCCCATCCGCCCCTCAAAGTTTTCATTACCAATGGAATTTGGCATGATGCTTTCTCTCTGCACCAATCACACTGTTCTGATACCCAGGCAGACCCCAGGAACTCTGGCTTGGACCTCAAAGGTCTTCCTGGCTTAAAGGCTAAAGGTAACTCCCCATGAGGCCACCTTTTGAAGTACAAGATAAACACTGTATTTTGTTAGAAACAATGGGTAAAGATAAACCCATCCAGCTGGCTTTTGAATTCCATGTGTTTATTTTCAGATTTATAGAAGTGTATCCAACACTTGGTTCTCTGCATGCAGACACACACAAAAAAAATGAGAACTGCATTGTTTCCATAGGGCGCACAACTCCCCCTGCAAGAACCCAGGCAACCAGAGGCAAAGCCTGATTAGAAAGATAAGGAACAGTCTCTGAAGGTTACCGGAATTTGGATCCATTAGACAATGAACAAGGTCACAGTGAAAAAACACCCTCCCTGTTTTTAGTCTGTGCCTTCCAAGTTTGCTATTTGGAAATGCAGTAGTGCCTTAGTAAATACCTTCACTGTCAAAAGCATAATGAGGCAGAATTAATTCTTTGAATATTCAGAGACAAGCTACTTTAGACAGAGCTAAATGGTGTGACAGAGCTAAATCAATTAAATTGTCTTAAATTGTCTTTGGCAATAAACTCATTCAGACTCATTAACTAGGAAGTAGGTCATTGCCATATTGCAGTAGCCCATCTTAAGTATAATTCTGTGCATTTTGAAGGAAAAAAATTCTCTTTAGAACCCATAGAGTAAAGTTGGCTTTTCCTTCTCTAATGTTATGTGATTAATAGGATCCCAAGATTTAAGAAATGGCAGATAAGGTCCAACCCTCCCACCATCTCCCCCAAGGTTTTATAGTAACCACAATAGAGAAGTTAAGTGATTTACCTCTGGTCACATTAGCTAGACAATCAGAATAGAATTTGGGGTTTGTTCTACTCTTCTAAATACCTGCTTGTTGTGTCATTTAGTGTTTTATATTTGACTTTTCATTCTTTTTTTGTAGCCTTGGTTGTCATCTCTGGGTAGAAACATTTATCAACTTATTCTCTTGTTTTGGGTTTTTCATACGTGGTATAAGTTTATGAACTTAATTTCTTGGGAAGATGACGAGTTCCCCCCCCCCTTTTTTTTGAACTCCAAGATTTTACTCCTATAATTATGAGTCTCTTAAATACTCCAATAAGGCATAAGTATGTAAGGCAATTGGTGCTGGTTGGGTTCAGAGTCACATCTGGTCCAAGGCATCCCCAGTTAGTCATTCTCAGTTTGAAGAGACAGAATTGGAACTAGGATTGTCTTAGCCATGAGGATCTGTAAGTTGGTGGATCAGAGGAATTTCATTTGCTCTAGACTTAGACTTGACTTCTGAAGATGGTCCCATGACCATCCCAAGACTTTTGGACTGGGGATGCCTGAAGCTTGTGTGTATCCCTTGAGGCTATTATAGGATAGAACTCAATGATGCTGAATAGCATGACCCAGTGATTGCTAAATACCATAAAATGAGAACATTTTCTCAGTTTCTTTCACTGCAGCAACACCAAAATTTCTGTTTCCACTGCTAAAACTGTTAGGACAAAGAGGTGGAGATAAGTAAGAAGTGGTACCTCTACGATTAACTTTTCAGTATTTGAAGGTGAATTATATGGATTCGGGCAGTTAAGTGTTGTATAATGGATAGAGTGCCTGACTTCAATTTAAGGAAGAATGGATTTCAAATCCTGCCTTTGATACATATGAGCTGTGTGACCCTGAGCAAGTCATTAAGCCTCTGTTAGTCTTAGTTTCCTTATCTGTAAAATGGGTATAATAATCATGCCTACTTCACAGGGTTATTGGGAGGATTAAATGAGACAATATTTGTAAAGCATGCATACATAGTGTCTAACACATAATGTGTGCTATGAACACTAGCTAGTATTAGCAGTAATAGTAGTTTGAGGAATTTTCAGGTCACGTGCTTTTTGTTATGTCCACATTTTGATCATTTTATTACTGATTACCACTTTCTGAGAGAGGTAAGAAGCTAAGAAGATGAAATTAGAAAAATTCAAATTAATCGGTTGATTGTCCTTTTCAACTAACTTATCATTTATTTAATTCCTACTATGTATCAGCACCGGGCACTGTACTAGGCACTTTGGGATACTGAAACGCAAATAACAAGCCCTGCCCTCTGGGAGCTTGAATTCTATCTAGACAAACCATGTGTGCATATGTGGGTATGAGTGTATACCTAACCACACACACACACACACACACACACACACACACACACACACACTAAAGAGTGGTTTGGGGGGAACGGAAGGTGTTGGTAGTTGGAAGGGTATCAGGAAATACTTCCTATAGGAGGTTAGATTTGAGTGGGACTGGGAAGGAAACAAGGGAGTATAAATTTAATTTAAGTGCCACCTTGAGCCAGCACCTGCATCTAACTCTATCTCACCATGGAAGGGCTTCTCTGCTTCATGCCTTAGAGATTCTGGGCACCTTTTATCTGATTGTTAGGACTCTCTGGTATGTTAACAGTCAGTGGCTATTTATCTGATGGCACTTTGAAGCAGTTTATATAAAGTACTCTTATACCTGTAGCTACAATTCAACAGTTGGAATAGAAATTTGTAGTATTCACATGTAATATGTTTTTAGGTATCATTTGATTTTTATCATTTAATTCTCCCTGTTACACTGGAATTTCAGTTGACCAACATTTTTCTTTTTTTGGAGGGGGGAAGGCAGGACAATTGGGGTTAATTGACTTGCCCAAGGTCACATGGCTTGTAAGTGTTAAGTGTCTGAGACCAGATTTGAACTCAGGTCCTCCTGACTCCAGGGCCAGTGCTCTCTTGACTGTGCCACCTAGCCGTCCCCTGACCAACATTTCTAAGTTGAAAGAAGTAAGAGTCTGTTAAGTACATGTGCTTCAAAAGAAAGAAATAAGCTATGGGACAAAGAACAATTTCTTCTCAAGGAGTCAGTTTCCACAAATGAATGTCACTAAAATGTCATATTTGACAGGAAATACAGTAGTTTCTCAAGCAGTTTCCAAACTGTTACTTCTTCTGTGAAAAACTCCATGAAATACACTTTTTAGAAGTCTGCAAAACCTTGAAATGCAAGAGATGTAGCAGTATAAGATAATTTATATAATGTCAACAAAATATAATATTTGACAGTAAATACAGTAGTTTCTCAAACACTTTTAAGACTGCAAAACCTTGAAATGCAAGAGATATAGCAGTGTAGGAAATTCTATAAGAGACTTATAGGATGCTTTCTATTAACATAAGGATTAAAGCATTTTAAATGCCCTACTTTCTGTGTGGGGACTCTGATAAAAACACATTTCAAAACTTGTAAAAAACATATGTAAATCACCTGATGTCTCTCCCAGGTGATGCAGTTCTTGTTTCAGGGCGGGAAGAATGCAGCTGGTCTCTGATGTCAGTTTTACTTCCGTACTTATTTGTCTGTGTCCCCAGACCTTTGTGTTCCTGCCAAAAAAATAATGGGATGTTTCCAGTGAGTCCCAGTGATTTTTTTTCCACACTTTTAGTACAAAGCAATTTAGTATAGAGGCTGGTTACATCTAAAATGGCATTCTGTATTTATTTTCTTTAAGGGAATATATTGTTTTCTTTAGAGTTTTTTGTTTGTTTAGTGTTAGTCAAAATTGTGTTTGAATCATTGAGTCAAGTAAGGACTTTTGTGACATCAGCAAAAGGCTGCGTTTTGTTTATTTTTGAGGCCATGAACTACCCAAGTTTGTGCCTCTCCCTGATAATTTTATTTCTGTATTTCTATCTAGTCAAAAGCTCTTTACAAGTAGTCTTAAAACCTCAGACCTGGAAAGGACCTCAGAAGCTCCTGAGCCCAACACTCATTTTCCAGATGAGAAAACTGAAGGAATTGACTAAGGGTCACCCAAATAATAAATGTCACATTGTTATGGGTAACAGATTCCCCATTAAGAAAAATTGAATTATCATAAGCTACTTTTCCAGAGACTTGAAAGTTAAAATCTATTCAATTTGATTCAACTAAGTGATTCAGTGTATAGCGTGCTGGACTTGGACTCAGGAAGACCTGATTTCAAATTCAGCCTTAAGACGCTTGCTAGCTCTGTAACCCTGAGCAAGTTACTTACCCCGTCTGTGCCTCAGTTTCCCCATTTGCTACCTCCCATGGCTGCTGCAAGATTAATATGAGATACCATATATAAAGTGCTAGATAATCCTTAAAGCATTATGCAAATTCTAGGTATTATGGTTGCTTGTTATTCAGTGAAATGTGTTATTTGCCCAAAGTTATCTATTCATAGTGATCAAGAATTGATTTGTATGTGTTTTGTTTGGGGGGGGGCACTGCATATATACATATATATTACATATATGTATATATATACACACATATATATAAAACATGTTTGTCTGTGAATGTATATATGTTTTACAGGTATATACCTATATGTATTATCTCCTTTATTGTCCATATCTTTTTAAAATAAGCATATTTTCCAAGTTTTGAAAGTAATTGAGAGCACAGAATTCCACATGGACCAGTTGCAAGTGGATAAAAGGCTTTATATTTCTTCTTAAAATAAGTGTTTCATTTGGTGATGATTATTTTATTGGTTCACCGTATTTCAGATCAACAAACAAGAAAATATTGTGTGTACAATCTTAAGCTTTAAAGACAGTCCTAGAACCTGACCTTAAATCCTTACTCTGCTGCTTAGTGCTTAAAGTCACTGCCCCTCACTGGGTCCCATGTTCCTCATCTGGAAAATGAGAGAATTGGACCCTGTGACTTCTCAGGTTCTTTTAACACTGGATCTAGAATTCTACTCTCTTTCTTCCATTATAACAGGACTTCACAAAGTCTTTTGTGACTTAATGTTGATAAGTGTGTAGGAAGTTAAGTGTAAATAATTTTTCTCTCTCACACATAATTTGCATATGAAAATTGAAAACAAATTGGCTATAGTTTAGAGCAGGGGTGTGGAACCTGAGACTTCAAGGACACATGTGGCCCTCTAGATCCTCAAGTGCAACCCTTTGAGGAGACTTCAAGGAACACATGTGGCCCTCTAGGTCCTCAAGTGCAACCCTTTGAGGAGACTTCAAGGACACATGTGGCCCTCTAGGTCCTCAAGTGCAGCCCTTTGACTGAATCCAAACTTCACAGAACAAATCCCCTTAATAAAAGTATTTGTTCTGTAATACTTGGACTCAAAGAGCCACATCTGAAGACCTAGAAGGACACTTGTGACCTCAAGGCCACGGTTTTCCCACCCCTGGTTTACAATAACCACATTTCACTGTATGTTTCTATGTCAAGGCTTTTGACAATTTGCTTTAAAGACCCTTAGAGATGAGAATGTAAACATATTCCATATATAGCAGGATTGTTGGCCTCATTTATGAGAAGGTAATTCTGTTTGTCTTTACCAATTAGTTACAGGGCAGCTAGGTTATGTAGTAGATAGAGTGCTGGGCCTAGAGTCATAAAGACTTATCTTCCTGAGTTCAAATGTGGCCTTAGGCACTTGCTAGCTGTGTGACCCTGGGCAAGTCACTTACCCTATTTGCCTCAGTTTCTGTAAAATGTAAAATAAGCTAGAGAAGGAAATGACAAACCACTCTAGTATGTTTGCTAAGAAAACCTCAAATAGGGTCACGAAGAGTCAGACATAACTGATTTACCTGTTGTTTCTATCCTACTTAGAAGCTAAGTTATCAAAATGGAAAAGTTAGACTTTGAAATATTGCACAGAAACTTTAAAGAGACACAGTTAGAGAGGGGATCAAATATACTCTGTTCCCCGTGGTGTTTTACTCTCCCTCTTTAAATCTAAAAAAGGTATAGTGTGAAAAATCAAATGGAATCTCTCTCTCTCTCACCCTTAATAGTTTTAAGTTTCCATTACAAAAGCATCTCCTCCTACACAAGAAGAGCCCTCTGGAGTTCTTTTCAGTGGAAGCTCCCCTAATGCATTTGGGAGCTGCAGGAGCCATTTACCCAGCTCAGAAGCATCTCAAACTCATCTAGATTACATAAAGGGAGCACAAAGCACATGACGGGTAACCTGGAGCCCATCATCACCAATTAGTTCAGTATCATCCATCTCCATTATTGCCAGGGGTTGCTCCAGCTAAATTATTCATGGTGATAGGGATGGATTGTTGAAGCAGTGGAAAGCACCCGCTGGGTGACTCTGGGCAACTTGCAGCCTCAGTTTCCTCCTTTGTAAAATGAAGGAGTTGGACCCTGTGGTTTTGTGGATCCCTCCCGGTCGTAATTCTACAATTCCTTGTAATGAGTGGATGTCAGAAAGTATAACAAGGGTTAGCATCCAGACGAGGAAAGAACAGATAGCACGCTCATAAATTAAAGTTATTTTTATTCTGTAATTATTGAGGCTCAGTCTGTGTGTAAAGTCAAATATTTTACCTTTATTAAAGCCATTAGTAGTTAAGTAAGTAACCTTCCATTCACTCGGCACACTTGTACAGCAACAACTGTAGTCAAGATGAACAAATTCTTCTTCAAAGGAGACGTGTAAACAGAGTTGTACTTCATGAATGAGGCAGCTAGGGGGTTCAGTGGATAGAGTGCTCAATAAATAGGAAGACCTGAATTCAAATTTGGTCTCAGATCCTTGTTAACTGTGTAACCCTGAGCAAGTCATTTAACCCCTGTTTGCCTTAATCCACTGGAAAAAGAAATGGCAAACCACTCTAGTATCTTTGCCAAGGACAGTATGGTCCACAGGGTTGTTACAAAAGAGTGAGATAGTACTGAATGACAACAGCTTTATGAATCTGCTATTTTATTTTTTACTATGAAGACCCCAAGTGGTAAAGTCTTAGCATTTACCCAACCCTAAGATACTGGCTTTCAGGACTTTTTCTGCTTCCTCCTACTTTCACCCCTCATTTTACTGTCCTTTAAAAAAAAAGCAACAATCCCATAGGAATGATATTTTTGTTATTGATTCCAAAAAACTGAATAAGGATTTGGGGAATTGTGTCCTCAGTACCCACATCATAGATGTTTTCAGTATTTTCAAGGAAAAGCACTCTACTTAGCATTTCCACTTTGGGTGGGGCTGGATAAGTTGTATAATATCCAGGTTTTGGCTTCTGTTTTGTTTTCTTTACAATTTAGGTAAATGGTTAATGATGTAACAAAAAGCAGACTAAATCATTAGCTACTTTCTTTTAGCCATCTCTTTCTGAGGTTACATATGATGGTATGTGTACCCTCTGTACCAATGGAAGAAGGAAAAATGAACGTGGAAGATTATGCCACAAATGTTGCCATCAGTAGGGCTGTACCTGCCCTGCCATCTTCTTTATGTTTCTGACATTCAGCAGTGATTTGCTAGATGAGAAAATGTCTCTCTGAGGTACTCAAATGCTATGATGAGATCTTACAAAGGAAGGGAATTTGTTTTTGTGGATTATAAATTTAACTTCAAAAGTTAAAGATTCATTATGTCTCTACCAAGGAGGGATGTGGGTGATTTGCTTGATAGAAACTCAAGGTTGGATACAACTTTAGATCTCAATGATGCTCTTCTGTCTAGGGACCCCAAACAATTCAACATTTAGCAAACAAAAAGGGAGAGAAATACAAGTTTTAACTCATCTGTCTCTTCACCTTAAAATCCACAATGAAATATTACCTCTTGAAATTAAAACATTTTGTAATATTGATATTGGTCTGTTATCAGTAACATGGTTTCTTTTTCTACTTTGGCTGGGAACAATCTTCCTAAGCTGAGCTCTCAAGTATAAAGCCTCAAGCTCCAGTTAGCTTCTCGCCATTTTTAGTTTAACTCATAATAGATGGAAAATTAAATCAAAATGCAATGATATTATAGCATGTTCATCTTTATGGTCTATAGACATGCTGTTCTTCTAACTGGAACAGGCTGATTCTCTTACTTGCTGTAGTTCAAGCTTATTTCTGTCTTTAGGTTGTTGCATGTATACATACATTGTGGGAGGGAGGTTATTAGGTTAAAATGATATTTATTACTCTAAAACAGACTGTGTGTAAGCATCCTATTTAGGTTACTCAATTTGGAATTTTAAATTGGTTTGCAGGTCTCTTAAATTTGTGTGTTTCTTGTGTTTTTTTTTGTTGTTGTTTTTATTTTTTTCAAAGAGATTTCCCAAAGTTGCAGATGGCTGGCTCACCTCCAAATAACTCTTCAAGGTACTCTATGCTGGTGATATCTCCCGCCACTGAGCTGCTCGGGAGCATGGAATTGACTTACTGGGGAGGGCTGTATCAGTTAAGTGACCTTTTTTAGTACATTGCATGGGTTTGCAAAGCTTCCATTTTTTTCTACCCTAAGGGGTATCAAAATGTTATGTTAATAAAAAAATTAAGTTATATTGTAAACCCACACAATCTAATAAACCATTAACTCTTACTACGTTTTTTCTCACATTGCAGCCCTATATCTCTGTTAGGTATCATGGTGCCTAATCAAATTTTAAAATTATTTTATTGATCGTGCATAAAGCAATGTCCATATCCTCAGTTCCTGCTGCCATTTTTATTATTTATTTTGGATAACAACTTTAGATAGGTTAGTATTCCAGTTTTTGGAGGTGCTTAATAGTAATTTGTGTCTGTACTTTAAAGAAATTGATAGAGAAGTTAGGGTAATTTCTCAAGATAACTCAGAGCATGTCGATAACCTGTAGTCAGTGATGTATTTAGCTATTCTTGAACTCATGGGGAAATCACATTCCTTGGTCACAACAGTTCACAGACTATGGATCAGCGATGTCACAACCTGTATAGTCTTATGCTAGATGTAAAGTAGTAACAGGCCTCTAAAGGGACCTGATCTACAACAAATCCCACACTTACAATATCTTCACATGACCTTTCTGTTGACAACCTGTCAGCCTGTAAGCATTTATTGAATATATATCTATATATCATGCTGAATACTGTGTTAACCACTATGGTGGGAGTTGCCACCCCCTCATCCCCCCAAAGAAAGTTGTGTCTGCTATCAAAGAGCTTTATATTATAGTTAAATTTAATTCAACACACATTGATTAAGTGCTTGTTATATGCAAGGTGAGAGGCAGAGTGGCAAAGAGGGATGGCTTTGGAGTAAGAGAGAGCTGAGTTCTGGTCCTTCCTCTGACATTTGCTAGCTGAGTGGCCATGAGTAAATCACATAACCTCTAGTTAGAGACAAGTTGATGATCTGCCTTGGTGAAGAGAATTCCTGACAAAATGTTCAAGGTCAGTGATGTTATATAGAAACAACAACAAAAAATGAAAAGCATTCCCTGACCAGAAAAGAGCTTACATTTTCCTGAGGGATATAGAATGCAAAAAGATAAGGTGATTTGAGGAGGGAGTACATTTGGGAGTCTTCCCACAGAAAGTGAGCTTTGAAGGAAGCTAAGGATTAGGAGCTGTCTTTGCCAGGAAAACTCCCAATGGGGTCATGAAGAGTCAGACACTATAGAAAATGACTGAACAACAAACACCACAGGATTAGAAGAGGCAGAGGTGGAAAAGGAGGGGACACCAAGTTTAAGTCATTAAAGATACACAAGTGACAAGTGAAACAAGTTCATGGAGTCAGATTTAATTAGCTCTGTGATTCCCAGAGAAGCTTTATAAAGAAAGAAGAAATTAAGGATAATGTCACTTTGCTTTGGTATTTGAAATATTCAGGGAGAGGAAAGTCCTTATAGATTTACTGGAGGTGAACATATAGCACTGATCACAAATTTTGCTAGTTATTCTTGTGTGTGTGTGTGTGTGTGTGAGTGTGAGAGAGAGAGAGAGAGAGAGAGAATAAAATCATACTAAACCTACTCAAGTCATTTATGAAGGGTGACATTTCTGTTTAATAGATGGGGTAAGTTGATGCACAGTAGAAAAATACCTATCTTATTTAGAAGGAAAGAAAGACTCAGCAATAGAATCTGCATTGCCTGAATCCTGATCAGGGGATTGCATATTCAAATAGATCAGTACCTTCCCTTGACTACCAGATTTTAAATTCTTCAGATTCAGGATGGTTAAGGAGTGAGCAGTGGCAGTAGAAGGCACAGGAGAATTTGTTATCATTAAAAATTGCCTTACTATTTGGTCATATTATATATAGTTTTTGGAAACCCAAAATACTTCTAATATTTTGATAGCCTAGATAAATTTTAAAAATAAATTATTCATTTCAATCAAATTTACTATCTGCTTTTATACTTTTTTAAAACCTTAAATGCAAGTTAGATGTCAGCTTCCAAGTTTGCCTTATATGCTATTTAAATCATTGGAAGAAGGTAAGCTCTTTGCTTGGTTTATCAGGTTTTTAGGGGATGTTTAAAATTTAGAAGCACACAAATTTTGTTCAGCCAAATATGGGAGGAATCCTAGATGCTTCTTATCAGGTTGTTTTTTTTTTTTTTGAGAGGGGTAGTATTTTGAGTAAAAGGCAGCATTTACCACTCATATTACAAGGAAAACCATCATATTCAAAAGTGTTGGTATAGTTGAGGAAAGCTATAATTAGGCATTCTTTTCATTCAGACTTAATAAGTAACAAGCATTTTCTAAATTTTATCTGGTAAAGTTAACAAATTGATCTTTATGCTAGTTTTGTAAACCTATGGACAAAGGCATAGAAATTGAATTGCCTTGGCTCAAGTCCTTAACTTTTCAAATTTCTTGATTCCTGTTAGTTTTATTTCTTTATTTCCCTAGTGTTCCCTCCCAGTATATCAAAGCTTGTGGTTTTATAAGTCAATAACCAATATTTATTTGACTATATCTATGAATATTAGATTGGTCAGCTAAATGTGACCCAGCAATTTAGTTGATCCAGTTTTTCACAGTCAGGTTTCACAGCCCCTGTAAATAGTGAGGACGTAGAAATGCTATCCTAACGAGGTATTATGAATCAATTATAAATAATTTAGAACTATCAAAGTCTGCCATGTTTGAATAGATTTGACCTTGGGATAAAAAAAATTCATCTGCCTTTCTTCTCAAAGTATTATTATTTAGGTCTTTCTCTCTTTAAGGAATTAATTTCCAGTTGTGATTTTATCTACAAAGCTTGGTGAATATAAACCATAGTCAAGAATGAGAATAAAAATGAAAAAAAAGTTTTTCCCATTAAAAATGTGAATTTGTTCAATTAAAAGTGATTTAAATTTAAATACCAAATTAGCTTTGGTTAAGTTATCTGTAGAGAAATTTAGGAGTGATGGAGTATAGAATCCTACTCTCAAAAAAAGAAGATGAGAATAAAACTTGTATTCCCTGAAAGAATTAAAACTATGATGTGATGGAATTTCAGCATATCTAACTGCCTCAGTATCTTAAAACCTCACTGGTCTTCAGAATACATCATCAGAATAACCTTGACCTTTTAAAGGCACAACAGCTTTATTTCCCTACTGTTGCTCATTTATGAACAGAAGTTCACCTTAAATGTTACATTCCTTGAAACCAAGTATTGTACACCAACAGAATTTAAATTGGCTAGAGCATTTTTATGTGATATGAATGTTGTTAAACTCTACTACAAAGAGAAGAAGAGGGATCTGGTTTGAATCAAGCCCAAATGTATACAATAATAACAAAAATTATCTAGAGATGGTATTCTCCAGTACCTTGAAGGTATAGAGTCATGTCAGAAGACTTTTCCCTGAACTTTTGAAGTCATTATTCTGAAACATCATCAGCCTGGCCAGACACAATAATAAACATATTGATCAGAGATATCAAAAGACATCTATTGCGACATAATTGATAGAAATTGTGGGAATTTACACCTTCAATAAATTTATCATCTAGTGTGGGCTAGAGCTGGGGGTAGGAGGGGGAAAAAAGCCAATAATTTTTACTTTCTCATGAAGGTTTGGGACACTATCTTCTTTCCTAAAAGAAAACAAAATGAAACAAAAAAGCCAGAGAGAGTGCATGTGTTGAAAAAAATAGACCCTCTATCTTCCTAGTCAGTGCTTATCAGAACAGTGCTTATCTTGGAAGAAAGATCCCTGAAGCCTGTTGACAACATCTAAAAGATTTCAGCAACAATTGCCTGTCAGGGATAATTAGAATTTCCCCAAACTAGAATTCCTCCAAACTTGAAAGCTGTAGTTCTATAACACATTGATTTTATTTTGATGGATGCTTCTTCCCATGGAAAAACCATATTTTAGCAATTATATTTCTCTAATTAATTGCTTGATTGATTAATGCTTTTTGAAGGGATTATTAGACATTCATCCCTCTGACTTTACATTTAACCTTCCTGCTCAGTGAAGATTATAATATAGTTTGATAAGTGGATGAAAATGTGTTAAAGGTAGTTTTGTTTTATTCTAGGACCTTGGAAGCCATATTGATATTGTTCTCTCAAACTATTAGCGTGTCTGATTTTCTAGTTCATTATTTGGAAGGTATATACTGCCATTTTTAGGATCAAAGTCTATGAAGCTGTTGAGATAGGGGAGCAGCTAAGGGTCCATTTTTGGCTCTATTATGGGTTCATTCCTTGACTCAGGTAGATCTGGGCATTCTAATTTCACTGTGTTTGTTTCCTTCCTGCTAGATTGGAGATGATAGCTTGCAGAATGGCTGTAAGGAATGTGTTGTAAAATAATTATTAAGCAGCTTGTAAGAAGTCAGATATGCCCTCATGCCTCTATTGGGTTTCTGTGGTCTTTTACAAATGAATTGTTTGTTCATTTGGTGTATGGTAAAACTAGTCCTCTGATTTCTCCTTGACCATACCTCTAGCCTTCCAGGAAATTGATCCGCATCATCAATGTGGGCCTCATCTGTGTGTACTCCCTATGGCTATCTTTTTCTCTGTCCATTTGGTCTTTCTTCCCCTGCCATATCTTCCCATCTCCTCAGTTGGTTTCTTGCTGGGGTTTGAGGAATGCTCTTTATGGTCCTTCCTCAGATTTCTTCCCCCAGCCCATAGCTACCTCTTGAAGGAAGGAGTTGTTTTTTGAAGCTATACTTTGCAGAAGTATCTGTGAAGTTGTAAGAGATGACAGGATAGGATGAGACCAAGAAAAATAGCCAGAACTGGAATCAGATACAATTGACTGATCAGTGTGTAGGAGGAAAGGCTTAAATAGGATCCTTGAAAGTTTTTCTGTCCTTCCACAGAAATAATAGGACAAAACTTGTTCCATGTCCTGCTCCCCTATTAGGAACAGGAAGGTTATGTCTTGTTTATGTGACTATCTTAACAATGAAAATCTATATAAATTAATACCGAATAGTATGAATCATTTGACTATAGTTTTTGCATTGCTACAACAAACTGATATGGAAAATAGCTTAACTGACAAAGTCTTCCAGAGTAACAACAACAATAACTTTTTTCTCCAAGAGAAAGAGAAAAATATCATTGCCTTTTATCACCAGGTGGCCATTCATGGGGACTGGCTGAATCTTTTTGAGAAACATAAAGTCACTTAAGTGTCAAATGAAGTATTTGTAGATACTTGCACGTTTTCTGATTTCTTTTGGCTGCTGCAAAAACAAAGTCTATTGGTTAATTAAAACATCTTAATACCATTTGCTGTAGAATCAAGGACTTTGAAAAACGGTTTTAGTTTCCAATATACATGAAAACCCATGTTTTTTGCCTTCCTTCACAATTTAAGTCGACCTATACAGTTTATGTAAATTTTCCCATCTGCAACATTAGAATTTTTTATTTGTCCATGAAGAGTAACTGAAATGGCCGGTTGCTGCTGTGAAATGGTTTCCAATTGATTGCTGACAGCTAATGCTTGGAGGCTGCTGGACAGCAGCCTGTATTTTAGGGGAGTAAGGTAAGCATTGAGAAGAACTAAAAATATAAGTTGGAGAAGTCTAAAATTGTAAAAATGAAAGCAAACAGTACACTTCCCATCCCAGACCTTCAGTGACTCTACGTGGAACCAGTCAGTGCCATAGAAATGAAACAGGCATGGACTCAGATGACTAGAACACCAAAATTTGGCACAAATAGCAATACATGCTCATACTGACAACGGTAGTTTTCACATCACCTTGCCCCATCCCATCCATACCGGCAGATAATTAATCAGTTCGCAAAGAATTAGACACAAATGAATGTGGTAGACTTGGAGACTTGGTTCATAGGCTTGTTGGCTAGGGGACATTGGCTAAATTAACATGGCTTCCTTGAGCCACAAATTTCTTATCTGTAGGGATTAGTCTTTGCACTATCCACCTAATGGAACTATTGAGAAGGCAGTACTTCATAGATCTTAAACCAGTACAGACACATGAGTGGTTGTTTTAATGAAGATAAGCCTCTCAAAACCTTTCATCATTCCGCCAAAATGAGAATTTTAGGTAGGTGAAAACAGTCATAGGTTTCTGGGTAGAAGAGAAAAGTGTAGATAGAGGGCAGTAGAAAGAATTGAGTAGAAGGGGTATTTAATTAGAAGAAAGTAAAGGATCCTTATTTCAAAACAATTTACAAAATATTTTAGTTCTGAATCATTTATAGGAGGAAGATGGCGGGTTTTTAATCTTCATTTTGTAGCTAGATAAACTAAAATTGAGAAACTTTGTCTGGTTAAAGCATAGCTGGAACCATAATGATACCGTGTCTCTGTATCAGTAAATAGTTATTAAATAGACTATTTAAAACCAGAATTTTAGAGCTCAAGTAGTCATTGAAAATAATCTAATTCAATTGCTCATTTGAAATGAGGAAACTGAAACATAGAAAAATTAAATGATATGTCCCAAGATCATTGGCAAAACCCGATCTCCCAACTCTCAGTCTATTGCCCTTCCAGCTCATTTCTCTGCAGCTTAGGGAATTGAGGACTTATGGTGTTCTGAACTTTCCTGTCTAGTTTTTATTTTACCTTTCCTCCCCTCCCCCATATTGTAATTTGTCTCCTGAAGGTCAAGTAACCTGGTTTGGCTATGAAAGCCCTCGTAGCTTCTGGGACTATATCAGAGTGGCCTGCCGAAAGGTTTCACAGAACTGCATCTGCAGCATTGAGAACATGGAAAATGTCAGCTCTTCAAGAGCCAAGGTAAGGAAGAAACAAGCCCAACAATAAGGATGTGTGTGTGTATGTATGTATGTATGTATGTATGTATGTATGTATGTATATGCAGATATATGTATGTATATATGTATACGTGTATGTGTATGTATGTATATGTATGTATGCATATGTGTATGTGTGTATATGTAGGTATATGTGTATATGTATGTGTATATATATGTACATACAGTATATAAGCTACAGTAATATGCAGCATGTATAACCTGAATGTTAAGCAATTCTGATACTAGGGAAGAAATATTTGTCCAGATTGTAATTCGTTTTGGTTTTAGAGTTGCACTAATAGAAGGCAATTAAGCACAATACAAAATGGGCTTCTGCTAACATTTTTTTGCAAGTTACGATTTTTTGTTGTTGTTGCTTAACAATGTTTCCCTCTCTGGACTGCCACAGTGCTTTGCTTAACAAAATTACTTTATAAATAGAAGAAAGATGTGAAGACTGCCACAACGAGGCAAGAAAGAAGCTAAATCTGTGCAGCATTCCACAGAAACTCCATTGTCTTGGTAGAATTCAATTAAATTGATATTAAAGCAAAACTTTACAATTCATTCTTTGCTGTATAGGAACTTATTCTCATCATATCACTTTGATTAAACCATGTATTAATGACATATGATAACACTAATAAGTGAAAGGGGTTTTTTCCCCAGATTCATTTTGCATTTTGTTTTTTTTTTGGATAAATTTATATTTGGTAAAAACAAGCAGTGTCCCAATTTAAAATGTTATAAATAGCTATGGCACCATGTAATATTTCAATGTAGCTGTAGGATTTAATTAAAAATACAATTCTTCATTTTTAATTTGTTCATTAAAAATTGATCATGTGGAATGTGCTTTTCTATGAAGTTGATGTTTATGTTTTCCATCTCCTTTTGCAGACTGGAGTTATAAATAAAGTTCAGAGGGCTTTAATATTCCATTAGAGACTGTTTCAACCCCACAGCGATTGTCTGAAAATTAAATATTCTTACTTCAGTAACTTTCAACCATCTGGCCCAGTAATATGTAAGGTCCTGAAGGGCACAGATTCTCTTTGCATCCTTACCATCTAGCACAATGCTTTGCAAATGATAGGTGCTTAATGAGTGTTTACGAAATTGAATTGCTAGGAGTCATATTTAAACCAACCCATTCAGAAGACCATTCCTATTCTTAGTGATGTGTATGACATCAGGTTTCCTTAGTCAATCAATAACTACTTATTAAGCATTTACAGCTAAGTGCTGGGATTCAAAGATACAAAAGAAATAGCCCTGCCCTTGTGTCCCTAACATTTAACACATTACCTGGTACATAATAAGTACTTAATAGATACTTAGAGATTTGTTGCCCTCAAGGAGGTTACATCATAGCAGGAGAGACATTCGTGTACAATAAGTAGTATGTTCAAATTACATACGTGACATTAAGGGAGGGAAAAACTAGTATTTGGGCAATCAGGAAAGGTCTCATTTAGGTGAGGACATTTAAACTGAGCTTTGAAGAAAAATAGATATTCTAATAGATAGATGTGAGGACAGTACATTCTAGGTATTTGCAAAAGTCTGAACAAAACCCCAGAGACCAAAGATAAAAATGTCATGTGTGAAAAACAGCAAAAAGACCAGTTTGGATGGACAGGATAGTATGGACTAGATGGTAAAGGGGACTGGATTCATGTATAATAAGGCTGGGAGCAAGTTTGTGAAGGGCTTTGAAAGTCAAATAGAAGCTTTTTATTTGATCCTAGAGGTGATAGGAAGTTATTGGAGGTTATTGAGCAGGGGGGTGGCATGGTTAGATCGATGTTTTAGGGATATAACTTTGGCAGTTCTGTGGAAGATAGATAGACAGACTTAATCACAAATGTCCTCCTGACCCCTACTTTCTCTCTTCTCTGCCCCCACTTCATTTCCCTGTGTCCCCCCCCAAAAATAAATCCCTCTTACCTTCAAAATGTGATTTTTAAAAATTCTTCTCTCAGGAGAATTAGAAGCATTTTTACCCTTAATCTCCTTCCAGCTTGGGATGAATGTTTTTGCACTTTTAAATTATGATTTAAATGTGTTTCCTATTTTATCTATTAATCACGGTTTGTATGTAGTAGGTTGCAAAGAACTGGAGAAAACCTAAAGCTTCTAGATATGGCAGTTATCAGATAGCAGCTATCAAATAGACAAATTTATTTCCCTTTACTTATGTAGGAGTCATTCTGAATCAGCTGTGTAAAATCAGATCCCTGATTCAAAATTAATACAGAGCTAGAAGAAAGAATAAAAATAATTTTTAAAAGATATGGTATGAAATTAAAACAATTTCTAAACTGAATAAGCTAGTAATGAAAAAATAGAAAATGGATGGAAGAAAGTACATTGACACAGATTTTAATAATTTCCTAAGGCAGATTTATTAATGTAAATCCATTGCCACAATGAGGAGGCAAAAAGAGTATAAAAACTGTCTTAATCATCCATCCCAATCTACTTGTAAAGCTGGGAGATATGGCAGCAATACTAGTTTATAGTATAAATTTACTTGTAAAATCTCACAGTGAGAAGCAATGAAGGAATAACACTTTAAAGAAAGTTTGGTGAGAAATTAAGAAAAGTAGACTAGAGAGTATTTAGGGGTGAACTTGGGAAGGGGTGACAACAAATAGACAAAAGAGAGGGAAAAAATCTACAAATATTTTTTACAACAAACTCAAGGACCATGGATCCTTGGAAGCCAGTGCCATAGTAGTAGATGTTCTTCTAAAGGACATAGAATTAGCCCTGAAGGAAACAAAAACAGCAGAAGCAGCTAGATTAGACCAAGGATGCACAGAGGAGGCCCATGCTGAAAGTACAACAATTCTCTAAGTATATAAAGGAGAACAAGATACCGAAAGCAATGGGGAAAAATTCTTGAAACTTCTTACCCCAAAAATGTAGGCAAGAGAACATCAGTAACAGCTGATCCATATGTTTACTTTCTCAACTATGTAAATTTTTTTGTCAAAGATCCTTCTCAATGTGGGCATAATAAGAGGGGTAGCCAGGTCTTCATAAGCAGGATTCCAAAATAGACTACATCTTTACTGTCACTTAATGGACTTAAATGTGTAGAGACTACAAAATCCCATTGTGCTAGTTATTTATTGTCTGTCAGCTGGCTATTAATCCAACAAACAAAAAACCTGTTTGCTTTACTATAGTGAGTTAGCTAAGGACAGCCCAACACTTAGTCCGCTCACCCAGCAGCAAGGCAGAAACATCAAGCGTCTGGACTGTGCATCCAAACCTTATATCGCACAATCTGAGAGTTGGAAGAGCCCCCAAAACTAACACATGAAAAATATTTCCTTCTACAACATACCTGACAAGTGATTCTTCAGCTCTTGTTCAAAGACCTTCAATGAAGGGAAACCCACTCCTTTCTGAACCATCCATCCCACTTTTGGATAGCTCTAATTATTAGGAAGTTTTCCTTATGTCAAACCCAAATCTGCTTCTCTGAAACTTCCACCTGTTGTTCCTAATTCTGTTCTCTGAGACCAAGCAGGAAAAAGTCTATTCTTCTTCCACAAGACAACCCTTAAATACTTGCCAACAGTTCTCATGTCTTCCCAAGTCTTCTCTTCTCCAGTCTGCACATGCCCAGTACTTTCAGTACATCCAATATAAAGAAGCTCCTCATTGTAGATAATAGTCAGATCAAGCATGTATCAGGTATCTGTTGAGTTCCTACCTTGCCAAGTACTAGACATAGAAGTACAAATAATAAAGCAGTTTCTACTTAGAAGCAACTTATATTCTAATGGAGGAGCCAAGAACATATAAAAATATATCCAACATAGATATCAAATTATCAAATACAAGTATATTTGAGTTAAATACATGGTAGTTTGGGAGGGAAAGCACTAGCAGTTGAGAGCTGTATCTTTAAGGAATAAAGGGACTCTATGAAGAGGTAGAAATGATAAGGCATGGAGGATGGCCAATACCCAAACACAGAGACTGGAAATGGAGTGCCTTGTGGGGTAATGTTTAGGCATCTCTTATACATCTCTTAAGCACTTACATGTTGCCCAGTAGAATGGGAGATCAAGGAGGATGAGGATTGAGGAAAAAAGGTCATTGTCTTTGGTATTTAAGAAGTCATTGCTGCTGTTCAAGCAAACAGTTTCAGTGGAATGGTGGGACTGGAAGCCAGATTTGAAGTGGCTGAGGAATGAATGGATAATGAGGAAGTGGTGGCAGTGAGTATAAATTCTTTCATGAAATTTGGTAATGATAAGGCAAGAAATTATGATACTTCAAAGGGATGGTAAGCTGAAAGAAGGCCCTTTTTTACTCTCCTGTCGTAGATTTGATAGGAAATCAAGAGAAGATGAAACAAGTCCACTGAGCAGCAGTAGGCACTCACCTCAGCATAGTTATAGGCGAAGGACCTATGGTTTTATTGATATAGGGAAATCCTCAATAAGGAAACTATGTGTATAAATCCAGGTCAGCACATTCTCTCCTTATATTTTTAAAGAGCATTTTATAGACCACTGAGAGGTTGTGACTTGTCTAGGGTGTGTATGAAAGGTGGCACTTGAATCTGTCTATATGATGTTGAGGCCCACTTACTGCCCACCACACCATGATGGCTACTTGGCAAAGGGGTATGAAATTGTATTGCACCAACTCGTTATAGTTTCACAATTTTCTCCAGTAATGCCTGGCAACATGAGAGGAGATTAGAACTTTAGGAAATGACTGTATGCATTGGTGGGAATTGGGGAAAAAGTGTGTTCTTCATAGTTACAGACTGTCAAAGTAGCTACAGTTAAGAGGATCTAGTTGAAACATTATTAGGGAGTCAAAAATTTTCTCATTGTGGGACAGTTTCTAGCTTTTTTATAGATTGTTGCTCATAGAAAATTAGGTCCAGAAATTAAACAGGAGGAGAATGGGGAAGTTGCAAAGGTTCTTTGACTCCAAATCCTCCCCTGGAATTAGAGGCCCATTTTAAAATACCAGTATTCTGTTGCTGTGCTATGGCTGCAAGTCTTTTGGGGGGAAACCCCAAAACTAAAAATAAGTAGCACGCCGAAGGCAATGGAGAGGTAATGTGTTGGGGTAAGCAGCCAACACTATATAACCAAGAAGAAACCTCAAGGAACTCTAGATTAAAAGATGTCTGACTGAAAAAGAAACTATTCCACTGTTATATTTGAAATATCAAAAGAAAATGAGGAGGGACTCTGGAACATTAGGGCAGTGTCTATAGATGAACTTGTCAGGTTGGAGGGCATGGGCAGGAGTCATGTGGGGTGAGTGGGGTTGAATGGGTTAGGATCTATATGAATGGAAGGAATATCCAAATTGATGATATTCTAGTTTCAATTAAATATTTTGAGTATCAGTCACTGACATTCAGATTAAATTGTCGGTTTCTGTGATTTTGTGCTACCAAGATACATCCTCAGTTTAGGTACCCAGATAGTGATTGTATAAAAGTTTCTGGAAATTCTAGAAGCATTGGCCTAATAACCTATGAGATAGATCCATGGCAGGTAATTTTAAGGGGTCCGTTATTGGTGGTATGGTGCCAGTGCAGGACCACAAAATTACTCCTGAACGTTAGAGATTATCTAGTTCAGTCCCTTTATTTATCTAAAGGTATGGTGAAACGCTGTCTTAAACAATGGTGCCCTGATCTCCACTAAAAAGAAACAAACCAAAAACCATCTTTTGATATGTTTGTCCTTGTAAAATTCTCTGATCTCATTGCCTGAGGGTAAATGGCAGAAGAAGTTATGGAGAAGAGTTCTAGGTATATAGAACACTGATCTTTTTCAGTCTGAAATTGAACTTTGATTCCTCCAACTACTGGAATGGCCCTAGCCTTCCTACCTCCCCAATGTCCTTCAACTGACAATATAATCTTGCACGTTCACAGGGTTGATTGCATTACTCCCATTGGATTCCCTCCCATTAATCCCCACAAAAAATTGGGCTACTAAATAAAGTATAAACTCTTATTGGCAGCTAAAGCACCCCTTTAGTCCCTCTCCATCCTACCTTTTTCAGCACTATTTAACTCTCTTCTCCTTGACAGACTGTATCAGACAAATTTGACTACTATTTCTTCCCTGATCTCATCATTTCTTCTCTTCCTTCTATGTCCCTCTTGCTCAGAATGGATTTATTTTCCATCTCTACCTCTTGAAATTCTTTTTCTTCCTCCAAGACCCAGTTTAGCTGCTATAAATAATCATTCCTTCCCTGAATATTTAATTCCCCTTAGTCCCCCCCCAGGGACAAATCTTATTCTAATTTTTTAAAATATTGGAATAAATGTTTATTCTCTTACTGGATTGTCATCCTGCTAAATTTAGGGATTAAGACCTTAAAAAAGGAAGAAAAAGAGAACTGTGTAGTGACAGCAACATGGTCTGGATGTAGTGGAAGCTTAAGAAACTTTTGAATTCTATTGAATTAGTTTCAGACCTGGGTGTGGAAGAGAAAATGTAGGTAAGTCATAAGGAAGATGATGATGCTATGATATGGATAGGTAGAAATTTAGGACCTGGAAATATTGGAGCAAACTAGTTGAGTACTAGTTACTTTGCTAGTTTGGTTTCAAAGTTATAGCATGCTAAAGCTAGCGGTTAGCTAGTATATCCTTAGTTCTCTCATTTGTCAAATGAGGAAAGGGGACTATATGGCCTCTATGGTCACTTTGATCTTTAGATCTATAACCCTATAATCATATAAGCTCTTAATTTTGCAAATGATAAGGTCCAGTGAGGTAAAATACCTTGTCCAAGGTCACATAGTAAATGACAGATCTGGGATTTGAACCCAGGTTTTCCAAATCCCAGTCACATGCACTTTCAAAACATTATGTTGCCTCTTATCATCCTAATTAAGTTGCAGAGTCCTTTACAATTCCCATCTTTTCTTTTATACTACATCTCACAGTATGCGCTCACCTGTCTGCTTCCACACAATATTAATGCATCATTTTACAAAATGGAGTTAATTTACTTATTTATTGTTTTTTTTAACCACGCTCCAAGTGATTTTTACCCCTTTGCACCTCTTTCTGAAAAAGGTGTTTGATCTTTTTGGTAATAGAAATAAATACTAAGCTCATCAATAACTTCCTTATATCTTGCCCTCCCCAGCCCCGTAACCTCTCCCTTCACACATACACACACACACACACACACACACACACACACACACACACACAGAGTAAGAAAAGAAAAAGAAAGAGAGAAGACAAAAGTAGACTTTGATTCTAGGTAATATTATTACCTGTTAGTTTCATAGCTTTTCCCTTGGTTCAAATACACAAACAAATAAATTCTTTGTTTCCCACTGTTATGTCCATGTGGTGCCTTTTTGTTGAGGATCTAGTTTGAAATTTCCCTCTTGTGTTCCTTGGGAATCTCTTGGAGAAAGTGGGAATTACAATCATAACACTGCTTTGAGCGCCATAGAGGCCATCCGATTCAGCTTTCTCATCTTACAGATTAAAAACAAAACTAAACAAAACAAAGTACCCGAGGAGGCAAAATGATTGTCTAAGTTATAACAAAATTGGACTGTTTAAATTTAGGCCTTTGGACTCTAAATCAGAAACGTTCTTTCTATTATATCATCCTGATTCTCAGAGAGAAAATAATTATTGTGTTAGTATGCTATGGAGAATTTGCTTTCAGAGAAAACAGGATGCAGGTGAATAACTCCTACATATTTAAATATTTTCTCTGATTTAGTACTGAAGTATTAAAGCAAAAAAATACATATGTTTAAAATTTGGATCTAAATACATTGTAAACGGCAGATTGCTGATATATGTGCCCCTAAAGTGAACTTTAAAAGTTTTAAACTGCACATTAGACTTTTGGTACAGCCTGTCGTTCGGTTTGCTTTTTGGAGGCGCGGCACACAGATGACTTTTTTTAACTTCTTGTTACTGTTATTAAGTATTGATTTTGTTTCTTCCTCCTTTTAGGGAAGAGCCTGGATCAGAGTAGCACTCATGGAAAAACATTTATCCGAGTATATCTCCACAGCTCTGAGAGACTTCAAAACAACCAGGTTTATAAAAGCCCCCCTTTTTTATCACTTTGAAAAAATTTTGTAGTTATGATGTAAAGACTTAGCTTTTAGGAATGGATTTGAGAGTTTTATTTGGTTTCTGATATCCCAGACTGTTTTATTCTCCCTGTTTTCATACTTCCCCAATAGGTTCCTTCCTCTGCTCTCAGGAAAATGTGATCCCCTTTGGATAAAATACATTTCTGTCTCTGAATATTTTCTCAGGCTGTACCTATGCTTGGAATGCTCTCCCTCTAGGTTCACCAAAATCATTCTCTTTGTTCAAACAGTTATTCATGAAGCTTTCCCTGATCACTTTCCAGAGAGGTATAGCAAATTCCCTCTGTGTGTACAATTCCCATCTTTTCTTTTATACTACATCTCACAGTATGCGCTCACCTCTCCGCTTCCACACAATGTTAATGCATCATTTTACAAAATGGAGTTAATTTACTTATTTATTGTTTTTTCCTGATGCTTTTCTGCATCAGTATTGTCTCTTCTAAACTTGCAGAGGTCAAGGACTACATTTAATTGACATCGTACCAAGGCTAACTCTGTGCAGGGTAAAGACAGATACTTTATATACATGGAATATATATAATTTAGGATGGCACTGACATGGTTGCTCTTTTGGGTACTAGTTATTCTTTTTAAGGACTGATTCACTGGACTCTGTTATAAATACTGAGGAATTTTGACTTTCCTCCCTTCTTATTAGAGAGGACAACACAAAAATGCATAAAATTGAGACATACACAGAAATCCACAATATGTACACAAAATACACAAAAAGTCACAAAGATTGAGGATACAAAAAGGGAGTTCGAATACCCTTCTTATAAATTATTGTACCAATGATGGTATTTATTATCAGCATCCAGAGACACTGGTATTAATAAGGAAATGGCAATTTTAAAGGAAATTTTCTCAGAGCCTTAAAGCAAAAACTGGATACTAAACTCCATTGTCTTGGCTCCTAGTCTTTGGAAGACCCTTTTTGGAGCAGGCTGTCATGTTTGACGTTCTAGAACAGCTCGGGAGAAGCAGCTTCTAGATGCAAGAGAGTGGTATTCTTTGGGTCATCCCAGATTTGATTTCTTTTCCTTTGGGGCCACTTATATTTTGAGGCAATGTGGCTTTGAGACTCTCGACTTACTGTAAGGCTAGGAAGAAACCCTTTCATGTATCTTACATTTTTTTTCAGTTAAGAAAAGGAGAGTTAAGACTTAAGTTAAGACTTAAGCAAGCTATGTGTGGGAAATCCTTATGAATATGTTCTTACTGAAGTTACTAAAATCAGTGTTTTACCCTGGGATATTTCCCAGGAGAGATTGTAGAGAAATCGACCTCGGGGATTTATTTACATTTTTCTGTTTTATAAAATATTTGGATTTGAAGATTATTTTGTTCATCATTACTAATAACTAAGTTGAATTAAGTTCTTTACTTAAAAACTTAAATAAATAAGTTTAAATATGAAAACAAACAGGTTTGATCTTTTAGGCCAGAAAACCCTTAACCCTTGAGTTTCTTAGAGTCTGTGAGCTGGGATGGGAAAAAACAATTGTATCTTTTTTTCGCTGACCCCTAACTGAAACTCAGGATTCCCTTTAATTATTTTAAGACATTATTCTGAAAAAGGGTCCTGTGGCTTCACCAGATTACCAAAGAGGTCCACAACATAAGGTTAAGAAGTCCTTTTTTTTAGACTCCAGATTTGGAAAATGCCAAACCAAGGATTTTACCATAATGAAAACAAAATTAAATTTTATGTAAATATCTACATACATACATGCTTACTAATTCTATCATATCGACTTTAAGGGCCGTAATTTTTACATTAAAGTATCCAGTAATGTGTTAGGGATTAGTAGATATTCATAATCTCTACTTTAACTGAAGGGATTGGGCTGAGTGAAAATATTGTTCAAATAGGTTATTTTTGGAACTAGTCTTTTAAATGTTTTCAGGGAAATGCTTGTTGCCCTGCTCTGAGGTGTGAGCCTTCCTTTTTGTTGTAAAGGAAATGATTCAGCTCTGATAAATCCCGCAGAATGAAAGTGCTTTCTAAAACACTGTTCAAAGAAAACTGTTTCTGGACATTTTTGGCATATATCTTAAGAGTATTTTATTTCTGGAAGGTGGTCTGGAATTTTAGGTTCTGTGAGGCAGGTGTTGTCTTTCAAGGGAAGATTGTTTTGCCACAGAAATCGCTCATTGAAGTAGAGGAGAGATGAGTAGAGGGACAGTTACATCAGCCTCCCACTGCCCTGAGTTGTACAGTTGAAAACAAAGCAAAAGCCAAAAGGCTCGTTATGGCTTTTGTTTCGAACTGAAGCCAAACTAAATAATACCTTGATTATAAATTGTTTTGATTGGAAAATAACACTGTCAAAAAGGAAAAAAAAACACTTGGAAGAATGAATTTGATAAATGCAGAACATAAAACAGAATATTGGAAATAGTAGCAATCCTTACCTTTAGCTTGGCTGTAGCCCCATGAATAAAAGCTGTGTAGACAGAGGTGACAAACGCACGCACTGGTCTTCTTTCCTGAGAGCACCTAAATCAAGTGGATTTCTTCTTGTTCTGCCCTTCACAGATAAAGAGTAATGAAATCCTTAAAAGTGGTGATCCAGGAGTTCACCCCAGTGCAGGAGGAGGAGCTTCATGAGCCAAGGTGGGCAAGCTGGAAAGCACTGACCAGTGAGAATCCTAGGATGGACTAGGAAGGGAGGGGATAAAGTAAGGCTTCTTGGGAGGCCATATATGCCTGCAGCTTCAGAGCAGGAGAGAAGGTCAGTGGACCTGTTTGCTAGGATGGAGCTGATCATGGTGAGGAAATGGAATAAAATCTCAAGGAGTTTCATTGCAGGGGGAGGGGCTTGTTTGACTTGGGCTGCCTTTGGAAAATGGCCACAGCTGGCAGTTGACTAGGAGAGTTAGAACCTGAAGCTGAAAAAATGGGGAATTGTATATTGGTAGATACCAGGGAAGAACAGTGGGCCTTCGAGGGATAAATATCTGAAAACAAAGGTTTGACCAGGTCACCTCCTTACTCGGTAAACTCCAATAGCTCCCTATTATTTCTAGGATCATGTGGAAACTCTACCATTTGGTATTCAAATCCCTGGAACAACCTGTTCTCTTCCTATCTTTTTAGCCTTTTTCAACATTATTTCCCTTCCCACATTCTACAATCCAGCCAGGAGGGTCTTCTTAACTGTTCCTTAAACATGGCACCCAGTCAGTCCACAAGAATTTATTAAACACCCACTATGTCCAGGTGTTCTGCTACTTAATGGAGATACAGAAACAAAAGCAGAACAGTCCTTGCCCTCAGAGATCTTATATTCTAGTCTGGATTCCTGCTTTCTTTGAAGACTATACCCACTTCTCTATGAATCCCTTTTAGGTCCCTGTAAATCTCCTGTTAAGGTTAAGTTGTGTCTGTTTTGTATACTTTTAAATGTGTACATATTATCTCGCTTGTTAGAAGGTAAGGGCCTACCAGGAGAATAATTTAATACAATAATGGCAACATAGTCAAAACAACTTTGAAAGGTTTAAAAACTCTGATTAAAACAATGCCCAACCACATTTCCAAAGTACTGATAATGAAGCAATCTACCCATCTCTTGAGAGAATTATGAGGCCCTCAGTGGATACAGAATGAGCCATACATTGTTCAACATGATCAATATAGGAATTTGTTTTGCTGGACTGCCCATGATCATGACAAGGATTTTGTTTTTATTTTCCAATGAGGGGAGAAGTGTGAAGATTTAAGATTTGTTAATTAGGGGGAAAAATAAAATAAAAGTTACATTAAAAAATATAAGCTCCTTGGGGCCAGGTACTGTTTCCTTTAGTTTTTGTATCTCCAGCCCTTAGAACAGTGTGTGGCACATAAGTGCTTAATACGCGCTTGTTGACTGAGTTATCTTCTAAGGAGTTAAATTGTGGAAATAAATGAGAAGTTGAACTCTTTCTCTCTCCACTCACATCCCCAAGTATATCATAACTCATTCCTCCTTCCTCCACCCCTCACTGACTGACAAATTAGTTAGAGATTAAAGCTGGAGGAGATTCCAAAAGATTGGAAATTTTAAAATAGATTGAAGAAGTTTTCTGTAAAAATTTAGATGAATAAGCAGGAGAGAGATATATTATGGGTATAAGGTAATGACATTTGGTTATTTTGTAGAGTTGTAGCCATCCATCCTTCTAAATTACTTTGTTAATCATGGCAAGTACATCCTGTCTAAACGTGAGCAAATGTTTGCTTTCAAGGAGTGTGTGACTTTTTCCAGGTACTTATATTAGGGACAAAGGGAAGAGAATTTAAGTAGAACAGTTCAGAATTTGTTGAGTTGTTACGTAAAAAAAATAGTTCATTCATGTCATTTATATTTAGGATAAAATTGAATAGAAAGGAAGCACCAAAATGTTTCAGTAACTAGAAGGACTCTTGTGGTCTGTAGTTGCGTAAAAGGGTTGTCATGTTTGAGATAAAACATTACAAAGGAATCTGTGTAGGCTTATGGAAGTTAGTCATAGGTTGTTTTGCCTTTTTTTTTTTTGGGTTTGCTTTGCTTGTGTGATTTTGGGGTTTTTTTTTTATCTTTTTTTTTTTTTGGCATAAGGAATGCCTACTGAAGAAACTCCCTCTACCAATGTAGATTGGCAATTATTTTACATAATCTTAGAGAGTTATCTGGGGGCACTGAGAATGTAAGTGACTTACCCATAGTCGTACAATTTGTATCTATGAGGGAGGGCTTGAATGAAGGCCTTTCTGATTTTGAGGCCAGATGTCTACTCTCTTTACCACACCTGACTGACTTCTCTTCATGGAATAAAAGAGATAAATTAAAAATAACTTTATAACTGAAGAAAAGATATTGTGGGTGGAATATGAAAATCAGAAGCCATCTGAATAATGAAAATATACTTATGTTCTTTGAGTCAGCATGTGTCTTCAGATCTAAAGATTAATGCCCAAGGGCTTCTGAGTTTAAAACTCCTAATATTCTGGTGGGGGTGGAAAAAAATTATGTGATGACTCAACTTAGCAGTTCTCTGTGATTCATATTTTAGTAGTTTTATCCTCCGCTTATGTGTTAGAAATAATAATAAATATTCATTGAAGCCCCATGCCCAGGACAGTGCATTGTCAACTGCAACAGCTTCCATAAATGCTTGCTGGATTTGGAGGCATCAGGGATGAGCACTGGACTGTGTCCATTACTCTTTTAGTCAAAGTTAGAGATAAATCAGCTTAGTCATCTGGGCAGAGACTTTACCTAGGAAGAGTAAATGGTCTGCAGTATGTCTTCTTCCTCTGTCACCATTAACTTAGTGGGAAGCCTTCCTTTTTTCTGCCCCAAATCCTTTGTATAGCTGACTAAATTCCACAGACCAACTGCATTTCATAGGTGATTTGTAAGGGTTTACTGTGTACCAAGAGTGGTAGTGTGATAGAGTATAAACAACGAGCTGGTCTTAAGGAAAGGAAGGGGTGGGATGAAGCCCCAGCTTTATACACACACACATACACATACACACACACGTGTGTATATGTATGCATGCAGGTATGTATTATGTATAGGTATGTATGTATGTGTAGGTGGGTAGGTATATATAGGTCACACATGTACATAGGCTTCATGATGCTGAAGCAAGTTACCTAATGTCTCAGTGCTCTAGGCAACTCTTTAAGACCAGAAATTTCAGAGAAGATGCAGACCCTCATTGGCAAAAGGAGTTTTCACCCTTGAGAGTCCCCTATAACAGTGAAATCACAGAGTCAGTCACTATCCCTATGCCTGTGTCTCAAATGCTGTGTGAAGCACTGGTGATAAAAAAAGAAAAGCTGCCTGTATAATAGGAAGATGGTAGGTTTAGCTATAAAGTTCTTTTATAGCCTTTAGTCATGATTATAGAACAAATTCATTTGGGAAACAATTACTGTAACTATGCTCTGGTACACTTAATGGATATGTGATCTCAGCTACATGGGTACACATGACCTCTAATCTTATATAATTCTTGCTTGTGTTCTTACCCCAAAAAAGAGCTAACTAATGATTTCAAAAGTAATATATCTTAAATTTGACCATTAGTCCTGAAGTTATAGTAAGGTAATTACATCATTTATCTCAAGGACCTATGATTTCAGCAGTGTAGGAAGTCCCTCCATGTATAATCTTGGCTACCAGAGTCTCAGAAAGGTTGTGACTTTTCCCAGTCACCCAGTGAGCTAGTATCATACAGCTGGTAAGAGATGGGATTTGAACTTGGGTCTTTGACTCCAAGTCTAACACTCTGTCTCTCATGAGGTTGTATTGTTCCAGAAATGTGACTAATCACTGTGAAATTATGTTTCAAAATGATGTTCAAATCTTGCTCTTAATTCTGCTCACTTATTTTGGTTCCAGTTTCATTTAGATGCTTTATTCATACTGTTGCATACTACAGAGTGCTAGAATTTGGAATCTGAAAATATCTGGGCTCAGGTCTCACCTGAGACATTTTTAGCTGGGTGACCATTACAAGAAAGTTAATCTCTCTGCACCTCGTTCTCTTCATTCATAAAGTGAAGATGATAATGCCTGTGGTCTCCATGAGACTGGCATGACAGATGTTATTTCATGTGAGTTGTGAAACTCAAATGAAGCAATGTCAGTCAGGTGCCCTACAAACTTAAAGGTGCTATATACAAATCAGTTATTGTTACTGTTGGGGTTGCCTTATTTTGTTGTTGCTACATGGTGTTTATTCTATGAGATTTCTTTATGTTGCTGCTATAATTTCTGCTTGGTCCCAAGAAACATTTATAAATGCTTCATTTGCTTTTCACAATCATGAAGTTGTTTGAATGTGGTTGCTACAGGAATATTGAACTAGAAGGAGGCTGAGCCGGGTGTGGGGATAGGAATGTTCGAATGAAGTCTTTAATGTCTTTTAGGATCTGCGTTTTCATACTCAGCACTGCCAGCATAGAAAATAATAGTCAACTGTTAGAAGTTAGAAGACATTGGAATCTACCCAGAGCTTTAAGCTGTCCCCTAGGATAGCCTTCTGTCTGGAGCCACTTAAATTTAACTCAAAGCTTTTATAGAGCTGTGCATAAGGTGGGGTGCTAGGTGCTGGGGATATGAAACCAACAAGAAAACACCTCTGTCCTGGAAGCTTATATTCTCTTGGGCAGGGCACACCATCTATCCAGAGAAGCCAGTAAGGGTAATCTGACAAGAGATGAAGCATCAATGACTGGGGAAGGGGTGGGAAGATCAGTTAAGGGAGAACATAAAGCTGGAGTGTTAAACTTGAGTCACCTGACTGAGGAACTTCAGTGTCAGACTGACAAGTTTGTATTCTGTTCTAGAGGCAGCAGGAAACCACTACGAGATTTTGATCAGGACAGTGACATGGTCAGACCTGTACCATAGGAAGATTATTTTGGTAGGTAGGCTGCTAAGATGGCAGGATCAATTGGAGAGAGATTTTGGAGTCAGGGATGCCAGTTAAGAGGCTATTACATTAAGCCAAATGAGAGGTCATAATGACCTGAACTAGGATGGTTGTATGAGTCGAGAGGGAGATCGATGCAAGCATGGTTTTGAAGATAGAATCAACACAACTAAAGCACCTGTATGGATTTCAGGGGTGAGGGAGAAAGAAGAGCCAAGGATGTTCCTAGGTTATGAACCTGGGTGCCTGGGAAGATGGAAGTGCTCTCAACGGAAATAGGGACTTCTGAAGGAAGGGTGGATTTTGTGAAGATGATTGTGTCTCATTTGGCCATGTTCAGTTTGAGTTGCCAATGTGACTTATGGGTGAAGATGTCCAGACAGTTGGTCTACAGAACTGAAGCTCAAGGAAAGGGACAAACTCAGCCTGAACATATAGATTAGAGAATTGTATATATACAGGTACTAATGGAACCCCCAGGAGTTGATAAGCTCATCAAGTAAGAAAGTGAATAGATGAGAAGCAGGCTTATGAAAGAACATTCAGGGACATCCACACTTAAGGTGTGGGAGATAATGATATCAGCAGTGAGTTGGAGGAGTTCTTGGACTGGTGGAAGGAAGAGGAGGCTAGAACTGGGACTCAGAAGTAAAAAGAGAGTGCTTAGGAGGAGCAAGTGAACCTCTCAGCAGCTTTTGACACAAGATGAGGAACACGAGGACTAAGAAAAGGCTAAAGGATTGAGCAGTTAGGAGATTGTTGGAAACCATGGAGGGAATATGTTCAGTTAGGTGGCAGGGTTGGAGTATAGGTTATAAGAAGCTGGTAAGTAAGCAGGTGAAGAGGAAAGACAGGCAGTGAGTACAGACAATTTTCTGGGAGTTTGGCATTGAAAGCAAGGCTAGATCTAGGATGAATAAACCCAAAGGACATTAGCCCTTTAGTGACCAAAAGTGTTTAAATGACCTTTAAGGAAGTTGTACAAAATGGAATCCATAGGAAAGTGTCATCATGGAGAACATCATGAAATTGCAGTTTTGTTTCAATTGTGCAGTCTGGTCCCCATTGGTAATTTCTTTAGTGATAGGAATTCTGGGTAAGGAAACTCTCCATAGGAATGCAAAATTGTGACTGCTCTTCACTTGACAGAGAGTTTCCTGGGGGCACTAAGAGACTGATGTCCTACACCTTGTGTCGGAAATGGAATTTGAACCTGGGTCTTTCTAACTCCCAAGTGCAGCACTCTATCAATTATGTCATACTTCTTCCATTATGCCTTCATTACAGATATCCATTATCAATGAACAAAGTACATTGGCAGTACAATTGCTTCTTAGATTCTTTTCTGGTACTTTAAATGTCTTAATAGTAAGAAAAAATGAATGTACCTCTAAAAAAATGAACAGGCTTCTTCATACTCAGAGTAAGGAGCTTTGTATGTATTTGCTTTTTAACAAAAATGTTTTTAAAGCAAAGGGTTAATTTACCATTGGAACTGATGTGCTTTATAGTTTTTTTAAGCTTGAGAACAATTCCTGTGTAATATCTTTTGGAAGATATTTTTGAAGTTCACTATGTTATTTTGGTTAGGTTCTTGTTATAGAAATATTTTCTTTAGGACAAAGAAATATTTTTCATGAAAGAAAGGGAATGTCTTGAAGTACATATTTGAAATAGTCACCCTAGATTCTTAGTCTTCTCTCACTTGTAGATTCTTGTTGACAAGACCAAATCTCATTTATGGCTTGATTTTTCTATGAGAAAAAATGGGAAAGAGAATATTTGTTTGTAATCCTGTGAAATCCTTTGAAATTGTTGGTATTAGTAATCCAGTTTCTAGCAAAAAAAACAATTGGTAGCAAAGGATATCTCTCTCAGTAACTACCTAGAGGACCTTGTGGAATCAGTCAACAAGTATTTACTAAAAGCCTATTCTAAACAGTGTGCTATGTTAGACACTGAGTATGCAAAGACAAAAATGAGATAGTCCATGACCTGAGTTTATATACAGTAGCTGGGGGAGAGGTATATATGGGTTTGTGTTTATGTATATGTGTAATCATGTCATTTTGGAAGGAGAGCGCTAGCAGCTAGTGAGATTGGGAAAAGCTTCATGTGGCACATGAAGGAAACCAGGGATTCTGAGAAGTTCGGGCAAGGAGTCGCAATGCTTTTTAGTGAAGATATTTTGTGTATGATGGACCCCATTGGCAGTGTCTGGGGAAATCTGTGGACCCTTTCTCAGAATAATGGTTTTAGGTGCATATCTTTACATATACCGTTACAAGGGAAACCATATTGAAACATAGCTATCAAAATAATGATGATGATGATAGTGATGATGGTTCACAGACCTCTGCAGAAGATGACATGGACACCTTTTCCCCTTAGAATGAGCAGTATATGAGCACTGGCCCTGGAGTCAGGAGGACCTGAGTTCAAATCCGGCCTTAGACACTTAACACTTACTAGCCATGTGATCTTGACCTTGGGCAAGTCACTTAACCCCAATTGCCCCTCCAATTAAAAAAAAAAGGAAAAACTATTGGGGCAGCTAGATGGCACAGTGAATAGAGCACCGGCCCCGGATTCAGGAGGTCTGGAGTTCAAATCTGGCTTCAGACCCTTAACACTACTAGCCATGTGACATTGGGCAAGTCACTTAACCCCAGTTGCCCTGCCCTCCCCCCTCCAAAAAAGCAAAAAAAAAAAAAAAAAGAATTAGCAGTATACTTTAGTGCTTCCTCCAGTAATACACAGCATTCGTATAGCCCTTTAAGGTTTGTGAAGTGCTTTATATGTTATCTCATTTGATCCTCACAACAACCTTGTGAGATTGGTACTATTATTATCCCCTTCAACAGATGAAGAAACTGGGGGTGAGAGAGGTTAAGGGACTTGGTCAGGATTACACAGCTAGTAAGGGTCTCCTTCCTGAAAATGTATTGCCTGCCTTATAGACAGAGAGTAAGTGGTTGTCTTTTATTTTTTCTGTCTTTTGTTTATTTAAAATATATATTATGTATTACAATATTTAACAAATTGTTCTTTTCTGTTTTCCTTCTTGGATTTAAAATCAGTTCCATGTATGTGAAAAAGTAAGCAAGGCAGATGCTACTCCTAAATAAATTCAGTAAAATCTTCTTATGAAAACAAATCACATTCTTCATTGCCTGTTAATGTAAATATTAATTTAAAGACCTCTGATGATAGCTCATTAGGTCAAATTAGTTGTTTCTTGGTTCATTAGTATCATTTTATTGCAAGGTTTCCATTTATTAGCATGTCATTAATAAATCGCTACTAAAGTTCTGTTCAGTTACCTCATCATGACATGAAGGTGACTTTGATTCTTGAAGGTGATGCTAGCCAAGCATAGATTCTGACATATGCTACCAAGCTGGAAGGGCTGCTGGTCTGGTTCTTATGATCAGATCATGCATCTGTCATCAGAGGATCAGCCTAATTAAGTATAGAGAAGCTCATTACTAGAAGGTTGGCCCCTAGGTTAGGGTTAATTTCTTGGGACACAGTGTAATTTCATAAAACACTACTGACTGAGGCATGGGAGGGGTTGTCATCATGATTGTTAGAAGGAATATGTGTTTATTCTAGGCATAGATAAAACAACAGATTTTGGATGCATTAACATAATAAGTTAAAATTCCTCGAAGTCCCCTATTTTAGGAAGTGCTTTAGTATTCACATCTCGGCTTTTCACAAATATTCTTCTTAACATTAATGAAAAAATGGAGCCTTGACTAGATTTAGACCAAAGTGGCTTCCGTATTCAGATTTGACCAGTAAACTTTTTTTTCACGTATCATTCATTACTCTGGCATCTCATCTATCCTATCATCACTGCAGTGTTGAAGATTAGAATAAAAGTTAGACTTTCCAGACTTTTGTTTTGTTTTGTTTTTTAATAGCTCAAAAAAAAGGTCATCCACAGAAAACACAAGTCTTGATCTATGTGTATTCTGAGACTTAAGAAAAGTCAAACGCCAAGCATTAATTTTTAAAGATTGCTTCTTTTAAACATGTTCCTGTGTATCTGTAGCCAGAGAACTCTGAGCATAAGTATAATATAGGACTTAGTAGGATATAGGTATAAACTATGGTTCTAACAGTTTGTAAAAAACTTTGTTAAGCTATGAGTGGAAAAGAATTTCACAGATTGAAGTAGTATTTCTGCATTACTGAAAACTATTGATGACTCTGGGTCCATTAACATGTAAGTGGTTTTTCGTATATTTTGCAAAGGAGAGTAAGTTGTTTTATTTTCAATAAATCACATGAAGAACCACAGTTCTCACTGAGTCCGCTGTTCTTTATATTACATTTGTTTGCTTTTAATGAATTTGCACATTCAGCTGTTTCATTTTTTCCAGGAGATTTTATGAAGATGGAGCAATTGTCTTGGGTGAAGAAGCAAATATGCTTGCCGGCATGCTGCTCGGACTCAATGCTATTGATTTCAGGTAGTCAGCCTGCCAAGTTCTGTATAACTTTTCATATTCCCGCATATACTTTTTTTCAACGCAATGGGTTCTATTTCTTTTGTTTTATTGTTTTTAGTTTACATGTATGCAAAGAGACTTGTGTTATTTGAATTGGTTTTTTAGAGATGGGGGGGAGGAGGCTCAGGACCTGTGATTTCATCAAGGTAGGGAACTCCTTATGTGGAAATACTAGTAATAAATAAATAACATTTATGTAGTGCCTACTCTGTGACAGGCACTGGCACATAATAGGTGCTTAAATAAATGTTTATTGATTGATTGACAATTATTATCTCATTTTATCCTCACAGTCATCCTATGAAATAGATGTTGTTATTATCCCTATTTGACAGATGAGGAAACTGAGGCAAACAGCAACTTGCCCAGAATCACACAGCTAGTGAGTGTATGAGGTCAGCTTTCAACTCAGGTCTTCCTGATTCCAGGAAGGTCCAGCACTCTATCCCCTGTGCCACCTAGCTGCCCTAAATGGTAGAAATTGTGTCCATTGAGGCAGATCAGCAGTTGTTTAGTAATTTAGAGGCACTGTGTGCTTAAATGACCAGCATATGGTCACACTGTGTGGGTCTGAGGCAGGACATGGATCTTCCTTATTCTACAGCTGGCCCTCTATAGGCTCTGCTAAGGTGCCTCTTATCATAAAGTTAGGTGCTGGTATTTGCTTAACATTCCTATTTTTTTGTTCCAAACCTTGATGGTAAAAATTCTAAAACACGGTTTGTTTTTAGAAGGGAGTTTGACTCAAATGGAACATGAGGAGCTGATGGGTAGTTGGCCCCTGGCTCTCATGCAGCCAATGCACAAATCTTTAGAGCTCTCATACCAAACACTGGACTGTGATCTGACTCCCTCTGCCTACATTGACATGAGTCACTTGGAGGAGTTTTTTCTTGAATGGGGGGGAGGGGAGGGTTGGGTGGTGAGGGAGGGAGAATGTTTTAAGAAGAGATGGATTAAAGTGGCTTCTGCACTGATATGGCCAAGATCCTAACATGGTATTTTAAGGTCTTTTGGTTTAGGTTTGTTTTTTTTCTTTCCTAAAATTGCACAATATTCTGAGAAATTGGCTCTTAACTTTGACCAAACTAATAACTTGGTTAGATTTTCTCATTCAGAAGTTCCAAAAAGTTATAGTGTACTAAAGTGCTTCTGAGAGAGGTAGAGTGGTATATGGATAGAGTACTGGACTTGGAGTCTGGACAACCTGAGTGCAAAATTCACTTCTGACGCTTCCAAGCTGTGTGACCACAGATAAATTACTAACCCTCTGTGAGTCTCAGATGATTCTCTGTAAGTCCACAGACAGTCGCAGTCTGTATTGGTGGAGGGAATTCCTGTGCCAACAAAATCACAAGGACTTGGTATGTTGACTTAATATTGCATTTAGTTTTGAACGCAACATTTCTTTTTGATTTAGTTTTTACCATATACAATCTTTAACCGAGATATGATGAAATGGAAAGATTGTATAGTAAACAAATAATTCCTTCATTTTTCTGAAGTATCAGAACACCATAGAAATTGTACGGTTAGAAAAACTGAGATTATGTCAATGAAGTGTATGTAAGGGGTAAGTGAAAAAAATCTTTTAAGGATTTGATTAAAAACAATGATAACTCATGGTTACTGAGTTTCCTTTAATTAGAAAGTGAGAGAAGTATATTTTTTTGTAAAAAATCATTGTTTCTTTATTGTGTTAAGCATAGCTTTATTTTAAACTCATTCTTACCCATCTTAATTCATGAAAATGAGTGCTTTTTTCCACTTAACTAGTCTAAGATGATGAATTCAGTTAGACTGAGCACAACACTGATGTGGTTAGAATTGTAGGCTTGATCTTTTTAAGAATATGGTTTCACACAAATACCATCACTACCAGTGGCTGGTTATCTCTTCATCACAAGAAGAAAGTGGCAAAAAAAAAATATGGATTAAAAAAATGGATGGCCATCGGTCATCCCCCAAACAACTGAAAGTTCATGTGTTATGTATTCATAGAATCATCTTTATAAAGGAAAGAGAGTAAGTACATGCAAACTGTGTTCCACTCCTGTGCTCTTCCTATAGAGGCTCATTTTAGGTGGGAAGGTACACTGAACTGAATGAATAAAATGTTTAGAGAATTATGAGTTGTAGGATAATAAAAAATTAAGATTTCTCTTTGAAAGTACAGCCCATGCTCTATTCATAACCTGAATTGCTTGCTTGTAGAATATTAATAATTTTCTTTTTCATAATCTTTATTACTAAGGGTAATTTCCATGACTTTTATATCTCTAAACTAAAAGACTTTCTTGATTCTTGTCACTCAAAGTCAGAAATCTTCTAATTTTGGTGGTGATCATTTCAACTAAAACCTTGAGAGACAGAATCATGCAACTTTGGAAGTGGCACAGTAGCTTAGAGGTCAGCAGAGTATTTTTAGAGGTCATGTAGTTCAATCTGCTCAGTTTTACAAGTGGAGAAATTGAGGCCCCACAAGGTTAAATAACTTATTGAACATCATGCAACCAGTAAATCAGTGGTTCTCAACCTTCCTAATGCCACGACCCTTTAATACTCATACGTGGGTGTATCTGCATGTGGACAGACCCGCCTGGAGACAGAGGAGCAGTGTCTCAGTTCCTAAAACCATCAGAAATATGTGTCTTCTGATGGTCTTAGGTGACCCCTGTGAAAGGGTCATTAGACCCCCACGGGGGTCGCGACCCACAGGTTGAGAACACTGCAGTAAATGGTAGAATTGAGAATAGAACCCAAGGCAGTTAGATTCAATGATCATTTATTATGTATCTATCCATTTTTGGTACTGTTTCTATTATTTTAAAATATTCTAAGCTAAGAGGGACACTATGGCATAGTGGATGGAGAACTGGTTTTGGAATCAGGAAGGCCTTGGTTCAAGTTCTGTCTTCAACACATACCACGTTTGCTACCATGAAAAGGTCATTCAGCTTCTCAGGGCTCTAAACAACTCTTGAGACTTTAAGTTGTATTGGGAGATTCCAGTTTTCACTGCTGGGAAGAGTTTCCTAACTAGGAGTTTCCTACCTTGATAAGATCTCAGGTCTAGTTAAAAAATAAAATTCTGAATCAAGCCTTAATTTTATAGACAGCATTAAGTAGATTAATTCTTCAAAAATTGTAACCTTCATCAAAATATCTTTTATTTAAGATTGAAGTAAGCCTATTCAGTATGTAGAAAGATTTATCTAATTAGAGCACATTGGCATTCCTATAGAATAATTTTTCAAAATCTAATAAAAGAAAAATGAAAATATAACTCCAAACCAAAATAATACTTGTGGGACTTGATTATTTATTTCAGTAAGGTATTTTTAATGCTATAGAATCCATCACTGTGTGAAATGACTTGTTAGAAGAGTTCAGAAGTGTTTCTTTGGAAGTTTCAGTTGGCAACAACTAAAGATGACTTAATACAAACTTTATTCTACCATCAATTTGATAACAAAATAAAATTATCAGTAATGCTAGACTTCCTCTTTTGATTTCTTTTTTTTAAATGTAAAACACTTATTCTTTCTGTTATCATAGCTTCTGCCTGAAGGGAGAGGGATTGGACGGCAGCTTCCCAGCTGTCATAGATTATACACCGTATTTGAAGTTTACCCAAAGGTATCTCATCTTTTTTCAGCTATTTGTTGTATTAAAACCTTCTTTTACATTTGCATAGCTCATATTTATTTCTTGAAATTTATGTTAATCTAAAAAATTTTTCAAATGCCTTTGACAGCCTATTGTAGTCAAGAAATAATGAATATCTGTATTTCCTTTCTTTGTGAAATTAATTAAATAACTGTTATCAACTGGTCTCAAATAGTAGTATCATTATTAATCCATCAAAATCAATTAATCCAAATTTTCTGAAAAAGTATACACATAACCAACTTTGTACTGTTAAAAACACTATAATGAAAAGATAGAATCAAATCAACTCTGAAAATGATCATAGGGTCATAGACATTGGGTTGGAAAAAATCAGATATCAAGTCTCACACTTCATATTACTGATAAGGAAACTGACCACTAGAGCTCAAGCCAATCAACAAGCATTTATTAAGCACTTACTGTATGCCAAGGACAGTGCTAAGCACTGGAGATCATAAAGAAAGACAAAAACGTGGTCCCTGCCCTTAGGTCATTTACATTCCATTGACTTGACCAGGGTCCCCCATCTTGTGCGTGTCTGAAGCAAGTTTTGCTGTCTCCAAGTCTGTCATTCTAGCCATTACACAGATGTCACAGATCAAAATCACTAGTCCAAAGAGGGATTTATACACCTGATACACCCTGATGGGGTATTAGAATCATAACATAATAATGACAATAAAATGGGAAGAACATACATTTACCAGCACATCAAACTGAAGTTAAATAAGATACTGTAAAATGTGTTTAATGGGCTTTGTAGCATCCTAAACAAAAGTAAAGAATCTTGCATTACAATATAAACTCCTTAAGGGCAAGGATGCCAGAAAACCCATTTTCTTTTGGACAGTAATTTTCCAGACAAACATTGTACAAATAGTTAATGAACATTCCTGCTGTTCTTCCTGCACATTGATGTTTGTAAATATTAGATTTATCTCTGTTCCTATTGACCAACATTGTGGTATTCCAAAGTACTAATGTTAAAAACATATTCCTTGGATTTTTTCCTTCTGGGATGACATTGTGTTTCTTAGAACTTATCATTAAATACCTGAGTTCATATTTAAATCATTAAATAACTGAGATCATTAATACCTGAGTTCATTTAGTGAAAGAACACATGAGACTAATTGGAAATTTACTTAAAGCATTTAGTAGAATTGGTACAGGGCTAGTTACCTCATGATAGACACACATTATTGAATTGATGCATTTAAGAAGGGGAAATATACATTGACTTCATTTGCTTTTATGTGCCACTCTGCATTCCCATTTTTTATAATTGAAAGTGATCTGATTTCCTTCCAGTATTGTAGTACTTCCTGTCACAATTTGTCATAGACACTGAGAATGGACTGAGAATATGGTTTCTGCAATATGGTAAAATCCATATTCTAGGTGTGTATGGCCTTGTTCATATTCATCCAAAACTTTAGTATCTCTTCCCAGTAGTTCTTTAGCTCAAATCTCCAAAGATGAGGAAGCTTTGATTTGACTTGGTTCAGAAATATTTATTGTAAACAAATTAAAACTAAATAGTATGAATTTTTCAATTTTAGAAGTTAATTTTACATTCAAAGGTTACATTTAATAATATTTGTTTGTTTATAATGTTTTGTATTTGTAGTTCTGATAGCATCAGCAGTGATGAAGAAGAATTAAGGACTTTGGGAAGCAGTGGTAGTGAAAGTAGTACTCCAGAGAATATTGGTCCTCCTTTTATTATGGATGAAAATAGTTGGTTCAACAAGTGTAAGAGAGTTAAGCAGAAGTATCAGCTAACCCTGGAACAAAAGGTACTTAACCAATATGATCCTTTACCTTAGTCTAAACTTATTTTAATAACATTTTCCCTGTTCACATGTAAAATTTTTAACATTCTTTTTTTAAAAATTTGAGTTTCAGATTCTCTCCCTCTCTTCCTTCTTCCCTCCCTGAGACAGCACGCAATTTGATATGGGTTATACATGTACGACCATACGAAGCATTTCCATAGTGGTCATGTTGTAAAAGAAAACGCAGACCAAAAAATAAAACTCAAGAGGAAAAAAAAGTGAAAAATAGTCTGCTCTCATCTGCATTCAGAATCCATCAGTTCTTTCTCTGGAAGTAGATAGCATTTTTCATGATAAGTCCTTTGAAATTGTCTGGGATCATTGTATTGCTGAGAATAGCTAAGTCATTTACAGTTGACCATTAAACAATATTGTTCTTATTGTGTACCATGTTCTCCTGGTTCTGCCCAGTTCGTTTTGCATCAGTTCATTTAAGTCTTTTCAGGTTTTTGTGAAAGCATCCTGTTCATTTCTAGTATTTCATCACAATCATAGACTACAATTTGTTCAGCCATTCCCCAACTGATGGGCATCCCTTCAATTTCCAGTTCTTTGCCAACACAAAAAGAGCTGCCGTAAATATTTTTGTGCATATAAGTCTCTTTCCTTTTTCTTTGATCTCTATGTAATACAGGCCTAGTAGTGGTATTACTGGATCAAAGGGTGTGCACAATTTGATAGTCCTTTGGGCGTGGTTCCAAATTGCTCTCCAGAGTGTGGGATCAATTCACAACTTTCCTAGTGGTGTGTTAACGTCCCAGTTTTCTCACATGCTCTGCAACCTTTGTCACTTTGTGTTTCTGTCATGGTGGCCAACCTGATAGGCGTGATGTGGCGCCTCAGATTTGTTTTAATTTGCCCTTCGCTAGTCAGTGACGATTTAGAGCATTTTATGTGACTATAGATTTCTTTATCTGAAAACTACCTGTTTATATTCTTTGACTTTATCTATAGGGGAATAACTTGTTTTCTTATAATTTTGACTCACTTCTACATATATTTGAGAAATGAAGCCTTTATCAGAGAAACTTGCTGTAAGATTTCCCCCTATCTTTCTATTTTCTTTTTAGTCTTGGTTTTGTTTGTGCAAAGCCTTTTTAATTTAGTGTAATCAAAATCATCCATTATATATTTTGTAATGCCATCTCTTGTTTCTCAGACTAAACTTAATACTGTATGTTTTCAGTATTGTTGTCATTCAGTTGTTTTCAGTTATGTCCAACTCTTCATGACCCCATTTGGGGTTTTCTTGGCAAAGATACTGGACTGGTTTGCCATTTCATTCTCCTGCTTATTTTGCAGATGAGGAAACTGAGGCAAACTGTATTAGATGACTTGTCCAGGATCTCACAGCTAGTAAATGTCTGAGGCTGGGTTTGACCTCAGGTCTTCTAACTCCCAGCCTGTACTCTATCTACTGCACCACCTAGCTACCCATAATTTCAATAGTACTTGCTTAAAAGAGATTTTAATACTATTTTAATTTATTTCCTTTGGTGTTCTTTTTGTTCTTTCTAATTAAGAATGTAGGAGTTCATCACGACATCAGTTAGACTTTTATTGTTTGACAGTTCTTAATTTAGTGCCGTAATTCAACAGCTTAATCTTTTTTTCTTCCACATTCTGTTTGTTAATATTCACTCTGGAAACGATCTTTAAGATCGTCTAGCCCGTTCTCCATATTTTACTGATGTAGAAACTGAAGTTTGAACACACAGATAAAGATCGGCAATTCTAATTCCAAACTGATAGCTTTTTCCACTCCTGTGTGTTTGTGATTTTAATCTGTGTCAGTATATGTGACATTCATTGGATTTAGATAAAACAATAAAATTATGTAACTACTTTTCTTACACAATGAAGTATGTATACCTATTGCTCATTTTCAATTTATTTACTTTTTAAATAAAGTTTTTGTTAATGTCTTTTTCATTTTCAAAAAATGTATTAATTTATTTTTAGTATTCAACATTTACTTCCATAAGTTTTAAATTTTCTCCCCTTCCCTTCCAAGACAGTATGCAATATGATATGACTCTACTTATGCATTCCTATTAAACACATTTTCGCATTAGTCATGGTGCATAGAAGAATCATAACGAATGGGAGAGACCCTGACGAAGAAAGAAACAAAATGAAAAAGAAAATAGTCTGCTTCACTTTGCACTCTGACTCCATAGTTCTTTCTTTGGATGTGGATGGCATTTACCGTCATGAGTCCTTTGGAATTGTTTTAGGTCCTTGCATTGCTGAGAAGGACTAAGTCTACCAAAATCAGTCATAGCACTTTGTGGCTGTTTCTGTGAACAATGTTCTCCTGGTTCTGCTTACTTCACTCAGAATCAGTTCCTATAAGTCTTTCCAGGATTTTCTGAAGTCTGCCTGTTCATCATTTCTTATAGCACAATAGTATTCCATTACATTCATATACCACAACTTGTTCAGCCATTCCCCAATTGATGGGCATCCCCGCAATTTCCAGTTCTTGGTCACCACAAAAAGAGCTGCTATAAATATTTTTGTACACATGGGTCCTTTTCCCATTTGTAGGGTCTCTTTGGATTACAGCCTAGAAGTGGTATTGCTGGGCCAAAGGGTATGCACATTTTTATAGCCCTTTGGGCATAGTTACAAATTGCTTTCCAGAATGGTTGGATCAGCTCACAGCTCTACCAACTTTCCCAGCATTTATCATTTTCCTGTTTTGTGGTGTTAGCCAATTTGATAGGTGTGAAGTGGTGCCTCAGAGTTGTTTTGATTTACATCTCTTTAATCAATAGTGATTTAGAGCTTTTTTTCATATGATTATAGATAGCTTTAATTTCTTCCTCTGACAACTGCCTATTCATATCCTTTGGCCATTTATCAATTGGGGAATGACTTGTATTCTTGTAAATTTGAGTTCCTTTGGTGTTTATTAGGGAATTAAGGGGGAAAATTATTTATATATTTTAGAAATGAGGCCTTTATCAGAAACACTAGTTGTAAAAATTCTTTCCAGGTTTTCTGCTTCCCTCCTAATCTTCATTGCATTGGTTTTGTTTGTGCAAAAACTTTTCAATTTAATGTAATCAAAATTATCCAGTTTGCATTTTATATTGTTTTCTATCTCTTGTTTGGTCATAAATTCGATGTCTTTTGTTTTAAATAGCCTGAATTTCCCTTATATCCTTGCTCCCCAGAGAGTCATCTCATATAACAAAGAATGGTTTTTTTTTGAAAGAAAAAAGGAAAAAAAAAGAAAAAAACAATGAAACCAAACTGTGTGGGAAAAAAATCTGAAAATATGGACAACATTCTACAATCTTCCAAGGAAAGGGGAGGCATCTTTTTTACATCCTTTCTTTGGGGCCATGCTTGTTCTTTGTGATTTGTTGGTTTTTTTTTGTAAATTACTTTTGATTATTTTGCTTTGTTTCTGTTTATTTACATATTTACATTATTATATAATAATAATACTATATTAATTACTATGTAATAAATTACCATAATCCAAATTGGAAGGTGCATCAACTCCATGATATTATGTGCCCAAGAAAGTTTGTGTAAAGAAAGAGCCCAATGTGGGTTTTCCTAGATCCTTACAAAGATATTTACAAAGAACAAGGGGGAAAAAAAAGTTGTATGAGAATCCTAAGAACCTGAGAAGCTGCCAACTGGACTCATTACACAAACTCTCTCTCTTATTATTATATATTTATATATAGTATTATTAATATTAATACTATAGACATTGATATAGCATTTCGAGGTTTGGAAAGTTCTTTTATGGAGGCAGGGTATCCCAAAAGTCTTAGTGCAGTACTAAGACTTCTGGGAAACTTCTTATTATCTTACCTGAGCCTCAAAACAACCCTGCAAATTGGGCATTATTGTCTTCATTTTATAGATGAGGGAATTGAGGGCTTATGTGATTTGTCCAGGGTCACACAACTCTTAAGTATCAGAACTCAGAACTATGCTTAGGTTTCCCTAACTCTAAGGTCGGTGTACCATGCTGCCTCTCAAACACAGGTTTATATGACCTTTCACAGAGAAATTGCTCTTAAATGGACCCTCTATGTATCTACAGATGTGTTTGAGTGTAATCCTAAGCCAGAGGCATTGTAAAATCCTGAAGCTCCTTCTCAGGCATGGGAAAGATTAGATTATCTGAGTATATTTTGGATGTTAAGTATCCTTTATTATGTTCTAAGACTAACAGAAAGTTGGCTGTGCACAATGTACACAGATGAAAACCCTTTAATATTTGAATTACCAGAAGCTCATCCCCGGACCACGTTTGATAATAGGGAGTTTCCTGTAGCAGGGAGTGACTCAGGCAGAAGAATGTCAGGAGAAGGAGTGGCTGTCCTAGATGCTGGGTAGGAGGAGGAATACAGGAAGAGGATGCCAGAGTGCTTTTAGGGAGTGCCTGCTTTCTTACCTCAAATGTTCTCAAATGTGACTTCCTTGAAAAACAGGGGTCTCATTACTTCATATTCCAGCTCCACTCAATCTGGAAGAAATTCCAGGTGTGTTTCTTTAGGTTGCAGCTGCTGTAGGCATTGAAAATATAGGTAGACCATTTGCCTTTGGGTACCTGGAGATGGAGACTGCAGCAATTTCAGTGTTTAATAAGATTTTGTCCGAAAACGTAAAACAGATTCTTTCAGGCTCAGTATGGCATAGAGGATAGAAAATCGGCCTTGAACTAGTTTAGGGAGGAAATTATGGTCTCAGTGACTTTACCAGAGCAAGGCTGGCTACATCTCTCTCTCTAGGTTCTAGTGGTGTCCTGAGCAACTTTTAGTGTCTCTTCTCTGATGCCATTAGCTCAAGACCCTTTTGGTTATGTGTTCCCCACTGGTAACTGCCATTGGCTAGCATCTCGGTTCCATTTAATTACATAACATCAAATAAGTATATTTACTTTGAAGATATAGCAAGAACACGAGTACAGACAATTCTCTCCAACACCTTGGGGGCATATTCTTTCCTATCCAGCCTTGGTTTTTGGGAAGAAAGTGCTCACATTTAGCATAGTTTCTATATAGAAACCAGGAACTGGTCTCACCCAATTCAGTTCCAAGTGGGGCAAAGCTGCTGCTGAATCCTAGTGCTTGTTATCAGTGGGCTCTCTTCTGAAACTTACTCCTCACTCCCTGGAATACTGAGTGAGATTATATGGAGACTCCAACTCCAAGAGGCTCATTGTCTTGACTCACAAGTTCAGAGCCTCCAAATTAATCTCCTTGACCTAAAATGAAAGAACAAAACAAAACAAAACCTCAAACCGCTTTCCATGAGGCCACATGTCAGCCTCAGAGGGGAAAAGGTCAATATACACGAAGCAGAAATTTTTGTGAAAGCAAAGAATCAGAAATAAAGATTCCCACCCAATCAGGAATGACTAAACAAGTCGTGGTCCATTAATGGAATGGAATAATAATATTACTGTGTTGCAAGAAATCATGAATTCAGAGAAGCGTAGAAAAATTTACATAAACTAATGAAGAGTGAAGTAAGCAGAACTAGAAAACAATATATACAATAATTAACTAGAATATTATTATTTTAATATATATATGTAATATGTAATATATTAGAACTATAATTAATAAAAAGAGAAATAATAACCACACACAAAAGAAATCAAACATGAGTGCTGCAAAACTAAAAAGAAAAAGCGTGACATGAAAGAAGGGATATGAGAAGACGCTCCCACTCTACCTCTTTGTAGAAAAAGGGAACATATTTTCAGACATTAAAATTTAAATATCAGTTATGTTGACTTTTCCCTTTCTTTTTCTGTTTGTTTTTTTAAATATTGTTATATGGGATAACTCTCAAGGAAGGAGGGAGAGAGGGATACTAGGAAAACAATGGTGATGTAACAAAACAAAAGACATCCATAAAAACTTATTTTTAAAAAGTTGAATTCAGAAATTATGGATTGGGTCTCACCAAAACAAAACAAAACACCTCCCCAAAATCTGTTTGCTAGTAAAACATTTTTGATTTCTTTCTCTTTTTTTCCTTTTTGGAGGGGGGAAGGCAGAGCAACTGGGGTTAAGTGACTTGCCCAAGGTCACAGGGCTAGTTTTTGTGTTAAGTGTCTGAGGCTGGATTTGAACTCAGGTCCTCCTGACTCCAGGGCCAGTGCTCTATTCACTGCACCACCTCGCCACCCCATGTTTATTGAGTTTTTAAGGTTACTAAACATTTACTTTGTGCCACTTACACTGTGCTTGGGGCTGGTGATACAAATACAACAAATAAGACCATGTATGGCAGCTAGGTGAGTATAGTGAATAGAAAGGCTCATCCTCCTGAGTTCACATCTGACCTTAGACAGTAACTGTCTGGCTCTGGGCAAGTCACTTAACCCTGCTTACCTCAGTTCCTTCATCTGGAAAATGAATTAGAGAAGGAAATGGCAATCTACTGCAGTATCTTCACCAAGAAAATTCAAATGGGGTCAAGAAAAGGTGGACACAACTGAACAACAACAAAACCATCTATACTCATGTCTCTATTCTAATGGAGGGGGGAGAATTGGATGGATGGATGGATGGATGGATGGATGGATAGATAGATGGATGGATGGATGGATGGATAGACAGACGGACGGACGGACGGATGGACAGACGGACAGACAGATAGATAGATAGATAGATGGATGGAGGGATAGATAGATGGAGGGATGGATAGATAGATAGAAAAAAATTTGTTCCAGAAGTATACCAAGTGCCAGTGATACTGGTGCAAGTGAGCAAGATAGTCTTCGCCATTATGGAGTTCACATCCCTATGGGGGAAGACAATACAGAAAGTGGAGCTAGAAATTATGTTGGGGGAGAGGAGGGTAAAATTTCTATGGTGACATGGTTTGGAGATGACTAGTAAGTGAGATGGAAGTCTGCATCTGGACAAAATAAGGCAAATACTCACCTTTCAGATTCTTTGATTCCAGGAATACAGTACAAGTTCTAGTCAGGAATAGGAAAAAAAAGAAACATTTAACTCAGTAAAATAAAATGATGCTTGTTATCAGTCTCAAACAAGGTGTCCTCTACACATCTATTAAAAGCCATGCAATGTTGTGTTGTGGTGATAACTTTGTTCAGTGATTTTAAGCCAATCATAAGACAGGGAGACATACTTCCTTCAAATGTTTTCCAGTTTCATAGAGGATGTCCAAATGGAAGGTCCAATTTAAGGCTACTGAGTGAGTATTAGCAAACATCAAAGGTATTTGCCACTGTGATGGAGGAGATCCAGAGAAGAGACCAAGTTGGAGAAAGATTTCCTATAGTAATCTGGTTTTCAAAATGCTCCTATTTGTAGATAATATCAGGATTGCACCAATTCTTGGAATACTACACAGTATCCCCAATAAAAATTAATAATATTTATTAGTTATAAATACTTATTATTATTTGAAAGCTATTAGGTTAGACATACATATTTAGAAAACAAAGTGGATGAAAAATGCATATTGCCCAGATTGTGGCATGCAGTCACATAGACAGCAATGACCCGTTTAAACAGTCAACCAACATTTTTAGTCCACTGAGTTAGTCCATCAATTTATGTTATCTTGGATGGGTATAACAGATGGAATGTTATCAATAGTTGCAACTGCTTACTGCCTCAAAAGTCAGTCTCTTTAGCAATAATATTTGGCAAGGGATGCTGTGTGGCTATAAATTATGGTACCACAATCTCTGGAGAGTCACAATAAGAAGTAACCCTAAGGGTAATGGACTCACAGTTTGAGTAAGTAGACCACAGCCTGTTCTTTAGAATGATTTAGTGTGGAAGGAGAACATTATTAAGGATATATGTGACCAGAAAATGGACAGCTATGCCTGCCTGTCATGGAGTGAGAATAGAAGCAATAGTTGGAAATCTTGAGGTAACATATTTTCATATTATATTTTTGAGAACTTTCCAAGTGCCAGGTGGCTCTGTTGGGCAATGTTACAAGGCAGTAGGTTTCAGCTTGGTAAAAAGAAAAAAATTGTAACAATTACAACAGCCCAATGAATTAGTAAATAGCCCCTCACTGGATGTATTCAAGAAAAACATAAATGATTACATGTCAGGTATATTGTATAATGGATTCATGCATTCCATAGGATGTTGGAGTTGATGAGACCCAAGGTCTCTTCCAGCTAAAAATCCTGAGATCATTGAGGTTTTTTTTTTTAAACTATTTTGTTATCAAACATAAAACATTATACTTTAAAATGTTTTCATAATATTATGAGACCAAGATGTCAACTATTGGGAGGGTGCCGAAGAAATGTTACGTTATGTTGTCGTATTGTTGTTATAGTGAGCTGTCTTGATATTGCTCTATATCCAGGGCTATCTTGAAGAACTGTTAAGGCTTCGAGAGAACCAGCTGGCTGAATCTGTTTCTCAGAACAAGTTATTACTTCAGAGGATTGAAGATTCTGATTTGACCCACAAATTAGAGAAGGAGCAGTTGGAGTACATTATTGTGGAACTGCAGGACCAGCTGTAAGTGATAACCTTAAAAATATCCCGAACCTCCCTCCTCTGCATACACACAACCCCCCAAAAAGCTTTGGTGAGACGTGTAGAGACATAGATGTCAAAGTCAATCCCTGTTCTCTTCTTTGTACTGTGTGGGGTGTGCTTGATTATCTAAGTGCCAAGGTGGGCTGAGTGAAATTCTTTATTTAAAAATCATATTTGAAGATTTTTAAATTTTTTTTAAATTTTTGAACTTAAAGACCTCTCAAAAGGATCATTTCCAAATACACAATAGAACACCCCCCCCCCCACCAAAATGAATTCAGTTTATGAAACAGTGGCTCTACATTTCATACCATTTGCTTTTCCTAGGGGAAAAAAACAACAACCATATAATGAATTCCATATTACTTTCAACACTTCTGTCTGTTTGTGCTTCCTTCTGTTCTCTCCCATGCATTTTCATCTGGCCGTGAGGACAGTTCATTTCCTAAGAACACAATGAAGTGCCTTGTAAATTGTTTCTTTCTTCAGGTGGCTTCAAATAAAATTTTTCTCCTTTTTAAGGGAGTTTTTCTCGAATTTGCCAAGCCAGATTTGTGTTGGGCTTTATTGATTAATCTAGGTCCTTGCCCTTAAATGATAAAGGAAGAACCAAACATTTGGAGAGAGAAAAAACCCCTTAAATGTGTTATGTGGCCATTTATTGAATCGTGTTACTTTTCATTCATTTTCTTAGTTTTATGTAACAGTTTCCTCATCTATGACATGAGGAGGTTGGAGTACGTGATCATTAAGGTCCCTTCTGGCTCGAAAATGCTTTGCTTTCCTGAGGTAGTGAACTTAAGTTTCCTCTTATCCATGAAACTTATGTATTTTGTCTGATTTGGTGGTTTTTTTAAACTAAAGTATAAAAATAGGAACTAAAAAATCTAAATTAATTCAAATCACCTTTATCAAATGTGACTTTTTCATTTGAAAAACTAAATTCTGAGCCAATGAAAGTTACCCACCACCTTGTTGGTTGTTTGTTTGTAGGTGTGTCCCTTGTCCTCTTTTGTTGTCTTTTTTTAAAGGCGGAATCATTCAGTTTAGAGATGGAGCGGGGTGTGGTGGAGAGAGAGCTGGTCTCGGAGCCAGGAGACCGGAGTTCAAGGGCTGGCCTCTGACACATACTAACCGTGTGTGACCCACGGCAAAGTCACATCCGGTTCCATAGGACTAAGCTCCTGAATCAGAGAGAAGTTACAATCTGCTTTGGTAGAGAGAGTTTGGCAATGCTGACAAAACCTCTCATCTTAGGCATATTTTTCTATTTAGAAATGACTATTGGAGCAACTAGGTGGTGAAGTGGATAGAGCACCAGCCTGGAATCAAGAGGACTTGAGTTCAAATCCAACCTCAGACACTTACTAGCTGTGTGTCCCTAGGCAAGTCACTTAATTCTGATTGCCTCAAGAGAAAAAAAAGAGGAAAAAAGAAAAGAAAAGAAGTTATTATTAACACTTGTTGTATCTGACACATAGTTGTTGTTGAATCATTTCAGTTATGCCTATCGCTCCATGGGATTTTCTTGGCAAAGGTACTGCAGCTCATTTTACAGATGGGGAAACTGAGGCAAACTGGGTTAAGTGATCTGTCCAGGGTCACACTGCTGCTAAGTGTCTGAGGCTGGATTTTGTTAAAGACTGCTAAGGGGTCCTCTGCACTTGTCTTTTTGAGTTGTCATATTTTCCAGAAACACTGTACTCAGAGCATGCATGAGATCCAGAATATGTCAAGGACAAAGCCCTGCCCCGCCCCCAGCTAACATAATTTGTTCTTTGCACACCAAACTGAACTCCCTGTGTGTCCTTGGGAGGCAAGATAGGTGCCAGTCAATCTGTACCAGTCTGGGAAAATGCTTGTGTAGCTGGGGTCCAAGTTTGACAAACAAGGTGCTAAATAGATGCTTATTTTCTCTCTTTTCCTTCCTCTCCAACCCCTTTCCTTTTCTCCCATTTCACTAATCTATCTTCCACATGGTTGCTAAAATAAACTTCATAATGCACAGATATAACTATTCCACTCCCTCGTTCAAGGATGTTCAGTGGCTCCTTGTCTCCAGACTCTTCAGCCTAGCTTTAAAGCCCTTTACAATATGGTTCTAGCCTCCCTTTTTAGTCCAAGTTCACATTATTTCCCTTCATACACTGTTTCTGCCCAATGAGCTTACTTGTTTTGAGAATAAGGAATTCTACTTCCAAGATCTGTGATTTTGTGCAGGCTGTGCCCCATATCTGGGGCAACTGAGCTTGCTTTTCACCTTAGTCTCTTAGAGTTCTTAGCCTCTTTCAGGGTACACTTCCTATGGAAAGCCTTTCCTGGTCTTCCAAATTGTCAGTGCTCTTTCTCACTCTCCTTTCTCTCTCTCTCCTCTGTCTCTCCTTTTATATATCTCTTTTTCTTCTTCTCTCTCCCTCCCCTTCCATCCCTCTCCTCCCTTTCAAATTATCTTTTACACATATACACATTTTGTATCCCCTCCCAGTAGAGTATAAGCAAGTACCATTGATCATTTTGTCCTTTTAGCCATTGGATAATACTTTGTACCTAGTAGGCACCTAATAAAAGCTTATTTGAGCTGAATTTTAACCTTTTCAATAAAATTTGAAGTCAATAGTAAGGAGTTTTAAGGATTCACTTGAATTAATGAGTATTTGAATATATTTTCTCCCAGAATATTAAGTAATTTAAAAACCCTGCATGCCACCCCCAGCAATGCTATATATCATTACAGGACAGAATTTCTCCTACATGGTGCAGTGGATAGAGGGCTAGACCTGGAGCCAGAAAGACCTGAGTTTAAATCCCACCTCAGAGGCTTACTAGCCGTGTGATCCTGAGCAAATCACTCTATTTGCCTTCATTTCAACTGAAAAAAATAGGGATAATAATAGCACTATTTTGCAGGATTGTTGAGAGATTCAAATCAGATGATATTTGAACAGTACTTAACAGTGTCTGGAACATAGTAGGTGCCATTATTCCTTCCTCTCTCCTGTTTTACTATCAGAATCTTAATAGGATGAGTAAGAACATTTCCTATAATAAGATTTAATTTTTGTATGCCTCTTACATCTATAATGATTTCACATATTGATTTTATTTAAATAAAACAAAATGTTCAATGACCTTCTGATGATGATGAACATCAAAGGAGACATTCAGCAGGGAGAAGCACTCTCACCAAAAGGTGTTTACTATTGCGAGAGAAGAGATTCAGCCCAGAGTATAGGTTCAAGAGGATTCCCTTGTGAATAGGGAGGTTGTGTGAGTTCCTTTAAGCTCCCTCATCAAGCTCCCAAACATTGTGAAATCTCTTGAACAAGACCTATGATCACTCAAAGGCATTTGGCCTATCCATCCACAAAGAGAATACCAAGTGGATGAAGAATGTGTATTGCCCAGGCCACAGCTTGTGTTTGGATATGGATAGGCATTCTATATACAGACAGAGATTTTCCATCCATATGTACTATAAGATGGCACATAGCTATATCTCCTCTCTACCTCTTCTTTCACATGTTAATCCTAGACAGCAAACATCCTAGACTGATGTTTCTATCTGATTTCCCTTTTGAAAAATTATCTGATTGAGTGTCTCCTCATTACTACTTCCTTTCTTGGGACATGGGGATTATGTGTACACTGTGTTCTCTCTTTGACCTTTATCCCTCACCATCAGAGAACAGTTAATTTTACCATAGGCAGTTTTTTTCCTCAAATATTTATAATCTTTAGTCTCCCTCTTCCTTCCCTTCTTGCTTATAAGATCCCATATCAGAAAAATTGTAATAATATTTTTGTCTGGTGTCTTTTATTGCGGATGTTGAGCATTTGAGTTCTATTTAGAGTCATAACCTTCCACTTAAGGTTACATTCAGATGCTTCATTGGGTCTCATGGTGAGTCTGAGGTCTCCTGTGGCAATAGAACACAGACCCTGACAGGTCCTAGCAAAATGGGAGTGACTTTGAGTGTGGGCCCTTCATTGGGCTGTGCATATGGTGTCCAAAGAACAGATTAAATTTGGAGATTCATGTTACTAGAATGACTTCCAGCAGGATAACGTTTCTCAGTCACCGAAACTCATGAAGGCCATTGGCTAAAGTCTGAAGATAGAAGGATTGGGTACTGTATCATTGGAGGAAGGACCCACAATGAAGAAAGCACAAAACCTTGAAGTAACATTGCATAAAAATGGGCCCCCAAGATAATGAAATGGGATCTCAATATGCTTTGGTAGACTTACTTAGAGAGACTAACTACCATTTATGACAGTGTTTCTATGAAAAATGGATTCCAGATTCCAAATGACTGACATCTGTTGGAACCTTATCTATTAATAATGGACTTTAAAGGAAACAAGATGCTTTTCTCACAACCTTGCAAGGGTGGGTAGTACAAGTATTAGCTCCACTTTACAGATGAGGAGTCTGAGGCCCAGAGATGGTGGGTAATCTGCTTTTGGTCACACAGTAAGAGAGCTGGGACTCAAACCAAATATCCTAACTCCAAGGCCAGTGCTTCTCTCTAATATACTACACTCCCTTGAGATAACTATTCCATAATATGAGAAATTTAGGCCAACCATAATATAACAGGATCCTAGATCTCCAACTGAAAGAGATCATTGAGACCATCTGGGGGAAACTGAGGTCCAGATGTCCTTTAAAAACTTGTGTCCTGGGGCTGTTAGATGACATGTGAATAGAGCACCAGCCCTGGAGTCAGGAGGACCTGAGTTCAAATCCAGCCTCAGATACTTGTTACTAGCCATGTGACCTTGGGCAAGTCACTTAACCCCAATTGCCCTGCCTTCCCCCCTCCAAAAAACAAACAAACAAAACCAAATTGTGTCATTTCCTTAAATCCAAATACAGGATTTTATCCAAAGCTGTCTGACCAATTGGTGAGAAAATTACGGGAAGTCAATCAACTCACTCATGTATTACAGAGACAATTTAGCTATTAGGGAAAAGTCATGATTGCTCTGTTTATTAATGTTAGTTGATAAATTCTGCACATTATTATTGGGCTGCCTTTTTCTCCACTTTACCCCCAATAACCTTTCTGCCCCTTGGAATCCTCACCTAACAAAGAAATATAATTAAGGACAACAAACCGACCCATTGACCATATTTAATAATATATGCCCTTTTTGGCAGAACTAGAACTCTAATTCCCTCTGTGTCTAACGAGAGGAGGGAGGTATGTTTCATCATCATTCCTCTGGAGTCAAAATCAGTGATTGTGTTGAATTGAGTTCTGATGTTTTTAGTGTTGTTTTCCTCTTTGTTCCTATGCCCACCGTGAGTATTGTTCTCGCAGATCTATTTGTTTCTGCATCAGGTCGTATAAATCTGTTTTTTCTACATTCTTCATATTAATCTGTTCTTATAGTATAATAATACTGTATCATCTCCCTATATCAAAATCTATTCAGTCATTCCTCCACTGATGTTCATTTACCTTATTTACTATGTTTTGCTGCCACACAGATGCATAAAATAATGCTGTGAATATTTTTGGCACAAATACGCCACCACTGCTACCCCCATGTCAGTCTTTGCTGAAATGCTGCCGTTTCTGGTTTACTTTTTGACCTCTCTGCAGTACTGTCTATAGTATTTGTTAAGGGAGGCTAATAATCACATGAATGGTATTTGTCTTTCTGGATTCCTAATGATAAGATTGCTTAAACTGCTGAGAGATTCAGGGAGGGAGCAGCTTTCCCCCCATTTGAGGCAAATGCTTAGCAACAGTTGGAAGTATATGTAATGGTGCTGCTGATTATAAAATGAATCATCTCTACTTTTCGCTTTCCAGCAGTGACCCATTAAATGTGAAAAAGAACAAAGAATGCCATGGTCCTTGCTTAATAAATGTCTCTTTTTTATAATAAATGCAAAACAACAACAAAAGAAACCCCCTGAGTTTTACCGTACATTTCTCTGTCGTGATTTTTGCCATCAGTTTTCAGTTTTCCAAAATGCTGTTGAATTTTATAGGCACTAGAATAACATTTTAGGTTCTTAGAGTTGTTTTAATCATTTCAAAATGAAGACCCAACAGGAGTCCTTTATTAGTTTTTAAATTTCAACTAAACTGCTCACTAATGCCTGTGTATAAAAAGGGAGACCGTTGGATTCAATTAGATGAATAATAATAAATAAAAAATAAATAAATGAAAATAAACCTCGCCACAGCGCGGTCTCTTTATAAGCCCTTTGAAAACACTTCATCTGAAGGACAGTAAATGAAAGGTATTTTTTGTTGTTGTTGAGTTGTTTCAATTGTGCCCGACTCTGTGACTCCATTTTGGAGTTTTCTTGGCAAAGATACTGGAGTGGTTTGCCATTTCCTTTTCTAGCTCATGTTACAAATGAGGAAACTGAGGCAAACAGTTACGTGACTTGCCCAGGGTCACACAACTGTTTAGTGTCTGAGGCAGGATTTGAACTCATGAGGATGAGTCTTCCTGATGCCAAGCCCAGTGCTTGCATGGGGGTGTTCAAAAGTCAGCACAACTTAAGACTGCGTAAATAACATTTATACAGTAACAATGACTGGGAAAAGATAAATATTCATTTGAAAAAATAATCTCCTTGGTACCCTGGCGAGAGAGTAGAGGATTCCAGTTACATTTTGTGGAAGGAGAGTGATTCTTTCCCTTCTCTAATACTTGGAAGGTCATTTTTTAAGTAGGAAAAGATCTAGAGATAACTGGTCCTATGACCTTTTTCTTTTGAGGTGTTTGGGATGGTTGTGTTGTGCCTCCATTCCGGTTGCCTGCCAAAATTTTATCCAGCTTTTATAGCCATTCTGCTCTCCAACACAACTTCTCAGTTGCTATAGTTGTACTATGGATATTTTGCCTGAGCTTACAGTTTGGATTCTGACACTACCCAGCTATTCAGAGCAGCAGGAAGAAGTCAGGGGAGGGAAAAACCTTTGAAGCTACAGCTACAAGAGCCACGTTTGTTCAACAAAGAGAAAAGGTAAAGAAGGACCTCAGATGTACTAATTGCAGGTGCCAAAGGGTTATATATAATATATGTAGTCTTGTCATGTTCAAAGAACATATAGGCAGCTGACCATCTAATCCAGCGGTTCTCAACCTCTGTGTTATGTTCAGTTTGTAAAAATGAAAATACATCCTTCATATCAGATATTTACATTACGATTCATAACAGCAGCAAAATTACAGTTATGAAGTAGCAACGAAAATAATTTTATGGTTGGGGGTCACCACAACATGAGGAACTGTATTAAAGGGTCACAGCATTAGGAAGGTTGAGAACCACTGATCTAATCAATGAGGAACAAGGGAGGGATGTGATTTTTTCTTCATTATCATCCTCCTCTTCTTTATATCACTTCTGAGGTCCTGATCTCAGATGGGCAACTTGAGGTCAGCTTTTCAGGGTGGGAAAATGTTGCCATCCTGTGGAAGATTGAATTGGTCATGTTATATAGTTGTACAACTCTTGGCTTAAATACGATCTGTATTTTGATTTCCCCAACATTTAAATGTTCTAAACTTGCCTAATTTCTCTTCTATTCTGTATTGTGAAACAATTTTTAAAAAATGAACCAGCTCATCATTTCTTAGAGCACAGTAGTATTCCAGAGGATAATACTTTCCAAACCATAAAGTAGCTGTACATTTTAAGTTACCGTTATGAGTGGTAGTATTTGGTACTTTTCTTCTAATAATGTCAGTATGATAGAATTTCAGAATCTCAGAACTGGAAAGGACCTCAGAGGTAGTCTAATACATGCCTTCCTGTCAATTCCAACAAAAGCAAAAGCATAGACCCAACCTTTAAGGAGCTCACATTCTGATAAGGGAGATAACATAGGGTGAATTGTACATACAACATATATAGAGTGTAAATGGAAGATATTTTCAGAGAGTAGGTGCTAACAATAAAAAAGAATTCCTGTTTAAGAATCCTCTGACTTCCAAATGATCATTTAGCCTCAGGTTGAAGACCTTCAATCTTGAGCATTGCCTAAAATATTATCAGCAGGTAGTTTTTTTACCCACGAATGATTTTTTGGTTGGCATTGTGAATTTCAGCATGTCATCTTTTGCTGGTTAAGTATGTGTTGTTGAAAAAAAAAATCAAATTCTAATGCAACTGGAAAATTGACATTATACCACTTTGGTGCCTTATCTCCATATAAGAAACAGAATAAGTTGAATACGTTTTTCAATACTAAGTGATTTTAATATAGAGTTGTAATTTGAAAGAGCTAGTACCAGGGTCTTGTTGGTGTCTGTGTCATGCTTTAAAGATAAGACTGGGTTTCCTCTGCAAATGTATGGCATGCTCTAACTAAGTTTTGCTGTTGATTGTAGCAGTAAGAACAAGCTAATTTAATAATCTTATGACTGATCCATGGCAACAGAAGCAGAATCAAAATTCTGAGTCATGATCTCCTTGGAGGCAAACTGTAAATGTGAAAGCTTTAGGACCTTTTATGGATGGTAGCCAGCCTCTGTCCATTGCTACTAATAGTCTGTGCTGAATACAGGTCTGATGCTTGCAAAAGTGGGTTCAGCAAATAGACATTTTTCCCTCAAAGAAGGTGGAGGACAGTGGTGGATTATAAAGTTTTGCCGTTTCACAGCAAAAAAGCATTGGAAAAGAAAACAACACCATAGAAAGATTGAACCTTATCATTCTAAGAACATATATAGAGGAAAATGTCAAGAGGATAGAAAAAAATAGAAAATGAAACATTTGCCTTTCTGAAATATATTTTCATAATCACTAATAGTAGAATCCTCAGATTTGGACCTTAACTCCTCAGTCCCCAGGGTGCTATCTGAGGTTGTTGAAATGACATTTAGAGAAGATTAATTGGGAAATTATTTAATGAGGATTTAAGATATTGAAGATTAATGACTCCCTCTGCAGTTCTGTGAAAAATCAGTATTTCTGTTTTTCTGATTTTCCCAATGTGAAATTGTATAATTGTTTGCTTATGTTTTTTAAGTTGTAATATTTTATTTTTTCCAATTACATATAAAACAATTTCTAACCTGCATTTTTATAATTTTGAATTCCCAATTCTTTCCTATCCTTTCTCCTCTACCCCCTCATTGAGAAGACAGACAATTTGATAAAAGTTATATATGTGAAGTAATGCAAAACATATTTTCATATTAGTCATGTTGTAAAAGAAAACAGACAAAAAAATCAACAAGAAAAGTAAAGAAAGTTTTAAAAAAGTATACTTCAGTCTGCATTCAGATTCCTTTAGTTCTTTGGAGGTGGATAGCATTTTTCATCATAGATCCTTCAGAATTTTCTTGAATCTTTTTATTGCTAAGAATAGCTAAGTTACTCACAGTTGATCATTTTACAGTATTGTTGTTACTGTGTACACTCTTCTGCTGTTTCTGTTCACTTCATTTTGCATCAGTTCACATAAGTCTTCTCAGGTTTTTCTGAAAACATCCTTTTGTCATTTCTTATAGCACAACAGCAATTCCATTACAATCATATATCGCGTCTTGTTCAGCTATTTCCCCAATTGATGGGCATAATATATCCAATGTCCAATTCTTTGCCACTACAAAATGAGCTGCTATAAATATTGTTGTACATATAGGTCCTTTTCCTTTTTTAAAAAATATCTCTTTGGGATATAGACCTAGTAGTAGTATTACTGGGTCAAAAGGATGCAGTTTTATAGCCCTTTGGACATAGGTCTAATTTACTCTCCAGAATGTTTGGATCAGTTCACAACTTCACCAACAATATATTGCTGTCCCAGTTTTCCCTCTATTTGTCATTTTCCTTTTCTGTCATATTAGCCAATCTGGTAGGTGTAAAGTGGTATCTCAGAGTTGTTTTAATTTGCATTTCTATGATCAATAGTTCCTTAGAGCATTTTTCAAACGACTAGATAGCTTTGATTTCTTCATCTGAAAACTGCCTATTTATATTCTTTGACCATTTATCAATTGGGGAATGACTTGTATTCTTATAAATTTGGCTCAGTTCTCTATATATTTTATCAGAAATATCTGATGTAAATTTTTTTCGGCAGTTTTCTGCTTTCCTTCTAATCTCATCTCTTTCATTTTTGTGCAAAAAATTTTTAATTTAATGTAGTCAAAGTTATGCATTTTACATCCCATAATGCTTTCTATCTCGTTTGGTAATAAATTCTTCCCTTAGCCTTAGAGTTGACAGGCAAATTATTCCCAATTTACTTATAGTATCACCCTTTATGTCAGCGGTTCTCAACCTGTGGGTCGTGACCCCTTTGGGGGTGGAACGACCCTTTCACAGGGGTCACCTAAGACCATCGGAAAACACATATTTACGATGGTCTTAGGAACTGAGATACCACTCCTCTATCCGTCTCCAGGTGGGTCCACCCACATGCAGATATGTCCACATGTGAGTATTAAAGGGTCACAGCATTAGGAAGGTTGAGAACCACTGCTTTATGTCTAAATTGTGTACCTATTTTGATGTTATTTTGGTATATGATGTGAGATGTTAGTCTATACCTAGTTTCTGCCAAACCGCTTTCCAGTTTTCCCAGCAGTTTTTCTCAGATAGTGAGTTCTTGCCCCAAAAGTTTGGTTCTTTGTGTTTATCAAATACAAGATTACTGTGGTCCTTTCCTACTATGTATTGTATACCTAATCTATTCCACTGATCCACCACTCTGTTTCTTACCCAGCACCAGCTTATTTTGATGATTATTCCTTTGTAATACAGTTTGAGATCCGGTATGGCTAAGCCTTCCTTCCTTCATATTTGCTTATGTTTTCAGAGAAAAACTGAACATTTTTTCCTTTCAGTAATGAGAGTGGCAAGCTGTTTCACCTATCTTCTTTTTTCCCCTCTCTCCCTCTTTCTGAAAGGAAAGTAAAGCAAAATCTTAACTTAAAAGAATATTGTTGTGAGATAATCTGGTGTGTTTCACATGGCAAATGAAAATGGCATAATCAAAAGTCTCTTCCCCCTCTTAAGTCTTTTCATAAAATAAAAAAAAATATCATAGGGATCTACCTAGTTTACCTTACATCTGAATGAAAGATCCCTCTATTGCACCAAGTAGTGAGCTAACCTCTAGTTGAATGTTCACTACTTCCTAGGGACGGCTTACTCCATGCTCGGACAACTCTCATTGAAAGGAAGTGTTTTCTTATAGTTAGCAAACATCTGTCTATAGGAAATTCACCCACTGTTCTTAGTTATGGCTCTGGATCCAAGCAGAACAAATCCAACCCGTCATCCATGTGTCAGCTCTTTAGATACTTGAAAACAACAATCATTCAGTTATCAGTTAAACAAGCATTTCTAAAGGACCTACTTTATGCTAATTATTGTGAATATAAAGATGAAACCAAAACAATCCCTCCCCTCAAGGAGCTGATAATCAAAGGCTTCTCTTCTTTGGGCTAAAACTCTTCACTTTCTTCAACTGATACTTGTATGACATAGCTTGTAGTGCTGTCACCATCCTGTGAACCTACTTCTGGACACATTTTAGCATGTCAGTATTCCCCCTAAAATGGTGTACCCACAATTCAACTGCCTTTGTGAGCTGCCAATAGCATATCTTTGTCAGTTGACATGATGGTCCCCCATTTTTTTTTAATCCTGAAAAAGCATATAATTATTTATGAGGCTTGTGATAGAATTAGGCAAATCCATTTTATGTTTCAGGTCACTAGAGGAGGGGCTGGATACCACAGCATATATGTCAGAGACAGCATATGGGCTGATTTTCATGAGTATGGCCCATGAAATTGCTGCCAACACATTCCCCCATCTTTGATACCAACTCCTATGATAGAAAGAACTGCTCTACCTATGAGCATTAGTGGCAGCCTCTGAATTGGTGTCAAGCTCTCAGCCATTTCCCTCATGTCCACTTGTGAGCTGGTCAGCCCATATGCCAAAATAGTAGTAATGGTAGTAGTAGTAGTAGTAGTAGTAGTAGTAGTAGTAGTAATAATAGTAGTGGTAGTAGTGGTAATAGTGGTAGTAGTAGTGGTAGTAGTAGTAGAAGTAGTAGTAGTGGTAGTAGTAGTAGTGGTAGAAGTAGTAGTGGTAGAAGTAGTAGTAGTAGTAGTAGTAGTAGTAGTAGTAGTAGTAGTAGTAGTAGTAGTAGTAGTTGTAGTAATGACTAATGTTTATATAATGCTTATTATATGCTGTGTAAGTACCTTACATTATTATCTCATTTGAACCTCACTGCTGGGATAAATGCTGTTATTGTTCCCCCTTTACTGATGAGGAAATTGAGGCAAACAGGTTAAGTGAATTGCCCAGGGTTACATAGCTAGTAAAGACTGTTCTATTAGAGAATACAGGTTATCTGGAATACTATTTTGGTAATGAGAGTTGAACAAAGCCCTTCTCAAAGGAAAGTCCTTGCCTTCATATAACTTCATCAACCCAAATACCAGATCACTAGAATGCCAGATAGTCTCTTCATTTGCGAAATAAGAAGGTTGGACTTAAGGACCTGCAAATCACATGAGATTGTGTGAAACTATCAGTTTATTGATAGAATTTTAAAAACTTGTTAGAAAAGCAATTTGCAACTGCTAGTTGTCCTCAAAGAGTCATAGATCCTGGATAAGTTTACCCCTCAAAAAGCAAAGGATGAACAGCCACGTGCATTGTACCATTCTCTAGGTGAGTTGCTGTGGCCCTTGTTTTAATATTGTTTGAATCTAGAAGTTGAGTAATCCATAACAAAACCAGTTTGTGTCATTGGCCTCTTAGAATCTTCTAAGTTTTCCTTCCCCATCTCACGCTCCCCGCCCCTCCCCCTGCCATGTTGGTTTTCTGCTTTATTTTTGGAGGATTTCTTTTAAAACTTAGTTAAATCATTCCTGGGTTGTTACTGAGCTTGGGTGCTGGGAAACTACCCACAAGCAGTTGCTGTTTCTCACATTTTTATCACTACTTTTTGATAGCATTTCTAACATTCTTAGAGACAGCTAGGTGGAGCAATGGTTAGAGTCCTGGGTCTGGACTCAAGAAGACATGAGTTCAACTCTAGCCTCAGATACTTACTGTGTAACCTGGGGCAAGTCAATTAACTATTGTTTGCCTCAGTTTCCTCAACAGTAAAAGAGGGAAGATAATAGAGCTTACCTACCAAGGTATTTGGTTGTGAGGATCAAATGATATTATATTTGCGAAGTGCTGGGCACAGTCCCTGGCCCATAGTAGGTCCCCTAAAAATGCTCATTCCCTTCCTCCTTCTTAAGCTGTAGCTGTTATTGTTTCATTGGAAATCAAATGCCATTTGGGTCTCTCTCTTATAGCACCAGATACACATTATCCGTTAGTGAAGTCTCTGAGGAGACAACGGGCAGTCTTTCACGAGCACCGCTGGGCCGCAGTCAGAAGGGACAGAATCAACCCACACTTCGGGGAAGAGCTGCTGCCCACCTCACCTTGCTGTCCATTTTTTTGCTGTATATTAACATGCCTGTTTAAAAGATGAGTTGTTGGGCTTCTATTGATGTCAGTAGGCTCATCTACCATTTCAGAACAGTGGAAACAAAAGCACTCTCCATCTGAATGTTCACAGGACTGTGCTAAAGAATAATGATTTAAGATCAAGACAAGAGTTAACTACCCACCTCACCAATCAGTGGCCTTCCCCAGGAGCTCTGGATGTCAATGCTGTTGCCTTGGATACCTTGCTTTACCGAAAACACAATAAACAGTGGGATGAGTAAGTGGAATGCTTTTTTTCAAACTAATTAAAATTTTCAGTTGTACTAAAATCATATGACCATCCCTTTCTTTTGAGGCAATGGGTACAGTTTGAATGTGGAGGCAAAACATCTCTGAGTCTCAAGTCAACTGCAAAGTGAGAATAATGCTTATTGGACTAGCTGTCTCACAAGTTCATTATGGAAAAGGCCATTTCTAAACCTTAAAACTCCCTATAACCATGAGTTATTATTATTTTGATTTTTCAACTTATCTTCTGAGTTCAACATTGGTTTAGGACCATGGGATGAAAATGAGACAGGGTACAGAATCAGTTGTAAGAAAGTGCTTTCCAGTGATAGGAGAGGCTAGGTTGAATGGGTCATTGTTTTCAAGCCAAAGCACCCTGGGGAAGTGAATCATATAGGGAAAGATCAATACAGCATCAACTTCCCACTTCTCTCAATTCAGTTTGAGAAAATGAGAATGACCACAGTATGAATTAGGGTTTAAAGCACCTCTAATTATTGAACTTACGGCTTTGGGGTCACAGTTGACCGAGGATTAATTTTTCTGGGTGTTTGAAGGTACCAAATTGAATGTTATTAATGGTAAGGCAGAAAGTCCTCTCAGTAAAGAACTCCACTATGTAAATAGGTTAAGTATTTTTTTTTTTTGCATCTCCAGTTTGAGAGCAATGCAGTTTGATTTCCATACCATAGCTTTCTTCCATTCAATATGACTGAATAGAATGGCAATATTGTAGGCTACTGGATAGACAGACTTTTTTGTAACAAGCCTTTCTTTACTTATATAAAGTAAGGGGGATTAATTAGTTGATCCTGGTAGGTTAGGGGCTCCAATGGAGAACCAAGTTGGACTTGTAGTCAATGAGACTTGAGTTCAAATCCTGGTTTAGCTGTCTTGCCTCATTTTCCTCATCTGTGAAATGGTGATAATGACAGCACTTACCTCTCAGAGTCATCATGAAGAATAAATGAGATAATATATGTAAAATGCTTTGCAAATTTTAAAGCTTATCATCATCATCATCATCATCATCATCGTTACTATTATTTTTAAATCTCTAAGGTCCCTGCTTATTCTAAATCTTATGATTAACTTGTTCAATTTTGCCCAAGTATACCTTACTATGGAATATTTACTCTCAAAGAAAGAATGTTATAATTGTATTTAGAGTTCTAGGAGAAATCGATTTGCTTCCTGGACAGATGGACCTGGACCAGTCCTGTCCACTGAATGAAGATAGATGGATAGGTGGAAAGACAGACAGATAGACAGAAAAAGACTAGATAGTTTTTTATTAAGGATTTACTCTGTGTGCCAGGCACAGTGCTAAACACAAAACGCTAACACAAATGAAAAAAAATACAGTCCCTTCCCTCAAGGAGCTTACATTCTTATGGTGGGAGACAACATATACGAGAGTGGGCTGAAGAAGTTCAAAGAGTAAGGAGCAGGACTGAGGGAGAAGTGAGCAGTGATGGCCTGGACACTTCCTGTAATGGTGGCCCTGGGCAGGAACTCATTTAGAGGAGGGGGCTGCAGGGTCAGAGGCATCTCCAGGGTGAGAAAGTTACTGGTACTGGAAAGAGCAGTCAGGAACAGAACCCAAAAGGGGTCTACTTTTTAGGAGTCTTTCAATATTAATATTAATTAGTTAATTAATATTAATATTCACTCAACTACAAGTTTTAAAGGGAACTTTGAAGAGATAATTTAGCCTACTCTTCTCATTTTTCAGATGAGTAAATTGAATAATAGGTTGAATGTTAGATGAGATACTTGCCTAAAGTCACAGAGGTCGTAAATAGCAGAACTAAGGTTTCAACCTACGTCTTTCAGCTCCAGACCCAGTGCTGCCCCCACTATCCTCTGCTGCCTTTTCTTTTGCTTATTATTCTAATTTCTCTTAAAATAAATACAATGTCTGCTGTCCTCCAGGTGCCATTAGAAGATGTGTCTCCAATTAAGTCATCCTTATATTTAAAAAAAAAGTTTCTGAATTGTCTGAGTAGGAAAATTCTCAGTAACTTACGTTGTTTTACCTGAAGATTCAATAAAGGCTTTCTTTCCCCCCCCCCCCCCTCCCCAAGTACACCTCTCCAGCTGAAGGCCCTTAAATTTGTCTGTGGTTATTTGCTTATGCATGGCATCTGGGTCCCTTACACTGATCTGTAAGGCATCCTTAAGAAGAGAGGTGACTTTCACAAGTGTACACTTTTGGTCTTTGCAAGAATCTGGTCCTTCATTAAAATAATTGTTATAGTACTAGCGACTTTAAAGCTCTATGAAAGTCAAAGACTTTCTCCAAGAACTCAAGACTTGCCTCACTTTTCTTTGAGAACAGCATTTCTACACCACTTTCTGTTCTCAGACTCAGCAAGGCCAGAGCTATTGTTAGAAGAAAGGGGGTCCCTTTTAAGGTCTCTGTAACCTCAGTAAAGCCCATATTAGGGTGTAAACTTGACCAGATTTCCAGGATATGACAATCAAATATGGAAGACTGTCCAGAATGGATCTCAAATATTTATATAACTTTAGGGTGGGAATTCCAGTTTTTGCTCATTCACTTCTTAGGTCTTTAATGTTCTGGCGTATTTAAGGATTTCTTTTTGAATAGCTAGTCACTTGGAGAATCTTGGCTTTCCTTAAGCTTCTTTTGGACATATTCCTTAAAATATTAAGTTTAGATTACAATGAACCTTTAGAATATCCTTTTATTTCTCTCCTATATATATATATACATGTATCTGTACATTATATATGTTTTATTTATTTTAAAATAAAGATTAATTTTTGTATTCTGAATTTAATGAATGCCAAAAATATTTCCATATATAAAACAGAACTGAAAAAGAGGACATTTGAAAATCTGAATCTCCGTTACATATTGCTTGCTTTTTCCCAATTTATTTTCAGTTCCAAATTCTCACCTTTTCCTTTCCCACCCATTGAGAAGGCAAGAAAAACAAAGCCTATTAAAATATGTATGGTTTTGTGAAACAAGTTCCCACATTAGTAGTACCCTAAAACGAAAAGAACGTGTGTTTTGATCTGCTGAGTCCAGCATTTCGCTGTGGAAAGCTGGGCAGCATGGTTCATCATGAGAACTGTGCTTTTTGGCTGTGTTGATCAGAGTTCCTCAGTCTTTCAATATTGTGGTTATTGAATAAACTGTTCTCCTGACTCTGCTCACGTCACTTGGCACCAAGATGAGCTGTGGTGCTCCCATATTTCCCATTAACTTTCTAGTTTGTCTTTTTATCAGTATCCACATTTGTCAAATCTTCCTTCTGCTTCAGATTGAATTGTTGTTGTGTAACTGACAACTCAGAGTCCCTTTCTACTCTTCATGGTCTATAAAAGATCTTTTATTTATCCTGCTAACTTATTGGTGCATAGATGTATGGAGTAACTGGTGTGCCATTGTATTTATAACAACATGGCCTACTCGAAAAGAGAGGATGTGTGTCCTTTGCTTCTTTTGATGATGGGCTTTCAAAGTTTGCCCAAGTCCTAAGATTGCAAAAATCCTCTTTGCTCTGTACAGTCTGCATTGCTTCACCTCGTACCTCCTGTTTGAGTTTTCCATCCTGACCCAATCATCCTTATCCCTATCAGTATCCTATCAGTAGATTAAATGAACACAAACATCCTCCTCTTACAGCAATTGTCCCCTTACTCTCCAAGCATATTCCTTGAAATTCAAACCATAAATCGAGTAAAAGTGAGACACAGAGTGTGGCTGAGCTTATGTACATGTTGATGCACAAAGGAATATAAAGTCTTAATTATCTTCATGCAGATGCTTTGTTGATTATCTGTGGGAAATTAAATTTATGCTAGTTCTTCTCCCTTGCCCCCTGCCTGTAAGACTCTTAACATGCTATCTCTGCTACCCAGCTGGTGGCTATTTGGCTAATACAAATGAATATTAGCCCATGCCAAAACATGAGGAAGATAAATCACTTAGATCATCCACACCTCAGATGCCTTTCATTAGTAGAGATAATTAAAAGTTGTCGAAGTGTATATCAGGCCTATGCATATGTATGCAAGTTTCTATTTCCAGCTGTTTTACATTTTCAAACAGAGTTTAAATTAATTAAATACTTGGTTTTGTATTTTAAAGGAAAGTCTCCTATCTTGAAGTTGTAGGGTATAGGGCACAATTGCTACAAACATAATTTTTGAAAATACATATTACTACAAATACTGGAAGGGAAGAATGTATGAGGTTTAATGCCTTTAGTCTTACCTGAGGAATGTGGGCAGCTAATTCCTTTTTTAAAAAATTTTGTGTGATCAAATGCTTATGGTTAAATTAATGTCTGATATATTAGATTGTTTGATTAAATACCAGGCTAGAGAGACTAAGGTTTAGGGATCATTTCTCATTTCTCATATCAAATCATGTGATAAGAGAAATTTCTAGTGACAAAGGGAAATGCATGGATAGTTTAGTATCAAAGCTTCACCTAGGGAAGGGTGACAATGACTTGACCCCAAGTCACTGGAATTTAGAGGGTACAGGAATTTAATTCTAAAGCAACTGAGTTCAGTACCTAGTTACTGGTTAGTTAAAATAGCTAGCACTCACTATTATTATTATTTACTAACACCCGTCTGCAAGCCACTATAGTGACTAATTCTCCTTTAGGTTCAATTGCATTTCTTTAAATTACTTTTCTTATTGTCACATCATGAATTTCAAAGTTGATCTGAGGGTCTCTTTCATGTTGCTTACCATTGGTGCATATCCTGCTACTTGCCCAGAGTACCCAAAAGGCTCGTATTGTTCTTTTTAGCACACATTTACAATTGCTACTGGAATGAATCCAACTCATTCCATTGCAAAAGATCAATCAATTAATAAACACTTATTAAGTGTCTGCTATGGGCCAGGCACTGTGAAGGATGATGGGTCAGTGGTGTCATCAACACAAGTGAAGAAAATTGTACGGATTAATCCTAGTGTTAATACCTTTTACCTAAGTGCTTCTTTAAGCGAGTAATTTTCCCGATTTGTGTTTCTCTATTTCAGCATTTATCAATATAAGTTAACCTTGTAGATAGTCACTAAAGCCTAAGAAATCTTAAATAAGTGATCAAGTTCTTAGACATAGCAAGTTTTCTTCCAAAGTCAACACTCAACTATAATGGACAATTCAGTTATGTCAACAGAAAGTTTTTTTATTTAACTAGTTAATAGGCAATGAAGAAGGCTCCTTTTCAATTTGATATGTTATGGATGATTACTTAGGTTTCTGAGAAAGATTATGCTTTTGGACTGTTGGTACTTATTTTAAAAATCCATATAATTCTCTTCACATTTTGTTCAGTCATTGTATGCTACATACTGTGTGTCTGGAATGTATGGGGTGTTCAGGAGGACTAGCACCTGTGGTGTGCAAGTTTGCTGAGCCCTTTTCAGGGCTGCTCATTCACCTTTGGTGTCCACCTTCACCCAGCTCTCAACTGTGACTCCAAGTAGCATGTATAGGGAGCCACAGTCCAGTAAGCATTCTTGGTAGATGAGCTAACCAGGTTGAGGGTAACTCTACCTATCAGTGAGTTAAGGGATGTCTATCCTAAGCACGTCAATACTTTCCCCACCAGAATGGGCAGATGAGAACAATTTGTTCCAATGGCCATGAAGGCAATTGAAGCAGGCATTGTGGAGTGCTTAGAGCTTGGTCACATGGAAACTGCTAAGGTCATCCACTGCTTCCCAGGCCATTGCCAGTTGTCTTAACTCTTACCACTGGACTTTGATGACTGTGGAAGACAAAATGAGGCTGACAATTTTTTGCAACTCTACCTCACTTAAATCCAATTCACTAACAAGTTATCACCCCACGATGTCATTGGTCCTCTTCCAAAATGAAGGACAAACACCACCACCACCTATGTTTCTATGTAACTAAGTAGCGTGGTTTGTTTGTTTCCTTTTAAAACCCATTAGCAATTTTTGAAGGATAAAATAAGTGTACTAAAACTGATTTCTTTTAAATTAACCTTATGAAACCTCCCCTGAAGGCCTATTTCTAGATCCTCATCATGGTGGAGAGATCACCCTTGGTTCATGAAGGCCATGCTAGCAAAACAAGTTTTGGCAGCTTCTTGCAAGCTGGAAAGTCTTTTAAGTATGGACCCAGTTATATGTTGTGTATCTATCCTCTAAGGACCAACTTAGCTAAGTCAAGAGAGACATATTGGTAGATTGGCTACTGGTTGACAAGTTTTTTGGCCACAATAATTCATGAAGATAGTTTGTTTACATGTAGAGGAGTCATAATCTGCCTTGGTAGATGTAATAATTTATGTTAAATTTAAAGAGAACTTTTACATACATTATATCATCTGAGGCCTACAACAACCTTAGTATTGCTGGGCCTGTTTTATAGGTAAAGAAATTGAAGCTCAGGGTAGGAGAGCCAGGACTCACACCCCCTAGGCCTTCTGAATCCAAATTCCAGTGCTGTTTCCACCACACTACTTTGCCTTGCCTTCTCTCTATTTTTGCTTTCTTTCATAATCAACCAGCTAATAATATTTTGTTTTTGCCAATAAGCCTATTTTCCTTAAAATATCTAAAATATTTATTTTTCTGTTATTACAAATACCGAAGAAAAGGAGCATGTTTTAAATGGTCTGTCCTTACCAATCAGGCTAGCTACTGAGTTGTAGTAGAACCCAAAATATACTTTCCCGATAAGACTTGATGGTCTTATCAGCACAACCCTGTAATAGTAGAATTGAGAATGATCTGTTTTTATACTTGAGAATGCTTAGAAAACTTGCATAAGAAAAAAAGAGCATTACTTTCACATGCTGGTAAAATTCTTCCATCATAGCAGTAAGTGCTTCATTTCTAAAAGGAAAAAAAAATTAAATAGCATTTTCTTTCCTAATGAAACCCTTTCATTTTTTCCTCTTAATAAAACTGATCTGGAGAACAAGGACAATAGCCATTTTAAATGCTGCTGTGGGCCACTGCTGGGTTCTGCCTACAGAAAAATAGTGGGCCTTGTTTTTATAAATTGGTTCTTTACATTGCCATCCTGGGGCCCTTTGATTAACTTGAGTTTTGATGAGCAGGGTTGTATTTAACCCTTCCTAGCATTTATTTGTTATAGCTAGGATTATTTCTTCATGCACATATGATGGAAAACCAGTTACAGCAAGATAGAATTCAGGTTCTGTTTGCTTTTCAATGAAATATTTTCTATAAAATACTCCTCATGATTACTGGAAAAAATACAGTAGATTTCAGTTATTTTTTTAAATGGAGGTTTAACCTCAAATATATGTTGAATATTTCCGGCTTAAACTACACTTAGATATAGGAATAATTTTTAAAATGACACATAAAAACAAAGTAGCTAATACCAAGGTTCAACTTCAAATTTTATATTGAAGGACTAAGTGGGGGGAATGGTAAGAAACTTTTCTGAATTTACCCTTTGAATCTTGAAAAGAAAGTTGCCATTTTTCCTCCATTGTAACACATTTGTAATGGAATGACTTTCCAGAGAAAAAGACCTGACTATAGTGCTCAGAGGAAGGAGGTCCAATAGGAAAGTCATCTTGTTAGTACTTAAATACAGCAAAATGTGATCAGATGTTCCATTAACCAGCATTTTGATATCATCACAGTGATAATCGATAGTGAGAATCCCAACACTTACCAAGATCTTGAAGTGCCTTTTGAAGCATCAAATCTAATCTGATACATTCACTAGACTTTTAGTGTAGTATGTGGAATTATTGATACTCCAATTCTTTGAAGATTTGTAATCCCTGTACCTTTCCATATGGTAAGTAGCTGTGAGACCTTGGCAAGTCACTTAACCTAGCCGTTAAATCTTTAACTACCCAGAATGGCTGATTACTTAGCCATTTTGGAGAATAAAGATAATTGTGTAGGGACATGAACTTGTTTCACAAATATAACTCCCTTTCCCTTTTTTTTTTTTTTAGTGTTAAGAATGAGATGAAAATGAGGTAGAGATCATTGAGGTCAGGATATCTTTTTAGAAGAGTTCAAGTAAAAATGCGGATGAGAAATTTGTCCTAAGTCAGTAAATCCAAACCAAATAAATTGACTAGTTCTTCAAGTGTTCTTTTGTGGGAGGAAATTCAAGAGTTATTTTAATTCCTGTTTTACAGAAAAAGTTTTCAAAGTCTGGACCAGTTATCGGCAGAAGTTAGTCTGTCTCAGACATCGTTGGGTCCAGCCCATTCACAGGATGGAGATGGCAAACAAGACATGTTAAATTTACTAAATGAAGGTAAGTAGTGTTTATCTGCAACATTCTTTTTCTTCTACTGCCTTGCTATGTTCATAGAGAATCAGAATATGCTCTTGTGGATGGACTTTCTGCAGAGCATACTAGGAAGGTTACCTGGGCCTATAAGAAAGCTTAAAGATCTTCTAGTTCCATTCCCTTATTTTTCAAATACACAAGACCCAGGAAAGTTAAATAACAGGGTCAGAAAGGCAGGATGTAATAGATCTAGAATGACGGTCCTCTGAATCCAGAACTTTTTCTGCTGACTACACCACACTGTGACAATGGTCTTTTTTCTTTCTCATACATTTAAATACAAGAGACAAAAGCTCAAGGAATGGGCTACTTATGGTTAATTAAATTTTCTCATTAATCAGCAATCTTTTATTTCATGATGCAGTAGAAAATGTAGCTGACTTAAGTCTAGCCATCTAACTTTGCATCCTGGTTCTGGCACTTGTTACCAATGAGACAAATTGGGGCAAGTCCCTAAAACTCTCTGGGCCTCAGATTGGTCATTTATTTTAAAAAAGAAATTTGGACTAGATGACTTTGTAGGCCCTTTTCATCTCTAAATCTGTGATCCTTATTGAAAAATATTAATATATTAACTCATTTTTACTGCTTTTAGTTAAATGTAATGGGGATACACTAGAGCCAGCTTAAAAGCTGATTGTTAAATTTTCAGTATGAGTATTTACATCTTAGAAATCTGCAAACACACAAATCAGGCCATAATTTATTATTTTGTCGGTTAAGAAAGTGATGCTTTATTGTTGCTGACATTAAAAAGTGAGGGAGAAAATTTTAATAATGCCAATTACACTTAAAAGTGTGTTGTGCATGACACTTTTTTTTTAAACCTAGAGAGCCAATTGTTAAACATTTACCCACACACTCCTGGCTGTACATCCTTTGATAAGAACGATTCAGATAATCTGAACAAGGGCTTTACAGTTTGTGAACAATTGTCCTCAGCAACCCATAAGGTAGCTATTACAAATAATATTTTACCCACTTTGCAGATAAGAAAACTGAGTGGTCAAGTAACTTGCCCCAAGGCCTCAGAGCTAGTGAATGGCAGAGTCAAAACCAAACCTTTGGTCTGCTAAGTCCAAATTCAGTGTTCTTCCCACTGGAGCCCAGCAAATGTGAAGGATGGCGGCCAGAAAAGGTCTCTTTATGTTGCATACGTTCAGTCTGCGTTCCATGAGTTTGACTGCTGGGAAGACATTAGTCTTAAGCAAACAGTTATGTGCTTTTCAAAAATTTCATTTATATTCTCTCATTTAGAACCCAGTTCATATACTCTCAAAGAAGAATACCTTCAGATTTTTCTTGCTTCTAGTTTCTCCACTGAATGTGCAATTTTTAAAGGTGAATTGATAAAGATTTTAAAATTTAAACCAGACAGCTCCCCAAGCATGGCCATCACGGGGAAGATACGTTATTGTTTTGTTTACCATTGTCGATACAGGTATAAGGCAGTAGGCTTGGATTGTCCAGTCATAGTTTTAAAATAAGGTGATTTTAAAAACAATAAACCAACCTGAGTCCCCACTGGTTGCTTGTTCTCTCATGACTTTCCTTTTCATTAGAGTGGAATGCAGAAAAAGTTTGAAGGATTCTGTATTCTGATAACCCTACACTGTCTGCCGGTAAATTCCTTTGTGCCCTGCAACAATGGGAATTGAGATTAGCCAACACTGCAAGTATTTACCAAGCAAAGCAGCCACCATCTTTACAAAAGTGCACCATCTTGTGGCCAATCACAAACACTGTAAGTGTTCACTCTTAACGATGTAGCTGTTTTACCAACATGGCCAATTTTTCAATTCCCATTATGTTAGGTTAATAGAACTTAATTTGATTGATCATAACCTGTGGTTTTCAAAACTCCTTTATCAAACCCTAACGGCCACTTATTGTGTCCTTCAGCAAATCACTTCAGTATTCTCTTTTGTCAAATTGGGGGAAGGGGGTTTTGGAAGAGAAGACCTCTGAGATTCCTTCAAGATCTGCTTTGATGATCTGATGCCCTCCTATTTGCGAGGTTCTGCAGTACTCCCACAAGATCTGCTAATTTGACATGAGATAAAACACTGAATTTACACACTGTAACATCTCAGATAGATGAAAGTATATACTGTTTGTGGGGCAGCAGAATAGAGCTAGAGTACTGGGACTGGAATCACAAAGACCTGAATTAGAATGTGAGCTCAGACACAAGTTCTGTGATCCCTGGGCAAGTTACTTAACCTGTTTTTCATCCTAATAATGGTTATTGTGAGGAACAAACGAGACAATTGTCAAGTGCTTAACCAATTGCCTGGCATATAGTAAGCAGTATATAAATGTTAATTATTATTATTTTAAGAGATTAAATGCAAAGGTTTATCCCTAGACTGGCCATAAAATCAGTAATTTTTTTTAGGACCAGCAAGATTTTAAAATATTTTATTGATTTTTTTCTTTACAAAAGTAATTTCCCAATAACTACCAGCTACTCCCCAATACACTATTAATACCCCTTATAATAAAAATAGCAAAAAAAGTTAACCCAAGCAGAGATCACGCCTGGCAGTATATGCAACACTTTACCCTCAAATTGTTCATCATCTTTCTACTGAGAGAAGATGTTGCACCATTGGTCCTCTAGAACAAATGTTGGTTACTATATTTTAATTTGGGTGTCATTTAGTGTTGTTAGACTTACAGGTGTCACAGTGCTAGATTTGGAGTTACGAAGATCTGAGTTTGAATCCTATCTCAGATACATACTAGCTGTGTCACTTCCTCATCTATAAAAAAAGGTATAAAAAATAACACCTACTTCCTAAGGTTGTTTTGAGATAATATGCATGAAACACTTTACAAACCTGAAAGCACTGTTATTATTTTTACCAAAATTATGGTTATCATAGTATATGTTGTTTTCCTGGCTCTGTATAAGGTCACACAAGTCTTTTCATTTTTCTCTGAGTCCCTGTACATTCCACTTAAATTTTTTTTTCTGTCACTACTTTTTTTGTGACCATTAGTGGGATTTAGTAGATGAAAGGGCATAAACTTAATCATTTTTATCTTCTCATTCCAAATTGTTTTCCGGAATAGTTGGAACATTTCAGAGCTCCAACAGTATGATAGTATTCCTGTCTCACCCCTTATACCACTGGCTGTCTTCTTGAACCTCAATGTAACACTTCCTAAGGTCTATCTACTGTGTTGTAAAAGAGTTTTCATTTTGTATTGGGGTGACAAGAATGTGTACCCACCAAGTCACAAATCCATGAAGTATTAGACTTTTGTAACATCCTTCAGTACCAAAAACGTATTAATCCAATTCAATTTCTGTCAGACTCTTTGATTGTAAAGGTCAGGTATTCAGTTTTTGGGGGGTTACTTAGGTGATATGTGTGGCAGAAACAGAAAAGGCATTTTGGCTCACTTATATGATTATACCTAAGATTTTCTGGGTTTAGTGAATACTTGCTTTGGCTAAAAGGGAGGTGAGGTTTGTATTTTTTTTTTTTGGCTTTGTACAGGTATGGTAAGAACAAGGGAGAGAATTTCTTCTCGCTTGATCGTTTTTCTCTCTAGAGTTCCATACATTCTATCACACAGGCATCTAAGTTAAATTTCTTTGTTAAAAGAATCTCTTTAACTCAGTTACAATGTACATATTTCTAGAAATCCTTCAAGGAATTATTTTAGTGGTACATATTTTGGGCAAAATATGACAATTGGGTTGGGATTTTGTATGTACATACATATATACATTATATGTATATATTTATTTTTGGTTGGGGCTTTTTCTTTCTCCTCAGATCAAGCTTTGGGCTATCCCTGTTCTAGGCATGGCAAGCATAAACCAACTTTGTCTGTCCAGTGACTTTCCTTGGTGCTAATTCATTCAAATTAAAGTGAAAGAAAATCTGCAGTGTCATACAAATGCCACATGAAAAGCCATGCAAGCTGTAACTTAAAGGAGCTCATGGCTAAGGGAAAATGCATTCACATTGAGTCGTTTACTGCAACACTTCAAGCACTCTAATTTTATGGGTGTCTGTTATTACAGCCACAAGGCACAAGTCCTCTAAGACTTAGCAGGTGGGAGTAGAGTTTCCATCACCAAGTACTCTCATCAACCAGGTGATGAGAGCCAAGTTCTTCAGACCCATATCTAGTCCATTACCAAGCCCCTACAATGAAGCCTTCTAGCTGGGTAGGACCTGGTGGAGCTTGGGAACCCAGGATCATGATCCTTCTATGGAGAGGCATCTGAGAATTTCTGTGGACATGTCACTACATACACACTTATACACATACCTACATGGGTGTGTATACATCCACACACACATATGTCAAGGGAACAAATCACCATTGACACCAATTTCTGTCCATCATAAGCATCTGGGCGGTGACGGATAGATGCTAATTCAGAACCTTTCCTGAGCAGTGACTAAATCAAGGACAAATGGCCTTAGATTAAAAGACTTGTCTTCCTTTTGATTCTATTTCTTAGTTTTCCATTTTATTATACTTTAGAGGAGACACAAACAGCTTTAGAAATGGTAAGCTTGACTTCCAATTCCTTGATGAAAGTTTTACTGCTAAGGATATCCTGGACTAAAATATTGAGGTTTTTTTGGTGTGTGAAAAAGATACCTTTTATGTTACTGACTTTGGAAATATTTAACACCTAAGATGCCACAACAGTATTTTTTGAGTAGTATCAATCACACTTATTTCTAGAGATGCAAGATATAACAAAACAGTAAAAAACAAAACAAAACAAAACAAAACAAAAAAACAAAACCCAAAGCACTGTGGTACCCCCAGGGAGGATAAACGATGCAAATCCATGCAAACAAGTCTCAAAAGTTAGGTATGTTAATAACTAGAATAGAGAGAGATGGGTTTTTTGAAGTGAATTAACATTAATTAAAGTTATCAGGGATCATAATAGGCAAAGTTGATTTATGCTTTCTGTGCCTAGAACACAAGCCCCCATCACAGCTCTTTTAGAATCTTTGGTTTTCAGGGGCGACTTAGGTGGCGTAGTGAATAGAGCACCAGCCCTGGATTCAGGAGGACCTGACTTCAAATCCGGCCTCAGACACTTGACACACTAGCTGTGTGACTTTGGGCAAGTCACTTAACCCCAATTGCCCTCCAAAAAGCAAAAAAAAAAAAATCTTTGGTTTTCTTCAAGCTTAGCTCAAATGCCTTCTTTCATGGGAGGCTTTTTTGATACCTATTGTATTATTGTGTGCATGTTTGTCTCCCCCAGTAAAATAAAAGCAAATGCATTATTTCACTTTTATCCTTCTATCCACAGTGCAGTTAGCACCTTATGCTTGTTGACATCTTATCCAGCCACTGATAGGGGACATAAGGACACAGGAGAATGGTGGCCCAGCCCTTATTAAAGCAAATGCCATGCCTGGTGGTCTAATATGTTACAAATATTGCTACAGAGAAGCTTGAACTACAGTCAACACTACCCAGGCCTCATACTAATGTTTGGTTTCTCTCTCGCTTTTATACATACATTAAGTTGGAAAAAATAATCAGAGCAAGGACTTCCAGGTGAAATTTGAGTGTTCTCAAATCTAACAGGTTGCTATCCATGGTGAGAATGCACTCTTTCCTCACCTCTGTATCCACTAATTTCTGGCTTTCTTCAAACCTCAATTCAAGTCAGACATGCGAGTTTTAATTCTCCTGGATCCTACTGCCACCCCTCAGTTTTTGTGCTTTGCATCAATTCTGAATTTCCTTTTTTTTGCCCTCCCAATACACTGGATGTTTCTTGAGGGCAGACTTGTTTTTCTATAAACGTCACCTGACGGTTGTAGTCATAGCTCTAGCCTCACCAGATCAGGCTCCACCTGTTGCTGAACAAAGCAGGGTCACTTTCATGGCCGTTTGAGGTTTGCAAAGTCAAAACAACCTCGTGGGAGAGGAAGTGCAAGTACTGGTATCCACATTTTACAGACGAGGATACTTAAGATCTCAAAGATTAAGTGACTCGTGTGTGATCACAATCAAACGGGGCAGACAACATGCAAACAAATGTATACCGGGGAAAAACAGGACATAATTAAAAGGCCGGGGAGGGCTAGAATTAAGAGGGGCTGGAAAAGGCTTCCTTTAAAAGGTGGGATTCAAGTTGGGACTTTAAAAAGTCAGTGGGGAGGAGAGAATGTTCCAGGTATGGGGGACAGCCAGAGAAAAGTGGCTGGAGCTGAGAGATGGAGGGTCACTGGATGGAAAAGTATGTATGTGTTAGAGAGTAATATGTAAGAAGCCTGGAAAGGTAGGAAGCAATTAGGTTATGGCTTTGAATGCCAAAGAGTATTTTGTATTTGTTACTGGAGGAAATAGATAGTCACTGGAGTTTGACTAGGGCGGTGACATGATTGGACTTCCATTGGAGGATGGATAGGTTTGGGGAGAATGGAGGCAAGGCAGACTCACCAGCAGGATTTTGCAATAGTTCAAGCACAAAGCCTGGGCTAGCGTCCCCTTTTTGTAAACTTTCTAAAATTCAGATGCTGTGAAGCTTAGGATGAAAAAGGCACCAAGATGCTCTGCAGGTTTAGTATCATCCCATCTGAATTCTCCTAACTAAACGTGCCTTTAATTTTTATTTTTACTAGCCTAACATTTGGGGGGGCGGGGGCGGGTTGGATATGGAAAATACTTAAAATTACATCATACATCAAACATATGAAAAAGACATTGTTTTGACAGCTTTGTAGCAGTAATGTTGTAAATCCGTTGATGCAGCACGCTTTTAGTATTGTGGCGCTATTTCCACTGGTAGGATTTTAAATGTGGCAGTTCTCAATGACGTTTTTACAGGCAATACACACAATGACTTAATTTTTATTATTCTCTGAATTGCAGGTAAAGAAGATACTCCTTCTTTACTTGGTCTCTGTGGCTCTCTAACCTCGGTAGCAAGTTATAAATCTCTAACAAGCCTGAAATCAAGTGACTACCTTGCAAGTCCCACCACAGAGATGACCAGTCCAGGCTTGACTCCATCTTGAAAAGCAAATGTGAAGGATGGCGGCCAGAAAAGGTCTCTTTATGTTGCATACGTTCAGTCTGCGTTCCATGAGTTTGACTGCTGGGAAGACATTAGTCTTAAGCAAACAGTTATGTGCTTTTCAAAAATTTCATTTATATTCTCTTATTTAGAACCCAGTTCATATACTCTCAAAGAAGAATATCTTCAGATTTTTCTTGCTTCTAGTTTCTCCACTGAATGTGCAATTTTTAAAGGTGAACTGATAAAGATTTTAAAATTTAAACCAGACAGCTCCCCAAGCAATTCAAAATGCGCATACTATTCAAGTGATTTTTCACATATTTATTTAAATATTTTTTAGCTACAAAGACCTGAGTTCAAGGGATTTTAACAGAGCATTTTCATGTATTGATGCAGATGACGTATTAAAGAAGAAATGACACCCAAAGATGGCCCAGACAAGGCAGTTGTATGCCTTAGACAAGGTCTGAATATACTGTGCCCTGTGTTACTGTTCACTGAAAACACTGGGCCTCCACATAACATGTCTTTGCATACCACCAAATATATACCTACATGGCATGGAAAGTAAACTTTTCTGGCAGTGTTTTTTTAAAAATGGTACTCCTTACTCTGGCCCCCGTGGCCCAATGTCATTAGGTACCTTCTACTTGCCTTTCCACAGACTAGATTCTGCTTCGCAACTTCAGGTTTTCATTTGAGCTCCTGTTGTAATCCGATGGTTAAGTGTATTCTAATGTATGATTAAGATTGTCAGAACTGTTCAGATTTTGAAGAAGTTTATTCATTTAATTTGAAAACACTTTTCTGTTTTTAACATTTACCAGTTGATACCGACATTCCACTTTACCTTTTGTAAATTTTATAGACATTTACCTTTTTAGACAGTTGATAATGTATTTGATAAGGTCCGTGAAAAAGGGATTTGTAATAACCTAGATGCACTTTAGTGAAATGATTAAATTCCTTGGCCAGGTTTCCCTGTAATTTTCTAAAAACTTAGCTGGTAAGTTGCTATGTATATGGAGATACACACACACACAACATACCAAAAGAAAAACTATGTAAAAATTTGGAGAAAATTTAAAAAATCAGAAACAATCTAGATGGCTTAAATTTACACATATCTGATAAAATGATATATACCACATTAAACGTTTTTGTCTTCATTGTTAAATAGCGATAAAATATATTTTTTCAGACTTTATAATTAATCACACTAGTCCATTAAAAATAATTAATAAAGTTTGCTCCATATTTCAAATGATATCAACCTACCACATGACACTGGACAAATTATTTGACCTCTCTGAGAATCAGTATTCTCAGCTATAAAATGAGTTTGGACTAAATCTTCTACCATCTGATAATAAACTTTCACATTTTGGTGTAGCGGTAGGGAAGTAGGGATTATCTTTCTAGGCTTCAGATTCCATAGCTGCAAATAATCATCCATTTATAAATCCCACTATACTAACTTAAGAGTAAAATAGATGATTTATTTTCTATAGCTAATTTTTTTTGGAGGGGAGGGGAAGTATAGACTATATTTTGTGGTGCCAAAGAAGTTTTTAAAATTGTTTACATGAAGTCTCTGCAACACAACTGGGGACTTCATATCTTTGTTTTGAGATGGTATTGTTTATGATGGACGTGAGTGATTTCTATTTTAAAATGTGGAGTAATGTAGGTCTTTTTAAGTACTTGGCACTATTTATTTACTTTATTTCCATGAACTAGTAGTTGGAGTAAACAGAAATTTAATCTAGTTATTCTTTGGAATATAAGTTAAACAAACACAGGAATTCACTGAATTACTTAAGATGTTACCTGGCCACTAATAATTTACAATAATTTACCTTAAAAATAAATACTAGTACTTGTAAGTGGAATGAGTAGGCTTAAGTTGTATGATTTCAGGGAAAAAAAGAAATCCCAATGATGTTAAAAATTTTTTTATCCCCCTCCCAGCTTTCCCTTATAATGATAGCTTACAATTTGAGCTACCTTGATACAAGGGAAAGATTTAAGAGATTTTGATAAGTCATAGGGGCAATGCAATTAAATGGCTGCCTTGGTCCTTGGTTAATAGTGCTGCTTTCACAAGCTCTGCCACTGAGAATGGTGTCATTTATTGTAACTATCAACCCACCTTTAGGACATTCTGTTTTAGGTTATTTTTTAAATAACTAATTTGCATACATGTTTAGTAAACAAGAAAAAGGTGGAATCCTTAAAGTGTTCCGATTTTATTTAACAGCTACAGTCAATAACTTGTGCATTCTTACATTTTACTGTGTGCAGAATTAAAACTTTTTCTCAGCCTATCGTATCAAAGACATGACCACAATTTTTTACTTCTATCACGCTCCCTTTCTTGGAGCTCTTGGAGTAAAATTCATTTGCTCTTGTGGAATTTCAGCTTTCTACGCAGGTCATTTCATTATAGTCATAGAATTTATAGATGTCTGTGCATGAGAAAACTGATTGTTATGTCTCAAGCCTCAGTTCTAAGTGACAATGTTCATTGTTAGGAAAAAAATATCACGAATGTTGAATTAATGCCAAAACTTGTATGGTGTATTTTGTTGCCTTGATATATATTTGTTGCATGTAAATTAAACCTTTTATAGCCATCAATAGCGACTATTTTCCTCTGCTTCTAATGAGCTAATTTAAACAAGAGTACAAAATGTGGGAAGAATTTACCATTTCATATTTTCAATGGATACTTATTTGGAGAAATACATTTCAGCACAAGTAAAAACTCATCATCATATATTTAAGAAAAATCTTAAGCTTTTATTGCCTAACGGGGTCAGAGCTAAGGTTTTGGATCAATTCGAGTTTTCGTTTCCTCCATGCTTGCACCGAATAGATTAGATAAGGGGGGAATCTTGTTATTTATTGTCTACTGATTACTGAGGTAACTTAGCAAAGAGAACTTAGTCAAGTCACTAGGATTCTCCTAGTCCCAGCTTTGCCACTGCTCAGCTCTGTAACCATAAGCAAGTCACTGAATGTCTGTATCTTCAGTTTCTTAAATCTTTAAGAATAAAATATCTATAAATATTCCTTGGAATAAAAACATTCTAAATATTAATTTTTCTTGCTTCCTAGACCAAAGTGATACAAGCAAGTTAAAATTTTTGTCCACTCTTATATCTGTGGTTTCCAATTTGACAGCTACATTTGAAAGCAAGATCAAAATCAAAACCTTCCTGAACCTCAGTTCCCTCAGCCACAAAATAAGGACAATACCACCCAGAGTCTCCACCTCAGGGACATTATGAGGATTAAATGATAAGCATTCTATGGAGTGACTTATTTTTTTAATAATAAATCTTACTTTTACAAGTGGGTGAAAATTTCTTAAATTTTCAATTGAACTATAAAAAGATAAAAAAGTATACAGTGCCTATAACACTACAGACTCTTCAAATATGAACTGATGTGGGTTGGTTTATCTCTTTACCAAAACACTAGGAGCTTAAGAATATTTATCTGGGAGTACATCACTTGGCTTTCTTGAGAATAGGTGGAAAAGCTTACTTTTGCAACATTTGTGTCTCTTGCAATATTAACTGTTAGAAATCAGGAACAAAAATTATTCAGCTGTCATAGTGACAGACATCAGAATATATTTCAAGCAAATCAAAGACTTTTAAAATAGGTCTCCTATGTAGATAAGAAAAATTAAAAATTACTCAGAACTTATGTCTTAACATTTATACCATTATGTAAAGAGTTGGAAACTTTTAATGCAACACTAAAACTCGGGGTGGCCATCTTCTTCCCCAAAGGGAATAATTTAAACCAGAAAAAGATTTCTATTAGGGTAAATAAACATAATGGATATATAATCTAACAAGAAGGATTATTTTTAAGCAGATGTTTGTGTAAAAGTCTTGTTTCACACCTAATAAAGCTATCCAATCTAATACTGAGAAAAAACTGTTTCCTACTGTAAACAAAAATTTAAGAATATGTAGTTAAGAAGCAGTATATTCAGACTTTTCAACAAATGTTATATTCCTTCTGGAACCACCAAATGACCAAGAAAATTAGCATGTATGATGGACTTTAAGAAAGGAAAGCTGATGATTTTCCTGAACAACACTGTTGACCGTCAATTCCTTGAATTCATAAAAAGTCAAAAATCTGAGCACAGCACTCCATTGATTACATTTATGTAATTTCTTCAACAGAAGTTGATATTAAAGGGTTTGTTTGTTTATATTTACCTCTGAACCATGACAGAGATACAATGTGGTCATACACTCTCACACAGCTAACCCTAACATATGTTTTCAATTAAAAGATGATTTTTTTTAACAAGTCTGAGATTTTTATCCCCATAAAGTTCCATCTTGCTCTCTGCGGACTGTCACATGTTCTGTATCACTGTCCTTAGCTTTCTTCAGAGCCCACTCTGCAATGAGGGCTGTTCTGTTACAACAAGGCACTAGTCCTCTCTATCTCCTGACATCATTTTGTATTTACTGACCGGTTTTCACGGTGTTATCCCCTCAAGAGGCCTGGGAGGCAAGGACTGTTTTACCTTTGTATCCCCAGCACTACCACATATAATAAGGGATTAATAACTAACTTGTTAAACCTACTTGAATTCAAGAAAATTTTCTATTTCTTCTCTGTAGAAAATGGCTATTAGTTGAAAAGGACTTGAGCACATATGGTCTTTACAAAGGAGGAAACTGAGGTCCTGAGATTCAGTAACTTATCCAAGGTCACACAGGAGGTATGGATCTGAAACCATGTCTGGACTTCAAAGACAGCATTCTTTTTACAAATGTGCAGAAAACCTCAATTCAGTTGCCTTTCATTGGTACATATCTTTGTATGTGATCAAAATAATTGTCAGTTATGCCAAAAACAATTCAAGGTAACTAGAAGGATGAATTTTAATTAATCTTTGTTGTATTTACCCATGATGTTGAAGCAGAAAAGACTACCACTAGATTTGTACATTTTCTTCGTTTCGCTATCGACACAAATAGAAATAATAAAACTAGGTGTGACAGGTGCCGACACGCATTTGAAGCTCGTTAAGTAAGTGGGAACCTAGACACACTTACTGTGTGTATGAATATCACTGACATAGCTAAACTTGACAACATTTCAGAATACTGTCATTAAAAAGCACTAGAGAAACCTTGAGTTAAGAAAAGAAGCAAAATTTTTAATGAAAATGAATTAAAAACAAACATACATACATATTGTTTCCAAATCTAAGACAAATCAACATAGGATGAAATAAAATACACACATGGTTACATTGAAAACATAAAGATATAAAATTATTTGTTTAGCAAAATATGTGAACGCTTTCTTAGTTTAGTATAGATTGCATTAATTTTCTAAGTCTTACCATGTAATATTTAAATATTCATCTCCTTCCACTATTCCATTCTGAAAATTTTCAATTTCATGAAAAATATTTAGACCGCAATAAAGTGCTTGTGTCATAACTTATAAATTATTCTGAGGAAAAAAGAGCAAAGAGTAATTTTAAAAATTTATGCTATTTCCTATTTTGTCATTACATCTCCCTTCACTTCATTTTGACAGTCACACACTATCAGCCTTTAAAGAAAAGTTTTTTTAAAATAAAATGCTGCCACCCCTGATTATTACTCATTTTCACGGTCATCACACAAATATGAAATGTAGTAATATGTGAAATCTGGAAGCAACATGAAAACATTCAGCCACCAATGGTGTGACAATCTCTGCCACATCAGAGTCTACAAAACGGAGCTGGAAAAACAATGAAGATAACAGTACCTCTTAATCACAGAATCAAGAGCACAGCTCTTAGCAATTATTTTACCCGTATCACAGACGAAGCTGCCTTTTCAAGCGCTCAACTTAACTGAACTAAACACACAGGAGAGGTTTTCTAAAGCAATACATGCTATGCTGCTCCCCCAGCTAGGATGAACCACACTTTGAAATGAGCACAAAGGTTCCAAGAACAGTGTCCATATTCTTCAAAATTGGCAGAACACAGCAAAAGATGTATAATTTTTGTTTACAGTGGCAAAAAATGATTACTTATGGATAAAACAATTATGGTTTGTCAGAAGAAATGCTACTATATATAGGGGCCCCAAACAAACATAAAACTAAGGAACATTACAATTAAAAATAAAAACACATTGGTAGTATTTGCCAAGTGCTGGTATGACATTATTTGATAATTGTCTTCCACTTCCATTTCACTAAAAAATAAATACGTGTGTACATGATTAAGATAAGCACAAAAGACTTGTGAGTCTTTTCGTTTTAAACACTTTACACCTATCATGGTTTATTTAGGTGCAGCGGACAGACTCATAGGAGACAAGGGTAACAAGGAAAATTTAGAATGTAATAAAAAAATTCTTGCTGTCATGTCAAGCTTTTCTCTTTTCTTTTCTAATATTCCCACAAGAGTTATAGATACTCAATGAAGAATTTTCTCAAATTTTTTCCAAAGACAGGATAAAACAGAAAACTTGTTATTAAATTATAACTAGAATTGTGAAATTAATACTTTTATAATTAAAAAAGATATTTAAAAATAGACCTGAAGTTTACACATTTCTGAGAATCTTCCAGCTAATAATATGACCATGATAATTATTTCTAGTCCATACTGCCAGAAGTACAGAGTGCCTGTTTTTTGAGGTTTTGCTGTTGGAAAAAAGTTTTCCCAAATTCGTATGTACTGACCATAATGGCACAAGCAGGAGCAACTTTAATTAAACGGGGAATAAGTCCTAAAAAAAGAGTAAGAAAATCAAGAGCACAATTTTTATCTTTTTAAATGACAAATGATCTTTTATTTGGTTACAATCTGACAGTAAGTCATTAAATCACTTACCATGCATCATATGAAGAATTCTGAGCAAGGATGGAAATCTAATAATTAACAACTCCTTTATACTGTATGGTATTCTTTTTAATTTTAAATAACTCATTAAATATTTACAGAATAAATTCCCTGCCCAATTAGTTATTGGAAATATAATGTAATATATATGTTGTCTACATTATTTATTTGAACATCAATCTCTAATATCTTAATTTATAATAAACAAGAGGAAAAATATAGAAGACTATTTCTGAAATTTGACAAACTTGGAATTTGAGAGATTTTAAATGAATATTCAAAAACTTTTCAGTGACTTGTAAATTTGGGATTTACCTGCAAATAATCCAGAAATTCCATGTTTAGAAACAATCTGTTTCATAATGTCCCATGTTGACGTGGGTAAGGTCTGTAGAACCATATCTATAAACATTAAAATGAAAGAGAACACTGTTATGAAGTACTTAACTCATATTTCTTCTGCTTTAGCTATACTGTTCAATAAATACTTTTTGTGCCTACAATGTACAAAACACAGAGAGAATGTAGGAAGACAGTCTGGAAAAACAGAAGTGATATGCAAACAAATAAATAAATAAAGACGCCTTTATTAAGCACTGACTGTGCAAAAAAAAAATTTATTCGCACTTGTGTGCAAAGTAGAGGGATTAGGTAGCGCTGGAGAAAGTGCCAGGCCTGGACAGAGGAAAACTCATGTAAGTTCAAATCTGGCCTCAGACACTGGCTGGGTGACCCATGGCCAGTCACTTCACCCTGTTTGCCTCAGTTCCTCATCTGTAAATTGAGCTGGAGAAGGAAATGGCAAACCTCTCCAGCATCTCTGCCAAGGAAACCCCACATGGGGTCAAGAGTCAGATATGATTGAAAAACTGAACCACAACATGTGCAAAGTACTGCGCCAGGCCCTGGAGATACACAGAGAAAACCAAGACAGTCTCTGCTTTTTAGGAGCTCACCTTCTAATAGAGGGAGACAAAACATGTATGAAGGCTCTGCTGTAGGGCAGATGGGAAAAGCTCAGGGATCCCTAAGGTACAGTGTCCTTTACATATCAATCAGTTAAGTTTATTATTTCAAACAGCCATTTTTATTTTTTTGTAATTTCAAATTTAGAACTTCTAAAGTAAAAGTAATATAGCTATAGAAAGATGCTAACTGTGACATTAAAGAACCTCCAGTGCCAAATATGTCTTGATTAATTTTCTATAACTTTCAACCTTAAAAATTACTCAGAACCGAAAAGGCGCTAATGCTAAAAAGGGCCATCTAATAGGTATCCAAACAAGAATTCACTCTATTATCACTCCAGTATTTGTTCAGTCAGCTTTTGAAGAATTAAAGTGAAAGAAACCCTCAAAAGCCAGCCCACTGTACTTCTGGATAGCTTTAATCCTTAGGGAGTTATTTCCATATAGCAGTGAAATGTTCCCTTCTGCACCCTCCACCCACTGCTCCTCCAGTCTGCTCTGTGAGGCCAAGCAGAGAAGTCTCATCTTTCTTCCACAAGACTGCTTTCTAGACTAACTTCTCCAGTTCTTCATCTAATCTCCATTTCCTAAACCATCCTGATTACCTTCTTGTGGTTGCTCTCAATTTTGTCAATGTTCTTCCTGAAACAGGGTACTAAGCATATTAACCTGCTTTTGGACGTGGCCAAGGAAGGAATTTGCTTTGCTTTCCTACATGTTTGTTACAAGGGTTTAATTTGTCTTTTTCAATTGGGAGGAGGAAGTGTGGAGAGAGAAAAGATGGATTTTCATTATTGAGGAAAAAAATAATAAAATGTTGCTCCAAGAAATGAACACTTTAGATGTGATCTGACCAGGGCAGAATATAGCTCAACAACTAAATTCCATGTTTTGGACTCTATGCTTCTTAATACAGCCCAGAATTATATCAGTTTTTGGCTGCCATGTTGACACCCATTGAGCATACCGTCTGTAAAACCCCAAGATGCCCTTCAAATGAACTGCTGACTGACCATACTTCTCCTCATCACAAATACTTCTAAAAGCTAATTTTTTGAATCCATGTTAGATTTTATATTTTCCCTTATTAAATTTTCTCTTATTTGCCCCATCATTCTAGTTTTTCCAGGATGTTTTTTTAATCCTATCACCTAGCACGTTCATTTCTTGGCTTATGTCTTCTGAAAATTTTAATAAGCATGCCATCTATACTTTCATTCAAATCACTGATAAAAATGTTGAAAAGAACCAGGCCAAACAGCCCCTCAGACAACTCCGAGAGGCCTCTCTTCAAAATGACATCACCCCATTAATGACTACTCCATGGTCTTTTTATTCAACCAGTTAAAATCTCGTTGACTACAATACTATCTAGCCCAAATATCTCTATTTGGTCCAGAAAGATATGAAAGACTTGCTTATTAAGTACCTATTATGTGTCAAGTACATAGTGAAAAGGACCATGGGTTTACCAAGACAAAAATGAAATAGTTCCTACCTTCAAAAAACTTAAATTCAATTGAAGGAGACAACTCTTACATACAAACACATAAACAAAATAAATATAAAATAATTTGGAGGAAGGGGATCAGAAAAGTCCTAAGCACTGAAAGAAACAGAAGAGAGAACTTACTTCAGCTACACACACACAGGACAACCTTTGAGAAGGCACAATGCCGGGAGGTAAAGCATCATGTATGAGAAACAACAAAAAGGTCATGTGGCCAAAGTGAAATGGATTAACTTGGGAGGTCATGATTTTTCCCTCAAGTCTTTAAGTAAATACTAGATAGATACACTTGTCAATTATGTTACAGAAAAAAAAATCCAGGTGCTGGTTTGGATGGTGACCAAGGTCCCTTTCAGCTCTGAAAAGTCTAGGTTTCTGTGACTGTAGAATTCAATAATAATGATAATCATTCTATAATCATCACAGTGAGGTACCTTATTCAATTATATGCACTACATGTTAGAAAAATTCCTATAACATTTTTAAATTAAAAAGTAGACTTTTATCTGAAAAGAGCCTCATTCTCTGAAGATGGCATATAACAGAAACATTATTGTGTGTGAAAGTGTTATTATGAAATATAGTAAATATAATAACCAAACAGACCTAAAAAGTTTTTTTTAAGAGCTACTTTTAACAGGAAAAAAGCTAATGAGAAAAGTATTTATTTGGTAAATAAGCATGGATACTCCTAGTTCAAAAACTGAAATTTACTTTAAGATTAGATTAAATTAAATCTACTTTAATAACTGTAAGATTGGTGGTGAAATAAAGGAGGCAGGAAAGCTAGATATTGCTGACTAAATTAAATTCAACCCAAAACCATGCGTATATTTTATAAGCTAAGCAAAAAGAGTTAAAAATAAAACGCCTGGGGCAGGGAGTGTCAAAAGTAAAAGTAAAAAGCAGCCCAGGTCTTATATAAAAGTGATTACAGAAGAGACACCAAAAAGATGGAGCTGGCTCTCTAGAGTCTGTTAAAAACTGTCACTGAGGGTTCCTTTTTAAAAAAAATATTACACTCATTTCCTGTTATCTCTTTCTAAATTAGGATTGCCACCTCCAGACAGGGTGGGAAATACTCCACCCCCAGAGCAATCCATCTCACAAAGCAAAGGAGGGAGGTGCATTTTCTTGCCCCTTCCCCAAGGAGCAAGATTGGTCATAAAAAAATTATACAGCAATCGGCTTCATCTTATTGCATCTGTTTATATTACTGTAGTCATGCACACACTTCTCCTATTGTTGCTTATTTTGTCAGTTCATGTTAGTCTTAACATTTCTCTGAAATTCTCATAATCCTAAATTCTTATTGCATAACAACACACATAACACGTACATACCACTATTTGTTTAGTTATTCCCCAACTAATTAGTGCTCACTTTACTTCCAGTTTTTGGTTTTCACAAAGAATGCTACAACAAAAAATTTGATATGCACAGGACCTTTCTTCCCGTCACTGACCCTCCTTGGGATACATGCCCGGAAGTGGGATCACTGGGTGAAAAGACGGGAACATTTCATTTAGTGACTTCTCTCACATAATTCTGAATTCTTCAACCAATTCACAGATCCACCAATAGTTTACTTTATTAGTGTGTCAGTCTTCCTGTGGCCCTTGTATTTCTTTTTCAATTTTCCATCTTTTGTCAATTTTCCAATTATATGGGTGTGAAAGGAAAACACAACTTTTTCAAATTTGTATTTCTCGTATTATTAGTAATCTGGAGCAGATGGTCCCTGATAGTCTGCAAAAATTTCTTTTGAAAATTATTTGCTCATATTCCTTTCACTGTATATCCTAGGAACTCTCAAAAAGTTTTTTATATTTTCATAATTCCCTATATATCCTGGATATCACTTTTATCAGTTATTTGATGCAAAGATATTTTTCTTAATTGACTGTTATCTTCATATAAAATTCTATCTTACTCTATCTCACATGCAATGATTTTTATCTAAATGTAACCTTTTACGCTTCATCTAGTTTAACCCCTTTCGTGGCTACCTCTGGATTGGGTTTAGAATTCTTTTGAGTTGTGAAAGATTATCTCCTTTAATTTTATTTTAATTTTAAAAAACATAACCTTTTATATTTAGGTTGCATATTCATTCAGAACCTATTGTGGTTTATGGTATATGACAGGCTGATCTAAACTTATTTATTCCAAAACGACTGAGGTCCCTTTAAAAATATAATAAAAATTTTTTAAAACAGGGACATTTTAATTTTTTCATTTCCAAATTCTCTCCTTCTTCCCAACCCTGTCAATAAGGCAGGAAACAATACAAAATCTATTAGAAATATATTTATATCCACATTGGCCATGTTAGGAGGAAAAAAACAAGGAAAATAAAGAAAAAAATGTGTTTCACTCTGCACTATGAGTTCATCACTTCTGGATCTGGAAGCAGACAGCAGGCTTCATCATCAGTACTTCAGAACTGGAGTTGGGCGTTCTACTGATCAGAGTTTCTAAGTCTTTCAAAATTGATTATCTTTACAATATGGCTGTTACTACACAGATTGTTCTCCCGGTTCTACTCAATTCCTGAGGCCTATTCCAGGTTGAAATTCTATGATTATAGATAGGAGATGTGATCTAATTAATTGTCAAAATCTTTTCCCCAAAATACTTCCCCTAGGAACAAGTAAAAGGAGTCCTGGATAACATCTAAAGTTAAGTAAGTAAGCTAGAGACTTTTAACTTGTAATTAGGTATTTTTATTTCATTAAAACATTAGCTCAAGTTTGTACACTAATAATTAGAGTTTACTAACGAATGCTACAAATTTTAAGAGCTGGGTTTTTTTCTTAATAGAAAACATCCAAGAATCTGGGTCACGTAGTCGATTTTAGATGCTTGGTCATAGATTTAGGGCTGGAAGGGACCTCAGAGAGCTTATGTTTTATGTACAAATCCAAGGTGGCACCATCTAAGTGAGTAACAAGTTTTAAGAATAATGACTAAAAAGAAAAAGTCTTGAATCTGCAATGCCAAATATAATAAATGACTAAGACCAAGGATTTTTTTTTTGGCAGAGTGGAGAGAGAATCTAAATTCTCAATTTTGACTAAATAGGTCCAATTTTGGTTATATATGAGTGGGACAAGTGAAAATATTTTTATAAAACAAAGGAGACAGTCACCAAACTTGAGCCAGGCTTTTTAGTCTTGATAGGCTTGACTTTATTCTTCTATAGTGCCTATCTCTGGTAAACAAGAAAAGCAACAAGTGATCTATAAATTGCCTACTTTTTGCAACAAATATTATGTCTGCCAGGTGGTTCTGTAAATTGTCTGCTTCTTGGTAAACAAGAAAAAAATATGTAATCTGTGATAAGCTTACCAATACAGAAGGATTGTAAGGACACACCTTCTCACCAATGGGAATGAAGATCCGGTTACTAGGGAGGAGATTTGGGATTTTTTTGGGTCGTCCTAGAATAGTTTGTACAAGGGTAGAAAACTGCTTCTTTGATTTTGTACTTTGCCTCTCTACGCTGGTCTATGTCCTGGGTAGGTGACTCCCAACTCTCGTGAGACTTGCATAGGAATAATTAGCTTCTGTTTCTACCTGGAGAAACTTCTGTGTTTTATTTGGGTAAAGGTCTTTGGGATCTTTATCCCACACAGTTTTTGGGGGCTGGTCCAGGACTCTTTAATGGGGGGGGGGGGTTCCCACCTAGGAACCAAGGCTGAGTGCGCACCTGGGATTTCCTGGGGTCTCGGGTTCTGGAGGGGAGCCACCACCCATTATTGAGATAAACCCAAAGAGAGGTACTCGGGAGAAACAGAACCTTTGTTAGGGCTCTGATGCTAGAAAAGGTAAACTGAGGCCGGTGGATGAGAGCAGCCATGAAAAGTTGTGTGTGTGCAACCTGAAGTCATAAGAACTCAGGGATCTGGAGGTAACTGGCATCAGGGTGGATTTAGTGAAATCCATAGACTAAAAAAAAACCAAACTGATACTTTGAGGAAAGGATGCTCCCGAGTAAGCTTTTCGGGTAACTGGGGAGGTAGGGTGACCTTCCTCAGTTAATTCGGCTGAGTCTGTAGTTGACTTGGGGAGTCTGGTAACGACTCCCAGGAACCCCTCAGAGATGGGAGGGGCACAATTTAAGCCTATGCAGTAGGAGTACAAATGTGAGGTACCTGTCCTTTAGGCAATCGATTGCAAAATTGGAACGAACTACCAAACTGTAAAGGGAGAGATAGGAAAAAGATGATCAAATGTGGTTGTTTTGTTTGGAGTGAGAGGGATATAGGAGGTGGCACTAACTGGCCAAAATCTGGCTCCTCAGAAGATTGGATATGTCAAAAGCTAAATTTATATGTAAATGATAAGGGACCTTTCAATCTGGAGGAGAGCACGCATGTGGCGTTCTGGGTGTCGGGGACATGACAGATGGTGGTTAAGAAGGAGAAGGAGGTTAAGTCTCATCCTTGAGACCCTCTTCTCTCTTTGCCCCCACCTTATGGTCCTCTTCCTCCACTGGCTGCAGCAGCAGCCCCCCAACCCCCATCCCAGGGTTCCAGACCCTGATCCTTTGCCAATCCCCTCTGGAGACGACCCAAGGAGAGACCTTGTTAATTTACAGGAGCCCCCCTCCTCACAGTCCTCTACTGAGGGAATTGAGAGCTCTTAAAGGATCAGCAGAATCTCCCTTTGGAGTCAAAACCATCCACTGTACCCCCTCCCTTGGCTCTAAGCTCCCACATTACAACCTGGGATATTTCCCCTGCCACACCTACTTGTGCCCTGGGACCCACTATGTTCCCTCTCAGAGAAGTCCCTTTGGCTCAGGGAGCCCTGGGATTTGTGAAAGCTCCTTTGAGCACTTCTGAGGTTAGAAATTTTTAAAAGGCAATGAAAATTTTGATGGAAGACTCAAGTGGCCTCTCAGAGCAATTAGATCAATTCTCAGGTCCAAGTATTTACAATTGGAATGAATTGATGTCCATTTTGAATATTTTGTTCTCTCATGGAGGGGGATGATAAGAAAGGCTGCTATAGTAGAATGGGGGTGGAGATACCCACCTGCGGCCTGGGTAGTGCCCGCAGACCAAAAATACCCTACTCTTGACCCTAGATGGGACCATAATGATGTAGGTCATAGAGCTCATAGAGACCTTAGAGAGCTTGTATTTACAGAAATTAGAACTTGGAGGGAAGAAAAGCTAACCCCAATTTGGGAAGGTCCTTTGCAAATTCTTTGGTCTCAGATACTGCAGTCCAGACAAAGGAGAGGGGTTGGACTCATAATACTCGTGTAAAGAGACCTGTTGAGCCCCCGTCACCTGGACCATTGAATCCATTGAGCCTGAGAATCTGAAACCGTGCCTTGCGTTCAACGTGGTCCTGACCCAGACGTTTGAGACGCTGAGCCTCTGGATGCCTCCTGTGTGAGAACCTCAGTCACCTCAAAGCACACTGCCCCCTCCCCCTTCATTTCTGTAATCACAATCCTGATTGTGTCCTGATGAGAGGAGGTAGAGTCCTGTGTGCCTTTCTCCTTCTCTGTATTAGCCTCACTGTAGCTGTTTTCCATTTCCTTTGGAGTAACTACTTTCTCCCTCCTGCCTGGAATCATTTCCATTGTACTAATCATGCTACCTCAACCCTTCTCCTTGTAGTGTTCCCGGGACAGTCCACCCCCGTCCCTTGGTTACCTCAGGATAATAGTTTTTGGATTTCAATTCAAACCACAGCCAATGCCTTTAACCTCACTAACTGTTGGATTTGTGGGGGACCTCAGCAGTTGGAATCCTGGCCTTGGGTTCCCATTCCTCTTACACCTGAGTGACTTCTTAGTAACAGGTACTCTGTCCACGATGGGACTGGGTTTTGGGTTAAGTCAGAAGAACATGCCTTGCCCCTTACTGAGACCAGGAGCAGGGAATATTGCCCCAGCCAGGATAATAAAGGGAAGGAGTTAGGTTGGAGTCAATGCAAGTGGAGTCTAAAAGGGAGAAGAGAAGTAATAACCTATAACTGTTCCGCTGTAAAGCAGCGCTGGACTTCCACGCATATCCAGCTTAACACTGGTGTTTAGGTGAATTGTATTTTCCATTCTTGTCATACTCCCCTCCAGGTAACCACCAAAAGTAAATCTGAATCTCCTATTCTGACCATTATATTTAAGTGTCAAGACCTGAGTCAGAATCAGGGAGTCATTACTATTCCCCATCGACATTGGGGATGGGATAGTAATTCTCACTTTGGATACTTTCAAGAGTTTTGGAGCCGGGATGATAAAACAGATCCCAGAGTCTCTGGATCCTTTAGAAGCAAGGTTGAGTGGTGTCAGTGGAGAGCAGATTTTCAGCTATGGAGGTGCCGACATAACAAAACTGATAGGACCTTTTGGGAAGGGCCTCTAGGATTTGAGGACCTACAATATTACCCTATCATCCATGATAACAAATCTGCAATCTTCCCACAGAGTAAGGTACCCTGACTGGCTCTAAAAGGATACTATTGGGTGTGTGGCCTCACTGCCTATACACATCTTCCCCCTGACTGGATTGGAAGTTGCTATATTGGACTATTAAGACCCAAATGTTTTCTCCTAGGACAGGAAGGCAAACACTTAGGAATAAAAATATATGATGACTTTGAAAGGGAAAAACAAACTATTGATGCCTCTATTGCTAGTACAGGGGATACAAAAAGGTGGGGAGACATCTGGCCACCTGAAAGAATTGTGAAGGAGTATGGACCTGCAACATGGGCACAAGATGGAAGCTGAGGCTACCAGACCTCAGTTTATATATTAAATCGAATCATTAGACTCCAAGCAGTTGTTGAAATCATTGCTAACCAAACCACACAAACTACTGACTTACTATCCAGATTTGCAGACCAAAGTCAAGAGGCTATTTTACAACATAGGCTGGTATTAGATTATCTCCTGGCAGAGGAGGGAGGGGTCCTGTGGTAAACTCAAACCTATCTACTTGCTACATGAAGATAAATCATGTGGGACAAACTGTTAGATATTGACCAAGAAATCAGAAAACTTGCCCATGTTCCAGTGCAAACTTGGTCCTCTCCACTTAATCCACCATGGTGGCCCTGGTTCAAAGGAACCTGGTAGAAGCAAGAATTATGGTTCTTGCTAACAGCAGCAAGTGGAATTCTATTGCTCCCTGTATGCCTCCCTTATATAATGCAATTAATTACAAACACTATACAGAAGACCCTCCCCAAACTGACTGAGGTTCCACCAATGGGTCTGTCCGCCTAATAATTTTAAAAGGACAAAAATGGGAATTGGTTGATCAAAAAGAAGAAAGGTTGGGTATTGATGGAGGGATAGAAGAAACTGATAGGAGAGCTAAAGAAACTTAACAATCTTGGTGTGCGAAATTTTCAGGAATCAAAGAAAGAAGTGGGACTGAGTGGGACAAGTAAAAATATTCTCATAAAGTAAAGGAGACAGTCACCAAACTTGAGCCAGGCTTTAGTCTTGTCTAATAGACCCAAATTTTATTTCTCTATAATGTGTCTGCCAGGTGCCTGTCTCTGGTAAACAAGAAAAGCAACAAGTGATCAATAAACTGCCTACTTTTTGCAACAAATAATATGTCTGGCAGGAGTTTCTGTAAACTGTCTGAGTTTTGGTAAACAAGAAAAAAAATGTAATCTGTGATAAGCTTACTTCTGAGAAATAACTCTGTATTTTGGATAAAAGGATCCCACCAATGGGAATGAAGGTCTGGTTACTAGGGAGGAGATTTGGGGTTTTTAGGTGGTCTTAGAATTATTTGTACAAGGATATCAAACTGCTTGCTTGATTTTGTACTTTGCCTCCCTACACTGGTGTATGTTCTGGGTAGGTGATGGCCAACTCTTGCAAGACTTGTACAGGAATAAATAGCTTCTGTTTCTACCAGGAGAAACCTCTGTTTTATCTGGGTACGGGTCTTTGCAGTCTTTATCCCACACATATAGGACCAAAAGTTTCTTTGAGTCTAGCACAATAAAGGGCAAGCTAAACAAAAGTAGGTATCAGAACATTTCAATGTCTTCAAAAAAGGGCAAATAAATCCCCCCAATTTGTTTAATATCCAACTTATTTTTATGTGAACTGTACTATATAGTGCAAGTTGCTTATGGCAACATCATTTTTCTACACTGTAATCCAGCACCATAATATCCTAGTATATAACTTGTAGGGGCATTTTGCCCCATCAAGTTTACTTTAAAGAGCAAGAAACAGCCATTAAACTAGCTACTTCTCAGTCTTAAGAGAAACGTTGCTGCCAAAAAGGATTCGTAGAGTCAATCGACAGGCTACACAGTCCTGGAAGGGACCATATTTTTTAAAAGTAAAAAATGGGCAGGAAAACACTAAATACAAAGAAAGTGAAAGAAAGCAAAAATAAGGCAATAAATCAATGCAGAGGATGAAGATCAAGAAAATTTCCCTGTATTTTCCCTTCCTCATATCTTGGTTTACTTATTGTTGATATTTTTTCTAAAACTAACATAGGAAAGAAAAGAAGAAAGAGAAAGTCGGAGTATAAAAACAGAAAATGATAGAGAGACAGAGAAAGATCATTAAAACCATTTCATATTTAGACCTCATAGATGTTCTATCTAGTTGTGATCATTCCAAACACAAATGTGGGATTTGCTTAATGAGAATTTTTAAAAATTAAAACTCAACATTTGTTAAGTGACAACTGTGATTAATAGGACAAATAACAAAGAAGGAAATGTATTTACCACATTAAACTATAATTTTTCAGATAACTGTGTACAAAAAGGTCCAAATACAGTGATATGATAGGTGGTATGAGTGGGAGAAAGAGAAGGCTAGGAGGTTCAATGAAACTTCATGAAGAAACAGCACCTAATCAAGGCCTTGAAAGATGAGAAGAGTTTCAATTGGCAAAGATATCTGGGGAAAGAATATGCTAGGCTCTAAAATGTTAGAAGTTTCTCCTCTAAAATCTCTTTTCAAATCACTTTTCTGAAAATGGAGTCAGTATGAATTTTGGGAAAAATTCATCAAAAGATATAAGAAATTAAATTATTAAAGTCAGGAGAGGACAACAAGACATGTTTTTTTAATATCAAATTTCCCAAGTTACTCTATATAGTAGATTACATTCACTCAAAAAGGAGATGAGCAGAGAAAAAAACCTTTATGGAATAAACATTTTTAAAAACCAAGTGAAAAAGTCACAAAACTTACCTCGAGGAGTTTCATACATCCAAAGTCTGGTTTGTTTTTGTGTTTTTACAACATCAAATGGTAAAGTCGCAATAGATGCAATCTATCAGAAAGTAAATACTAATTACTGTTTATCTTTAAATAGTATATTAACATTAAGCTTCCTGCTTGCCCCAGACACCACAATCTGTACAATTAATAAATTATTTAACATTAATATTAAGAAAATCCTGTTTTCATTCATTCCAGAGCTACAGATTACTCAAACACTTGGTGCAGATATGAGGTACAAGCATAAGGATTACTTCCCAATGAGAGACAATGTATTACAGGAAAAAAAAATGAACTTGCAATTAGTCAGACCTCAGGCAAGTGACAAATTCATTGAGTCTGTTTCTTTAAGTGCAAAACAGAAATAACACTTGTACCTCCCACTTCATATAATATGACTTAAAATGAAATCAATCAACAAGCATTAATTAGGCACTAATGTGCCAGAATCCCTAGTGGTCTAGTCATTAGGATTCAACGCTTTCACCACCATGGCCAGGTTCAGTTCCTAGTCAGCGAAGGCCTATGGGCATCTAGTTGGTACAATGGACAGAGTGTTGGGTCTGGAGTCAGGAAGACTCATTTTCCTGAATTCAAATCTAGCCTCAGACACTTACTAGCAGTGTGACCCTGGACACGTCACTTCACCATGTTTGCCTCAGTTTCCTCCTCTGTAAAATGAGCTGGAGAAGGAAATGGCAAACCACTCTAAGATCTTTACCAAGAAAAGCCCTAATGGAGTCACAAAGAGTCAGACGTGACAGAACAACAAATGAACAACAACATGACAGAAACTATTCTAGGCTCCAGAGATACAGATAAGCCAACTTATAATCTACTGTAGAATAATGTTGAGATAAATCAATAGAAGATATATAAACATGAAGTGATTAGGAGGCTCTACTGGGCACTCAGGAAATCAGGACTGATGAATGAGGTAACACGTGAAAGTACAAGTGGCATAAACATAAATGATTACTAACAGCTATCTACAGGTATCAATGACCTAATGAGGCTCAACAGTGGGCTCATCCACCTCTGACTCTATCTGTGACCTCAGCCAAGTCACTTAAACTCCATGGGCCTCAGTTTCTTCATTTTTAAACTGAAGGGGTTAGACTAGAAAGGCCTTTGAAATTCCCACCAGCTCTAACCCCATATAAATTAGTCAAAATCAATGTAAGATAGGCTTTTAAGAAAGTGTTTATTTTAGTATCTACATATATTTTACTATATTTAAAACATTTATTTTATTTAAACAGTACCGTAAATACTTCAGGAAACCATTTTTTATTAGCTGGATTTGTTCTTAAAAATAGTTTTAAATGTCCAGGAAAGCTATGTGACATGAGAAGCAGCATGATGCAATGGCAGAGGATTAGCCTTGGAGTCAGGAACACCTAGGTTCAAGTCTTGCCTCTGACACACACTCATTGTATAAACTGTGGGCAATTCACTTCACATTTCAGGCACCCAAGCAACTCCCTACAACCATTAGCTACGAAGGAACTGGTGATCTGCGCTGCTAGAAGCAATTTCCATGCAAAGATTTTCCTATGCCAACAAATTTTAAGATCAGTCTCCTTCCCCCATCAAAAAAAAGTGTACTTGCAAATTACTTCATTTTGTTTTTATATACACAACCTTAAATTATACGACCATCGTTATTTTGAAATATTAACAGAAAAATGACTCACAGAACCAGATATTGCCCCTGCAGTAAAATTAATCCCAAAAGTTGGCTCATGTTTGTCAGAGCTTTTGCAAAGCCACTTCTTAAACACTTCAAAGTTATACCAGTACATTGCTGTGAAAATAGAAAAGAAAAATTTTGAGAAGTGAAATGTAAAATCTGGTATTACAAATTTATATTATATCAATAAATGGAGAGAAAGAAAACTCTAGCTCTGGGACAGAACCAACACATACCTATGTTAAAGGCACATACTCAAGAATTTTTTTCTTTTCTTTTTAAAAATGTATTGTTTTATTTTTCACCAGTTACTCAAGAATTTCTTTTTTTTCAATATCATATTTCTTTTATTGTTCCAAATTTTAATACCTGACCATATGATGTATATAATGTACCCATATGAGGGCCATTATTCAAAATGGCACATTAAAAATAGACCAATTTATCATTCTTGGTTTTGTTGGTTTGATAACTGGATAGAAGCAATGGCTTGTTTTCATGAGGGAGACTTTCTAAGAACCTTAATGAAGTGGTTTACTCCAGCAACCAATTGACTTTTAAATTCCAAAGTCTTAAAGACTGGAAACTTCCTATTTTCCTTCCCTTCAAGCTGTGCCTTTACCTTGTCTGCAATCTGCTGTGTCTCGGCAGTGGCCGGCTGGGCGGCTGAAAGCCCTCTGTACATCATGCTCGTGAGGCGGGCAGCAGATGGATACTCAAGAATTTCTTTATCAAAAACTATATACCGTATTACTTTTCATTAATGTTGTAAGAAGAGCATTAAAACAAAATGGAAAGCTGTGTAATTATAATGAATAATCTTGATCAAGGAAAAAAGTTAAGAAAATACATCTCTCCTTTACTGCAGGGATGGGAGAATAGGTGTGGAATATTGTATAAAATTTGTATAATACTCTTATCAGACACACTTGATTTTTCAACAGGACTTGTGGAATTTGCTTTTAATCTTTGTTACAAAGTAAGTCTGGATGGTTAAGGGACTGGAAAGAATTTATTCAGAAACTAAATATGACTTAAAAACAAAACTTGAATGAAGTACTGATAAATGGGGGATGCGGGGGGGAGGACCAGGTAACTGGAAGGAAACATAAGCAGCTGTTGGTTAACTTTTTTCTGACAGGAAAAAAGCCAATTCCAGGGAAACTAAATATATAAGGCCAACTTTTTTGGTATCTTTCATTCAGCTAAGACTGTTTTGTGACTGTGAAGGGGAACATACAGACAGCTGTGATAGAGAGTTGCAATTCAGTCAATTAGGTGAGCTGAGGAAAACTGACCTATTCTTTCTGATAAGGTAAGGCAGATGAAGTAAACTTTTACTACATAGAAATGCAAAGTTCAGAACAACTTCCTAGAATGTTTCTAACTCCTAGAAAGGAGTCAGAATAAGTTTTTACTTAAGTCTATGAGTTAAAATCAAAATCAGAATAAATTAGTCATTGGTAACCTTTTAAGTGTAATGACAGAAGAACATAACTTGTTTCTGTAGGTTGCATCTTGAATTACATTTATTATGAAAGGGTTTACTAATTGCCAGATAGTTAATTTCTATGCTGACATAGCAACTGATAGGGATAGTCAGGTCCTCCTTTCTTCTATTCCTCCCTCTCCCAAGGGGGGGAAAAAAAACAAAGAAGATAGAAAAAGACTAGCTAAACAAGGATAACAAAAAACTTGGTAGCTGATGGTAATGAAATTGTGATTTAGAAATGGATTACTGCTCAAACATACATGAATACACCATTATAGGATGTTTAAAAAGGAGAAAGACATACAAGAACCAGTAAATAATCATTATATTTTAAAAACTCATTATTGTTTAATATCATTTAATATCATTATTGTTAATAAATTCTTAGGTTCAACTTAAGTTTTAGTCTTTGCTTCTTAAAAAAAGATGTGGAAAAACTAGAGAGTTTTAAAATGTGCAAGAAGCAGGAGAAGGTACTATGAATGACATTTTGAGTTGCTGAAATAAGGAAATGAATAAGAGAAGTTTACAGAAGTGATAATACTAGCAAGCATTTATGTACCTCTTTAAGGTTTTCAAAGCACTATGCACATCTTACACACTTGTACACATCTTAACTGATCTTCGTAACAACTGATAAGGAAACTGAGGCTAAGAAAGGTTAAGTGATTTGCCCAGGGTCATACAGCTAATATGTGACTGAAGCAGGATTTGAACTCATGTTCTTGACTCCAAATCCAGCAATCTATGCCACTAACTGCCTCTGACAAGTACATAATTTATAAGTATATAAGAAATCACTAATGAAAATTTTATTTTCCTACATAAGAAGACAGAAAGTAGAGTTAACTAAAGATAGATTTTATGAGACATAACAGAGTTAAGACAACTAAGAGATAAATTGAAGACAGGTTTTATTAAACATAAGATCTTACTGATCAAGATTAAGCAGTAGAATAGGCTGCAAAGAAGCAGCACCATAACTTCTTCAGACACCTTTAAAAGAGATTAGACATCTGTCTGGGATAGAGAGGGGATTGAGATACTTGTGTTCATCTAATTTTAAATTATATAATTCTATGATTAAATAGGTATTTTATATTTCAAAATACTGTATGTCAACATATATGGAAGAAGCAAGGAAAGAAAAACAGGAATAGTGGAAAAGGATAAAACAAAGAATAAAGAAAAAGGGGGAAATGAAATAGTAGGGAAGAGGAAGCATAATTTATTTAGGCCTTAGACAAGTAGACATTGTTGTGGTTTGACATTAAATATCACCTCTCAATTGTACCAAGAGTGGTTACTTTGTCCTGGTTTCCCTTCCTAATCTTGTAATTCCTCAACAACTAGGATCCCCTTATTTATGAGGTATTTTCCTACTGCAGGCCCATACAACAAGACAAATTAACAGAAATCAACTTTCAATTATTCTTAATGATTCTACAGATAGCAGTGGTAAAAATAATCCCATTCTCTACTTGAACTCAAATTATTCATGAGTGACCTTAATGATTTTTTTTTGCAGCAGCAGCACTAATTTATCCTACTAATTATGTTATGCTCAGACTAATATTAAAATATAAGTTTATATTCACCGACCATGATTTGGCCAAATGTGAATCAAATGGCTGAGACAAAATTTGGATTATAGATATACTGAATATAGGTCCCATCATTAATTTATTCAACAAACACCAACAAAAGTCTAGAAGCTCAGTGTTGATTCTGGTATTTTGTAGGTACATAAAATGATAACACAGCCCCTAAAGAGCTTAAAAAATGATTCACTCACAAAAGTATACATATAAACAAAAACAATCTAAAATTCAGCATAGATTAAAAAGGTAAATCCTACCTGAGAAAGGTACATCTCTCATAACAGTAGGACTCCAACCTCTCCAAAGTGAAATCCAACCATCATGTGACAATTTCCGTCTGATAAACAGATGTAATTCCTTATAAGAAAATGCTTTGGATTGCATTTTGGTTCTAATCAACTCTAAGGGACTTATTACAGTTACTGCACCTACTGAAAATAATATACACATATGTCAATATGCACATAAAAATTATGCCCAAAATAAATATTGCTACCACAGAATCACAACTTTTTAAAAATCACTACGGGTTTTCCATATATACATGCATGAGACACTATTTTCTGAGACAGTATTTACAGAAACCCTCTTTCCCACGACAGCTTGTTTCTTCTCTTTCCAGCCTCCTATCCATTCAAGTATAATAAATATAACTCAAAAAAGACTAGGGCAAAAACCTCTTCCAAACCAGCACCCTTCAAATTTCACTCCCATTATGGTATCTTTGCCTCTCATTCAACTCTGAATATCCATGTTTAGATGTAGAAGGATTTGGAGGTTCTAGTCTAGCCTCGAATCATCTTGGGTTCAAATGAGTCTTTGGAAGTTAGCATGATCTTAAAGTTGATATGAAACCACCCAAACACATAGAAGTCAACAAGTCCTGAGGTAACCTAGATTTGTACTCAATGCACTGGGTTTGCTAAAGTCTAGATCCATATACTCAAAGGCTAGGCCTTCAAAGGGAGGGAAGTCAAAGCTAAGTTTAGCAAGGAACTTCTTGTTCTATGACAGATACCTCACACTGTTGTGTAAGTGCATAACTGCTTATAAAAAGGTCTTTTAACCCTGACTGCAGCAGTGTAATTCAACAATGATTTACTGAACACCAATTACATGCAAAGCACTGCATTATATAATGCCTGAGGCAGCAGAGTATAACAGAAAGCACACTAGACCTAGAATCTGAATCCCTTCCATCTATAAGCTCTAAGACCTTGAATAAACTGCTTCATCTCTGAATTTTAGCTTCTGCACAGGGTTACTATAAAGAAAAGCACTCTGTAAACTATACCAATATATTCAAATGATGGTGGTACTATTAACTCTATGGGGAATGTGCAAATAAAGTAACACCACTACAAATTTAAATTTAAAAGTAACAGAATAGACCTATGACTCACATCTGGCCACAATTCCAGCAAAAATTGGTATGTAGGCTTCATTTTCTACTTTAGACTTCATAAATGAAGATAATTGGTCATAACAAGTAAAATATATAACTGTAGCAGGAACTGCCATCACTCTGAAAAAGACAGATCAAGTAAGACCACAAAGACCAGAAAGCACAGAAAGCACAGTGCATGCTCAAAAGCAAGCTGTACTATGAACTACAAGTGCAAGCTAAAGTTATTAAATCTAAAACCCTTAAAAACTTTGTTTTGGTTGAAGAATATAGCAAAGCACTCTAAAGCAGTAATTTTCAGACTGTTCTGGCCTGTCTTGCTCACCTCTTCAACAAGGCAAACAACCTATCCCATACAAATCTACTTTTAGGGAAGAAAGAAAAGTCAAAATTTCTTAGCAAGAACTAAAGAGATACTGGGCATCACACTTTATAATATAAGACTATATAAACTACTTCAAGTACTATGTGGTACTTAAAAAAGACCTCAGTGATAATATTTTGAGGGAAAAAAAGTCTACAATGAGATCTAATGGAATGAATAATAGTTGAGTGACATGCGTGCTAGTCTTGGCATTAGTTATTAACTTTTGAGACCTTGGGCGAGTCACCTATTCTTTGTGTCACAAACAAAATTTTATCCTGTCACTTCAAAGGAATGGCTCTCTAGATATAATAATGCTTTGTTACACAGAGCCAGATTGACATATTGACTCATATACTATAAGCTATTTTGTAAAATTTTAAGAGAATGAAAGCTATATGAACAAAAAATGCAAATCATAATATATTTCATATTATATACATCTCTCAGTTCTTCAGTATTTAGGGCAAGCAAGCTAACCTAGGGAATAAGAAATACTTTATTTTTTTTATATGGGAAATAAAGAAATAATGTTATTAAAATGTCATTAGTCTGTTTTGTTGTTGTAACATCATACATAGACACAACAAAGGTAGTATAAAAAAATCAAATTTCAACTCACAGTGTAGGGGGAAGACCACTCCATAAGGATTTTATGCCCTCATTTCGAATAATTTTCAAAAAAGCATCCTAAAATGTAATTGGAAAAGAATGACTAATAAAATTCATCTGAAGTTACTGACATAAACATTTGATAGTAATTTTGTTTATTAATTAAATAATTACAATTAATAAATTAATTTAATTTAATAAATTTGTTAATTAAAATTGCCTCTGTAATATCTACAAAGAACAATGAACTAATATTAGGAATATCTGAGTCTGACTCCTGTCATTTATAAGTTTTATTACCTATGCCAAATCAGTTTCCCTCAATTAACTACTTCCACTATAACATGGAATTGAACTAAATGATTTCTAAGGTTTTTTCCACTCTGATATTCTGTTATTCTGACTTTTCATGTGTGTACATTTGGAAAAAGTAGTTCTCTCAACATAAAAAAGAAAAATGATTTTTCTTCTCACCAGAATCAATTCTAATCTCATGTAACTGTCCAATTTAGGTACTTATATGTATAGCAGTACAACTTTGGGATTCCAAAACTGAAATTCTTATAAAGCTATACAAGATAAACTACAAATTGAAATGTCATTACTACATATGTGTGGATATGGATGTATGTGCATCACAGACATACACACATATATACAAACACGCACATACACATACATATAGATAAACAGACCCAATTCTTCAAATCATGTGCCTACCACCTCCCAAAACTTACAATTTTCTAAATAACTTCATAATGTGTTTTACTTCTTTGTCTCTCCATTTCACTGCTTCATAGTATCCTTAATGACCTTACTTGCATTCTCTATTTTTTTTCCTACATTTTTAATCAACTGTGTGATGGTAAAGATGAAGTCTACTTAGAATACCACTTTTGAAAATTTCCCTTTTCCCTACTAATATCCTCGTTGAGTATGCCTTTCATGCTCGTGTAGATTATGGTAAAAAACCAAAATTTACAGATGGGAAAGTAAGAATATAGGTCTACAGTATTAATTAATGAACAATGACACAAAATTGCTATATACATACTGCCAAGAATACAGCAATATATCAAGGTCTTAAGAGTGAGAAGACAAGTTTGAATTCTTCCTCACTAACTATATGACTGGAAAATTCAGAACTTTTCTTGGGTCTCAGTCTCTTCGTGTGGAAAATAGGAATAATAACAGCACCTACTTCAAAAAGGTTGTTGTATGAATGAAATAAATGTTAAAGCACTTTGCAAATCTTAAAAGTGCTATATTATTGCTACAGCTATTATTAACAATAATTGTTTTTATGTTCAAGTATTATAACAGTTCAATATTAGGAAAATTAGTAAGCTTAATATCTTACTAGTAAGAAGACCCATAAATTATCTATCAGTTAGCTTCAGGAAAAGCAATTGACAGAAACACATTTTAAAACGGGATTTTTCCTTAATAAGATTTTTTAAAAGTTGAAATAAAAAAATAGCACTAAATACAGTGGAGAAATAGTAGATAATATCCCAGAAAGAGTAATGAAGCAGAAATACCTACACTTACCATTCTCATTCTACATCACAATCTTTGAAATAATATGAAACAAGAAAAAAAAACTGAGAGAATAGGCTTAGGCAAAGGACAGATGAAAATATCTCCAATTTGTAGATAACATGGTGGCTATTTAGAAATCCCAAAAGTCAGCAAAAAAAAAAAAAATGACCAGCAAAATAACAACATATAAGGTCAACAGACAGAAATAATCAGATTTTATCCCTAACAAAAATAAGAAAGGAAATTGAAAAGCAAGCACTATTTACAATGATAACAAAATATGCTAAATAACTGGGCGTTAATCTAACAAGACACATAAAACCCAGAGGAAATCAATAATAAAACAATTTTAACAAAAATTTTTTTAAGTCAAGTGGAGAATTATTCCATGTCATGGCTCAGTCAAACCAATATAGAAAATTGATTCACACATACCACAGTAACCAAAATACTAATGGGATATTTCATAGAAATGGCTAAGAATGGAGAAAACAGTCACCAAGCCAGATACCATGAGAAGTAGCTACAGTGTGGAAATAAGAATTGTGGTTGAAAAGTTTGTAGGAAAACCCAAGAAAGGAGCAATTAAAAATAAAAAAAACTTCAGATGTTTTATGTTCAGACAAAACATGGCTAAAAAGCAAGGTGAACTAGAGATCTTATCACAAAGAAAAGAATTTGAACTCAGACAGACTCAACAGGATTAGACCACGACTGGCCTATGGTTCGGTAAGCATATACTTTAGTCTAAGAAGTAGGGGAGGAAAAAGGATGATGGGGGAGGAAATCTAGGAACTACATGGGGCTAATGGAGTGGAGATCATTCAGGTAAAAATCAAGAGGCAGAAAAAGCACTCGTATGCCATCAGAATTTACTGAAGATTGAACAAATAGAAAGAGAAAATGAGTTCAGAGAACAAATTAAACTTGGCATGAAGGAATGATATCGTAGTGATGAGAAACTAATTATACAGACATCACTGGAGAGGAGGGGGAAATTATGTCAAAAAATAGAGCAGCTGACAATTTCTTAAGTTTTAATTCTTCAGAGGGTGATGGCATGGAGAAAGTCCATTCTGAATCTGATCTCAAATTAATTGCTAGGGTATAAATCATGGTAACACTGGGGATAAGTTTATGAAAAAGGTGAGGAAAGGCAGGAACAGTCTGACATGCACAGATGAGATCGCATTTCACAGATTTAAAGGAAGGGACAGCTAGATAAAGACAGATGTATTTATTAAGCACCAGGCATACTGTTGTATACTGGGTCTAGAAATAAAAGCAAAGAAATTGTAGATCATGTATGCTTACATTCATGTAGCTTACATTTCAAAGAGGAAGACAACACAAAAAGACGAATCATAAATGGAGGCGGAAGAGTGCACACAAAGGGCAAGGCAGGTGGTGAGAAGAAGAAAAGATATCTGGAAAGTGAGTGGAGCTGTGCATGAAGTGCAGCTGGAACCCCTTCCACACAGCAGCCTGGGAAGGAAGGACTCAAAGATCAGAAGGGGTTAAGAACCGTAAGTTCTCAAAAGAAATGCACCTTTTCAATAAGCTCTTGAAAAATTGTTCAGACTCCAAGTAATGAGTTAAGGCATATTTACTAGTCCACTAACAAGCATTTATTAATGGCTTACCATGTGTCTGATACTGTGCTAGGCTCTGGGAATATAAAGACTAAAATTAAACAATCCTTGACCTCAAAGAGTTTACATTCTATAGGGGGAACATACATAGATACAGATATGTATATGTATGTATGTATACACATACACACACTTGTATATGTACTTGTATACACAAATGTGTGCCTGTGTGTGTGTATACACACATCATACCAAACAAATACAAGGGATTTTTTTTTGGGGGGGGGATGTGGAGTGAGGGAAGGAAGCTCTACCAGATGAGAAGAGTGTGTAAGGAAAAGTCTTATATAGGAGCAAGGGGTACTGGAACTGAGCTTTGAAGGAACTTACAAATTCTAAGAAGTGGAAGGAAGGAGGGAATGCATTCCTTGCCAGTGCAAAGAGAAGGACATGATTCTATTACATTCATATACAACGATTTGCTCAGTCATTCCCAATCAATGGCCACCCATTTTGTTTGCATGTCACTTTTTTTGGGTTAAAGAACACTTTTATTAATATCTGCTTTACATGGGGCTTAAAGACTGGACTAGTATAAGGAACTCTCTGCACCAATGCAGGTTTGTACCTTCTCTACACCTTGCAGTCACAGAGAGTTGCCTAATCAATGAGAAGTTAAGTGACTTGCTTAGGGTTACCCAGACAGCATGTATCAGGGGCAGGACTCCACTCAAGATCTTCTTGAGGCCAGCTCTCCATCTGTTACACTGTGATGACTCTCCTTTGTTATACACAAAACTCTTTTTTTTGTCTTTGACCTCCTTGATGTAAATACCCAGTGAATGGTAACACTGTGTCAAAAATATGAACAACTTGGCCACTTCTCCCATATAATTCCAAACTGCTCTCTAGAATGACTGAAACCCTCCAGAGAGCTTTCAGAATATGAGTCTGCCTTGATTACCACCACCTCCCCAGTACCTTTTCCTTCTTTTATCATTTTTGCCAATTTTACAGGCGTAAAGTGAAACCTCAGTTACTTTAATTTGCATTTTTCTTATTACTGATGGGGAACAACCTTTGCAACTGCGGACGAACATGTACGTTTCTCCTACTGAAAGGTATTTGTATATCTGACTACTTATCTAGTGAGAAATGTGCCATAAGATTATAGATTTCCAGCTTAAAGAGACCTCGGTTATGCTGCGCCCACCGATATCGTAAGATCTTTGAAGGCAGGGATCATACTTAATGATTTGCCTACACAGCAGTGGGCGGGACAAGGGGCAAAGGAAACGAACTTGCAAAGGCGCTCACAAAGGCGGCATGAAGGCATGTGACGGCAGTCACGGGTCTGTATGTGATACTTAGCACCTATTTCTTAGGTTTCTGAGCTCTGCTTTGTTTTAATATGGGTATACCATATAAACTAATTTCTTAGTTTGAATTTGTGCTTTCATTTGTACAACATATCCCCTGTGAACCAATCTCCAGTATTAACGCAAACCTGCAAACTTATTCTACCACTTAAAAGTCTTGAGAGAACAGTCTGGGGCATTGAAAGGTTAAGGGACTTGCCTCGGGTCAGGCTGCCAGCATTGTCAGAGATGAGCTTGAATTCTAGTTTCCCGACACCGAGGACAGCTCTCGATCCACTACTACTCCATGCTGCCCCAAGAATAAATTACTCACCCTTTAAAGACCTCAAAATCACAAAATTATAGAATCAAAGAACTGGAAAGGAACCTGGAAATTATGCAGTTCGACTCCCTTAATTTACAGATGAGGAAACAAAGGTTCAGAGAGAGCAAATGAATTTGTTTAGTGGGAATCAAACCTGAGTGAAGGGGGGAGATGAAAACGTATTTATTCAGGTTATTCTCCTTGTCCTTAATTTTTACAACTCCTTGTTCTTTTTCTCCTTAGGGAGAATGGGCAGCATCATTTTTCAAACTTTACTCTGGCCTAAACAAGATTTACATATTGCCCAAAACAAATAACGGAAGAGAAATAAAACCATCTTCAAGCAGCAGGATACATACAGAAAAAATCATCCATAGAGCAGAGAATATAAATAAAGGAATGAACAGAAAAGCATTTAGGATCATGGACCCCAGGCTAGAGGAGACTCCGAAGGGCTATGTAGTCCAACCCCTTCATTTTAGAGATGAGGGATCTGAGGCCCAAGAAGCTAAGTAATTTGCCTAACATCACAGAAGCAGTGGAAGAGATTTTGCGGTCCTTTCCAACTTCCACTAAATGCTAACCAAAAACTAATAATATAGAGACTTTATATTACTGCATAAGACGTAATAATAGAAAATTATGATTTAGTGTCATTTCCTTACCAACGTTCCTCTGAAGCGGCCAGGCTTCTTGTACCATGCTTTGTTGCTACCCTCATCACAGAAATACAGATGATCCATCAGTCCATTACAATATAAAAAACATCTTCCTGATGAAAAATACCAGAAGTCATTTCAAATAATGGCATTCCCTTTACAGATATGCACTCTGAAAGCTTACTTGCTCATCTTGAAAATTAACTCCCAATCAGATAATCACGGAATGTCAGAATTGTAAAGGATCCTAGAGGTCATCTAGTTCTAGTATATTTGAACAAGGGAAAATCTCTACCTTAGAGCTAACAGATGGTCATTCAGTTTCTCCTTAGAGCTCTCCAGTGAGGGAACGCACTGTCTCTTGAGGCAGCTCATTACAGTTCTGGATAAATTCAGTTAGGAAGTTTTACTTGTATCAAAAAGAAATTTGCTTTTTTTCTCCCCCACAACTTCTATTCAATGATTTTAGGTTTACTCTCTTAGTCCAAGCAGAACACCTCTTACTTTTGGTATACATCAGAGTTCTTCAAGTACCTGAAGGGAGCTATCATGGCCTCTTTTCTTCAGTATGAATATTCCCAATCTCTTCCCACCAATTCTTTCACCATTCTGGTTGTTCCCCATTTGACAATTGAACTAATCATCTAAAACTGAACACTATATGGCATCCATGTATGGACTGAATAGGAAGGATCAGAGCAGGATGACCATCTTCGTTGTCCTGGACACCAGGTCTCTCCTTAATGCAACCTAAGATCATATTAGCTTTTTTTGGTTGCCATATGACAACATTTGTATATGTTGGGCTTGTAGACCATAAAAATGTATGGGTCTTTTTCAGACTCTTATCTAGCTGTACCTACCCCATCTGGAACTTGGGTTAGAAAATCAACTTCACAAGTGTACCACTTTCCATTTCCCTCTATTAAATTTCACTTTCTGAAAGGCAGTGTGGCAAAGTGAAGAGAAAACTAGCCTCTGAGCCAGGAAGACCTCATGACCACTTTCTGACACACACAGGCTGTGATCAGCAGAAAAGTCCATAAACCTCACAATTTTCTAGGCAACTCTCCCAGACTGTAAGCTTCAAGAAGTCACTGACCTGTACTAGTAGAATGTGATTTCCCTGTACCAACAAAATCAAAAGTCCAATCCCTTTTATCTTACATTTCATCTTAATTAAATTTGGCATAACATTCGAGCATGGTTTTGGATCCTGACACAGTCAACAAACCTGTTGGTTATACCGTACCACCTACCTTTGCATCAAATTTGACAAGTATTCCATTTGTTACTTTATCTACATCACTGATAAAAATGGCCAACAGGTTCCAGGATCACTCCACCAGAAACCTCTTCCAAATACTCATGATTCTTTGGACTTGGCCAGTTCTGATTTCACTTAAATGTACCATAATGTAGCCTACATCTTTTCTACAGGAATAACATGAGACTTCTCAAATGCTTCATCAACATCTAAGTAAATGAATTCCACAATTTTCTGATCTGCCAGTTTAGTAACCCTATTGAAAAGGAAAATAAGGTTAGTAGTAAATGACTTCTTGATGAATCCATGTTTATTCTTTGTGATCACTACTTATTTGGCCAGGAAGAAAAGTGAAGCTCACTGTCCTATAGTTTCAGACTCTATTCTCTTCCCTTTTTTGGAATACTGGGACATTTACCCTTCTTTAGTCCAAAAGTACTGTCTTCCATTTTTTATCTTCTTAGTAGCCCTGCACTTAAATCTGCCAGTTCTCTTAGTAAGTGAGAACGTAACTCATCTGAAGCAGTAACTCAAACTCGTTAAGGACACATAGGTGGTCTCTTACCATCTTCCTTACTTATCTTGGACACTAATATCCTATTACCCACTTTTCCTCTGTATTCTCTAGTCTAGAGATTATTTACCCTGGCGTTAAAAAGAGAAGTAAAATAAGAGTTGAGCAACTCTCCCTTCTTTCTGCTTTCTTATCATTGCCCCATCCATGCCAAGCATTGTTCCCATCCCTTCTTTGATCTTTTCCCCAATATATCTAAAACAAAAACAAAAATTTTTTTGGTCATCCTTAGCATTTCTTGTCTGCTTCACCTCATTCTAAGCTTTAGCACCCTGGGATGATTCTTAAAGGGGTATACTGACATCTTCCTAAAGCTTCAGTCGGAGCCTGTCATTCCCTTGCTCAAGAACCGAATAAAATACAAATCCTTCAGCTTGGCATTTAAAGCCCTTCACGGCTGGACACCTTTCACATTACTCTCCTCGCACACGTAACAACTGCATTCAAATTGGCTCGCTTGCCGTTCCCAGGCTTGGCAACCTCCCAATCCCATCTAACAAGAATTTATTAAGCTCTTTCAAGGCACTGTACCATGGGCTGGGGAGCAAAGGCAAAAAGAGAACGAAAACTAATCTCTAGGAATCCATGTTCTACTAAGAAGAGAGAAAATAAAACATGTAAACATAAATATATAGGGAATGAAGACTGGGGAAAGGTCAGGAAAGGACTCCTGCAGGAGGTGGCACGCGAGCTAAGAACTCTGGGGAAAGCTAAAGACCCTAGCAGGTAAAGGCGAGGAGGGAGAGCACTCCAAGTAAAAGAGCAGCCTGTGCAAGGCTGGAGGCAGGGGATGGAATGCCAAGGAAAGGAAAAGGCGAAGAAGTCACTTTGGCTGGATCATGGAGTGCATGAAGGGCATAATAACCTGGCCTGGAAGAGGAACAACTGAACGCTGTAGCCCAGTGTTCAAAAAGCCTCGGACCAGGGATCAGGGGTTCCAACCTAAAGACTCCGCAATAAGGGACTTCGAAATCCAGCCTTTTCTCCAGCCCCCACCAGGCTTTACTCCCTAACTAGTGTTACCCCCTAATCCTCATCAGGGGTATTCTAGGATCATCGTAACAATTCACCTGAAGATTTATGAAGTACTTTGTCCGCAATCAGTCTGTGAAGGGGGTTACTATGGTTATTTGTTGTTGCTGAGTTGTTATGAACATAAACTAATGGGGAAATGATTCCCTATTGGATGACTGCTAGGAAAAATGTAAAGTATTTTGACAAAAATTAGTGTAAGACCAATTATCCTGAGCCATACACCACAAAGTTTCAAAAGGGATTCATTTCCTAAATATAAAATGTCAAATTATTTCTAAAAAACATGAGGCAAAAACTGAAGGATCTTTCGTAATTTTGCCTGGGTGAAAATTCTCACCCAAAAAAGGCAAGAGGAAAAAGAGAATATAAAGGAGAAAACAGACAATTTTTATTACTTCAAATTAAAAGGCTCTGGAATAAACAAAATGAACACATCTAGAAAAAACCATTAAGTAGATGAACAATCTTTATGTCTGACATCTCTGACAAAATTCTGATATCCATGATATACAGAGTAGTGAGCCAACTATGTGACAAAAGAGTTATTCCCCAACAACAAAGGAAGTAAATAAATGGTTTTCAAAGAAGAATCGCAAATTATCAACAATCATGGGAAAGATAGTTCCAAGTCATTTAAAAGTATGAGAATGTAAATTAAAGCAAGTCTGAACTTTTTCCTTATATCTAAAGATGAGCAAAGATGGTTATAATTAATGCTAGGGAATTAGGCACACAAATACATTGTTATTCCAATTGTGAATTGGTTCTGTTTAATGACTGGTGCAAAAGGTCAGAATTAAGTGAGAAAAGTGGCAATTTCACTGTAGCACATACACTCCAAGAAGGTTAAAGATGGAAAGAAAGGATCCTTTATATTAAAATATTCATCCTATTTCAGGAAGCAAAAAACTAGAGAAAAAGCAAGTACTCTATTGTATATGAACATAATACATTATCATTGTGCCATAAAAATGACAAATGAGGAATTTAGGGAAATATGGGAAAATTCAAATAAAGTAAGCAAAAAAGGGAGAATAAAATATAGTATAACATAAATGAAGAGAGCACTAAAAAGAAGCTAAACTTTGATGACCTTTAAGGTATTTTCTCACCTTTTATGTTTTTAAGGTCATTTCCACTTATAAAGTGATAAACCTATATGACTACAGGCTAGTATATAAAGTTAAACAAACTCATTTAAGATTTAATAGATCTGCTGAGGTTAAAAAACAAAAACAAACATGATATAGAACTCAAAGTTTTGAAGATAACCTTTAAAACTGCAAAAGTTACAGGTTCCAAAGAAGATGGGAGAGTATGACATCAAGAGAAGGAGCTGAGGGGGCTACACCTGGAAAGGGTAAGGACCACCTCTTTGTCAAGAGACTAGGGCAGATGAGGAGAGAATGAGGAATGACACAGACGGATTTTAAAGTGCATGATAGAAGACAATAGCAATCTCTGGTCAGATGATTTCCTTTTCCTTGGTAAACTCCAGAGACAAAGAGGGAAAGAGATGATGTAAGAGTACTGAGAAGAAAAGAGAAAGCTTAGAACATGTTGTTGCTAACAGCATCTGATAGTCAATTAGGGAAGAATAAAAGGATAATTATGCAGCAATGAGGGTTCAGCTAAAGTAACATACTTGCAGTAGATCTAAATACAGCAGGACTGTATGAATTTCTCTAGATACATTCAAGAGTATTCAAGCAAGAATGGAAAAGGTGGATAGTGATAGACTGGCACAACAGCTTGGCAAGGCCTGAGACAATAAGAGAGGGAACAAGGAGTTTGAATAAAGGACAATACATAGTCAAACTGAGTAACACAGGATAAAGCCTGGAAAGGGACAAAGTAACCTGAGTTTAGTGAGGAAGTTTTTAGTATTTTCTTTTGTCACAAACTTCTTTGGTGGCCTGGTTATGCCTTTCTATTCAATCTCAAGAGTAATACTTTTAAATGCATGAAATAAAATAAACAGCACCACAAAGGTAGAGAACTCATAGTTAAGGAGTATAAGAGAGATGTAAGTGGTCGTTGAAAAAAATTTCAGATTCTTGACCACAGAAGTAGAATAGTTATGAAATGAGTGGGTGAGGTAGGATGGAGGTACAGATATTGGTAGTTCAGGCTGATCATCTTGAAGGCCAGGTTTCTGAGGGGATATCAAGATACACTGAAGTGTCCAAATAAGAAGGAACAGTTATGGTAAGGAAAGACAGTACTTACACAATTAACTCTCAGTATAAGGTGCAAGTCAAATAATAATAATAATAAAAAATAAGCTATTTATATAGCACATAACACTTTTAAAGTTTTACAAAGCACTTCATAGATGTTACCTCATTTGATCTTCCTAACAACCCAGAAAGAAAGGTGCTATTATTATGCCCACTTTACAACTAAAAAAACTGAAGCAGATTTAGGATAAGTGATTTGCCCAGGACACATAACTAGTAAGTATCTGAGGCTTCCTTTGAACTTAGGTCTCTCTGACTCTAGGTCCAGCATTCTATCCACTGTGCCACTTAGTTATAAGAACTTTGGGATCATGTTAACAATGAGGACACTTTACTAATGTCAAGAAAAAAAAGAACATTGCATAAATACAGATGAATATGGTATAATTAAAAATTCTATAATTTTTACATATAACTTTAAAATTGTACATACTTTTGGGGTAAGGGTTGTTCTGAACTTGGAGACGAATTTTAACAACATCCAAAGGTGTCACTATAAAAATGCATAAAAGGCAATTAGAGGGATACAAAATGCCTTTAATTAACTAGAAATTCTTCTCAAGGAATACAAAATATAGCACTATACATCATTAATTCTTACAAGATTTCTAGAAGACATGATTTTTAAAAAATCCTCTCAGAAGTCTACTGCTTTTGAATAGCATTCAATCCATACCAGTTTGAATCTTTTTCAGAGAAGCACAGAGAAGAACTAAGGTGAGATTCTCTTATGAACACTAAACTGTACTCTAAAATAATATTTCTTCAAAGACAGTACTAATTGTAAATGACACTTAATTAGTATCCAGAACAAGATTATTAATACACTGTATAAGGAAAAAAAGTTCTTTAAAACAACAAAATGGAAGCTTTCTGCTGAATTCTGCTCAAGCATTCAAGAAGACAAAATTTCACTCATTCAACACTTAGTATTTCCCTAGTTTTTAATTAAGATTAAACTTAATAAAATAACAAGTTATGGCAAAGAGAAAGATAATTTAAACTGAATAGTTAGAAAATAATTCTATCCAGGCTGTGCTATTACATTTGTGAAATAATGGCAGGAGACTCTTAAATCAGTATAGTATAATCAGATCCAATTATAAATAACTGCATCAAAAGTCAGGCAGTTGTCATTAAGAAAGTACATTATAAGTATCTGTGCTTGCTTTTATCTCTTATATGTTTTAAACAAATTAGATTATATTAAAATACTATTCTTTGGCCAAAACATTTTTGTCATCGTGGACCAAAAATCTACTCTGTGTTAATGCAAACAAATAATATTGTATGTAATTGCTAACTACCAATGAATGGCATTTTTGAATCATGAGTATTTACTTGGTATGGTACATCACTCACGAGTGCTGAACTTGAGAGTCTGGGGGACCTGGGTTTAAATCTGACCTTAGGAGCTTATCAGCGTTATGACCTAGGAAAAGTCATTAAACTTTTGGATCTGTTTCCTCATCTATAAAATAAGGGGGCTGGACTCACATCAAGCTCTAAGCTTATGATGCTATGGATAAGTTTCAAAGCTAAGACATAATCTCTTCACCCTCTGATTTCTTAAAACATTCTGACTATTAATTACTCTCATGCACTTATCCCATTTCATTTTCATAATTATTTGTGTACAAATTTTATTTCTCCAAAGGTTTTAAGTTCCTGAAGGAAAAATACTTTATTTTTTGTTAATGTTTAATTGAATTAGGAGAATCACTAATCACTATTTTCTCTATTTTTCTCACAATTTTATTTTTAAAATTGCTTTTAGCTTTTTATTTTTCAAGTACCACCAAGTATGTTATGGATCTCTGTATCAACCCTACACAATAGGCATTTATTAGCACCAAGTTTCCCTATCTTCCACTTAATATTCTTCCCAGACAAAGTTTGAATTTGTTGATATTCTTTTTACCCATTAGTGATGTAAGAATAGCTCCAGTACATGAGGCAATCATTTGCTGCAAAGGTGTCACTCTGGGAATTGCTTGGTCCGTCTGTTGGTTATCCATATTGTTAATACCTAGGTAAAAAAAACAACAACAACAACTAAACATGACCCCCCCCAATTAATAGAAAACTAGTAAAACTGACAACTCTAAAATTTAAATAGTAGACAGCTTATAAATACCAACACATTTTAAACATTTTGGGATACTAACATCAAATGATTTAATAATAATAAAGCATATATGTGTGTATCGGCAAGCACCCTAGCACACCCAGGGCGGCTACTAGCACAGGTTCTTAGATCTGCTTTTCTAAAGGAAAGCAACTCAAAATGGGTTAACAATCTTACTTTAATCGATCAAATATCATTTACCTAGTTCAGGGGGAAAAGTCAGCACCCTGAACTTCAGAGAATACAAACAGAAGTTACAAACAAACAGAAAAACAGATCAGCAGACGGCTTCCAGCGTCTG